>OY757025.1:120774775-121374775 GCA_963580285.1 Lucinisca nassula | reverse complement strand
ATTTGCCATATTTAATGATCAAAGTTTTAACGATACATTAACTAACGACGACGTTAGTTTTGAACAACTGGCCTCAGTAGCCTGTTTACCATGGCTGCTTCAAACTGGTTCTCGACTTCCTAGGAAGTCTTCCAGTGGATTCAGGAAACCAATATTTAGGTTTTAAAGAATTTTTTCTTATCACTCATAATGGCAATTTTAACCCTTAAGCTGCCGAGAATACTGCATTTTAACCCTTGTTCTGCTGAATATTTATCCCCACGCTTTTCAAAGAAAAAGTCGGGATATTGTAATGGTCTTCGTCATCCGTACGTCCGTCTTACCGGATAACTCCTCCTAGATGGTTATAGATAGAAACTTGAAACTTTGGGAACTGATAGATCTTTGGTCTGGGGAGTGCATGACACTTTCGGAATTTTTATCACACCCCTACGGGTGGGCCCAGGGGGTCGGGCCAGCGGGGGTCAAAAATCAAAATTTCCAGAACATGGTCGTGTAATATATCAAAGCGAACGGCATGATGAGTAGAAAGCATTACAACCAAAATTTGACCCCTGGGGTCAATTTTGAGGTCACCAGAGGTAAAAAACTGATTTTGACCCCTTTACCAGATAACTCCTCCTAGACGGTTATAGATAGAAACTTTGGGAACTGATACATCTTTGGTCTGGGGAGTGCATGACACTTTCGGAATTTTGATCACACCCCTACGGGTGGGCCCAGGGCGTGGGGCCCGTGGGGGTCAAAATTCAATATTTTCAGAACATGGTCGTGTAATATATCAAAGCGAACGGCATGATGAGTAGAAAACATTACAACCAAAGTTTGACCCCTGGGGTCAATTTTGAGGTCACCAGAGGTCAAAAACTGATTTTCACCCTTTTACCCCCATACATTACTGTTACCAGATAACTCCTCCTAGACCGTTATAGATAGAAACTCTAAACTTTGGGAACTGATAAAACTTTGGTCTGGGGAGTGCATGACACTTTCGGAATTTTGATCCTATCCCTGGGAGTGGGGCCAGGGGTGGGGCACCTTGGGGATAAAAAATCAAAGTTTTCAGAACATGGTCGTGTAGCATATTAAATCGAACGGCATGATGAGTAGAATACATTACAATCAAAATTTTACCCCTCGGGTCAAACACCCCTAGGTGATGGCCCAGGAGGTGGGGCCCATGGTGAAGCGTGGGGATATGGGATGGCTTGCCATTGACTGCGCGATTCTAGTTTCTTTTTGTTTTCTGCAGACATTGTCCTCTGGTCAGAGACCACCTTTGGGACTGTTCAAAAGTGGTCTTAAAGACCACTTTTGAACTGTACCAAAGGTGGTCTTAATATTGGAATTTTCCTGTCCTTTTCTCTCATGCCTTCCTTTACTGCATCTTATATGCATCATTCCACCTTCTTCTCATATGTTCAACCAAATAGGCTGTGAGTTGAATCCCGGGCTTCTCCAAACTTTTCAAGATTATTTTCAAGATTATTTCACTCATTTTGAGCCAATCATTAATCAGGTGGGTGAAAACCGGAATACCTGGAGAAAAAACACCTTACCTTCAGTTGAAAAAATTGGCATCTGACATTTGGAGATTTGTAAACAGTATTTGTTTCTTAGCGTAACTAAGAGAAAATGGCCCTTTATAACTTTTAATAGGGATTTCTTATAGGGACAAAATCCTTATTCTGGAAAAATCTTAGGGAACCGATACTGTCATTATAATGAGGGCTCTCTGTACTTCCAATAGCTCCTAAGGGCAAATATTTAGGGACAATTAAGTGATTTTTTTCTTATTTCATAATGAAAACAACTATGTTGTGTGTAAGGTGATTCTAATGAGTATACAATTTTTGAGAAGAAATCCCAAAATTATCCCAATGATGCCTATTTACTTTAACCCAACCCACAGGAGACAATTTGCATGAGATGTCAAATCCTGTTTTCCTGTGGAAAAATAAGAAAAATATTTCAAAATGTTGTCTGCTGAAAGAATACCCAGCATGCTTGTCGTAAAATGACGTCATTGAAAAAACCAACCTCTCCATTTCTCAATGTTATGCTCTTCTAGTTCGTCCATCTTCGCCATCGGAGACTTATAATATCGGTGTAAGATTGTGATGAAGTCGGTGATAGTCAGCATACCTGAAATAAAATATCAACATCTTGTAATATCATTGACAAACTGTAAGAAGCCGCAGTGGTGTAGTAGTTAAGCTACTCATAAGTCAGGGATCATGGTCTGATTCTGGGCTTTCCCAGACATTCGGATGAGTCTTTGAATGAGGTCCTGTCTCGATATGACCTTAGTTGTTCGGTGGGACATAAAACTCAAACACACACGCACATTAGTTCAAACTAATTTATTTTAGTTCAATTGCAATGAAGGCTTCAAGCTTATTTGAATCACTCTCGAACATTCATTTGAGATTTTATCATGCATGCCATAGACAGGCAGTGATTTTTACACCACTGCTATTCATTTACACCTGGGTGGAGTGGGGCAGTGGCATTACGTGTCTTGCCAAGGACACACCTTGCCTCCGATGGCCGAATTTGAACCCAAAACCTCTCTATCATAAGTGGAATGCACTAACCACTGAGCTATAAAGTCTGCCTCACACACATTTACAAACTGAGATAGAAGCAGTGATGGTAAGTAGATTTGAATGTGTGTATGTGTGTTTGTGTTTTACGTCCCACCAACAACTAAAGGCATAATTATGGAGACAGGACCTCAGTTTAAAGATTCATCCAGAAGTCTGGAGACGCCTGGAATCTTACCCAGGACCCCTGGTTTATGAGGCAAATAGCTTTACCACTATACTACAGTTTTCTTGGATATTTGAAACCAATAACATACTAACGCTAATGTCTTGCTGGGTCATAATAACCCTTACTTTGACAAGTGTTGATCCCGATCTTCAGAAGCCATCTAATCAGGATCTTCACTGTTTACTAAGGTAGAGATAAATTCTGGTTCAGCAGGACACAATGTAAGTTCTAGAGCAGACAATATTTTTATCTTTTTTTTCATTATTCTGAGAAAATGAGGCTAGACTGAAATATTAAGCCTTATTTTCTCTGAAAACAAAAAATAGAAACAAGAGCACCGCAAGCGGGTGCCAACGCTCGTCTGCAGTTTCTTTTAGAAAACAAAAGTTCTAAGTCAAATAAAATTGCAAGATGGAGTTATAAAACTTGTAGGGAATGTAGCTCTTGTGATGGTGAGTATGTGTATGAAGTTTCATGAAGGTAGGCCAAATACTTTTGGAAATATGGTCAAGGTTAAGTTTTTTGGTTAATTTTTCGAAAAATAGGTCAAAGTTCAAAGGTCAAGGTCACAGGTCAAAAAGCGTGGTATGACTGAAAAGGTCTTGTCCCAAGGAACATGCATGTGAAGTTGGAAGGCTCTGTTGTGAATAGTATTGAAATAAGAGACAAAAACAATTTAAAAAAAACGGAGAGACAAGGGGAGATAATTCAATCAAATTGCAAGATGGAGTTATAAAACTTGTAGGGAATGTAGCTCTTGTGATGGTGAGTATGTGTATGAAGTTTCATGAAGGTAGGCCAAATACTTTTGGAAATATGGTCAAGGTTAAGTTTTTTGGTTAATTTTTCGAAAAATAGGTCAAAGTTCAAAGGTCAAGGTCACAGGTCAAAAAGCGTGGTATGACTGAAAAGGTCTTGTCCCAAGGAACATTCATGTGAAGTTGGAAGGCTCTGTTGTGAATAGTATTGAAATAAGAGACAAAAACAATTTAAAAACAAGATGTGTTTGTGAAACACCGATGCCCCCGGACAGCGCCTGTGCAATATGAAAGCCCCATCACTAAAGTATGTCATGGTTGAGGCCACAAGGTCACGAGGTAAAAAATTATGGTACCACTGGAAAGGTCTTGTGAGAAAGAATACACATGTGAAATATGAAAGCTCTATCACTTACCAATCAAAAGTTATGGACTATATTAAAGTTTTTAAAAAGTAGGTCAAACATCAAGGTCAAAGTCACAAGGTTAAAAATTATGGTACCACTAGAAAGGTCTTGTGACAAGGAATGCACATGTGAAATATGAAAGCCCTACCATTTACCAATCAAAAGTTATGGCCAATGTTAAAGTTTTTAAAAAGTAGGTCAAACATCAAGGTCAAGGTCATGAGGTCAAAAATTATGGTACCATTAGAAAGGTCTTGTGACAAGGAATGCACGTGAAATATGAAAGCTCTACCATTTACCAATCAAACGTTACGGCCAATGTTAAAGTTTTTAAAAAGTAGGTCAAATGCCAAGGTCAAGGTCATGAGGTCAAAAATTATAGTACCAATAGAAAGGTCTTGTGACAAGGAATGCACATGTGAAATATGAAAGCTCTATCACTTACCAATCAAAAGTTATGGCCAATGTTAAAGTTTTTAAAAAAGTAGGTCATATGCCAAGGTCAAGGTCATGAGGTCAAAAATTATAGTACCAATAGAAAGGTCTTGTGACAAGGAATGCACATGTGAAATATGAAAGCTCTATCACTTACCAATCAAAAGTTATGGCCAATGTTAAAGTTTTTAAAAATGAGGCCAAAAGTAGGTCAAATGTCAAGGTCCAAGGTCACGAGGTCAAAATTTATGGTACCTCTTGAAAGGTCTTGTGACAAGGAATGCACATGTGAAGTATGAAAGCTGTACCACTTACCATTCAAAAGTTATGCCCAATGTTAAAGTTTTTGCAGGCGGACAAACGGACAAACAGACAAACAGACTGAGGCCAAAAGTAGGTCAAATGTCAAGGTCCAAGGTCACGAGGTTAAAATTTATGGTACCTCTTGAAAGGTCTTGTGACAAGGAATGCACATGTGAAGTATGAAAGCTGTACAACTTACCATTCAAAAGTTATGCCCAATGTTAAAGTTTTTGCAGACGGACAAACGGACAAACAGACAAACAGACAGACAGACCAAAAACTATATGCCCCCCAGAATCTTAGATTCCGGGGGCATAAAAACGGAGAGAAAAGGGGAGATAATTCAATCAAATTGCAAGATGGAGTTATAAAACTTGTAGGGAATGTAGCTCTTGTGATGGTGAGTATGTGTATGAAGTTTCATGAAGGTAGGCCAAATACTTTTGGAAATATGGTCAAGGTTAAGGTTTTCGGTTAAATTTTCGAAAAATAGGTCAAAGTTCAAAGGTCAAGGTCACAGATCAAAAAGTGTGGTATCACTGAAAAGGTCTTGTCCCAAGGAACATTCATGTGAAGTTTGAAGGCTCTGTTGTGAATAGTATTAAAATGAGAGCAAAAAATGTGTTTCAGAAAAAAATTGGAAAAGGGGAGATAATTCAGCCAAAATCAACAATGTTGTTATGGTCCTTGGTCAAAATGTAGCACTTGTGATGATGAGTGTGTGTATGAAGTTTCATGGGGCTAGGTCTAATACTTTTTAAGTTATAGCCAAGGTTAAGTTTTTTTGGAACGACGCAGGACGACACAGGACGACTACGCAGACGCCGGAGTGATGACAATAGCTCGAAAGTTTTTTTTTTCAAACAAGAGGGCCATGATGGCCCTGGATCGCTCACCTGATCCATAGTGTAACAAGTGGGCCCCAGAGAGGGCCATTATTGGCCCCAGGGCTTTAATGTACATAATGTTGAGGGAGGTCTTAAAGGTGAAGCTTCATACCAAACATCAACAAAGGCTAAAATTTGAACAATCTTGTCAAAGGTCCACTAGATGAAGCTACACATCAAATATCAAAGACCTGGGCCTAGCGGTTTCAGAGAAGAAGATTTTTAAAGATTTTGCCTATATAAGCCTATGTAAAATCAAAGGGCCCCGGGACAGGGGCATTTTTTGCCCCAGCACTATAGTTTGAACAATCTTGGTAGGGGTCCACTAGATGAAGCTTCATACCAAATATCAAAGTTCTGGGCCTTGTGGTTTCAGAGAAGAAGATTTTTAAAGATTTTCCCTATATAAGCCTATGTAAAACCAAAGGGCCCCGTGGCAGGGGGGGATTTTTTGTCCCAGCACTATAATTTGAACAATCTTGGTAGGGGTCCACTAGACGAAGCTTCATACCAAATATCAAAGTCCTGGGCCTTGTGGTTTCAGAGAAGAAGATTTTTAAAGATTTTCCCTATATAAGCCTATGTAAAACCAAAGGGCCCCGGGGCAGGGGCATTTTTGGCCCCAGCACTAAAATTGGAACAATCTTGGTAGGGGTCCACTAGATGAAGCTTCATACCAAATATCAAAGTCCTGGGCCTTGTGGTTTTAGAGAAGAAAATTTTTAAAGATTTTCCCTATATAAGCCTATGTAAAACCAAAGGGCCCCGTGGCGGGGGCATTTTTGGCCCCAGCACTATAATTTGAACAATCTTGGTAGGGGTCCACTAGATGAAGCTTCATACCAAATATATAAGACCTGGGCCTTGTGGTTTCAGAGAAGAAGATTTTTAAAAATTTTCCCTATATAAGCCAATGTAAAAGCAAAGGGCCCCGTGGCGGGGGCATTTTTGTCCCAGCACTAAAATTTGAACAATCTTGGTAGGGGTCCACTAGATGAAGCTTCATACCAAATATCAAAGTCCTGGGCCTTGTGGTTTCAGAAAAGAAAATTTTTAAAGATTTTCCCTATATAAGCCCATGTAAAACCAAAGGGCCCCGTGGCGGGGGCATTTTTTGTCCCAGCACTAAAATTTGAACAATCTTGGTAGGGGTCCACTAGATGAAGCTTCATACCAAATATCAAAGACCTGGGCCTTGTGGTTTCAGAGAAGAAGATTTTTTAAGATTTTCCCTATATAAGCCTATGTAAAACCAAAGGGCCCCGGGGCGGGGGCATTTTTGGCCCCAGCACTGTAATTTGAACAATCTTGGTAGGGGTCAACTAGATGAAGCTTCATACCAAATATCAAAGACCTGGGCCTTGTGGTTTCAGAGAAGAAGATTTTTAAAGATTTTCCCTATATAAGCCAATGTAAAACCAAAGGGCCCCGTGGCGGGGGCATTTTTTGTCCCAGCACTATAATTTGAACAATCTTGGTAGGGGTCCACTAGATGAAGCTTCATACCAAATATCAAAGTCCTGGGCCTTGTGGTTTCAGAGTAGAAGTTTTTTGAAGATTTTCCCTATATAAGCCTATGTAAAACCAAAGGGCCCTGGGGCGGGGGCATTTTTGGCCCCAGCACTATAATTTGAACAATCTTGGTAGGGGTCCACTAGATGAAGCTTCATACCAAATATCAAAGACCTGGGCCTTGTGGTTTCAGAGAAGAAGATTTTTAAAGATTTTCCCTATATAAGCCAATGTAAAACCAAAGGGCCCCGTGGCGGGGGCATTTTTCGTCCCAGCACTCAAATTTGAACAATCTTGGTAGGGGTCCACTAGATGAAGCTTCATACCAAATATCAAAGTCCTGGGCCTTGTGGTTTCAGAGAAGAAGATTTTTAAAGATTTTCCCTATATAAGCCTATGTAAAACCAAAGGGCCCCCGTGCGGGGGCATTTTTGGCCCCAGCACTATAATTTGAACAATCTTGGTAGGGGTCCACTAGATGAAGCTTCATACCAAATAACAAAGACCTGGGCCTTGTGGTTTCAGAGAAGAAGATTTTTTAAGTTTTTGGTGAAAAAAATCTGTTTTTGGCTCCTGTGACCTAGATGTGCAACGGACCGGAACCATTTGACCCATATTCAAACTTGACCGAGATATTGTCATGATGATCATTCTGAGCAAGTTTGATTAAGATTGGACCAAAATTGTGGCCCCTAGGGTGTTCACAAGGTTTTTATATGATTTGACCCGCTGACCTACTTTTTAACCCGATATGACCCATATTCGAACTGGACTGAAATATTGTCACAATGGTCATTCTGAGCAAGTTTCATGATAATTGGACCAAAACAGTGGCCTTCAGAGTGTTCACAAGGTTTTTCTATGATTTGACCTACTGACCTACTTTTTGACCGGACATGACCCATATTCGAACTTGACCAAGATATTGTCATGATGATCATTCTGAGCAAGTTTGATTATGATTGGACCAAAATTGTGGCCTCTAGGGTGTTCACAAGGTTTTTCTATGATTTGACCCGCTGACCTACTTTTTAAGCCAACATGATCCATATTCAAACTTCACTAAAATATTGTCACAATGATCATTCTGAGCAAGTTTGATGATGATTGGACCAAAATTGTGGCCTCTCGAGTGTTCACAAGGTTTTTCTATGATTTGACCTACTGACCTACTTTTTTACCCGACATGACCCAAATTCGAACTTGACCGAGATATTGTCATGATTATCATTCTGAGCAAGTTTGATGATAATTGGACCAAAACTGTGGCCTCTAGTGTGTTCACAAGAAAAAGTTTACGCACGACGGACGACGCACGACGACGCCGGACATCTTACTGTCACAAAAGCTCACCATGACCTTCGGTCAGGTGAGCTAAAAACAGACGAGCTAAAAAACAAGAGGGCCATGATGGCCCTGGATCTCTCACCTGATCCACACTGTACCAATGAAACAGTGGGTAATACAGTAAGGTGCCTTGTCAGAAGGAAATACATGCCAAATATGAAGACTCTATCTCAAATGGTTCAAAAGGTATGATAAAGTAGGTCAAAGGTCAAGGTCAAACTTTGGTATGGGTGTGAGGCCATTGTCACAAAGATTATACACGCCAAATATGAAGGCTCTATCTCAAATGGTTCCAAAGTTATGATTAAGTAGGTCACAGATCAAGGTCAAGGTCACAGGTCAATTTTTTTGCATGAGCGGGAAGATTTTGTCACAAGGAACAAACATGCCAAATATAAAGGCTATATCTTAAATGGTTTAGAGGTTATGACAAAAACGATCAAGGTCACAGGTCAAAAATTTTGCATGGTTGGGAAGCCCTTGTCACAAGGACCCTATATTCTCAATATGAAGGCTTTATCTTAAATGGTTCAAAAGTTATGATAAAGAAGGTCAAAGGTCAAGGACACAGGTCAAAATTTTTGTGTGGGTAAAAGTCGTTGCCACAAGGAACATACAGGCTCTACCTCAAATGGTTCAAAAGTTATGATAAAGTCGGTCACATGTCAAGGTCAAGGTCACAAGTCATTTTTGTTTGACACAAGGAAACTACATGCCAAATATGAAGGCTCTATCTCAAATGCTTCAAAAATTATGACAAAGTAGGTCAAAGGTCAAGGTCATAAGACAGAATTTTTTGTATGGGTGGGAAGACCTTTACACAAGATATATACATGCCAAATATGAAGTCACTATCTCAAATGGTTTAAAAGTTATGATAAAGTAGGTCAAATGTCAAGGTAAAGGTCACATTTTATGTAAGAATAGGAAACCCTTGTCACAAGGAACCTTCATGCCAAATATGAAAGCTACATCTCAAATGATTAAAAAGTTATGACAAAATAGGGCAAAGGTTGAGGTGATGGGTCAAATTTTTGAATGGTTGGGAAAACCTTGTCACAAGGAACCTACATGCCAAATATGAAGGCTCTATCTCAAACGGTTCAAAAGTTATGACAAAATAACCTACTGATCTACTTTTTGATTTGACATGACCCATATTCGAATTTAACTGAGAAAGTGTCCAGATGATCATTCTGAGCAAGTTTGATGATGATTGGACTAAAACTGTGGCCTCTTAGAGTTTTCACAACGTTTTTCTATGATTTGACCTGCTGACCTACTTTTTGACCCAACATGACCCATATTCAAACTTGACCCAGATATTGTCAAGATGATCATTCTGAGCAAGTTTGATGATGATCGGACCAAAACTCTAGTGTGTTCACAAGGTTTTTCTATGATCTGACCTAATGACCTACTTATTGACCAGACATGACCCATATTCGAAATTAACCGAGATATTGTCAAATGATCATTCTGAGCAAGTTTGATCATGAATGGACCAAAACTGTGGCCTCTAGAGTGTTCACAAGGTTTTTCTATGATTTGACCTACTGACAGGTAGACTTTTTGACACGACATGACCCATATTCAAACTTGACCTAGATATTGTCAAGATGATCATTCTGAGCAAGTTTGATGATGGTTAGACTAAAATTTCAGTCTCTATAGTGTAAACAAGGTTTTTCTATGATTTGACCTCTTTTTTGACCCCACATGACCCATATTCGAACTTGACCTAGAGATATTGTAGAGATGATCATTCTGAGCAAGTTTGATGATGATTCGACCAAATCTGTGGCCTCTAGTGTGTTAACAAGGTTTTCCTATGATTTGACCTACTGACCTACTTTTTGACCCGACATGACACATATTCCAACTTGACCGAGATATTGTCAGGATGATTATTCTGAGCAAGTTTGAGGATGATTGGACCAAAACTGTGGCCTCTAGAGTGTTAACAAGGTATTTCTATGGTTTGACCTACTGACCAACTTTTGGACCCCACATAACCCATATTCGAACTTGACCAAGATATTGTCAGGATGATCTTTCTGAGCATGTTTGAGGATGATTGGAGCAAAACTGGGGCCTCTAGAGTGTTAACTAGGTTTTTCTATGACTTGACCTACTGACCTACTTTTTGACCCGACATGACAAATATTCGAACTTGACTGAGATATTGTCAGGATGATCATTTTGAGCAAGTTTGAGGATGATTGGGCCAAAACTGTGGCCTCTAGAGTGTTAACAAGGTTTTTCTATGATTTGACCTACTGACCTATTTTTTTTTTGGCCGACATGAACCATAATCGAACTTGACCGAAATATTGTCAGGATGATCATTCTGAGCAAGTTTGAGGATGATTGGACCAAAACTGTGGCCTCTAGAGTGCTAACAAGGTTTTCCTATTTGACCTACTGAACTACTTTTTGACCCGACATGACACATATTCGAACTTGACCGAGATATTGTCAGGATGATCATTCTGAGCGAGTTTGAGGATGATTGGTCCAAAACTGTGGCCTCTAGAGTGCTAACAAGGGTTTTATGTGGTTTGACCTACTGACCTACTTTTTGACCCAACATGACCCATATTTGAACTTGACCGAGATATTGTCAAGATGATCATCCTGAGCAAGTTTGAGGAGGGTTGGACCAAAATTGCAGCCTCTAGAGTGTTAACAAGGTTTTCCTTTGATTTTACCTGGTGACCTACTTTTTGACCTGAGATGACCCATATTCAAACTTGACCGATATATTGTTATGATGATCATTCTGACCAAGTTTGATGATGATTGGATCAAAACTGTGGCCTGTAGAGTGTTAACAAGAAAAGTTTACGCACGCACGCACGACGAACGACGCCAAACATCTCACTGTCACAAAAGCTCACCATGAACTTCGGTCAGGTGAGCTAAAAATACTGTGTACTTCTAAAATTATGTCTTCTAAGTCCTGACTGACAGTTTAACCCTTCACCCTTTTGGTACCAAATGAACCTATAGCAGGAGTTCATTTCAAAATTTAGGGTTGTAAGGTTGTGTTTTCTTCAAAATTTATTCGGAAAATGGCTGAACTTTTTGCAAACATTGTAAACCCTGATCAGTCGCCGCATTCTGCGGCGACTGATCTGGGCCTGCAATGTTTGCCAATTACCTGTTTTGCAGTTTCCATTACAAAATGGGTTAAGATGCATCTGAAAATGTCGTCTGTTTATTCGTCTGCTAAATCTTCTTGCAAACTTTTTAAAAATATTTTTTCATACAGGCAAATGATGTGGAACCTGAGGACTAGAGGAGCAGTCTGATCTGGGTCCACACTGTTTTCAAAAATCCAACATCACAATAAATAGACCGTCAGAAAAGTTTGTATTGCTGATCTAAACGCTTTCTCACAATGTTGTTCAGAATAAACTAGAACTGTCAGAGGATCTGACTATAGCCCCGCTATAGCCCTGTCAGAGGAGAAAGACTCATGAATTAAAGGTAAAGACTTGTGAGAGGGTTAAATCCCTAACAAGGTACCTACGCCTTATAGACTTTTCGCGTTATTAGATCTGAAAAACAGTCTAAGTTAAAAAATAAGTTTTGGATAATGAAAAAACCACATGCACATCTTAAGACCTCTTTGAAAACACCAGAAAAGTTTCAAAGGATCGGCTTAGAACTGTAAGAGGAGTTGCGTTCACAAGGTAGCTACTCCCTATACATTTTAACATTAGAAGATCTCAAAAATTGTCTTAGTTAAAAAAGTGAAATAAGTGGAAAAAAATAATTTTAGGATAATGAAAAAAGCACATGCACATCTTCAGACCTATATGAAAACACCTGTAAAGTTTCAAAAAGATTGACCTAGAACTGTAAGAGGAGTTGCGATCACAAGGTAGCTACTCCCTATACATTTTAACATTAGTAGATCTCAAAAATTGTCTAAGTTAAAAAAGGTGAAATAAGTGAAAAAAATTATTTAAGGATAATGAAAAAAGAATATGCACATCTTCAGACCTATATGAAAACACCTGTAAAGTTTCAAAAGGATTGACCTAGAACTGTAAGAGGAGTTGCGGTCACAAGGTACCCACTATCAAATATTACAGACAGACAGACAGAATTCCCGAAAAAGCCAAATCCAATATAGCCCCCACTTTTTCAAAGCGGGGCTATAAATAGATCAAAATCATTTTCCCTATTTGAAGCTTTAAAGTATTCTTTAAGGCCTTTCCAGCATAACCCTTTTTGTACCAAATGGAATCTTCCTACTTATATACAGCAGGAGTCCATTTCAATAATTAGGGGTGTCAGGTTGTGTTTTCTTCAAAATTGATTTGAATGACTGAATTTTTAGCAAACAGTGGAGGCCTCGATCAGATGCCGCATTCTGCAGTGTCTGATCTGGGCCTCCACTGTTTGCATGGGTACCCTATTTGGGATTTTCAGGTACAAAATGGGTTAATCAAATTTTTCAAAATAGCACATTTCCAAGACAATGTTTTCCTGCCAGATATACCATATTCAACCAATTAATATATAGCACATGTTCCTATAAGCGTACACAAAGAGCATTTTTGGCGAAGTTTAACAAGGGCACACTTTATTTTGCACATTTCCGGGGTCAACCTGGCCTGCAAATTTTGTAAATTTTACTGTATCCCTAATTTCAGGAGCCAAGTTGCTGCATGCCAATCATTTGATAAGGTCAAATTCTTACAAAAGATTGAAACCATTAATACCGTAACACACATGGAGTCTTTTCTATCTGTAAAACTAAGATTTTTGTGGGGATAACCATTTTGTCATGGAAACCCCAAATGGGTACCTGGGCAAACAGTGCAGGCCCAGATCAGACGCCATAGAACGCAGCGTCTGATCAGGGCCTCCACTGTTTGCTAAAAGTTCAGTCATTTTCTAAATAAATTTTGAAGAAAACACAACCTGGCACCCCTAAATTTTAAAATGGACTCCTGCTATATATAAGGAGAAAGATTCCATTTGGTACAAAAAGGGTTAAAATATTCAAAAATGCCATCTACCTTGACGTGCATTACGTGTCAAGCTCTGGAGAAATATGGATTCATTTTAAGACTTGAAGGAAAATTACAGTCGTCATTAAGACACAAAGGAAATGCTAAAGGTGTAAAACCGGATTTTCTCTCCTATCACAGGAGACAATTTTCTAATCAGTTTCTTAAAATGTTTTTTGTTGTCTGTAAAACTTACTTTTTTTTTTTACATTTTCACTACTTGCTGCAGGCCTGAGTAGCTTCATCTGATTGGTGATCAGGTCATCGCAGATTCAATCCTACTTATGCAGGATTAGATCATGATGCTTTTAGCGCCCTGTTACCTTACAAACTATTTCCATTCCATGTCTTTTCTATGGTTAATCTCTCCCTTCTGCTACTTCAAGAAGCAGTTTTTTGCAATAGTATGTGCAATGTACTGGTTTTATGATCTTAATGATCTGGTTTTCCAGATCTTAACTGTTGTCCTACTGAATATTTTAATCTGCCACACCCACTACTGATTATCAACCAATCAGATTACTTGATGCAAATTATTGCAACAAATTCACAATCTAAATGTCAAACAATGTAGATCCTGATCAGATGGCTTCGTCAGAAGCCATCTGATCTGGATCTTCATTGTTTGGAAATTAAGGCTTATCCGGGCTCAGCAGGACAAGGGATAAAACATAGGCATACCATTTTATGAGTCTAAGTGGCCTGACATGACCTAAATAGTATTGACTGGGCTGTTCAACTTCAACCAAACCAGATATACGCTTCTTTTGTTGCCAGCTAAGACTGCCTACATCAGGACTTTGGTCGAAGATCAGGCTTCGACTTATACAATAACGAGTATTAACTAGAATCGCGCAGTCGATGGCACGCCATCGCATATCCCCACGCTTTTTTAAAGATACTCCACTATATAAGTTCTCAATTGCAACTCCCACCCAATCTTAAGATCAAAATTCCGAAAGTGTCATGCACTCCTCAGACCAAAGACCTATCAGTTCCCAAAGTTTCATGTTTGTATCTGAAACAGTATAGGAGGAGTGATCCGGTAATCGTTAAAAAAGGGGTTATGGGGGTGAAAATCCAAGTTTTGACCTCTGGTGACCTCAAACCTGACCCTAGGGGTCAAATTTTTATTGTTATGTATTCTAATCATTATGCCGTTCAATTTGATATTTCACAAGACCAGGTTCTGAAAAATTTGATTTTTTACCCCCAGGCACCCTACCCCCTGGCCATGCCCCTAGGGGTAAGATCAAAATTCCAAAAGTGTCATGCACTCCTCAGACCAAAGACCTATCAGTTCCCAAAGTTTCATGTTTCTATCTGAAATGGCATAGGAGGAGTTATCCGGTAGTCGTTAAAAAGGGGGTTATGGGGGTGAAAATCCAAGTTTTTGACCTCTGGTGACCTCAAACCTGACCCTAGGGGTCAAATTTTGATTGTTTTGTATTCTACTCATTATGCCGTTCGATTTGATATGTCACACGACCAGGTTCTGAAAACTTTGATTTTTTACCCCCAGGGCACCCCCACCCCTGGCCTGGCCCCTAGGGGTAAGATCAAAATTCCAAAAGTGTCATGCACTCCTCAGACCAAAGACCTATCAGTTCCCAAAGTTTCATGTTTCTATCTGAAATGGCGTAGGAGGAGTTATCCGGTAATCATTAAAAAGGGGGTTATGGGGCTGAAAATCCAAGTTTTTGACCTCTGGTGACCTCAGACCTGACCCTAGGGGTCAAATTTTGATTGTTATGAATTCTACTTATTATGCCGTTTGATTTGATATGTCACACGACCTGGTTCTGAAAACTTTGATTTTTTACCCCCGTGGCACCCCACCCCCTGGCCTGGTCCCTAGGTTCCAAAAGTGTCATGCACTGCTCAGACCAAAGACCTATCAGTTCCCAAAGTTTTAAGTTTCTAGCTGTAAAAGTGTGGGAGGAGTTGTCCGGTAAGACGGACGGACGGACGTACGGACGACGGAGACAATTACAATATCCCCACTTTTTCTTCGAAAAGCGTGGGGATAACAAGTCCATGAAATGGACCTTCCATTGCAGAACTAGGAGTCCCACCTGTGACTCAAGTAAAGCTCAAACCCTCTCTAATGTTTATCCATAATCCTGCTGAACATAACAGCCCCTACCTTTGCAAACAGTGTAGATCCAGATGACATGGCTTCTGAAAAAGCCATCTGATCAGGATCTACACTGTATTGCTTGTTTGATTTGAGGTTTGACGTCCCCGTCAACACTGTAAAGGTCATTTTGGAGACATTGCTTCCAATTTTGTGGGACTTTTACCCATCATTGAGATGAAATTACATCTCGAGTCCTGTCGCCCAATGAAACCAATAGGCATGGACGGTCAGACACTCGCACCGCTTTGCCTTGGCAGGCATAGATCCTCTAAGCAGTTCACCAGTACTCATGTACGAGTCGGATTCAGCTCTGTGTAGAAACAACGTGAAGCCCATATATTTCTTCAAGCCCCGATGGGCGGCACTGTCATGCTGTTTATAAATTGAATGAATATATTATATCAAATAATTTCATTGGTCGATAGTCAGAAATGGGTCTGACTAAATAAACTTATTCAGCAGGATGAGAGTTAAAATAGAAAGTACTTTTAACCCTTGTCCTGCTGAGCCCGGATATGCCATATCTATTCAAACAATGTAGATCCAGATCAGATGGCTTCTGAAGAAGCCATCTGATCAGGATCTACATTGTTTGTCATTCAGATTGTGAATTTGTTGCAATAATTTGCATCAAGTAATATGACTGGTTGATAATCAGCAGTGGGTGTGGCATATTTGAATATTCAGCAGGACAAGGGTTAAACCACTTTGTCACAGAGTCTGATGGTTGTCATCAAGAAACAGGTTATGGGTTCGAAACCCAGAACCTACCTTCATAGTCTTGTTTGGCACTGTTCCAGAGTGGAGCGGCTCGGACACCATTATATACCAGAGCAAAGAATGCTTTCTTCACCTGAATATAGAAATTACATGTACACCACAACCTCATTATAACACGGTTCGTTATAACACGGTTATGGATGGAACACGGTTTCAAGATGGATCCCAAAAATGTATAGATTATAATTATAGAAAAATGACCATTAATGGTCATTTTTCTATATAATCTATACATTTTTGTTAGGATATAACACGGTTGTTTAACTAACACGGTTTCTGCTTTGGACCCCATTAATAGTGTTATAAAGAGGCTGTGGTGTATCAGAAACTAGAGTTTTTTGCACCTGAAACAAATTTATAAATATCAGACCTAAGAATGCTTTCTTCACCTGAAAAATTATATTACATATCACAAATTCAGCAAAACCATTGTATACCAGAGCAAAGGATGTTTTCTTCACCTGACAAAAAAGAAAGAAATTACACATCACAAATTCAGGGATGCTATTGTTTGTTTGTTTGTATGCATCACGTGAACAAGTTCGTGAAATGAAGACCCCCCTAAACCCCACTTTATATAGGGAAAACTGGGGTTTACGGGGGTATACAATATTTTTCTTATTTTTGCTCCAAGACATAGGTTGTGGGTACTCGTTAGAACCGCCTCATCGAGGCGGTTCTAACGAGTATCCACAACCTATGTTTGCAGTATAAATAAGAAAAATATCACCGATTTTCATCAGAAAAGTAGCCATTTTGTAGATGTGAAAAATGCACTATGTTGCACGGATGTGTTATCGTAATGTGGAGGTTTCATGTCCTCGTAAATACTACTGAGGTCATTTTGGAGACATTGCTTCCAATTTTGAGTGGCTTTTAGCCATCACTGAGATGAAATGACATCAAAAGCCAAAACAGCTAGGGTTAAAGGAGCGATTCGACTCACACCACTTTTCCTAGGCAGTCTTAGACCTAATGAGGTACTTCTAATGAGTACCCACAACATATGTTTTTCTGCAGAAATAAGAAAAATATCAGTAATTTTCAGAGGAAAAAAATCTTCTTATCTGGAGCTATGACTTAATTCTAACAAGAATTCCGCCGAAGGCTATGTAGCGCCTGTGTGGGCGCAAAGTCATTGAAGCATGATATGTAGGTCAAGGTCAAACATAGATGCTTGCACAAAAGATTCCATTCTCAAATGCAAGCTTGTACTAAGTATCATTAATGAAGCTCTAATAATTCTTGAGAAATGAACTTAACCATTAGGGTGAACGCCAGGGTGGTCGCAATATTTTACAAAGTCAGTGAACCATGAAATTTAGGTCAAGGTCAAATATGGATGCTTGCATTTAAGTTGCCGTCCCCAGATTCAAGTTTGCACCAAATATCATTAATGAAGCTCTTATAAATCTTGAGAAATAAACTTGACCATTAGGTTGAACGCTAGGGTGGTCGCAATATTTTACAAAGTCAGTGAACCATGAAATATAGGTCAAAGTTAAATATGGATGCTTGCATTTAAGTTACTATCCCCAGATACAAGTTTGTACCAAGTATCATTAATAAAGCTCTTATTATAGCTCTTGAGAAATAAACTTGACCATTAGGGTGAATGCTTGGGTGGTCGTACTATTTTACAAAGTCAGTGAACCATGAAATGTAGGTCAAGGTCAAATATGGATGCTTGCATGTAAGCTGTCATCCCCAGATACAAGTTTGTACCAAGTATCATTAATGAAGCTCTTATAGTTCTTGAGAAATAAACTTGAACCTCAGGGTGAAATGTTTTACAAAGTCAGTGAACCATGAAATATAGGTCAAGGTCAAATATGGATGCTTGCATGTAAGCTGTCATCCCCAGATACAAGTTTGTACCAAGTATCATTAATGAAGCTCTTATACTTCTTGAGTAATAACCTTGAACCTCAGGGTGGTCGCAAATGTTGACGCCTTGACAAACCGATGGACGAACCAATGAACGGACGGAAAACCGGGCGCCTATATCGTGCCATGCTAATAGCAGGCGTGACAAAAATGACTGAATTATTCTGCAAACAGTGAAGGGCCCGATCAGATACTGCATTTTGTGACATCAAAGTTTGCCAATGCTCCTGTTCATGTTTCTTGTCTAAAAGGAGTTTAAAGTTATCACAAACAACTATATTGCATGTCTTTTTTCAACTAGGAAACAATAACTACTGGTTAATTTGATGTTTGCATGTGAAACTTCAATTTATGAATAAAATTCTCAAAAGTGTGGAATCCAGTTATTGGTGCTAATTAATATGACCTTGTTAATGCATTAAATTGGCACTATTGGAGTTTAACCCTTATCTTGCTGGATATTCATTTAAGCCACACCAATTTCTGTCTATCAACCAATCAAATTACTTGATGTAATTTATTGTTACAAATTCATAAACTAGATGCCAAACAGGGCAGATCCTGATCAGATGGCTTCTTCAGAAGCCATCTGATCTGGATCTACATTGTTTGCAAAGATAGGGGTTGTCGTGAACAGCAAGATAAGGGTTAATAGCCCAGTCAACACTATTTAGATCATTTTTGAGCTGGTCATTTTACCTACCCACATTTTTCACGGGCAGGCTTATACGTAAGCGGTTAACCAGTACAGTGCACATTCTTTTTAGCCAGAAACTGACAACTGCCCTTCTTGAATCAGTGGAAGGGAAAGAATGACAGTAGAAAAGATCATATGGAGATAGGAGCTCGGTTTAAAGGCCCATCCAAAAGTCTGGAGAAGCCTAGAATTGAACCCACTATCCCTGGTTTATAAGGCGAGTAACGTATTCACTACACCAGAGGCTTCTAGCAAACTGTATATCAGAGTAAATATAACATTTTTCACAGAAGAAAGAATGCAGCTGTTTTGTTGCATACAAATAAAATTATAATCACACTAAACTACTGATATATGGCCTGTAAACCCTTGCCAACAGCTGAGACCAACAGAAATTTGTCTAAAAGCTCCGAACCCATTTCGTCGGGCAAAATCAAAAACCTAAAACTGATATACTGGCAAACAGTGCAGGCCCAGATCAGACGCCGCATAAAGCGGCGTCTGATCAGGACCTTCACTGTTTGCAAAAAGCTCAGCTGTTTTCTCACAGAATTTCTAACAGTACTCATCCCGACACCCATCAATTTTGAAATGGATTCGTGCTATATTATAGAAAGGAAGATTCCAGCTGAAATGGGTAAACGATTTAAACATTTTAAACTTCTCGTCAATTACATTATTGTGTCAATAACTTCTTTAATTGAGATAAAAACTGTTCTGTAAACTCCCTAGAGTCACATGTAAGTTCTTATAAAATTAAATTGAAACGGTTCAGAAATTGCTGACACACAAAATATCTCTTTCCAGCATCCTGTTTACCATTCAGCAGATGACAAATACCGTATTCCTGCCATTTAGCGCCTCGGACACTTAAACAATTGGAGAAAGACGGATCTCTTGTTAAAGACAAAAATCTCACCAGAACCCATTACACATGGCAGTTTTCCATTAGAATATGGTGGATTTGTTTGTTAGATTTGAGGTTTAACGTCCCTGTCAACACTGTAAAGGTCATTTTGGAGACGTTGGTTCCAATTTTTTGGGACTTTTACCCGACATTGAGATGAAATCACATCTCAAGCCCTGTCGCCCAATGAAACCAATAGGGTTTATTATCATGGAGGGTCCGCCTCGCACTGCGGTTCCTGGGCAGGCTTAGATCCTCTAAGCGGTTTACCAGTACTAGTGTGCAGGCCGGATTCAGCTCTGCGTGGAAGCATCATGCAGCCCATATATTTCTTCAAGCCCCTATGGGCGGTGGAATCGTGACAGAAAGTATAAGACACTGAGATAGCAGGGGCGCTAGAATTACCTTACATGATACTTTTTACAGCAGTTGAAAGTCTGAAATCTTTACTTAACTCTTATCATGCTGTTCACGACAACCCCTATCTTTGGAAACATTCTAGATCCAGATCAGATGGCTTCTGAAGAAGCATCTGATCAGGATCTACACTGTTTGACATGAAGTTTATGGATTTGTAAGAATAAATTAGATGAAGTAATCTGATTGGTTCAGTCAGAAATGGGTGTGGCTAAACTGAATATTCAGCAAGAGAAGGGTTAAACTTAAGGTTAGCCAAAATATTTTTTTTCTCCAACAGCAGAAGGGCCACTTATTATTTTTTTCTTGAAGAAACAGTGAGGGTGTGTTTTTGGCTTTGGTTTTACGGCCCTTTCAAGATTATTTCACTCATATCGAGCCGATCGTTAATCAGAGGTGGGCGAAAACCAGAGTACCTGGTGAAAAACCACCTGACCTTCCGTTGCAGAACTTGGTGTCTCACATATGACCCGAGCGAGGCTCGAACCACAGCGGTGAGAGACCTAATGATCAAGAGTCAGCGCTCTTAACCACTAGGCCACGGAGGCCCGTCCTTGAGGGTGTGTTTATAGAAGCAGGGGTGAAAAATGGGTTGGAATACGGTAACTGATATTTTTCTTATTTTTACTTTGATACATCAGAAGCCTCCATGGTGTAGAGGATAAGCCACTCACCTCATAAACCAGGGGTTGTGGATTCAATCCCGGGCTTCTCCAGACTTTGGGATGAGTCTTTAAACCGGTCCCATCTCAGTATGACCTTAGCTGTTGGTGGGATGTAAAACTCAAACACACACACACATTACTTCGATACATCCAGAAGGGCAGAGACGGCATACCTAACATGACTGCTGATTTTGGATTGGTGGTGGTGTTGAAAGGGGGGAGGGGTGTGGGGGGGGGGGGTATAGATATGAGTGGGATCGAGAGGTAGGATAAAAAAATGACTGGGGTCACCTTTACCCAAAACCAGTTCAGTGTCCATCAAAGGAAAACATACATAGAGAGGAAACTGCTCCAAAAATTATTTTGGCATGGGAACAAAATCTTGAAATTTTCCTGTTTACATCTTTCTCTTTCCAAGGTTGTTTGTAACAACATTTGTTTGAGAGATACATCATTTTATGTACTTAACCCTTATCTTGCTGAATATTCATTTAAGCCACACCCATTTCTGTCTATCAACCAATCAAATTACTTGATGTAATTTATTGCTACAAATTCATAAACTAAATGCCAAACAGTGTAGATCCTGATCAGATGGCTTCTTCAGAAGCCATCTGATTTGGATCTACACTGTTTGCAAAGATAGGGGTTGTCGTGAACAGCAAGTTAAGAGTTAATAATATGGCATACTGGAATAGAAGGTATTGGCGTATGGGTTGGGCTGGGTGGCAGTGCCACTGCCACAGGATTTAGCTCTAAAGAGTAGAGATAAGATCAGGGTATATAAACTTTGGTTTATTTATTTATTTGATTTTACAGCCTTTTCAAGATTATTTCACTTATTTCAAGCCGATCGTTACAGCCATCCTAATAAACCCTATAGGTTTCATTGGGCGACAGGGCTTGAGATGTCATTTCATCTCAATGTCGGGTAAAAGTCCCACAAAATTGGAAGCAACGTCTCCAAAATGACCTTTACAGTGTGGACGGGGACATTAAACCTCAAATCAAACAAACAAAAAATCAAGCCGATCGTTAATAGAGGTGAGCAAAAACCACAAAACCCGGAGAGAAACCACCTTACCTTCCCTAGCACAATATGTCCCCCCTCCACCCCCACTTGACCAAAGGGACACGAGAGATCACAGCAATGAGAGACCTTATGATTATGAGCCAGCGCTCTTACCACTCGGTCACGGAGGCCCGTCATCTTAGGTTTAAACAATATTTCATTTGAAATATAAATTACAAAAATGTTTGTACAATATAAGATGTTTCAGGACCTTACAGTAGCTGTAGTGCTTATGTAGAAGTCATCTCCTGGTATACGTACACAGATTTTTTTTGTACAGAACTTACGATAAATAAATTCACATACAACCTTATAAATTGGAGTGAGTTGAGTGTTTGAGTTTTATGTCTCACAAAAAGCTAAGGTCATACGGAGACCGACCTCAGTTTAAAAACTAAATCCGAAAGTCTGGAGAAGCCCGGGACGGATCTTGCTACCCCTGGTATATAAATTGGAAATGAACTTGTTTTTAGCTATAAAGTGGAACAGTCCATGCCATGGATTAACATTAAAATTGTGCGACACGTGATTTGTAAAACCTGAACATTTTTTATCTTGTTTTCAGACAGAAATCTGTACACATCAAGGTATTGCTGTATTCGACCTATTTACCGCACCGTGCGCTTAGTTTTTTCAAAATTGTATGACAATATTGTGGTAAAAAATCTACCTAATAAGCTCACACTCAATACGAAAAAAATGCAAAAAAAGCTTCCGATATGATTATTTTATAGAGTTGAATTTCAGCATAGGGGTTCACCACATATACATATGATTGTCCGGGTCAAAGATGCAGCAAAACTCAATATGAATTTGTTGGGAGGTTACTGTAAAGTATACGCTTGTGTATTTTTTCCAGAAAAAGCTTGGGTGTGCGCTTATAGGAGCATGTGCGGTAAATAGGTCGAATACAGTAAGTACCACAAAGATCCCAAGTATTGGGACAGACAGGATTAAGCAAACAGTGCAGACCCAGATCAGACTGCTCCTGAAGGAGCAGTCTGATCAGGGTCTACATCGTTTGCAATTCCCTCTGCACTTTGTGGGCTGCTTGCTGGATCGTGAAACAAATTTGTTAAAAGTTTAGGAGAATTAGAACAAGTCCTCAAGGTGTAGGAATTTTTAAGTTTTTTTATGCTTCTTCTAGATAATCACAAACAAGCCAAGCTTACTTTTAAGCTGATCAACCATCAATAAGGAAATTTGAAGCAATACAAATCAACCTAGATGCAAACAAGCCAAAGCTTAATTTTAAGTAGCTCAGCCATCAATAGCTACAAATCAAACCCATTATATGAACCATATAGCAAGTGAAAATTAAAGCACCTTTAAACCTTCTTAACTTTTAAACTAAAGCGTGCAGTCGATGGCATGCAATCGAAAATTCCCATGCTTCTTGCAGAGCCAAATATAACTCTGCTGTCACACACCCTGGTTGGTGTCATTGAATGCATCTTATCATAAGGAACAAGAATAAACATGGTTAAGGGGTGGGGATCTGAATGGTTTGTGAGATATAAGTCCTTTTAGATGAAAAATTGTGATATTTTTTCTTATTTCTGCTCAAAATACAGATTGGCGGGAGTGGTGCATGGCCCCGGTGCACCCCAGGGGACCTCCAGAAAGTGTCTTGCCTGGACAGGCTTAGACAGGACACAAATGTTAGGTTGCTTTCAGCTCTGCTATTTAGCCTAGCTCCATATTGGCAGGGGCTTAGTAAATACCTTATAACGTATGTAAGTATGATCTATTAGCATTTTTTCATTCCAACAAATTTCTTCAAAATATTGTGTTCTATATTGCTGTCAAATTTAATCCTTCGAAAAGCACATGTGAGCACTTATTAGTTTGTTTGTTAGAATTGGGGTTTAATGGCCCAGTCAACACTATTTAGGTCATTTTTGAGCCGGTCAGTTTACCTACCCACAATTTCCCTGGACAGGCCATTGTGGAATTTTGAAAGTGTTTGAGGGTCACTGATGGGGCCTAAGTGGCTGAGGCTGGCTAGTTTGGCCCAGAAAAAATGTTCTGTGGTGTATTCCTTGCTTCCAAAGGATAACCCTTTCTAGAACATAGTTGATGTCACTACAGCTGTTGTCTGGGAATGCGTGGCAGCTGTAAAAAGTCTCCCTGACCTGCATCATAGTGTTGTTTATATTTTCTTTTCCTTTGGGATCATTGATTCCATTGTGGAATTTTTAAAGTTTTTGTTTGTTTGTTTGATTTGAGGTTTAACATCCCCGTCAACACTGTAAAGGTCATTTTGGAGACGTTGCTTCCAATTTTGTGGGACTTTTACCCGACATTGAGATGAAATGACATCTCAAGCCCTGTCGCCCAATGAAACCAATAGGGTTTATTAACATGGACGGTCCGCCTCGCACCACGGTTCCTGGACAGGCTTAGATCCTCTAAGCGGTTTACCAGTACTAGTGTGCGGGCTGGATTCAGCTCTGCGTGGAAGCATCATGCAGCCCATATATTTCTTCAAGCCCCTATGGGCGGAAATTTTAAAGTGTTTGAGGGTCACTGATGGGGCCTAAGTGGCAGAGGCTGGCTAGTCTGGCCCAGAAAACATGTACACTCCATGTTTTCCAGTTCTGTGGTGTATTCCTTGCTTGCAAAGGATAACCCTTTCTAGAACATATTATATATAAGCGGCTAACCAGTACAGTGCACATTCTTTTGCCAGAAACTGTCAACTGCCTTTCTTGAATCAGCGGATGGTGGAGCATTACCACAGAAAAGATTTCATGATCAATCTCCACAAAAGAATGTTGCCAACCGCGGCAGGTATCGAAAAACCTCCTGATCACCAGTTAGACGCGCATCCCACTGAGCTACCGAGACCAGCGTGAGCACTTATTTAAGGATGGGAAAAATTAGGGTGAATACAGTGTTCTTATCCTGCACAGCTAGGAATACTGGACTAGGATTAGAGAAAATTAGGGTGAATATGGTATTCTTATCCTGCATAGCTAGGAATACTGGACTAGGATTAGCGAAAATTAGAGTGAATACACCATTTCTTATCCTGCACAGCTAGGAATACTGGACTAGGATTAGCGAAAATTAGGGTGAATATGGTATTCTTATCCTGAACAGCCAGGATCGATACTCCACAAGTCACTAATTGGAAATTACCTCATATTGTGTTTGACTTATCTATTAATCATAGGAAACTGACAGTTCAAGCGAAAGATAATTTTTTATGTATAAACTAAATTGGCCCTAAATTCTATTTTCTTCAATGAATGCTGACAACAGATGCAGTATGCGCAACTTGTCCAATTTCACCTAAGAATTTCTAGTTTATCAGGGTCTGAAATTAAGCTCGCATTTACGCTAAATGCGAGTGAGCATTTCAAAATGCGAGGACAAAATATTTGTCCAAGAAAATTTTCGTGAATGCAAAAAATGTTCATTCGTCGGTAAAAAAACAAAACGATAATACAGACGACAATAATATGCCAGGAGATGTGTCACCGGTGCGATGTATCAGAGGCCAATCATGGCGGCCGAAACCCGTCAAAATTTCGCTGACGGTTATCATCTTTGATTATTTGTTTCTCAATTGTCCGATAATACTTCACATTAAAATTATTAAAGAATGAAAGACAAATGATTATATAATATCAAAATAATTTCCTTTTTTTGAAAATATCAAAATTACATGGAGAAATTTTGAGTTCAAAATGACTGATTTTGCACTATTGTCTGAAGGGAAGCTTGCCGGTTGATTGACAGTTTACTAAGAGAGACAACTCTATCTGACTGCAGACAGCAACCACATATTACGCACAATAACGTTCAAGGCAATCGATAAAATACATTAGAGAGGACACGAGAAAAAAGCCTTGATCTTCGGCAGAAAATAAATTTCTGCTCTTATTAAAGGGGTTTTGAAAAATTCGAGTTGATTTTCATTTTAGCTGGTTTATATTTTTTGTAACAAGCTAAATTTTGCTTGTGGCAAAAATATTTAAGTTTGGACCCTGGTTTACTTGTCCTGGGAGTGAATATTTTCTTCCACATTACAACAGCACACCTGTAGGACATAGTGTATTTTTATACCTCCAAAGTGGCTACTTTTCTGATGAATATCCATGATATTTTTGTTATTTATACTCCAAACATAGGGTGTGGACGTTTGTTATAACCACCTCTGTTCTAATGATCACCCACAACCTATGTCTTGGAGCATAATAATAACAAGAGGCCCAAGAGGGCCTGTCGCTCCACCGGCTAACTTCAGACAATTGTCATATTTATTACATTAACCAATTGCATACTAGTGGACTCTTCTATTGCTATATGTTGGACCAGTCCATTTGTCATATAAGGGGTGCCAGGCCTATTTTTTTCTGTTTTTGATGGAAAATTCTGTTAGCAAATAGTGCAGGCCCTGATCAGACATGGTGTTCTGTGGGGTCTGATCTGGGCCAGCACTGTTTGCCAAGGTACCCATTTAGGGTTTTCCCACATGCAATGGGTAAAAAAGAAACAAGTGATCCACCCAAGGAATGTCCATTCTATATTTTTTGGACCCCAGAGCCATGGTTGGCAGGATTTATGTGAGTGACCATTTGGCATTGCTCCGTTCTAAATATCTAAATCTCTGGGCCTTATGGTTTCAGAGAAGAAGACTTTTTTAAGTTTTTCCTGTTATAAGTCTATGGGAACTAATATGCCTCTGGGCGTGACCAATTTTTTACCCCAGGGGCATTGTTGGCAGGATTTATTTGAGTGACCACTTGACGCTGCTGCATACTTAATATCTAAGTCATAGTTCGCATGACTTAGTAGGTGACCACATAACTTTGCTACATACTACAGTTCAACCTGTATTAAGCAAGTGCCTAAGGGATAGTCAAAATATGCTTGCTTAAGACAGGTTCTTGCTTAATACAGGTGAAATTTAACACATCTGCCTTTCTTGGGAACTGAATGCCTGCTTGCTTAAGACAGGTTGCTTGCTTAATAGAGGTGGCCACTAAGACAGGTTTTACTGTAAATGTCTTAGCTTTAGGCTTTATGGTTTCAGAGAAGAAGTTTTTCCGTTTATTGGTCTATGGAAGCTAATGAGCCAAAGGTGGTGGCCATGGCGGTCATGTTTTTTGTCTGATCAAAATTTCTTCAATGAATCTGACTATGGTAGACACAAGGAACATTCATGAAAATTAAGAACGAAATCCATTTAGCGGTTTTGGAGGAGAAGATTAAAAAAAAAATAAAGATCCCTTTATGAGTCTATGGAAGCTAATTAGCCAATGGGCGTGTCCATGGCGGCCATGTTTTTTATCTGATCAAAATTGCTTCAAGGAATCTGACAGAGGTCCACCCAAGGAACATTCATGCAAAGTAAGAATGAAATCCATTAAGTTGAGCGGTTTTGGAGGAGAAGGTTTTTAAAACTTTTCCCCATATAAGTCTTTGAAAGCTAATGAGCCAAGGGGCATGGCCATGGCAGTCATGTGGGGCATGGCCATGGTGGCCATGTTTTTTGTCTGATCCGAATTTCTTCAAGGAATCTGACAGAGGTCCACCCAAGGAACATTCATGCAAAATAAGAATAAAATCCATTGAGCGGTTTTGGAGGAGAAGATTTTTAAATATTTTTTTTTGGTTTCGATGCCGTTTTGTTCTGCATGTAACAAAATTCTTTGAAGGAATTCAGAAGAGGACTATGTGAGAAACATTCCTGTGAAGTTTGGTTACAATCGACCAAGTAGTTAAGGAGGAAATGTTTAAAGAAAAAAGTTAACGCACGGATGCACAACCGCACAGACGCACAACAGACACAGGGCCATAACATATAACATAAGACCCGCCGGTCTTTGGCCAGTGGAGCTAAAAAATGAACAGATTTATGTTTTTATTTCTTTATTTATTTATTTTTTCCATTCCTCGATCGGATTCGGTATGCCTCCCTTTTCAAGTAAGCCATTTTAACCCTCAGGGATCTGGAGAACTGTTGACACTGTAGTATAATTAGGTCTAATAAATCAATCTCCCTCAGTATTTTGAATTTATTTTGAAACATCAAGTCGTATAAATAGAGTTTGTGTTGAAAACATCAGTTCTATGACCAGTGTGATGGGCAAGTGAAATTTCTGATGTTTTGAATTTTAGAATGACAATTTGTAGGTGGACCTCTATAGATATGTGATAGTCAGCAAAATTGGAGGAGATTAATTCAGATACAGGAAGGTACTTTTAAATAAATAAATAAATAAATAAATAAACAAGAACTTTTGAAGAAGAGAAGACTTTTTTAACATTACACTACATGTTATATAGTGAAAATAAACCCCGCCCACTGCAGCCATGTTTTTTGTCGGATCAAAATTTCTTCAAGGAATCTGACAGAGGTCCACCCAAGAAACATGCATGCCAAATAACTATGAAATAAAACAAGAACTTTTGCAGAAAATATTTTCAGCATTACACTATATGTTATATAGAGAAAATAAGCCTCGCCCATGGCGGCCATGTTTTTTTTGTAAGATCAAATTTTTTTCAAGGAATCTGACAACAGTCCACCCAAGGACAATTCATGCAAATTACAATGAAATCCCACAAGTACTTTTGCAGAAGAAGATTTTTTAGCATTACATTATATGTTAAATAGTGAAAATAAGCCCCGGCCATGGCGGCCATGTTTTTTGTCGGATCAAAATTTCTTCAAGGAATCTAAAAGAGGTCCACCCAAGGAACATTCATGCAAAATAAAAACAAGGCATCGCATGCGATACAAATCCCCTCGCACTAGACAACTTCGTGTGTGGAAAACACTGAAATGGCAAAAGTCCAACTTGCTTGAGATATTATCATATGCAACATTTGTGTAAAGTTTGTTTAAAAATCCTCCAAAAAATGTACATTCTAGAGTGATGACATTTCTCTAAAAATAGCCATAGTGACCTTGACTTGAGGCCATGACCACGAAAGTAGATCTTGCTCAAGATATTATCATAAGCATCTTTTGTGTGAAGTTATATTAAAATCTGTTAATAAATGTAGGCGGTAGAGCGATGACAAAGTTTTTCTAAAGATAGCCACAGTGACCTTGACTTTGAGGTCATGACCTTGAAAGTCGAAGTAAGTCGAGATATTATCATAAGAAACATTTGTGTGAAGTTCTATTACAATACATCATTAAATGTAGGCGCTAGAGCGATGACAAAGTTTTTCTAAAAATAGCCACAGTGACCTTGACCTTGAAAGTCTAAATAGCTCGAGATATTGTCATAAGGAACATTTGTGTTAAGTTATATTGAAATTGGTGAAAAAATGTAGGCACTAGAGCAATGACAAAGTTTTTCTAAAAATAGCCACAGTGACCGTGACCTTGAAAGTCAAACTCGCTCGAGGTATTGTCATAAGGAACATTTGTGTGAAGTTATATTGAAATAGGTGAAGAAATGTAAGCGCTAGAGCCATGACAAAGTTTTTCTAAAAATAGCCACAGTGACCTTGACCTTGAAAGTGGAACTCACTAGAGATATTGTTATAAGGAACATTTGTGTGAAGTAATATTGAAATTGGTGAAAAAAATGTAAGCGCTAGAGCAATGACAAAAGTTTTTCTGAAAATAGCCACAGTGACCTTGACCTTGAAAGTCGAACTCGTTCGAGGTATTGTCATAAGCAACATTTGTGTGAGGTTATATTGAAATCAGTGAAGAATTGTAGGCGCTAGAGAAATGACAAAGTTTTCTAAAAATAGCCATAGTGACCTTGACCTTGAAAGTCGAAATGGCGAGATATTGTCATAAGGAACATTTGTGTGAAGTTATATTGAAATCGATGAAGAAATGTAAGCGCTAGAGGGATGCGAGTTTTTCTAAAAATAGACACAGTGACCTTGACCTTGAAAGTGGAACTCGCCAGAGATATTGTCATAAGGAACATTTGCATGAAGTTATATTGAAATTGGTGAAGAAATGTAAGCGCTAGAGCGATGACAAAGTTTTTCTAAAAAATAGCCACAGTGACCTTGACCTTGAGGCCTTTACCTTGATAGTCGAACCCGCTTGAGATATTGTCATAAGGAACATTTGTGTGAAGTTATACTGAAATCAGTGAAGAAATATAGGCAATAGAGCGATGACAAAGTTTTTTCTAAAAATAGCCACAGTGACCTTGACCTTGAGGCCATGAGTTGGAAAGTCGAACTCGCTGGAGATATTTTTATAAGGAACATTTGTGTGAAGTTATATTGAAATTGGTGAAGAAATGTAGGCGCTAGAGCGATGAAAAAGTTTTTCTAAAAATAGCCACAATGACCTTGACCTTGAGGTCATGACCTTGAAAGTCCAACTCGCTCAAGATATTGTCATAAGGAACATTTGTGTGAAGTTATATTGAAATCACTGAAGAAATGTAGGAGCTAGAGTGATGACAAAGTTTTTCTAAAAATAGCCACTGTGACCTTGACCTTGAAGCCATGACCTTGAAAGTGGAACTCGCTCGAGATATTTTTTTTAAGGATCATTTGTGTGAAGTTATATTGAAATTGGTGAAGAAATGTAAGCGCTAGAGCGATGACAATGTTTTTCTAAAAAAAAGCCACAGTGACCTTGACCTTGAGGTCATGACCTTGAAATTCAAACTCGCTCGAGATATTTTTATAAGGATCATTTGTTTGAAGTTATAGTGAAATTGGGGGAGAAATGTAGGCGCTAGAGCCATGACAAAGTTTTTCAAAAAATAGCCAGAGTGACCTTGAGGTCATGACCTTGAAAGTCGATCTAGCTCCAGATATTGTCGTAAGGAACGTTCGTGTGAAGTTATATTAAAATCGGTCAAGAAATGTAGGCGCTAGAGCGATGAACAAAGTATGTACGTACGTGGCGCTAGAGCGATGACAAAAGTACGTACGTACGTGGCGCTAGAGCGATGACAAAAGTACGTACGTACATACGGGACAAATGCTATATCCCCCCTCACAACTATGTTGTGCGAGGGGATAATGAAATCCAACAGGTGGGTTTGGAGGAGAAGATTTTTAAAGATTTTTAATTTTTTGTGTGGTTTTGTTGCCTTGGCAACCAGAGTTCTGGGTGTAACAAAATTCTTTGAAGGAATTTAGAAGAGGACTATGTAAGGAACATTCCTGTGAAGTTTGGTTACAATTGGCCCAGTAGTTTAGGAGGAGAAGATGTTTAAAGAAAAAGTTAACGCACGGACGCACGGCGGACACAGGGCCATGACAATAGCCCCGCTGGCCTTCGGCCAGTGGAGCTAAAAACAATAATGTAAACCCCATAAATTGTTTTCTCTATATAAAGTGGAGTTTAGAGGAGTGTTCATTTTACAGACCTGGGGCCAGTTGTTCAAAGCATCGTTAGCTTAACGAGCTCGTTAGTGGTCATATTGTTAACTGTTCTAGCAAGTAGAATATCGAAAATTTTGGTATTTTTGCTGAACATCCACAAAAGCTGCTCACATTTTTTCAGCAAATATTTCAGCATTTTTGCCATATTTAATGATCAAAGTTTTAACGATACGTTAACTAACGACGTCGTTAGTTTTGAACAACTGGCCCCTGGTTACTCCCCATTGTCTGGAGCTTTTGTCAAAGCTGGTAATTATATGGCAATTTGGCTACAGCCCTATCAAATCAGAATGGATGACAACAAATTGAAGCAAGCCTGTAAGTTCCTTTTACGGAAAAAATGATACATCTATCAGTGGGGAACAATTCTTTCGGAACTGCTTCTGTCTCCCTTATCTAAAGGGGTCAACTCTAAAAGGGTTTTGGGTGAACAGAAGTACTGTGTATCTTCCCTAACTGGGGTGCCCAACTGATATTGGCTTACAGTTGGGCTCGCTGAAGATTAAGGGTTAAGAGGGAATGTTGTATTTCTTCAGTTTCAATACTTCCATTTGTTTTTCCCGGTCTTCCCTCTCTTTCACTTTCATGACCTCTACTATCTCTTCTCCCTTTCTATAGTAGAAGACATAAAATGCCCCATAAGCATTACACAAACACACCTATACAAATACATTGCCACCTTTATCGCCGAAAAAAATGAGAATTTTATTATGAAAATTTGTGATATTTTTCTTATTTCTGCTCCAAATATCCTCATCGAGGCGGTTCTAACGAGTACCCACAATCTATATTTTAGAGCAGAAATAACAACAAGAGGGCCATGATGGCCCTGGATCGCTCACCTGATCCATAAGTAACAAGTGGGCCCCAGGGAGGGCCATTATTGACCCCAGGGCTATAATGTGCATAATGTTGAGGGAGGTCTAAAAAGGTGGAGCTTCATACCAAATATCAACAAAGGCTATAATTTGAACAGTCTTGGCAAAGGTCCACCAGATGGAGCAACACACCAAATATCAAAGACCTGGGCCTTGCAGTTTCAGAGAAGAAGATTTTTTTAAAGATATTCCCTACAAATGCCTATGTAAAACCAAATGGCCAATTGATAGAGGTCCACTAGATGAAGCTTCACACCAAATATCAAAGACCTGGGCCTTGCGGTTTCAGAAAAGAAGATTTTCAAAGATTATCTCTATATAAGTCTATGTAAAACCAAAGGGCCCAGGGGCGGGGGCATTTGTGGCCAGGGGGCTATAAAGTGAACAATCTAATGGTAGAGGTCCACTAGATGAAGCTTCATACCAAATATCAAAGACCTGGGCCTTGTGGTTTAAGAGAAGAAGATTTTTCAAGATTTTGCCCATATAAGTCTATGTAAAACCAAAGGGACCCGGGGCAGGGGCATTTTTGGCCCCAGGGCTATAATTTGAACAATCTTGATAGAGGTCCACTAGATGAAATTTCACACCAAATATCAAAGATTAGGCCTTGTGGTTTCACAGAAGAAGATTTTTAAAGTTTTTCCCTATATAAGTCTATGTAAAACCAAAGGGCCCCCAAGACGGGGCCTTTTTGGCCCCAGCACTATAATTTGAACAATCCTGGTAGGGGTCCACCAGATGAAGCTACATACCAAATATCAAAGACCTGGGCCTTGCGGTTTCAGAGAAGAAGATTTTTAAAGATTTTCCCTATATAAGCCCATGTAAAACGTGGCAATGGCTTTTTGGCCTTTTTGACCTGGGCCTTGCGGTTTCAGAGAAGAAGATTTTTTAAGATTTTCCTTATATAAGCCCATGTAAAACCAAAGGGCCCCCGGGCGGGGGCATTTTTGGCCCCAGCACTATAATTTGAACAATTTTGGTAGGAGTCCACTAGATGAAGCTGCATACAAAATATCAAAGACCTGGGCCTTGCGGTTTCAGAGAAGAAGATTTTTAAAGATTTTCCCTATATAAGCCCATGTAAAACCAAAGGGCCCTGCGGCGGGGGCATTTTTGGCCCAGGCATTATAATTTGAACAATCTTGGTAGGGGTCCACTAGATGAAGCTACATACCAAATATCAAAGACCTGTGCCTTGCGGTTTCAGAGAAGAAGATTTTAAAGCTTTTCCCTATATAAGCCCATGTAAAACCAAAGGGCCCCAGGGCGGGGCCATTTTTGGCCCCAGCACTATAATTTGAACAATCTTGGTAGGGGTCCACTAGATAAAGTTTCATACTAAATATCTAAGACCTGGGCCTTGTGGTTTCAGAGATTTTTTAAGTTTTCAGTGAAAACAAAATATTTTGGGCTCCTGTGACCCAGATGTGCAACGGACTGGAACCATCTGAACAACCTTTGAAAGGGGACCACCTAAGGATCATTCCTGTGAAGTTTGGTCAAAATCCGATCAGTGGTTTAGGAGGAGATGTCGTTTGAAGAAATTGTTTACGCACGGACGGACGGACGCACGACGGACAAAAAGTGATCCCAAAAGCTCACCTCGTCACTACGTGACGGTGAGCTAAAAATAAGGTATATGCCCTGGAAACCCCAGTTTTACTATATAAAAGTGGGGTTCAAGGGGGTCAAAATTATATATGCGTGTTTTCGTGATGTATGGCATGTCGTTAAACCCCAACATAATCAATCATAAAGGGGATTCTTTACTTTAAGAGTAAACCCGTCTTTGGAGGGGCTTAGATTAGGTTAGGAGAAGAAACAGGAAATAATGAAATTTGAAATACATGTAGCAGAAAAATATGCCAGATAAATCCATTTCGGCTAAAGGGAAATTCTGTTTGATTTGGAGTAGATCACGAAAACTCGCCTATATAATTCAGACCCCCTTGAACCCCATGTTTATATAGTCAAACTGGGGTTCAGGGGGGTATACATTATTTTTCTTATTTCTGCTCTAAAATATAGATTGTGGGTACCTGTTAGAATGCTCCATGAGGCGGTTCTAATGTGCCCACAATCTATATTTTGCGGAGATATAAGAAAAATATCACAATTTTCAGCTGAAAATTTTCGTTTTTTTTTTCAGTGTTAAATTTACAATGTATTTGTATATGCATGTGTTCGTAATATATACTGGCCCAGTCAACACTATAAAGATCATGTCAAGCCAGTTAACCTTACCACACTTTTCCTGGAGAGGTGTGTTCACCAGAATCTGACAATTACCTTTCTGGAATTTACATATTTGCCTATCAAAACTTTTCGTGGCCAGACTTCTACATAAGCTAGTAACCAGTACAGTGCACACTCTTTCGCCAGAAACTGACAACTGCACTTCTTAACCGGCCCCGATAGCTCAGTTGGTAGAGTGTCCGCTCCGGGGAACACGAGGTCACGGGTTTGATCCTGGGCCGCGACATACCAAAGCTGTTAATAATGGTACTAGCTGCTCCTCGCTTGGCACTCAGATTTACGGGGTAGAGCTAGGACTGGTCAACCTAGTGTCAGGATAATGTGACTGGGTGTGGATCATGTAATGTGTCTGGGACATGCTACTTCAGTGAGGCAGCACTATTAAAGTGAGCATTGAGCTCCCCGTCGAAACCAGACACCGTCGTGAGATGACTGAAAAATTGTTGAAAGCGATGTTAAACCCGAATTCACACACACACTGCCCTTCTTAAATCAGCGGAAGGGAGGGAATGACTGTAGAAAAGATTTTAATGATTGTAGAAAAGATTTCATGATCAATCTCCACGAAAGAATGTTGCCGACCAAGGCAGGTATCAACCCGCATCCTAATCACCAGTCAGATGCACATCCGACTGAGCTACCCAGGCTGGCTTATCTGGAGCTACATTAACCAACAAAGTTTCTGAGAAAAACAGTTTTTATATGCAGACAGCAACATGGGGTACAAAAAGATCAGATTCGAAAATGTCAAATGTTGACTGAGAAATTAAATCATACCAAGCTCGGATAACATTTTCACTAAATTGTACACAATTTTGCTAGACGGACTGCAAATGAATATTATTAAATCAATTCTTGCAGAGATCTAGCTGATAAGTATATCACTTTATTGCATTTGAAATTTTCTCCCATGAGGCAATATCATGCTTTCAGCCAATCATAATTTACAGTTTACTGCAGAAATACAACTTTCAAAGCTCTCTGACTTTAACCCTACAACTGCTACATAATTTCCTTGAACAGACGACAATCAGATTCATACCTGTGATAATTTTATGTTGACCATGAGGGAGATTTGCTTCTCAGATGAGGGAGATTGGGGTCTCAATGAGGGAGACTTTCTGACGGCATGTTTAAGTGTTTTTTTTTTCTTGTCATTTTTTGTGGTTTAGATGTACAAAGGAACTGGAACTACTTAATTAAAATGATAGGAGCATATTTTGTCAAGTTTAATTTCAAAATAGCAAATTGTACGTTATTTACAAACATTGCTGTAACCACAAGTCCATTGATGTGATTTCAAGTACCCACAACATATCAAGTACCCACAACATATGTTGTGGGTATTTGTCAGAATCACCTGATTGTTGAAAGTATCCGCAACATGCTTTAGTATAGAAATACTTGATTAGAACAAATATACTAAAATGTTTCCAGTCTGCCTCTTTATCCAGTGCTGGGTTTTACTGCTACTGAACAGACCCAAAGCACAAAGTTCTCTTCAGTGTTAAGCATTACTTCTAGCACTATTTACACTCCTTCATATAGTCTGTGCAGGCCCCTTTTTTGGCTTTTCTCAGAATACCCTGTTCATAAATACATGTATAGGTAAAGCAGTCCATGCTGAAATTAATACCATTTTATAACAATTGTTCAGGTTGGCCCCCAAAAATTAGTTAGAATCCCAGGAAAAAATGCTGAGTCTTTATTTGGTTAAAATGTAAATTTTGTAACATCCAAACCTTGATATAATGATGCCCTAGATCGTTCACCTGATCCACACTGAAGAAATGAAATGGTAGGTAATATAGTATGGTGTCTTGTCAGAAGGAGCATACATGCCAGATATGAAGGATCTATCTCAAATGGTTCAAAAGTTATGATAAAGTAGGTCAACGTCAAACTTTCTGTATGAGGGTGAAGCCCTTCTCACAAGGAATATACATGCCAAATATGAAGGCTCTATCTCAAATGGTTCAAAAGTTATGATTAAGTAGGTCACAGGTCAAGGTCAAAATTTTTTGCATGAGTGCGAAGACCTTGTCCCAAGGAACCTACGTGCCAATTATGAAGGCTCTATCATAAATGGTTCAAAAGTTATGACAAAAATGGTCAAAGGTCAAGGTCACAGGTCAAAAATTTTGTATGTATGGGAAGCCCTTGTCACAAGGAGCCTACATGCCAAATATGAAGGCTCTATCTCTAATGGTTCAAAAGTTATGGTGAAGTAGGTCAAAGGTCAAGGTCACAGGTAAATTGTGTGTATGGGTGGAAGGCCCTTGTCAGAAGGAACATACATGCCAAAATATGAAGGCTCTATCTCAAATAGTTCAAAAGCTATGACTATGTAGGTCAAAGGTCAAGGTCATGTCAAAATTTTTGTATGGGTGGGAAGTCCTTGTCGCACAGAATAAACATTCCAAATATGAAGGCACTAAATCAAATGGTTCAGTTATGATAAAGAAGGTCACATGTCAAGGTTACAGGTCATTTTGTAGGAGTGGAAGCCCTTGTCACAACGAACCTACATGCCAAATATGAAGGCTCTGTCTTAAACAGATCAACAGTTATGACAAAATAACCTACTGATCTACTTTTTGATTTTTAAACTTGATCAAGACATTGTCAAGATGATCATTCTGAGCAAGTTTGATGATAATCCAACAAAAATTGTGGCCTCAAGTGTGTTCAGAACATTTTTATATGATTTGACCTTCTGACCTACTTTTTGACCCAACATGACCAATATTTAAACCTAACCGAGATATTGTCAAGAAGATCATTCTGAGCAAGTTTGATGATGATCGGACCAAAACTGTAGCCTCTAGTGTGTTCACAAGGTTTTTTTAATGATTTGACCTACTGACCTACTTTTTGCCGAACTTGACTTAGATATTGTCAAGATGATCTTTCTTAGTAATGTTGATGAAAATCAGATTAAAACTGTGGCCTCAGGTGTGTTAACAAGGTTTTTCTACAATTTTAGCTACTGACCTACTTTTTGACCCAACATAATCCATATTCATGTTTTTATGCCCCTGTAGGAGATTTTGTCAAGTTGATCATTCAGATTAATGATGATTGGACCAAAACTGTGGCCTCACAAGGTTTTTCAATGATTTGACCTATGACCTACTTTTTGACACAGCATGGCCCATATTCGAAATGGTCTTACATATTGTCAAGATGGTCATTCTTAGCAAGTTTGATGATGATCAGACTAAAACTGTGGCCTCTAGTGTGTTCACAAAGTTTTACTATGATTTGGCCTACTGACCTACTTTTTGAACAACATGACCCATATTCAAACATGACCGATATATTGTCAAGATGATCATTCTGAGATAAATTGATGATGATTGGTCCAAAACTGTGGCCTCTAGTGTGTTCACAAGGTTTTTCTGTGATTTGACCTACTGACCTACTTTTTGACCCGACATGACCCATATTTGAACTTAACCGAGATATTGTCAAGATGATAATTCTGAGCAAGTTTAATGATGATCAGACTAAATCTGTGGCCTCTACTATGTTCACAAAGTTTTTCTATGATTTGAAGTACTGACCTACTTTTTGACCCCACATGACCCACATTCGAACTTGACCGAGATATTGTCATGGTGATCATTCTGACCAAGTTTTATGATGATTGGCCCAAAACTGTGACCTCTGGTGTGTTCACAAGAAAAGTTTACGCAGGGACGACGCACGACGGACGACGCACGACTACGCCGGACATCTCACAGTCACAAAAGCTCAGAACTTCGGTCAGGTGAGCTAATAAATGCACATCAATTATAGATTTCACTAACATGAAGTTCCCTGTCACATATCTTTTTAAATACAGTACTTGTAAAAAGCTTACTCAAGGGGAGCAATTTCTATAAGAAAATCTGCTGTTGATTTCATTACTTTTAATAATTACTCGTTATTGATTGGTAAATAATAACTATTTTCCACTTTCAAAATCAAAATTTCTAACTACATAAAATATGAAAAGAAAAGACGTATGGGAGAGCGATATAAAAGGAACAAACAGTGATAAAAAATGAGAAAATAAAGACACAAGTTCAATTTAAATCTAAGCTAAATATAAGTAAAATAGAACTGTTGCTGTCACCATACAAAACTACTGAGAATCTGTACCAGGTCAAGTGCAGATGCACCTCGTAAAAGGTAACGGTAAATAAATTACGTCAGGATATGTAATCTGTATTAGCAGCCAGATCATGTTTATTCTGTGCAGTCAGCTGAGACAGAACAAAGGATTATCGGCTTTTTGAAGTTGATGTTTACCGTTAAGTATCCGATATTAAGTATCCGATATATTCTCCTGCTTATTTGTTAATTGCCTTCAGCAGTCATAATTTTAAGTCTGTTACCGCTTATCGCAAATGGTACCAATGGAAAAAAATCGAGGACAGGAAAATTGCAAATGCGGGAGATTCTGTCTCCCGGACGGGAGAGCGGGAGGTATGCTTCAAATGCGGGAGCCTCCCGCATGATCCGGGAGAGATCACAGGTATGCAGATTTTTTAAAATATTTGTCCCAGCCTTGGATAGAATGTAAGAATCTTATATGAGTGTGAGGGGTGGATGGAAAAATCCGTCCCGAGGGTCACTGTCCGGCATCACGAGGCTTACCGAGTGATGCCGGACAGTGATCCCGAGGGACGGATTTTTCTATCCACCCCTCACACCCATATAGGATTCTTTTTCTTGCATACCTTCCATTTCTATTGCGAATTTTTAATGCTGCTGTCACTTCGGTTACCGACGTCCGCCATTTTGTGATGACACAACAGTAATGTTTAGTGATGTCACACGTGACGACGCTGCGCATGAGGTCATAATCAACCTGTGCATTTATCAAACACGCGATTATATTCGATTTGGGGTCGGAACAACAGGGTCAGAACATAAATTTCTATCCCAGAGTAAAATCACGGATTTCCTTTTCTGGTGTGCAAAAAAATCTGTTCCTACCCTGATGTTCTTATCCAGGCAAACTACGCAAGTATAATGCAAGAAAAATAAAAATTTAAATATAAAAGTAAATTGATAATTTTTGGTGGTGGTGTGCAGGATTGTAGATGGGCATTTCAAACCCTCAGGATGACAGCGCTGAACAAAACCAAGGCTACATGGGGTTCTGTTGTAGATGGGAGTTTCCCACCCTCAGGATGCCCATGCTGATCAGAACAGTTCCGCTCAGCAGTCATCCCTCAGATTTCAAATGCCCATCTACAACAGAACCCCATATCAGATTCTTACATTCTTGCCAGCCATTCTGAACATGGAATTCTAATGATGCACTAAAATTGTGTACCTTAACCCATAAAATGCCAATCACAACAATTGTCATCTGCTTTGCTGTCTGCCAGTTACCTTAAAAGTAATTTTTTGCAAACAGTGTGGACCCATATCAGACTGCTCCTGTTGGAGCAATCTGATTTGGGCCCACACTGTTTGCTTGTATGCAAAAATATTTTTTTAACAGTTTGCAAAAAAAATCGAGTAGACTACATAAGCATACATTTTCAGATGTAGTTTTTCTTGGCATCTTCAGTCCTGACTCTACTGTATTGTGATGCTACTACTGTGATGGATATTTCCGCCCCCGCCAATTGGGGCTTGAAGAAATAAATGGGCTGCATGATGCTTCCACTCAGAGCTGAAACCGACCGCAAATGAGTACTGGTAAACTGCTTAGAGGAACTAAGCCTGCCCAGGCAAAGCGGTGGTAGTCGGACCGTCCATGCTTATAAACCCTATTGGTTTCATTGGGCGACAGGGCTTGAGATGTCATTTCATCTCAATGTCGGGTAAAAGTCCCACAAAATTGGAAGCAACGTCTCCAAAATGACCTTTACAGTGTTGACGTGGACGATAAACCTCAAATCAAACAAAACTGCGATGGTTAGTGACATCGATACGTTCAGTGACATCAACCATAACCCTTATCCTGCTGAATAATTTAGTTAGCCACACCCATTTGTGTCTATTAGCCGTATGTTTTCATTCAAATTCACAAACTTAACCCTTGTCCTGCTGAATTTTCATATGTGCCACACCCACTACCGATTTTCAACCAATCAGATTATTTGATGCAAATTATTGCAACAAATTCACAATCTGAATGGCAAACAATGTAGATCTGTCGAAGCCATCTGATCTGGATCTTCATTGTTTGGAAAATAATGCATATCCGAGCTCAGCAGGACAAGGGTTAATAACAGTGTAGATCCTCAACAGATGGCTTTTTCAGAAGCCATCTGATCTGGATCTACACTGTTTGCAAAGGTAGGGGTTGTCATGTTCAGCAGGATTAGTTCTTGAGAAGCCATCTGATCTGGATCTACACTATTACAAGGGTAGGGGTTGTAGTGGACAGCAGGATTGGCGTTAACCATTTGGTTTGAAAAACTGTACTTACATTTAACTTGGTATCAAAGATCACCAACTTGGCACTTGTAGGGATAAGGTCGTAACATTTGTGAGCTCGCATAAACTTGGCAAAAACCTGATCTTCGTTCTCATCTGTAAAGTAGAATAAAGCTTATAAAACTAGGTCAAAGGTCACAGTCAAGGTCAAAGTGTACCAACAGAAAGATCTTGTCACAAATAATGCACAGTCTACATATTCACCTTATTTGCATTATCTGCTGGTTCCTAGCCTGAAGGTTATCAGTGTTGGAAAAACAGGTCTTAAAAGGTCAGGGGGGTCTGGTTACATGTTTTTCCAATATTGATAATGTGCAAGCTGGGAGCCAGCAAATAATGCAAATATGGTCAAAAAAAGTTGCATGGCAACTGGTTAAAATATCATGGCCACTGTTCAAGTCTGCCAAGGGCAATAAGACTTGTGCGACCAGGGCCTGCCGCTCGGGCCATATTAACCAGGTGGTCTAGGCCCTGGCCCTGGGGCATTCCATAAACCTTGATGTGATTAGCAAAGATTCAGAACAGCCCACAAGTCTTATTGCAGATTGTTTGTTTGTTTGTTTGCAATGAGGATTTAGGACCCCATCAACACTGTGTGGGTCATTTTGGAGTGAGTGAGTTTAAGTTTTACGTCCCACCAACAGCTAAGGTCATACGGAGACGGGACCTTGGTTTAAAGACTCATCCAAGGTGTGGAGAAGCCTGGGATGGATCCTGCGATCACTGGTTTACAAGGTGAGTATCGTAACCAGTGCACCACGGAGGCTTCTAGGTCATTTTGGAGATGTTGCTTCCAATTTTGTGGGAATTTTATCCAAACACTGAGATAATGGGTGTATTGTTCAAATAGTGTATTGTGCTAAACTGCCTTTTTGACATGCTATGAAGCACCAAGCATCTATATTTTTAACCCTTGACCTGCTGAATATTTAAATATGTCACACCCACTACTGATTATCAACCAATCAGATTACTTGATGCAAATTATTGAAACAAATTCAGGAGCTGAATGACAAACAATGAAGATCCTGATCAGATGGCTTCTTCAGAAGCCATCTGATCTGGATCTTCATTGTTTGCAAAATAAGACATATCCGGGGCTCAGCAGGACAAGGGTTAAGCAGAAATAACAAAAAATAATCCATATCCATGCAAACCTTACCAAAATAACTCTATTAAATGGGTTTTTTAGAAAGAACTTGACATAAACTCGACAATTTTCAGTTTTGTTGTGTATTCCTTGCTTCCAAGTACAACCCCAGATAAGAGGGGGTATTGACATAAAATTTTCTTATTTCTGCAAGAAAACATATGTTATGGGTACTCATTAGAAGCGCCTTGTCGAAAAAAAAAGCGCCTTATCTTCAGTTTTGTTCCAAGGGATCAAGAGTATACATTGCAAGGACCTGTTAATGTTAACTTAATGAAATTGCATCAATGCATTAATGGACCAGTCTCATTAATTTAAGATAATCATGACAAAGTTGTTAATGGACTTTCTAATAATTACATTAACCCATAAGATGCCAGTCACAACAATTGTTGTCTGTATTGTAATCTGCTGGTAACTTTAACACTTTTTGTACCAAATGGAATATCCGCCCCCGCCCATAGGGGCGTGAAGAAATATATGGGCTGCATGATTCTTCCACGCAGAGCTGAATCCGGCCCACACACCAGTACTGGTAAACCGTTTAGAGGATCTAAGCCTGTCCAGGAAACGCGGTGCAAGGCGGACCGTCCATGCTAATAAACCCTATTGGTTTCATTGGGCGACAGGGCTTGAGATGTCATTTCATCTCAATGTCGGGTAAAAGTCCCACAAAATTGGAAGCAACATCTCCAAAATGACCTTTACAGTGTTGACGGGGACGTTAAACCTCAAATCAAACAAAAATTGTAATCTGCTGGTAACTTTAACCCTTTTTGTACCAAATGGAATATCTAACTCCTTATATATAGCAGGAGTACATTTCAAAATTTAGGGGTGTCGGGTTGTGTTTTCTTCAAAATTTATTTGAAAAATGGCTTAATTTTTCGCAAACAGTGTAGGCCCTGATCAGACGCCGCATTTTGCGGCGTCCGATCTGGGCCTGCACTGTTTGCCAAGGTACCCCTTTAGGAATTTCTGGTACTGAATGGGCTAAAAGTCATTTTTGCAAACAGTGTGGACCCAGATCAGACTGCTCCTAGTGCTCCTCTAGGAACAGTCTGATCAGAGTCCACACTGTTTGTCTGTATGCAAAAATATGTTTGAAAAGCTTGCAAGAAGATGCAGCAGAAAATGAACAGATAACATTTTTAGATGCAGTTTTTCAGGGCATTTTAACCCTTGACTTGCTGAATATTTAAATATGCCACACCTACCGCTGATTATCAACCAATCAGATTTCTTGATGCAAATCATTGCAACAAATTTACAAACTTAATGACAAACAATGAAGATCCTGATCAGATGGCTTCTTCAGAAGCCATCTGATCTGGATCTACATTGTTTGAAAGCAAAGACATGTCAGGGTTCAGCAGGACAAGGGTTAAAGGTTGAAGATCTCAGCACAACACAAAGCGTACAGCATCACGAAAACAGCCTATGTGATTTTGACCCCCTCGAACCCCACTTTTATACAGTAAAACTGGGGTTTACAGGGGTAAACCGTATTTTTCTTTTTTTCTGCTCTGAGATATAGATTGTGGGTACTCGTTAGAACCGCCTCATCGAGGCGGTTCTAACGAGTACACACAATCTATATTTTGAGCAGAAATAAGAAAAATATCACAATTTTTCTTCTTAAAATTTTCATTTTTTCGGTGATTAAGGTTACAATGTATTGGTACAGGCGTGTTTTCGTAATGGTAAGATTTGTGCAACCAGCTACACAGTCTAAAATTTTAAGTGCAGTCTGATGTACTTTAATCGACAATTACATGAAAAAGAAACATTTTCCTGCATCATGATCCAATATTACATGTAATGATGTTCTTTATGATATACCTACTACAAAAATACAAAATCAGTTATCATCCTACACGCATTTTTTGGCTAGCTCTTAACTGCAGCATTTGCTATGACCTGAGAAAGCAGCTCTGTTTAACATCACGAAAACGTGCCTAAGTAATTTTGACCCCCTTGAACCCCACTGCTATGTAGTAAAACTGGGGTTTACAGGGGTAAACCATATTTTTATTATGTCTGTTCTAAAATATAGATAAATATATATTTCGGACGAGTTCAAATTTGGTTTGAATCTAACCAGCAGTTTTCCAGTTACATCCCCTGAAGCATGAAAAATTTTCCCATAGACTTAATATGTCTGCTGTAAAATATAGATTGTGGGTACTCATTAGAACCGCCTCGATGAGGCGGTTCTAGCTTGTACCCACAATCTATAGTTTGAGCAGAAATAAGAAAAATATCACAATTTTTCATCTCAAAATTTTAGTTTTTTTTCGGCGGTAAAGTTTACAATGTATTTGTATAGGCGTGTTTCCATATGATGTGGAACTAGACATGTACACATGATGTAACTTGCATGCAGAACTTAACGTCAAATTTTCCTGCTTATTTACATTGGAAATTTGACTTAATTGGACAATAAACATATTCTTGCTATAGTAACTTGATCTAGCGCAAGAAATCAAGTCTCTTTGATGTTGCCAGATCTTACGCATCCATTACAAAAACACGCCTATACGAATACACTGTAACTTTTATTGCAGAAAAAAAAAATGAAAATTTTAAGATGTAAAATGGTGATATTTTTCTTATTTCTGCTCACAATTTAGATTGTTGGCACTCGTTAGAACCGCATCATCAAGGCGGTGCTAGCGAGTACTCACAATCTATACTTTAGAGCAGAAATAAGAAAAATAATGTACCCACATTCTATATTTTAGAGCAGAAATAAGAATAATGAGGTTTATCCTTGTAAACCCCAGTTTTGGTTCAAGGGCGTCAAAATTATATACCGTATTCGCCCTAATTACCACACACGCTCCTATAAGCGCACACCAAAGCTATTTTTAAAAAGGAAATGCATAAGCGCACACTTTACAGTAACCTCCCCTGGAAGCTCTCATAGTAAATCTATAAAAACTTACCATTCTTTCTTCCAACAGTGAAGGCAATGCTTAAGTATCTTTTTCAGTCCCATTAAATATCAGTATGCATCATCTTGGAAGCTGTTGTTTTCGTATCAAGTGTGCGCTAATTAGGTAGATTTTTCACCATGATTTTATGACACGATTTTGAAAAAACTAAGCGCACGGTGCGGTAATTAGTGCGAATACGGTAGATGTGTTTTCGTGATGACCCTGGATGCTCAGCGTCTCCTGTGATACGGTGACCTGGAGACATACACTCAATGTGATACAATGCCGCACATCAATTTACTGTATAAATAATGTTTATACAGTAGAACTTCAATGGCTTGAACACCGATGGCTCCTTTACCATGGCCGAGTCGAACCCGTTCTTGAACCCCTAGGAAATGTCTCTACATAAGAAATAGAGGGAACATTAAGGATATCATCGTCTTTTTTCTTGCAAATGTATACTGTTTGTACTCATTAGAATCGCCTCTTGAGGCGATTCTAATGAGTACACACAGCATACATTTATATTATAGAACACCGGAAAGAAGTCCCAAAATTACCCCCTTATGCCTCCTAAAAGTAGCCCACAGTTGCTCGAACTACCCCTGTCTCTAACAGATTTTGGTGGTTCCAAAGGTGTTCGAGCCATTGAAGTTCAAATGTATGTCTGGAAAAATTCTGACACAAACCTAGATCTTCTATCTCCATTTTTTCCATCTCTCCATCCAAGTTAAACTGAAAAATAAAGAAATCAGGATAAAAACCCATGAACATCGATTTAACCCTAAAAAGGAATGGAGAAACATGGCAGATTTTTACCACCATTTTTCAAAGGGAGACAACTTTCAGGCTATAATCTCTGTCCCATGGAAAAAAGGATATATGCTTAAAGAAAAGAATTTGCTCCTCAGAAGCAAATTCTGTCTTTTAAGAGTTGACCCCTGTTGACATGGGAGACAACAATACTTTTGCAGGAGTTGCCTCCCCTGAAGGTGTATCCATTCCCCTTTAAACACAAATGTTGGCTACAGAAAACAACAACCTTGTAAAGCCTATGTTCTCTATAATTTGTGGGGTTACAGGGTTGTTCATTACATAGAATTGTTCATTTAATGATATCCACGGATATTATTTTTCCACTTTGAAATCACTTCTAATATCTCATTTTTCATCCAACATTTCCACATACTGTTGTATCTCTCAACATTTTTTTTTAAAAACCCGTCCAATGATGGTCATTTTTCTATATAATCTATACATTTTTCTTAAGATATAACAGTTTTTTTTTTTTTAACTTTGGAAACCAGCAATAGTGTTATAAAGAGAGTTTGGAATATTTTCATACCTGTTAACCCTTGTCCTGCTGAGCCCGGATATGCATTATTTTCCAGACAATGAAGATCCAGATCAGATGGCTTCTGACGAAGCCATCTGATCAGGATCTACATTGTTTGCCAGTGAGATTGTGAATTTGTTGCAATAATTTGCATCTAATAATCTGATTGGTTTATAATCGGTAGTGGGAGTGGCATATATGAATATTCAGCAGGACAAGGGTTAAATAAATATGCATCTTCTTTAAAATCCTTTATTAACTTTATGTTCCTCCGACTTTAAAAGAGTGGTTGGTGAAGTTGACTGGCAACAATTTTCTGAAAACTGCTTATTATCACAAAATTAATAGCTTCAAAGTTGTTTGTTTTTTTTCTTTTTCTTTTTGTTTGGAACCAAAGAATAATTATCTCCTTATTTAGTGGATGGATTTTGCCATGTTTTTGCGTCACAGTTTAAACATAATTACAAGCTTACAACACTTCGTTCTCAACTTAAGTACAGCTCCAACACATATATGTTCAAAGATGTACTTTTTTCCTTATTTCTTTTAACAAACCAGGTCTTTTGCAAACCCAGCTTTATAGCGTGAAGTTGGATTTACAAGGGTATAATTATATGTTTTCTTAACGCTTGTTCTGCTGAGCCCGGATATGCCTTTTCTTTGAAACAATGTAGATCCAGATCTGATGGCTTCTGAAGAAGCCATGTGATCAGGATTTACATTGTTGGTCATTCAGTTTATGAATTTGTTGCAATAATTTGCATCAAGTAATCTAATTGGTTGATAATCTGTCGTGGGTGTGGCATATATGAATATTCAGCAGGTCAAGGGTTAACTCTTATCCTGCTGAATATTTTATTTAGCCACACCCATTTCTGACTAAAAACCAATAAAATAACTTGATGTAATTTATTCTTATAAATTCACAAAAGGAATGTCAAACAGTGTAGATCCTGATCAGATGGCTTCTTCAGAAGCCATCTGATCTGGACCTACACTGTTTGCAAAGATAGGGGCTGTCATGAACAGCAAGATAAGAGTTAATAAAATACATTGTGACTACCGATACCCTGTGAGTACTCATACTTTATGAGTACCTGAAAATTGTGAGTTCTCATTTCATTCTATTCAGCAACAAAAACATATTGTTGTTTTTTTATGAAATACCAGAGCATTCAAAACAAACAAATTTAAAAACAAAAATTTACTCGATTGTCCATCAAATCATGTGATCCTTAAACACATTTACTTTGTTTCCTTTTCATCTTAAACTCTGTCAAAATACATGTTACAGTGTATAAACCCATAACATGCCAATCACGACAATTGTCGTCTGCTTTGCCATTTGCCGGGGTTACCTCAAAAGTAATATTTTTGCAAATAGTGTGAACCCAGATCAGACTGCTCCTGTAGGAGCAAACTGATCTGAGCCCACACTGTTTGGCTATATGCAAAAATATTTTTTAAAAGTTTGCAAAAAAATTCAGTTGCCGACATTTTCAGATGTTGTTTTTCTCCCCGTCTTAAGTGGGGTTAACCCATTTTGTACTGAACAGAATCCCCCGCCTTTAAATATAGCAGGAGTCCATTTTGAAAATAGATTTTTTTTTTCTTTCTAAAAAATGCAAACAGTGACTGTTGTTTCTGATCTGGGCCAGCACTGTTTGCCAGTGTCGTGTCTAAAGGTTTACCCATCCCCCGTACAAAATGGGTTAAGTGCTTTTTTGATCTGATACAAATAAATCTACATGTACATACTTATCTTAGAGAAAAACTGATAAACAACTGACACACCAACAAACAAACACGTAGATTTTATAATGTTTTCTGACCCAGTCAATGCACAAGATCATGTCAAACCAGCCAGTTCCTAAATCAGCCGAGAGAAAATATTATAATGTTATTTATCAAGTAATTTCGTATTGGCCCAGTTACAGGTCCGAGGTCTGCTGTATTGGCCGGAGGCCGAAGGCCGAGGCCAATACAGCTGACCGAGGGCCTGTAACTAGGCCAATACGAAATTACTTGATTAATGACAGTTTTATTAATTGACACCATTAAAAACATGTGTTTAATAGTGTTAATATGGATGACCTCCAAACAATACAGGATAGTCAATTAATCCTTGTCCTGCTGAATATTTATATATGCCACACCCACTACCGATTATCATCCAATCAGATTACTTGATGCAAGTTATTCCAACAAATTCACAATCTGAATGGCAAACAATGTTGATCCTGATCAGATGGCTTCGTCAGAAGCCATCTGGTCTGGATCTACATTGTTTCAAAGATAAGGCATATCCGGGATTAGCAGGACAAGGGTTAATAAAAAATTGTATAATCTGTCTCCATGAAACAATGTTGCCAGGTTTTGGTATCAAACCAGTAACCCCTTGACCACCAGTCATCTGGTTCCCAGACCATGAATAAACAGCATCAACTCAGGAAAACACGTCTATATAATTTTGACCACCTTGAACCCCACTTTTATAAAGTAAAACTGGGGTTTGCAGGGGTATACCTTATTTTTCTTATTTCTACCTTAAAGGTGCATTATTGAGCTGTCGGAAAAAAATTGCTTAATTTTTTTTTTACATATATCGGGTATTTTTTGTTTAAATAATACAAATGAATGAGTTTTATGTAATATTGCGAACAATTATGATCACAGGTTATGTTTTATGAGACGGTTTTCCTAACTATGCTACGAACACAGTTAGTCTATTTTTAATTTCGCGACAAAACTACAACGCGCGTGAATAATGACGTCATGCGGTAAATACCTAGAAAGGTATGCAGGGATCATCTCAACATCGTTACACACAATTGTTGTGACAGAAATCGTAGATCGTAGTATAGTGAAATTCTTTTAAACTTTCCAATGTGTAAAATGGAATGAAATTCCGTCTTTCTCTCTCTCTCTCTTTCTCTCTATCTCTCTCTCAGCATGCCATGGCGTACACGTTCCCCAGTGCTCTCTCTCTCTCTCTCTCTCTCTCTCTCTCTCTCTCTCTCTCTCTCTCTCTCTCTCTCTGAAAGTGCTATGGCCAACATGTTGCTAAGTTTTTTTCTCTCACTCATTATGGGCTAAATGTTGAAACAGTGGGTCAACATCGGGCAGACAGCGATACGACGTCGCCATCTCGTATCGCTCTCGGTCAGACGCACCGTTCATGCGATTTACTCTCTCTCTCTCTCTCTCTCTCTGTGGCCTTCATGTTGCTCATTCGTCTCTCTCTCTCTCTCTCTCTGGCCTTCATGTTGCTCATTAGTCTCTCTCTCTCTCTCTCTCTCTCGCTCTCTCTCTCTCTCTCTCCGTGGCCTACATGTTGCTCATTGCTTTCTTATCGTGGCCTACATATTGTCCATTCTCTCTCTCTCTCTCTCTCTCTCTCTCTCTCTGAAAGTGTTTTTGTTTGATTTGAGGTTTAACGTCCCCGTCAACACTGTAAAGGTCATAAGATCATTTTGGAGACGTTGTTTTCAATTTTGTGGGACTTTTACCCGACATTTGGATGAAATGACATCTCAAGCCCTGTCGCCCAATGAAACCAATAGGGTTTATTAGCGTGTACGGTCCGCCTCGCACCGCGATTCCTGGACAGGCTTAGATCGCCCAAGCGGTTTACCAGTACTAGTGTGTGGGCCGGATTCAGCTCTGCGTGGAAGCATTTTGCAGCCCATATATTTCTTCAAGTCCCTATGGGCTCTGAAAGTGCCATGTCCAACATGTTGCTCAGTGTTTTTTTTTCTCTCTCTCTCTCTCTCTCTCTCTCTCTCATTATGGGCTAGCGCACCACATTGGGCCAACATCGGGCCGACAGCGATACGACATGGCCATGTCGTATCGCTGTCGGCCCGACGTAGGCGTAGTTCAGATTATTCACACACACACACCATTACCTACATGCTGCTCATTAGTCTCTCTCTCTCTCTCTCTCTCTCTCTCTCTCTCTCTCTCTCTCTCTCTCTCTCTCTCTCTCTGGCAGCGTTGTCAAACTTAGTTGCAGAGATGAATGCCTTGACCTGCTCCATCCTTCGAATGGTGAAAATCTTGATCCTGCCCAAACAGCACCAAAAAGATTGTTTTTCTTCTACACTGTTTTTGTAGAAGTAAAAGCCATACAGGGCTAATGTTATTTGTTAACGGTATAAGACGGAAAATAAATATTCTATGTATATATCGTCGGGCCGACGCTTGACCGACATTCTACGCTGACTGGGTGTCTTCCATTAAAGTTAAAGACCCCTACCTCAGTTTAGTTTTGTATTGGACTAACGGCCCAGTCAACACTATTTTATGTCATTTTTGAGCCGGTCAGTTTACCTGTCCACACTTTTCCTGGGCAGGCTTATACGTAAAGCCACGGTCACAAATCACTATTCGATCCCCGCCCGACTACTCGGGGACTGCGATGGGGTGAGATTGGGCTGGAGTCCGGTCGGCGTCCCGCCGGATGTTGGGGCGTCGGTGGTGGTCGGGAGGGGCCCGGTTAAATTTTAACTCGTAGTTAAAATTCTCCACGAAAACTCACCGACTTCTAGGTCGGTGGCACATCGATAAAAGTCGAGCAGAGCTCGTACCGACGTCGATGTCGATGGCATCGGCTGGCATCCGGTAGTTGTAAAGCGGACCCTGACCAATCAGATAATCGGGCAGTAATCGGCCGAGGCCCGACAGATGATCAAGCGGAATCCGCTGGACGAATCCCGGTTTCGACTGGCACCGCTCGATCGCTGATTGACGCTCGACTATATAAGGGCCCGATCTCCGATGGGTGCCAGTTTCTAGCAGACCAGTAGGGAGCATTGTACATAAACGTTTGATAACTGCCCATGCAAAGGACGGTACACGATCCATTGCTTCATCCACCATCAGCGGTAGCAGTTCTTCTCCCGCACACAAGGTTGCAAAGACCACATTGGCACGGTGCCGAGCCCTAAGCAGCCACTCCTGTAACCTCCGGATCCTTTCCTGGGGTGACGGTAGGTGCAGTGGTGGGATAAGAGGCATCTTGTTCCGCTTTTCTTCGAAAGTTTTCCTCGACGTCAAGAAAAAGGATGTTCACCCACCAACAGAGCTGACCCATTTGTTGTATAGGCAGGAGAGGATGCAGTTTATATACCCCTGAACAACTGGACAATTCCCGGCTGGGGTAAACCCGTCCCTTGTCCGGCGGCCGGGAACTGGGCGGACATCTGCGGAACATCGACCGATGCTCGGGGACTAGTAACAATCGCCGGGTATACGGTCGGTAACCTGCAGTGCACCGGCCTATTTCCGCCCGGCGTATACGCCGATGCTTCCCCGCAAAACTTAGGCTGACACCGCCCGATTCCCGGCGGATGTCTCTCTAGGCCCCACACGGCATACTTTTTGCCAAAACCGAGCCAGACACCCATTTCTCGGCTTGGACTGCTCGGCCGACCACAACGTATAGTATAGCTCGGCCGGGGTACGCCGAATTTGTGACCGAGGCATCAGCAGTTAACCAGTACAGTGCACACTCTTTCGCCACTGACAACTGCCCTTCTTGAATCAGCGGATGCCCAGTGGTAGAGAATGGCCGTGGAAAATATTTCATGATCTATCTCCACGAAAGAATGTTGCCGACCCGGCAGGTACCGAACACGCGCCTTTCTGATCACCAGTCAGACGTTCATCCGACCGAGGTACTGAGGCCGATGATTATCATACGAGATATTTTGGCCAGCAATAATCAAGTGTATATAAATGTAAAGTGCAGATAACTCCATGTCAACAGACATACAACGTCTAAACAACGTCCAAGTCAACAGACATACAACGTCTAAACAACGATGCATTGACGCTGACGCAGCAAAGTCGATGCAACAACGAAATTGACATAGCGTGTAGCATCGGCTCCGGAACTTGTTACTCAAAAGTACCAGATTAATGTGGAAAATGATCATACCGACGGTAACGGGCCTCCGTGGCCTAGTGGTTAAGAGTGCTGACTCTTGATCATTAGGTCTCTCACCGCTGTGGTTCGAGTCTCGCTCGGGTCATATGTGAGACGCCAAGTTCTGCAACGGAAGGTAAGGTGGTTTTTCTCCGGGTACTCTGGTTTTCGCCCATCTCTGATTAACGATCGCTCGATACGGGCGAAATAATCTTGAAAGGGCCGTAAAACCAAAAAAAAAAAAAAAATAAAATAAAATAAAATAAAAAAATACGGACGGCAGGTAATGACCTAATTTGGCGTTATTACGTAAAGCTAGAACCTAAAACCACTTCCCATCACGTGAACAAGTCCGTGAAATTAAGACCCCACTAAACCCCATTTTATATAAAGAAAACTGGGGTTTACGGGGAATAACATTAATTTCCTTAGTTCTGCTCCAAGACATAGGCTGTGGGTACTCGTTAGAACCGCCTCAATGAGGCGGTTCTAACGAGCATCCAAAACCTATGTTTGGAGTATAAATAGGAAAAATATCACAAATCTTCATCAGAAAAAGATGCCTTTTTTAAGGTTTGAGAAATTTACTATATCCCACGGATGTGTTATCCTAATGCCATATTAAATGAACTTATTTTCTCTGAAATTCTTGTGCCGACATTTTGGAAAGCTTTGAAAAGGTTTGAGGGTCACTGACGAGGCCTTATTGGCCGAAACTAGCTATTCTGGCCCAGAAAACATGTACACTCCATATGTTCCAGTTTTGTGGTGCATTCCTTGCTTCCAAAGGATATACACTTTCGGATGAGTCTTTAAACCTAGGTCCCGTCTCCGTATGGCCTTAGCTGTTGGTGGGACGTAAAACTCAAACACTCACTCACTCACTCACTCACTCACTCCAAAGGATAGCCATTTCTAGAACATATTTAACGTCACTATAGCTGGTGTCTGGGAATGTGTGGAGGTCGTAAAATGTCTCCCTGCCCAACATCATAGTGTAGTTTATATTTTCTTGCCCTTCCAGTGGTGAATTTTGAAATTTTTTAGGGTCACTGATGAGGCCTAATTGGGCAAAACTAGCTAGTCTGGTCCAGAAAACATGTACACTCCATATTTATCCCCACGTTTTTCGAAGAAAAGTGGGGATATTGTTATCGCCTCCGTCTGTCCGTTCGTCCGTCCGTCTGTCCGGCTATCTCCTCCTACACCGTTCATTGGAATTCAACCAAATTTGGTGTGTGAGTTACATACATGAATGGCTTCTGCTAGAGCACATTAATTTTTGGACCAGCCCCCAAGGGTCCCGTGAAGCGGTCAAAACGTGGGAATTTGCGATGGCGCGCCATCGACTGCGCGATCTAGTTTACAGTTTTGTGGTGTATTCCTTGTTTCCAAAGGACAACCCTTTCTAGAACATATTTTAGAAGTAAGAAGATGAGAGAAAGTGCAAAAAGGGGACAGGGAATTATTGAAAGGTTGTGTGAGTGCTTTTCAGTTTAGACAACATGTACGATAGAAGTTGGTCTTCTGTCTTTCTCGACTGGTAGGCGAGTATCTCTAGCAATGTTAATAATAAGACGATTCATTACGATAACAGGTCCGTGCAATGAACGCCCCTTTAAACCCAACTTTATAGAGAGAGAACTGGGGGTTACAATATTTTGTAACTGGGTATACAATTTGCTGCGTCAGCGTCAATGCATCGCAGTGATGTTGCATTGACGTTGACACGACGTTGTTTAGACGTTGTATGTCTGTTGACATGGAGTTATCTGCACTTTATGTTTACATACACTCGATTATTGCTGGCCAAAATATCTCGTATGATAATCGTCGGCCTCAGTACCTCAGTCGGATGCGCGTCTGACTGGGTATACAATATTTTTCTCATTCCTGCTCCATGACATACGCCGTGGGTACTCGATAGAACCACATCACTGCGGCAGTTCCAACGAGCACCAACAGCCATGTTTGAAGCATAAATGAGAAAACTATCACAATTTTTCACCAGAAAAGTAAATATTGTTAAGATATGAAAGAATGCACAAAGTCATACGGGTGTAACATCGTATTGGCTAATAGACGATGATAATCAATTTGAAAAAAAAAAATAATAATAATAATAATAAAATTCTTTCATGGGAGAGCAGAAAACAAACTGTAGTAACAATATACATGTATTTTCTACAAGATGTGCCTTTTATAGCTAATGGTACAAGTCTACTGCACTATATGTGTGGCAGATAGTCGACGGAAAACAGAACCCTGACACCAAACATAAACATTAAGTCGGAATAGGCCTCATGAATCATCAGTGTTTGGGTAAAAGTAGTTATATGTAGAACATAGAAGTGTAGGCAATGATCAGGAATCGACACAATTTACCCACAGCTCCCACCAGAGTTACCAAAGGGGAAAGAAACACAAACATGAAACAACAGACCCTTATGGAAACATCAATAGCGGAAAGCCAAAAGGACAGTTACTTTTCCACAAAATGGCCAATTCGATATCCAAAACAAAATAAAATAAGCGATACAAACACTCAAAGACAAACCATACTAAAAATAAACAACGACAGAAGAACCGCCTTGGAGCGGTCAGTGAAACGAATTCCACTGGGCTGGGCGAGAGAGGGGCTTTAATCTTAAAGAATTTATCTAACCTGTTGTTTATGAGTGAAATGTATCTCTCGCTAAGCACTTTATTCATAGAAACAAATTTGTTTTCGTATATACAATATTTTGCTAAAACAGAGAGAGAGAGAGAGAGAGAGAGAGAGAGAGAGAGAGAGGGGGGGAGAGAGAGATGTAATTGACCACTTCTGCTTTACCACCGTGTGAAAATAGTATTTTACGATCCTCTAGCGATATTTCTGGATTTACATTGTGGTCAACCATGATTAAAGTTCAGTCTAAAACGTTCTTACTTTTGGGCATCTAAGAAATAAATAATGGATTTTTTCTGGTTGTTCATTACAGTAACTACAACCCTGATTTTATTAATTTTAAATAGAAATGAATGTGTTACTAAATTTTTATTATTGATTTTGTATTGAAAGTCGCGTAGTTTTGTCTCGTGAAATGTCTTTAATGCTCTTTTTCCACTCTATCTCCTATCTCCGTTTGCCATTTTGTTTGTGTAATGTATTCGTTTACTCTAACCAAAATATCATAAATAGTCTACTCCCTTTCTTTGAACTAATCAAGTCTTGAAAGTATATGTTACAAACTACATTTTGTTTAAATTTAACAGCAAATACACGATTCATGTGAATTTGATCTTTTCATACTTGAGAAATACTATTTACTACATGGTGGTAGTCTAAAAATGTGGCCCTTATATCATATTTCGCCTTTAACTGTTCAAAACTATAAAATACCACTTCCTCACTAGTAAGATCGTAAATTGCTCTTATGCCCATATCGCACCTATTTCTTAAAAACAATTTCCCATTACCAATGTGGTCTTTATGTCATAATGGGCATATAAGAATTTGCTTTAGGTTTTCTACGGGGACAAGTTTACAAAATTCCGACAAGCAGAAAATCCTTCAAAAAATGGATTTTTGTAGGTTGAAACTAAATTTCGCCGCATAAGATTTGGTTTGGACATACCTTATGATCACAAAATACTCAACAGCCTGGGAGCGCAGATCTTGTGACACTCATGTGATTCTGCTTGTTTATGACCTTACCAGATCATGATTAAATGGTCAACAAATAGATCTTATCTTGGGTTTAGCATGACCTTTGGCTAGGTGAATCACATGAAGCTTCTTCGCAAGCTACTGGTACATGGATTAACTATCCAGTGAATTAAGTCTTTTCTGATTGAGAGAAGTCAGACAGTTGCACTTGAATGTGAGTACTCAGATGAGGTTCCAGTTACTTCAGGTGTACCACAAGGATCAGTTCTAGGCACAATATTATTGTTATTATACCTTCACGACCTACCCGACAATGTGTGGTCCCGGGTTCGCCTATTTGCTGGTGACACTGGGGTGTACCTGACCATAATTCTCCCTGATTATTCGGTCACCCTCCAGAGAGACTTAGACCGCCCCATCATAGAATCTCACTGGGCCATGGAATCAAAACATAGAAAGGCGGCATAATGCTGCGTTTTACCAGATCTGCACTTCTTGTTTAAAATGCTGGTATTTAAGTGTTAAACTAACAGTTTTAGATTACAACTAGGATGAAAATTATTTTAGCTGCCCTTTATATTACAGCGAAAGTAACCTTTTGTGAACGGAAAAGAAATTTATGAAAGTACTTTTATCTCAGGACATCTTAAGTTTCCTCAATACATTTGCACAAGAAAAATATAGATGAAAGATTTGCAAGTTGATTTTCCCCAAAATATAATCCTGATTTCCGTTTAAAAATCCATGTCCCACAAGAAAAAGGTTTGGAGGTATAAACGGTTATTACAGCAAGTACTTTCTTGCATTAGCAACATCCCTGTGCCTTTGAAAATAAATGAAATTCTGTATTTTTCACTTTTACCAGGAAAAAAGGAAACCGCTTTATAGACTTTTTAAAAGTTACTAAAACAGCTGCAGATCAATAGTTCACATCAAATACTAACGAGTCGGTCAAAGCTTTCTATCAAAAAGGCTACCTGAATTGAAAACCAGTTTTTTTTGACATGTTTATTCTCGATGGGCGCCATCATCTCCTTTTCTTGCGGTAAATCTGAAATGCTGAGATTTCATCAATTATGCCTTCCACATTTTATTTTCTCCATCATCAATGAAAATACCTTGAAAAGTCAGCTATGTAGCCTTCTTCCTGCGTATACCATAATGAAATCGCCTATCTTGGAAGCCTGTCATCACTGATAAATTAGTGTAGCTGTCAAATTGAAGAGATTTCCATCTTGCCAAATGCAAAAACGTATTCATACGCCTTGGAACTAATTTCCCACCAAAAAAACAATAGTACACCATTGCTTTAAATTTAAAACATAATATTCATATTTGAAACTGTCTTGCGCCTACTTTCACATACTTTCTAACATAATTTGTTCGTTAATTCATGAATAGTATGCCTTCATTTCTGAACTAGTTTCTACGTGTAACATTGTCCTGTTTGTGTTGTTCACCCCTGTTCCCAAGTAAACAAGTTGAAAAGGGTAGATTTCTTTTTTTAACTTCTTTCAGCAAAACATATTAAAAGTATTGGGCTTCTATGAATTTTACCAACCCGCACATTGGTAAGTAGGTGACACAACAGATCATTAATTGGATTAGATAAATATGTCCAAACATCAATTATTTGTTTATGGTGACTCATGTGAACAGAAAACAGCGTGTTTTTGTTAATGGTGAATCTTCAGTATGGGCGCCAGTTTTGTTTGGAGTCCCACAAGGGACTGTTCTTGGTCCTCTATTGTTCTCCCTGTACATCAATGATATTTCCTCTGACATTGACTCAGAAATAAGACTTTTCGCAGATGACTGTGTTTGTTACCGGGAAATTAGAGATACAGATGACTCATTGAAACTTCAGGCTGACATAGATGGATTAGGATGTTGGGCCCGAAAATGGGGCATGAGATTTCAGCCAGTTAAATGCAATATTATGCAGATAACAAGGAAGAGATCTAATAAAGTTGAGGCTTCTTACACTTTAGAGGGAACGGTCCTCGAAAATGTGAATTCCATTAAATACCTTGGTGTGACAATCACTCACGATTTGAGATATGCAATATGTGTACAAAGGCGAATAGAACTCTTGGATTCCTGAGGCGAAATCTTCATCAGTGTCCCCAGGATGTGAAAGAGACAGCATACAGGGGACTTGTTTGCCCAATCTTGGAATATGGTAGTTGCATCTGGGACCCAAGCGGAGTGGTCCTAAATGAAGAAATTGAAAAAGTTCAGAATAGAGCGGCTAGATTTGTAACTGGAAATTACTGCTTTGAAACTGGGAGCATGACTGGAATTCTAGGAAAATTAAGATGGGAGTCTCTCAAGAAAAGGAGAAGAGACAGTAGGCTCATACTCTTATACAAAGGTCTAAAGGGTGCTGCCAGCATTCCAACAGATGACCTTGTTCCCCCGGCTAGGCACTGTAGACAGCACCATTCAATGACGTTTCAGACCCTTACTGCAAGAACGGATATTTATAAAGAATCGTTCTTCCCCCGAACCATTAGAGATTGGAATGCCCTTCCGGATTCTATTATTTCGACGGCGGAAGGTGCTGATGATTGTGTAGCTAAGTTTACATCTTTGGTTAGAGCTAGGGACTAACTTCCCATATCACAGGTCCTGGTGTATGAATGTCATTTGACGTGTCACCAGTAACAATTCTGATTCTGATTCTTATGTAACAAATCAATGGGTAAAAATCACTGCTATAACATAGCAGTTATAGGAAATGATCAGAAGCCTTTTGCACAAAAATCCTGGTGCTGAACAGGCTGCTTTCATTCTTTCAGTTCAAATATGGGGATAAACTGTTTTTATCTTATTTTTTTTTTTTTTTTTTTTTTTTTTTTTTTTGGTTTTGGATTTTATTCCAGTATCAAATCATCCACCCAGTAAACACAATCAATAATACAGTGAAACTTTGGTGCAGTGATTCATAAATTGTTATAAATTGCATGAATGAAATATATAAAATGAAATACTAAAAGCACCAAAGAAGGTCAATCATTTTACAAGCTAAATGCAAGAGATTGCAACACCTCAACCCAATCAGTGATCTTACTGCCAACTTGGTAGAACTGGTCATTTTTGGCTACCATACACTGAATTTAAAAATAGTACAAGGTGAAATAATTACATTTTTGGGGGGTGGGGGAGGAATCATTAATTTTCAGTACTATTTAGGTATTTTACTTGAAATTCCACTCTTGCAGTGCCTAAAGGCAACCTTTAGCCACAATTCTATGATAGTATTTTACACATTTTTGTTCTGTGGATTAAGATATCATTTTTGCAAAACCATGGAAAAATGCAATAAATTACTAACATGGTGACTTTCCAATAAAAATATTTTGCTTTCATATTCTTACATTTACATGGACTACCATCTGATGAAAAATCTGTTTGGGTAACTATTTGCAAATATGATTTTTTCAGTACCTCAAATGTAGTGAAATAACTGTATTGAGGAACCTTAAATCACCTTCTTTAAAGTAGCTTTTTGTTGTCTGTGGCGTTACTAAACCGTACAAATGTGAAATGGTTAGAATATACAAGATAAAAATTGCAACATGTGTGCACGTGGCCGATTTCGAAAAAAAAAAAACAACAAAAAACAGAAGACCATCATGAAAACATGCCTATGCAATTTTGACCCTCTTAAACTCCACTTTAATCCAGTAGAATGGGGTTTGTATGGGTGTACATTATTTTTCGCATTTCTGCCCAAAACATAGATTTTTGGTACTCGTCAGAAACCGCCTGGTCGAGACGGTTCCAACGAGTACCCAAAATCTATGTTTTGAGCTGAATTATGAAAAATAGCAGAATCTTTTATCTGAACATTTTCATTTTTTGGGTGGAAATATGTTCAATTTATTTGAAAAGGCATGTTTTCGTAATGCAAAAAAAAAAATAATAATAAAAAAAAAATAATAATAATAATAATAATAATAATGGCCTCACTCATAATCTTAAATAACTGGAGTATAGTATGCATATTACAGGACCTTCGTTTGAATAAACTCTCGTCAAAGGAATAAACACTTCTCAAAGCATAAACTAACGTCTATTCCAGTTGTAAGTTTCACAAGAACGAAGTAGAAACTATTTCAGCTCACTGAAAAACAAACTTTATTTCGTAAACAAAAACAACAAAAAGAAAAAAAAAAGAAAAAAAAAGAGAAAAACTTCCCATCACGAAAGGAAAGTTCCTTCCGTTGAATAGACCAATAGGGGACAGACTTTCTTCCAAAGTATTTTCAGTAATGAAACAAAGCGAAAGCAACGACAAAGAATTCTCAAAAGGAAATATGGCCCTGGTGTAGATTTCACATCTCCATCTGTTTCATCTGCCCCCGCCCATAGGGGCTTGAAGAAATATATGGGCTGCATGATGCTTCCACGCAGAGCTGAATCCGTCCCGCACACTAGTACTGGTAAACCGCTTAGAGGATCTAAGCCTGTCCGGGAACCGCGGTCCATGCTAATAAACCCTATTGGTTTCATTGGGCGACAGGGCTTGAGCTGTCATTTCATCTCAATGTTGGGTAAAAGTCCCACAAAATTGGAAGCAACGTCTCCAAAATGACCTTTACAGTGTTGACGGGGACGTTAAACCTCAAATCAAACAAACAAAAACCATCTGTTTCATGCAAAAATAGATTGATTTACGATCAGCACTAGCATTATAATCGATCCCTATGTGATGAAACCAAACATGATAATAACCACGGCCTTTCCTTCCAAACGATGTCAAAATGGTGTCAGTAGTTTCCAAATTTGCAATTTTGTGACGCAAGTAACCGTACAATTAATTCAGCATTTTTTTTCCAAGTTGCCGTACTTAAAAAAATCCAAGTTGCCGTACTTGAAAAATCCAATATATATATTTCATCAGCCTAAATACTTTTGTAAGCCTTCATGAATGACGGTTAAACAAATAAAGCTCTTATATCTATCTCAAGACAGGGACATGGATCATTCACACAGAGCTCTTCGTCAATAACAAAACGATCCGGGATTACGAAATTTCCTTAATAAAGCAGACCTTGATTCGAGAAATTCAAGGAATACTAGGTTTTACCAACCTCCCTTTTTTCATTTCCAATATACATATGATCAGTAAGATAGACGATGTGAGCGGAAGATTGCGATTGAACTGGACTAGTTTGTTTGTAGGGGTCCCAGGGGGTGGCAGCATATTCTAGTTTAGGTCTAACTAGTGACTTGTATGCTGTTGCCTTGATGTCCTTTGGGCATGCAGAGAGATTCCTGCGTAGGATAGGAAAGCAGCTGTCTGGCTGTCTGTCGTAGATAGCATGTCATAGTCTAGCTACTAGACCTTGATGTCATATTTACCAATTACCAACCTTCATGGTTGTTTTTATCAAATATGAAACCTTGTTAGACTTTAATCTTGTCTCAGACACCAAGGTCTAGTACAATGCGAATTTTACCTCGCAAGATCCTTGGTAAATGATTGATTACAGCTACAGTCATGAAATGTTTATTGCCTTTCTGTACCCCTTACCGAACACCAACTGAAAAGGCAAACTGGCATTTTAGTCAGAGTATATCTTCCCAAGATCAAATAAGGGGTAGAAGAATATTACTTATTAACTTTAAAATATGATATCCGACTAGAAGCTAGTCTAAGCATGTCAGTGTGACTATTTCACACCAGTGTACTGTCTATAGCCAGGTTTTTTTGCTTTACTTCTGGCAATGGATGTTGTATGATGACTCCATTATCTTGCTTTTGTTGCCGATTCTGATGTACTCAGACTAAGTCTTGTCTGGGTGAAAACGCATCTATCAGTCTCTCTCTCCCATGCTTGTAAATAATTAAAGTCCTCTTGAGCGACAGCAACTCGGTACAACAGGCAGTGATCAGCGAACAGGGGAGACGCGTGGTGGCAAGTCGTTGATTTATATGAGGAAGAGGAGAGTGCCGAGCACTGTACTCTGTGGAACACCAGAAGTAACGGGCGCAGACGAAGAAATCCTCAATTACGACTTTCTGGTATCCATCAGCAATGAAATTGTGCGGAACCTCGTGAAAGGCCTTACTGAAATCTAGTAGGATGACATTTATGCGCTGTGAGTTGTTCATTCCGCCGGCTTGCTATCAGCTGGTACTCACATGACCCCCCCCCCCCCCCCCCAGCAGGGAGAACGACCCAATGTACAACGAAAGAGCCGATTACTGTGCAGAGTCTCATCCTGCAAACCTGGAGTTTATGTAATAAACTGAGCGTGACAGCTCAGTGGTTAAGCCCAGAGTGGTTAGTGCACTTGACTCAGATGCCAGAGGCCCTCGGTTCGACCCGGCGGTGATTATTTCGGTGTCTGAACACCATTTACAGCGATGAATGTCAAAATGCGCACCGCCCTTTGGATCGGAACGTTTAACTGGAGGCACCGGCCCCCGCCCATAGGGGCTTGAAGAAATATATGGGCTGCATGATGCTTCCACGCAGAGCTGAATCCGGCCCGCACACTAGTACTGGTAAACCGCTTAGAGGATCTAAGCCTGTCCAGGAACCGCGGTGCGAGGCGGACCGCCTATGCTAATAAACCCTATGGGTTTCATTGGGCGACAGGGCTTGAGATGTCATCTCATCTCAATGTCGGGTAAAAGTCCCACAAAATTGGAAGCAACGTCTCCAAAATGACCTTTAAAGTGCTGACGGGGACGTTAAACCTCAAATCAAACAAACAAACTGGAGGCGCCCTGTTCAGGGAGAGTCATCCCCTATGCAGGTTAACTGTTTGTTTGTTTTGGGGTTTACGGCCAAGTCAACACTGTTAAGGCCGTTTTTGAGCCTGTCAGTTTACTTTTCCTGGGCAGGCTTATACGTAAGAGGTAACCAGGAGAGTGCACATTCTTTCGCCAGAAACTGACAACTGCCCTTCTTGAGCCAGCGGAATGGAGAGAATGACCGTAGGAAAGATTTCTTGATCAATCCCCGCGAAAGAATATTGCCGACCCCGGCAGGTATCGAACCTGCTTCCCCATGATCAGCAGTCAGACGCGCATCCGACTGAGCTACCGAGGCCAGCGCAAGATTGATGTGTGCTGTAAATCTGCAAGTAATGGTAAAATGTGGCCGATCCCAGTATCAGTGAGTAGGTCCTGGTGCACGTTTGTTTGTTTGGTTTGAGGTTTAACGTCCCCTTCAACAATGTAAAGGTCATTTTGGAGACGTTGATAACAATTTTGTGGGACTTTTACCAGACATTGAGATGAAATGACTTCTCAAGCCCTGTCGCTCAGTGAAACAAATGGACGGACTCGCATCGCTTTGCTTGCCCAGGCTTAGATCTTCTAAGCTGTTTACCAGTACTCGTTTGCGGGTCAGTTACAGCTCTGCGTGGAAGCATTATGCAGCCCATATATTTCTTCAAGCCCCGATGGGCGGTGCGAATATGGATAGTGTTTCTCTTTTGTTTCGGTATTAAAAAGTTCTTGCTTGGCTCCCATGGCGGGGCTTGAAGAAATAGGTGGGCTGCATGATGGTGCCAGGCAGAGCTTAAACCGACCGCTTAGGAGTATTGGTAAACCGCCTAAAGGATTCAAGCCTGCCCAGGCAAAGCGGTGCGAGTCGGGCCGCCCATTCATATAAACCCTATTGGTTTCATTGGGCGACAGGGATTTTTTTTTTTTTGGTTTTACGGCCCTTTCAAGATTATTTCACTCATATCGAGCCGATCGTTAATCAGAGGTGGGCGAAAACCGGAGTACCCGGAGAAAAAACATCTGACCTTCCGTTGCAGAACTTGGCGTCTCACATATGACCCGAGCGAGGCTCGAACCACAGCGGTGAGAGACCTAATGATCAAGAGTCAGCGCTCTTAACCACTAGGCCACGGAGGCCCGTAAGCGACAGGGAATGAGATCTCATTTCATCTCAATGTCGGGTATATAAAAGTCCCACAAAATTGTAAGCTAGGTCTCCAAAATTACTTATACAGTGTTGATGGGGACGTTAAACAGTGTTAATTGGGACGTTAACCCTCAAATCAAACAAATCAAAAGGTTATTGCTAGTATCGTCTAATTCTAACAAATACCCACATCATACATGTACTCTCACATGTATGTGGTTTTTGTGTATCTTTGAAACGACCCCATGTCAATTCTCATCGATTCAGAAATTCATCCTTAGATATTGACGGTAAAATTATCTTCTTGCCTGTAAATTTATGCGTTAGCATTTGATAACAGATTAACATGCATGATAGTATTGTGTCAGTGCAGTTGAAAGTCAAATACTTGTAATTTGGACTAAAAATTCTACTTTCCTCAGATGAACCGGAGGTCGCCATCTTATTGTTCGCCGCTGTGATGTTGCCCGGCTTTTTGTCACGTGACAGGAATATTTTTAGATTGAAATTCCCAAAAACAACAAATAAACAAAAATGAAAACAACGATTTTCACAAAGTTCTGAAGTGGTATTTGGTTTCAGAAGATTACAAATGACATAGCTACATGAATAGAAGAAATAAAACCGAAAAACACGCTTTTCATTTTTGAAGCCCGATAGCTCAATAATGCACCTTTAAAATATAGATTGTGGGTACTCGTAAGAACCGCCTCATAGAGGCGGTTCTAATGAGTTCCCACAAACTATATTTTGAGCAGAAATAACAAAAATATCACCCTTTTTAGCTTAAAATTTTCCTTTTTTCGGCAGTAACGTTTGCAATGTATTTGTATAGGCGTGTTTTCGTAATGAACTCAGATCAACCTGAGCATCTGTAAACCTTCTCTCCATCCTTAGTGTTGCAGACTGATCTGGGTTGTTGTTTTGTTTGGTTAGGAGTTTATCAGCCCAGTCAACACTACTATGGCCATATCAAGCCAGTCAGTTAGCAAAACATACCTTTCCTGGGCAGGCTTATACAAAAGTGATTAACCCTTATCTTGCTGAATATTCATCTAAGCTACACCCATTTCATTATATCAACCAATCAAATTACTTTATGTAATTTATTGCTACAAATTTGTAAACTGAATGCCAAACAGTGTAGATCCTGATCAGATGGCTTCTTCAGAAGCCATCTGATCTGGATCTACACTGTTTCCAAAGATAGGGGTTGTCGTGAACAGCATGATAAGAGTTAACCAGTAGATTTCTGAATCAGCAAAAGCGAGAGAATAGGATAGAAAATATTTTATAATCAATCGATTTCCACAAAAGAATATTACTCCGAACCAAATAAAACATCAAGGAGAAAATTCTTTCTGTTAGAGTTCCTAGGACATGGAATTCGTAACAAAGGAAAGGAGCATAGCTGTAATAATTCCCGCCTATGGTGGGATTTAATCCCGAGCCGCTCTGGTGAAAACCCTATGTCCAACCACTGAGCCACATCCTAAGGTGGGATTTGAACTCGAGCCGCTCCAGTGAAAACCCTATGTCTCACCACTGAGCCACAGAGATGGCCTGCTGATACAAATGTCAGAGACTGGTTATACACCTAGAAGCTATGCATTGTCTACCAATATAGTTAACTGAAGGTAGGAGTTGCCATACGCAACAAGAGTTAACCCCCTTTTTTGGAGGCAAAGTGAACAAAAATCCCTAAGTTGTCTCCCCTGTAAAAAATGGCAGAAAGTACATAAGTAAAAATTCTAAAAATTCAGGCACCCGGAGGACTCGCTATATTTCTCCTAAAATTTTAACAAATTTCACAATGCAGCAAGGAATTCAAAAGGTGCAGACAGAATGGCACACAGTGTAGATCCTGATCAGACTGTTCCTTCTGATCTGGGTCTGCACTATTTGCTTAGGCTTATCTATCCCAATTCTTAGGATCATTACAGTTAGGCGTGTATGTTCCCATTAAAGGCAATGACCTCAATTAAGTTAATAAAAGCTATCACTCGTACATTTCATTAGGAAGATAAATCATTATTGATCAGATTGTAAAACAAAGCAAATCTGATTAAAATAGCAAGATTGAAGTGTTAAATCAATTAATATCAAAAGACATAAAAATCAAATCAGTATTATATATGCCAAAAATGAATGCCACTGGTAGCAATGAAACTGTCTGTATAGCACTACGGTGCCTGAAAAGGCTGTTAACACTTGTCCTGCTGAGCCCGGATATGCTGAATTTTCCAAACAATGAAGATCCAGATCAGATGGCTTCTGACGAAGCCATCTGATCAGGATCTACATTGTTTGTCAGTCAGATTGTTAATTTGTTGCGAAAATTTGCATTAAGTAATCTGATTGGTTGATAATCTGTAGTGGGTGTGGCAGATTAAAATATTCAGCAGGACAAGGGTTAAGAGGCACTGTCAGCAGTATTAAGCTCATATTGAGCAGGTCAGGTTACCTATCAGGCTGATTGATTAACCAGTACAGTGTATACTCGTTCGCGAGTAACTGACAAATGCCCTTCTTGAATCAGCAAAAGTGAAGTATTTCGTGATTAATCTCCACACAAGAATGCTGCAGACATGCTGGGGACACAGGAGGGTTAACCCTTGTCCTGCGGAGCCTGATATGCCATATCTTTCAAACAATGTAGATCCAGATCAGCCATCTGATCAGGATCTACATTGTTTGTCATTCAGATAGTGAATGTGTTGCAATAATTTGTATCAAGTAATATGATTGGTTGATATTCAGTAGTGGGTGTGGCATATTTGAATATTCAGCAGGACAAGGGTTAAACCAATGACCGTCAGATGCTACTGATGTGATCCCAGTGAGGTCATGGATCAGTCTGTGTCTCTTATGTACAGTCGTATGAACTTCAATCGCTTGAAACGCCTTAGGATCCAGACAGTATTAATTTGAGACTCCAAGGTTATTTCAGAGTGCCAGCTCTTCTTCTACCAATGAGTGCAGGGCCCTCTCTGGAGCATTTTTGCACCCTCTCTGGAGCATTTTTGCACTTGACTTGGGAAAAATAGTATGGATAATATTTCTATCTTCTATACAAAAACAAAAAGTAGCCATCGGAAGAGATGGCAAATCCCCCGACCAAAAGCCAATATAGCCTTCAGAAGATTTTTCACCAATTGAAAGGGCACCAGAATAAAACCAGCAATATATCACAAAAGTATTGCAGTTATGGCCATCATAAGATTATACTGTAAGGGGTGATAACTAAAAACCTGGGCACACAGAATTGTGGTTCTTGTGCATGACATGCCTGCTTAAGCTCATGTATTTCTGTACAAAGTAAAATCAATGTCTCAAACGGTATTGGAGATATGGTGATCACAAGCTGGTCATACTGTTGTATTGGAAGGGTAGATAACTCAAATGCCACAGCACCAACAGTTGTGGTTCTTGCACATGACACCCCTTCTGTACCTTGTATACAATTGTTCCAAGTTCCTTCTGTATATTTTAAGGGTGTTAAGAGTTATGGCTATCACAAGGTTATAGTGTCAGGGGTGATAACTAAAAAACCAGAGCACCCAAGAGTTGTAATTCTTGAGCATGACAAACCTGCTTAACCGCATGTACATCTGCCTCACGTACCACCAATATGTCTCAAAGGGTATTGGAGGTTAGGTGATCACAAGGTGGTCATACTGATATATTGGAAGGGGAGATAACTCAAATATCATAGCACCCAGAGTTGTGGTTTTTAGGCATGAAGCGCCGTCTCAACCTTGTATACAATTGTGCCAAGTACCATCAATATATCTCAAAGGGTATTGGAGTTTTGGCCATCACAAGGTTATATTGTCAGGGGAGATAATTCAAAAACCAGGACATCCAGAGTTGTGGTTCTTGCATGTGACACACCTGCTTAACCTCATGTATAACTGTACCAAGTACCATCAATATATCTCAAAGAGTACTGGAGATGTGGCCAGCACAAGGTAGTGATTCTATATTATTGGAAGGGGAGATAACTCAAAAACCGTGACACCCAGAGTTGTGGTTCTTGTGCATGACACACCGCCTCGACCTTGTGAACAACTGTGCCGGGTATCATCAATATATCTCAAAGGGTATTGGAGTTATGGCCATCACAATTTTGTCATTCTATTTTATTACAAAGGGGAGATAACTAAAAAAGTATGGCATCCAGAGTTGTGGTTCTTGCGCATGAAATGCCGTCTCAGCCTTGTGAACAATTGTGCCAAGAACCATCAATGTGTCTCAAAAGGGTATTGGAGTTATGGCCATCACAAGGTTGCGTCTACGGACGGACGAACAGACGGACGGGCGGACAAACGGACGGATGCCAGGCTGATCGCTATATCCCCCGAACCTATTCAGTCCGGGGATAAAAAGTTAAGTTGTGTGTACTCATTAGAATCGCCTCATTTTCTTCAAACGTGTGCACTGTTAATAGGGCAAGTGACATAACTTTTGCATAAAGCAGCTTCAAGATCTCCTCTATCTGTCTGTGAACAGCAAAGATTCTGGCGAGACCACCACTGCAATACCGTAAAACTCCAAAAATTTGGATGCCTTTTGGACTTGGTGTTATTCTCCTAAAATTTTAACAAATCTGTTTCAAGATTCAGCAAGGTGTCAGAAAAGGTGCAGACAGAATGGCAAACTGTGTAGACCCTGATCAGACTGCTCCATCAGGAGGAGTCTGATCTGGCTCTGCACTGTTTGCTCAGGTGTGTCTGTCCCAATATTTAGCATCATTACAGTACATACCTTTTATCACGAGCTGGTGCAAATGATTTTTAAATGGTATGACAACAAAAGGTTTGATCAGACTGTATGAAAGTACAGCAGGACCGGGGCAGTCACGCTTGGCTGCACATCCTATAAAGTTTGGTGGAAATTTCTTCTGATTTTCATATAAATGATAATAAATGGTTCTAATATGAAGCATTATTGTTTATATCAAAGCAGGTGTAGAACTGGCTTTGCTTTTTTACTTACCTCCATTGAATCTGGCTACAAAAGACAACAACTAGGAACTATACCCACTGTTCTTAACCCTATTGCCAATATGAATAATTACCCCACCCACTATATTAATAACATGATGTTATTAAGTACATCAGATGGGCCAATACGAAATTACTTGATTAATGACAATTTTATTAACTGACACATGACAATTAGTTTATACGAATTTATTTTAGTTCGAATGCAATGAAAGCTTCAAGCTTATTGAATCGCTCTAACACTCCTTCCTGGTGTTTTAAAGTGCGCAAGAGAGAGATAGAGGCAGTGGCTTTTACACAACTGCTACAATTTACACATGGGTGGAGTGGGACAGTGTCATTACGTGGCTTGCTCTAGGACACACTTCGATACCGGTGGCCGGATTCAAATGCACAACGATCATAAGCCGAACGCGTTAACAGCTATCGAGCTGACATGTGATTATTGATTTCTGACCACAGCCTAATTGGTTAATATGGTGTCAACGCAGATGACCTCCGATCAGTAAGTGATAGTCAATAAATAACTATAAATACTACTGGTATGTGCCCTCACCATAAATATGACCCAAACAAATACCTGACCTTTAAAATAAGGTCAAGGCCACCAAAGTTGAATCAAGTCCTTGCCACAATGCCATGACATAGTGTTCAGAGTTCTTCCAGAATCCTTCAACTCGATTCAAAAGAGATTGGGTACATGAATGCAGATACAGAAATGCAAACATTGAACCATCTTTGGACCTGTGTGACCTTGAATCCAAGGTCAAGGTCACAAAATCTAATCAACTCTTTGTATGTTGTAGTGATACAGTACATCAAATTTGGCTGGAATTCAGAAAAGGCAAAAAAAAATTACTTTGAAAATATGGTCTGCAGTGTAAGGGTTAAACAACGATAACTAATTGTGCCTTTCAAGGGCATTTCGACTGCATGCCATAATTATGCTTTTAACCCTTCTCTTTCTCAATATTCATTTAGGCCACACCCATTTCTGTCTATCAACCAATCAAATTAGTTGATGTAGTTTATTGCTACAAATTCATAAACTGAATGCCAAACAGTGTAGATCCTGATCAGATGGCTTCTTCAGAAGCCATCTGATCTGGATCTACACTGTTTGCAAAGAAAAGGGTTGTCGTGAACAGCAGGATAAGAGTTAAGTTTTCAAATCTAGTTCTGTCACCAAGGCAACAGATTTCACTGTGAGAGAACTGGTGTCCACATCAAACAGACAAGTGAACTACATGAGCCGGAAGAAGCAGCCGAGCATTAATGAAACTAGACTGAAGTTCAGACTAGAAGCAAGTAATAATTTCCTCACAAGCATTTGTTTCACAAAGTCAAGCAGAAAATTCAATTACAGAACTGTCATTTTTTCGGACATCATCAGATGTAAGATTTGATCAATACGAGTTAGCAGTAAATTTGCTGTGACAAGCAAAAAAAAAAAAAAAAAAAAAAAATTAGCCCAAACCTCTTTCTATCACTTTTTTGGGATGCAAAGCAGAATCTATGTTATATCCAAACAACAACAAGAGCACCGCATGCGGGTGCCAACGCTCGTCTGCACTTTCTTTTAGAAAACCAAAGTTCTAAGTCAAACAAGAGCAATCAAATTGCAAGATGGAGTTATAAAACTTGTAGGGAATGTAGCTCTTGTGATGGTGAGTATGTGTATGAAGTTTCATGAAGGTAGGCCAAATACTTTTGGAAATATGGTCAAGGTTAAGGTTTACGGTTAAGGACGACGCCAGACGACAACGAAGACGCCGGAGTGATGACAATAGCTCGAAAGTTTTTTTTTCAAAAAACAGACAAGCTAAAAATGTAAAGATTATATAAAACAAGAAAACTGTGTTTGTGAAACACAAGATTATATAGAACAAGAAAGCTGTGTTTGAGAAACACAAACTATGTCCCCGGCCCAAGGTCATTTTTTCTTTAAAGTAAGTCAAAGGTCAAGGTCACAGGTCAATGATTTTTTGAAGAGTGGGAAGCCCTTGTCAAAAGAAACCCACATACCAAATATGAGTGAGTGCGTGTTAGTTTTATGTCCCATCAACAACTAAGGTCACAAGGAGACGGGACCTTGGTTTAAAGACTCATCCTGCGATCCCTGGTTTACAAAGCGAGTAGCGTAACCACTACACCTCGGAGGCGTCTATATACCAAATATGAAGGCTCTATCTTAAATGATTCAAAATTAATTTTTCCAACCAACAATCCAACAGACAGACATAGCACAAACATTATGCCCCCGCTATGGCTACCAAGAACATAAAACTATTGCTTAAATAATTTATCTTTGTTTGTATTTAGGTTTTACTTCCACATTAACACTATTTAGGTCATTTTGGAAACATTGCTCCGAATTTTGTGGGACCCTATCAGACATCGAGATGAAATGAGATCTCAAGCCCTACTGCCCAATGCAATTGCTTGGGTTTAAGGAACAGTCTGACTTCTTCTAAGCGGTTTATCTGTACTCAAGTTTGGTTGGTTTCAGCTCTGCTGGGAAATATTATGCAGCCAAATCTATTTCTCCAAGCCCCAATAGAAGGGGGCAGAAGACAGGCTTGAGAAGACAGACCACACTCAGGGTCTATACTCAGCTAGTTTTAGACCCCATCTCATATAGTAAGCTGTATTTGCTCAAATTTAAGAACAGTTGAAGTGTCCGAATCATCATGAAAACACGTCTATATAATTTTGATCCCTCGAACCCCACTTTTATATAGTGAAACTGGGGTTTACAGGGGTAAACCTTATTTTTACTCTTAAATATAGATTGTGGGAACTCGTTAGAACCGCCTCGATGAGGCGGTTCTAACAAGTACCCACAATCTATATTTTGAGTAGAAATAAGAAAACAATCAAATCGAGGCGGTTCTAACGAGTACCTACAATCTATATTGAGAGCAGTAATAAGAAAAATATCACAATTTTTCATCTTGAAATTTTCGTTTTTTCTGCAATATAAGTTTACAATGTATTTGTATAGGCATGTTTTCGTAATGACCTAGGGTAAAAACTGTAGTTACTGTACCTAGGGTAAATACTGCATATTTTCTTATCTCAAGAACCCAGTCTAGTAGAACTAAGAACGAATTCAATTTTCCTTCAGAATCAGGACAATGTCAGAAAACAATCAGATCAATGTGACACAAGTTAAGCTGGCCCAGCGGGACCAATCAGTGGACAGACATTGATAACCCATTGAAAGCGAGTACAATATTCCTCCTTCACTGTTTGAAAATGTTTTGTTTCGGGTTTGCCTGTCTAAAAAGGGTAAATCTTGCAGACTCAGTTAAAGGGCAACGTTTTATGATCGGCTTTGAATTGACTTTTGTTCTGCCAGAACTCTTAACCTTTTCAGGTTTCCTATCGTATGCAGCAAACCACTAATGGGGTACCTTGGCAAAAATGCAGGCCATGATTAGAGCGTGGCATCTGATCAGGGCCTGCACTATTTTCTAACAGAATTTTCCTTCAAAAATAAAATAAAAACGAAAAAAATAGGCCTGACACCCTTATATGAGAAGTGGACTTGTCCAACATACAGCAACTGAAGAGTCCACTAGTATACGCTGGGTTAACCCTTGTCCTGCTAATCCCGGATATGCCTTATCTTTTAAAACAATGTAGATCCAGATCAGATGGCTTCTGAAGAAGCCATCTGATCAGGATCTACATTGTTTGTTATTCAGATTGTGAATTTGTTGTAATAATTTGCTACAGGTTATCTGATTGGTTGATAATCAGTAGTGGGTGTGGCATATATGAATATTCAGCAGGACAAGGGTTAATAACCCAGTCAACAGTACTTTGATCATGTCCAGCATTACATTTTCCTCGACAGACCAATACAGTGCATAGTCAATTCTTTAGTTGGCAGGAGAGAAAGAATGACAGTAGAAAATCATAATGAAGCTCCATGAAAGAATTTCGCTAAACATGGAAGGGATCATGCAGCTGTCAACTGCCAAGTTTCCATGGCAATAAGTGTGGTCTACAAGGTCCTAAGACACCAATCACAACAACTGTTTGCTCCTCTAAGACAGTCTGGTCAGGGGTCCACACAATTTGCCTGTATGCAAAAATAAGTTTGAAACATTTGCAAGAAAATACAGCTGACAACATATTCAGATGCAGCAATTTGTACCATGCAACTCAATTCAAACTAAGCGGCAGATGATAAAGCAGACCACATTTGTTGTGACTAGCATCTTAACCCTTATCTTGCTGAATATTCATTTAAGCCACACCCATTTCTGTCTATCAACCAATCAAATTACTTTATGTAATTTATTGCTACAAAATCATAAATTGAATACCAAACAGTGTAGATCCTGATCAGATGGCTTCTTCAGAAGCCATCTGATCTTGATCTACACTGTTTGCAAAGATAGGGGTTGTCGTGAACAGCAAGATAAGGGTTAAAGGTTAAAGATTAAAGGCTCTTCTGTGATATTGTGGCCTTTACTTACCTTAACCGTGCTTGGACTTTCTGGTCGCCAGATGATTGCATGCGAATGATCATTTTGAAAGCCAGCAAAGGGAGATAACTTGGCTCCGGTAGCAGGTGCAGACTTTGGTTCATTGTTAGATGACCTCAGCGGCGAGACTGAAAATATAGTACACATTACAATAATTATAATTGTCACTTTCGTTTAACCCATTTTGAACCAGAAACCCCAAAACTGGTAGTTGGCAAGATCAGAAGCCGCAGAACATGGCAATTGATCAAGGCCTACACTGTTTGCAAAATTTTCAGCCAATTTCAAAAATAAGTTTTGAAGAAAACACAACCTGACACCCCCAAATTTAGAAATGGACTCCTGTTTGTACCTTCCATTTTTGGTACAAAAAGGGTTAAACCTGTAAGTTAACAAGAGTTGCTCCCCTTAAAAATGTGCATGTAAATTTTATCTTTTAGTCCTGTATGGTTTAATCGTATTTTCATTGACCATTTTATGAGTGACACTGGCACTGCAGCCTACCATTACATCACAAACTCCTTATGTTACATAATTGTTGGGGTCCAATGCAGAAACATTCTCCGAACCAAAAATTATAGATTATATTGAAAAAAATTGACAATTTTGAAGTGTGTTATATCCAAAACTTTTGCCCGAAAACAAGAACTGGGAATACTTGAGAGAGAAACTGCAAAATCATTGTTTCATCCTGGGAGATGGTTTGTCAGCAAAGTTGTGCTATAAACTTAGCTGCAATTTGTTTGTCTTGTAATTTACATCCTGCTTTTACTACTGACCATATGGAACCAGGAGCTTGGAAATAACATTCAACAGCATAACAGCTACTGTTCTTGTTTATTTATTTGTGCTTATCATGATGCAGACATTTTTATTGTGGAAAACAGACAGAAATAAAGCAGCATAGGACTAAAAGAGCTCACCTTTTCAAAGACCTTCTCCCTGTTTGGTATGACTTACAGATTGTGTTGTGTTTTAACGACATGTCAACCCTTGTGGGTCATTTTGTGTCATCTACCCGAAAAAGGCATTACATGTGACTCATCGATAGTTCACATGAAATGACAAGCCTAAATATCTTTTAACCATTTTGGTACTGAATGGAATCTTCCCTCTTATATAAAGCAGGAGTCCATTTTGAAGTTTCAGATTCAGTTAGTTGCTTAACCCTTAATGTACCAAATGGAATCTTCCTCCTTATATATAGCAGGAGTCCATTTGAAAATTCAGGGATGTCAGGTTGTGTTTTCTTGAAAATTCATTTGGAAAATGGCTGAAGGTTTTGCAAATAGTGTAGGCCCTGATCAGACGCCGCATTCTGCGGCATCTGATCTGGGCCTTCACTGTTTGCCAGGGTACCCGTTTTGGGGTTTCCGGTACAAAATGGGTTGACAATCTCCAAACAGCGAAGGCCATGATCAGAAGATGCATTCTGCACCGTCTGATTTGGGTCTGCACTGTTTGCAATGACCCATTTGGGGTTTTCCCATTACAAAATGGGTTAAAAACAGTATAATTAATCATCTGTTGCAGAGTTTTCATTGGCTCTTTCTGGTTAATATCTTACTTCATACTTGGACAAACATTTTTAACCCTTAAGACCTTGAGAAAACCTAGAGTTGAAAATGTTGCTTATGTCGTCTGCTGAATCTTTTTGCAAACATTTTAAAAATATTTTTGCATGCCGGCAAACAGTGTGGACCAAGATCAGGAGCAGTCTGATCTGGGTCCACACTGTTTTACAAAAATGACTTTTAATGTAACCGGCAGCCGACAAAGCAGACGGCAATCGTTGCGATTGCCATTTTAAGGGTTAAAAGTACATAATTTTACAACTCATCCATTTTTAGTTGTAAACAGAACCACATAAACATGTCAAATTTAATGTGGTAAGATACAATTAAACAAAGCATTCAAGAAAACAACACCTGTCAGATTTTACTAAACACTGTACAGCTAAACCCCTTATCCTGCTGAATAAATTAATTTGCCATATTCTGCCGCTGACTATCAAACAATGAATTGCTCATTACGATAACACAACCTGCTGCATAGTGTGTTTTTCTATATCTCCTAAACGGCTATGTTTCTGATGAAAATCCGTGATATACTGCAAACATAGGTTGTTGGTACTCGTTAGAACCGCCTCATTGAGGCGGTTCTAACGAGTAACCACAACCTAGGTCTATGAGCAGAAATAAGAAAATAATGTATACCCCCTGTAAACCCCGGTTTTCTCTATATAAAGTGGGGTTTAGGGGGATGTTCATTTCATGGACTTGTTCAAGTGATGTTGAAATAGTGTTTTCATTCAAAGTCCCAAAGTGAATGACAGTGTAGACCTTGGTCAGATGGTTTCTAAAGAAGCCATCTGATCTGGATCTACACTGTTTGCAAAGGTATGGGTCTTCGTGCTTGAGAGGGATAAGGGTTAAAGACTCTGCCTCCACTTTTTCAGTGTCAACAAAAGAATCATGGGGGGGGGGGGGGGGGGGAATAAATCAGGCGATGGGTAGCCACTGAGTTAAATAAAAAAAGAGTCGACTCCCTGACAGTTATAAACCTAAAAGATATCCATAATTACGGCTTGAAGAACTAGATGGGCTGCACGATGCTTCCATGCAGAGCTGAAACCGACCTTCACACGAGTACTGGTAATCTGTTTAGAGGATCTAAGCCTGCCCAGGCAAAGTGGTGCGAGTTGGCCCGTCCGTGCTTATAAACCATATTGGTTTCATTGGGCGGCAGGACTTGAGATGTCATTTCGTCTCAATGTCGGGTAAAAGTCCCACAAAATTGGAAGCAACGTCTCCAAAATGACCTTTACAGTATTGACGGGGACGTTACAAACAAACTACCACATGGTGTTATGTAAACAACAGGTAGAAATGATTTGACAGTATTGCACCACTGTTGCTCCCACCCCCACTGACTTTCAGGTAAGCCTTCCTAGATGGTAGGCGGACAAAATCTCCCCTTTTTTGTAAAGGCGGACAAAATCCCCCTCGGACATAATCCCCCCGGGATTATGTCCGGGGGATTTTGTCCTGGAATCTCCTAGATTCTCTCTACCTCTCTTAGTGTCTGCAGAGACAAGAATTTTGGCAGAATCCAGGGTCCAGTTGTTCAAAGCAAAAAAGGTCAAATTGTTAACTGTTCTTGTAAGTAAAATTATCAAATACTCTGGAATTTTTTGCTGAAAACAATGTGAGCAGCTTTTGCATATGCAAAAGCTGCTCAATTTTTTTCTGCAAAAATATAAACATATTTTCTATATTAATGATCAAATTTTAACGCTACATTAACTAATGGCATAGTAAGTTTTGAACAAATGGTCCCAGGTCTGTATCCCATGCACTGCAAATGAAATGGCGGGTTCCATCTGATGTCACAAAACCAAGACCACCACATTCATCTGCCATTTTCCCCACTATCCCCCCCCCCACCCACACACACACACACACACTTTCCCAAGCAAAAGATTGGCTGATACCTAAGTGTGCTCTACTAGACCGAACATTACCAATTGTTAAACAAGAGCTGTCAAAAGATATCATAAGTCTGTGACCTTGACCTTTAGGACAATGCCAGGTGTGGGGTATAAAAATTCTCCTTAAGCAATGTCTTACACATGAAAAGCTTTAGGTCTTATCCTGCTGAATAAATTAATTTAGCCACAGCCATTTATGATTTTCAGCCAATCAGATCATCTGGTGTTATTTATTCCTACAAATTCACAAACTGAATGTCAAACATTGCAGGCACTGGTCAGATGGTTTCTTCAGAAACCATCTGATCTGTATCTACACTGTTTGCAAAAGGTTGTGTATATGCTGAATCAGCAGGGTAAGGGTCAGAATGATACATACCCAATCGTAAACTTAACATTCTCTTGTAAGATCTATACATTTTGTTTAACATTATATGTCCTATCTCTCCGTGATTTGAACACACTATTATTATGTATGATTGCTGAACCAACTTCAAAATGATTCACAGGTATAAATTCAGGCTCAAATATAATGCTTTATAAAAAAATTCTTTTGACATATATATTATGGAAAAGTTTACTTACATGAAATTTATGGGCATAGACTAAAACATGGAGTGGAATCATACAACTGACTGGGATAAAAGTATCGCTTCAAGACCTGGCTAAAAATTTTGTGGTCTGTACCAAATGGTTTAAGTTTTTAAAAGCTCCATTTGTACCTTGTCCCAATGCTCACTTTTACAGCAGCATGCCATAGACACTGACAAAATACATACTGTCCTGATGTCAGGGCCAGCAGCCCCAGACAGACAAAATGCATATCATCCTGATGTCAGGGCCAGCAGCCCCAGACACTGACAAAACGCATATAATCCTTATGTCAGGGCCAGCAGCCCCAGACACTGAGAAAATACACACTATCCTGATGTCAGGGCCAGTGGCCCCGACAAAATACAGATTATCCTGTGTAGTGGGAAGCAGCCCCAGACCCTGATAAAATATACAAGTACACTGATGTCATGTCAGTATATATGTATATTTCCCAGACCCTGATAAAATATACATATACACTGATGTCATGTCAGTATATGTGTATATTTCCCAGACCCTGATAAAATATACATATACACTGATGTCATGTCAGTATATGTGTATATTTCCCAGACCCTGATAAAATATACAAGTACACTGATGTCATGTCAGTATATATGTATATTTCCCAGACCCTGATAAAATATACAAGTACACTGATGTCATGTCAGTATATGTGTATATTTCCCAGACCCTGATAAAATATACATATACACTGATGTCATGTCAGTATATGTGTATATTTCCCAGACCCTGATAAAATATACATATACACTGACGTCATGTCAGTATATGTGTATATTTCCCAGACCCTGATAAAATAAGTTTATGTGTATATTTCATCTAGTATATTTCATGTATATTTCCCAGACCCTGATAAAATAAGTATAAGTGTATATTTCCCAGACCCTGATAAAATATACAAGTACACTGATGTCATGTCAGTATACGTGTATATTTCCCAGACCCTGATAAAATATACATATACACTGATGTCTGTGGCTAGTGACGTCAGGTCAAGCAGCCCAATCACTTATAATCCTGAGGTCAGGCAAGCAGCCCCAGACCAATATTTAAGTCAGCTGATGCTGGTAAAATACAATATTATCCTGATGTCAGCTGGTTTGACTGCTATGTTAACTCTTATCTTGCTGTTCACGACAACCCCAATCTTTGCAAACAGTGTAGATCCAGATCAGATGGCTTCTGAAGAAGCCATCTGATCAGGATCTACACTGTTTGGCATTAAGTATATAAATTTGTAGCAATAAATTACATTAAGTAATTTGATTGGCTGATACACAGCAATGGGTGTGGCTTAAATGAATTTTTTGTTTTTGTTTGATTTGAGGTTTAACGTCCCCGTCAACACTGTAAAGGTCATTTTGGAGACGTTGCTTCCAATTTTGTGGGACTTTTACCCGAGATTGAGATGACATGACATCTCAAGCCCTGTCCCCCAATGAAACCAATAGGGTTTATTAGCATGGACGGTCCGCCTCGCACCGCGGTTCCTGGACAGGCTTCGATCCTCTAAGCGGTTTACCAGTACTGGTGTGCAGGCCGGCTTAAATGAATATTCAGCAAGATAAGGGGTAAACTGTTACATCTTACTGTCTGCAGCTTTCTGATTGATTGATCCCTTGTGCGTCATTTTGTGTTGTCTCCCAGGAAAGGGGAGAAAAGAGAATGATAGAAAATATAGTACAGGAGATGACTGAGTGATTGTTTGAGTTTTACGTCCCACCAACAGCTAAGGTCATACGGAGACGGGACCTCGGTTTAAAGACTCATCCTAAAGTCTGAAGAAGCCCCAGATCCCTGGTTTACAAAGCGAGTAGCTTAACCACTACACCACAAAGGATTCTAGCACAGGAGATGAAAATGAGGGACAGGGGAGAGAGGAAAATGAATTGAAGGGTAGAAACTGAAGAAATAACATTCCCCTTCCACCCTTACCTTCTGCAAGCACAGCACGCATTGCCCAATCAGTTGGACACCCCAGTGACACCTTTGCCCACTGGTATGTACTCGCACATCTCTTAGAACACATGCACCTTGTTTAAATCCATGCTCAAGAGTGCAACAGGTGCAACAGCCTGTAAAATGGTTTTGTACTTTTACTTTAAACAGCCAGTCTTCATTATTGCAGACACCAATGTAAATTTTTTTTTACGGCGTAGCCGTTATGGTTTTGCTTTTGTCCTACATTTTTCGTTATTCTATTGGTCAATAAAACCACATGTCCAAGATGACCATTTCATTGGTCAATGATTTGCATAAATAAATCTACTAAAAAAAAAACGACAGTTTGCCGAAGTTTTAAACTAGGAAATGTTTCATTTTTTTATGTGAGACATGAATGAAAAATATATACAGTTTCGGCTTGCTCACCGTCTTGTCCTTTGATGACCATACGTCATATGTATAATTGGGTTTCGAGTGAATTCTGAAACTGCTGCGGTGAATAGCTATTTTGACCTAATTTCACGTGGTTGGTCTATATAGCGAAAGGAACCATTTCGCGAAGGTTCCTTTCGCGAAAGGAAGAATTTTCTGCGAATTGTGTGTGTGAATTCGGGTTTAACGTCGCTTTCAACAATTTTTCAGTCATATCACGACGGTGTCTGGTTGCGGCAGGGAGCTCAATGCTCACGTTTACAGTGCTGCCTCACTGAAGTATCATGTCCCAGACACATTACATGATACCACACCCAGTCACATTATCCTGACACTGGATCGACCAGTCCTAGCTCTACCCGGTAAATCTGAGTGCCAAGCGAGGAGCAGCTAGTACCATTTTTAACGACTTTGGTATGTCGCGGCCCGGGATCGAACCCGAGACCTCAGAATTTTCTGCGAAAGGAATTGTTTGTTTGATTTGAGGTTTAACGTTCCCATCAACACTGTGTAGGTAATTTTGGAGGCTTTGCTTCCAAGTTTGTGGAACTTTTACCCGACATTGAGATAAAATGACACCTCAAGCCCTGTTGCCCAATGAAACCAATAAAGAGATATAGCATGACAAAAAATGTAATAATCGCATTACAAATTGACAGATGTTTAATTTACAATATATGCCCAATAAAAGTTGCAGTGTATCATTTGTCTTCAGCATACTTTATGTCCTCAATTTTAACACAAAATGGACATTTTCGAATATCATTAATGTTATATCAATTCTGAAAAGGAATAAGTGTAATTTGAGTTTTAGTTAGGTGCACATAAAATCAAGTTTCCGTCCGTTTATCTGCTCGTCCGTTTGTTCGTCCGTCTATGCGTTTACGTTCACCATGGCGACAACCCTAAATGTTAACCCTAGAATTTGTGATCAAAAATAGTAAATGATAAAGTTTTCTTATTTGTTGTGCATATACTTGAGATCATAAATGAAATGAGGTCATGTTTTTAACCTTGACCTTTTACATTGACCTTAGCTCAAACAGGCGGGACACCGCCCTCTGCAAAGCTATTTTACCTCGCGTGACATCTGAATTGTTTGAATACAGTAAACCAGTTCATAGCTAGACAACTGTTGCTGTCACTATTGTAGCTCATATTTCTAAACAACCTTCCAATTAAATCTACGCCGCATATCTTTTTTAAAGATATTTCTTGTTTCTTATTTCAGAGAAAATAAGGCTTGACAATCCATGTAGATCATCAGTTTTTTTGTTGTTTTTTTTAGATACAAAATTAGGGTTAAAGGTGCATTATTGAGCTCCGGGGTCTCAATTTTTTTTTTTTTCTGGTTTTTATCTTCAATGCATACTCCTTTGTCATGTGTACACTTTTGGAGCCAAATACAGCTTCAGAACTTTGTGAAAATGGTCGTTTTCATTCGTGTTTACCCTTCGCTCTGAACATGTGTTCGGAATTTCTGTTCTAAAAATAAATCTGTCACTTTTCACATACATGGTGACAGTATCGTCTCTGAGTGTCGTTACTTATGGCATGGTATTCAGCGTCATATTTTTTTCCGATTCAGGCATGGCCTAAGCAAACAAGACCAAAAATGAACGTCGCATAACGTCATATATGGGGATTCTATTTTTGTCACGAACTTAAAATAGATCTAACTAGTGTTCGAAACGTAGTTAGGGAATCCCTCTCAAACTTGTTTACCTGTCATCATAATTGTTCGCATTTTTGCATAAAATGCATTCGTTTGTATTGTTTTAAAGAAAAATACCGGCTATATGTATTTTATTTTTGGAAGCATTTTTTCCAGATAGCTCAATAATGCACCTGTAAAGTAAGTCTTGAATTATTTAACCCTTATCCTGCTCCTAACTTTGCAAACAGTGTAGATCTTCTGAAGAAGCCATCTGATCAGGATCTGCACTGTTTGTCATGAAGTTTGGGAATTAATATATGGGTGCATGATGCTTCCACACGGAGCTGAATCCGGCCCACACACTAGTACTGGTAAACCGCTTAAAGGATCTAAGCCTGACCAGGAACCGCAGTGCGAGGCGGACTGTCCATGCTAATAAATCCTATTGGTTTCATTGGGCGACAGGGCTTGAGATGTCATTTCATCTCAATGTCGGGTAAAAGTCCCACAAAATTGAAAGCAACGTCTCCAAAATGACCTTTACAGTGTTGACAGGGATATTAAACCTCAAATCAAACAAAGAAACAAAAACAGTTTGGGAAGTGACTGAATACAATATATCAAGTAAACTGATTGGTTGATAGTCAGCAATGGGTGTGGCTTAAATTAAATTATTCAGCAGGATAAGGTTAAACTATAGCTTTTCACTCTTAATTACCCTTATCTTGCTGTTAGCGACCACCTCTATCTTTGCAAACAGTGTAGATCCAGATCAGATGGCTTCTGAGATGGCTCAGAAGCCATCTGATCAGGATCTACACTGTTTGGCATTCAGTTTATGAATTTGTAGCAATAAATTACATCAAGTAATTTGATTGGTTGATAGACAGAAATGGGTGTGGCTTAAATGAATATTCAGCAAGATAAGGGTTAAATACCATTCAAAGGCTAATCAATTTTAGCAGATGACATTGTTAAAGTATTCTTTCTTGTTTGGGCTTGACATAATGCCTGAAAAGTCTTTTGGGCAAACAATTTTGGGCAAACAATGCCCATGAATTAGCAAACTGAAATTTTAGCAACACCACATTCTGCAGTATTAGATCACCGTCCCACACACTTTGCTAGAGTCTGATTGGGGGTTTTCTGCATAAAATGAGCAGATCATTGACTTGTCTTTGGGAAAATTTGAAGCAATGATGGTAAAAATGCTGTCAACTTTGAATGTCACCATTGCTACCCTGGGGAGTTTCAACCTAGTAATCTATCACAAAACTGTGACAATCGATCATCAACACTCAAGCTTTCTGGTAATACTTTTTAAAAGCAATTTATTCCTTAAAAATCTGTTCACTGACAGTATGGAACTGATTATGTTTATGCAAAAAAGATAACATTACAATTTAGGTAAAAAGAATGACAATTTCATAATTTTTCTTAGGGCTTTGGGCATATTCTTCAATTTAGGAATAATCTGTTCTGCCGTTTTGTATTAGAGTTTTACGGCCCAGTCAACACTATTTAGGTCATTTTTGAGCCGGTCAGTTTACCTATCAACACTTTCCTGGGCAGGCTTATACGAAAGCGGTTAACCAGTACAGTGCACATTCTTTCGCCAGAAACTGACAACTGCCCTTCTAGGGAGAGAATGACCTTAGAAAAGATTTCATGATCAATCTCCACGACAGAATGTTGCCCACCCCGGCGGGAGTCAAACCCGCGTCCTGATCACCAGTCAGACGCGCATCCGACTGAGCCACTGAGGCCGACCTGTTCTGCCGTATCTATTCTGAAGGATATAGGCCTGAGCATGTTTAAACCCAGATGAGACACAGCAGAATGGGATGTCACATTAGGGTCTTAAGTGTTTGCCACTCATCCTACTTTTTTTAGACACAACACTGGGGGCATTGGGAGCAAATTGTACTTGTTCAAATTTTAGAATTTTTGAACAAATATGGTAAAGGGATTCATAGCAGTATTTTGTGATGATGAAGTATAGTTTTCCTTATTTCTCTATATAAACCTATCTTGTTGGTACTCATTAGAACCGCCTCGACGAGGCGGTTCTAATGAATACCCACAACATAGGTTTTTTAGAGAATTGACAAAAATGCATTTTTGTTTTCATATTTCACAGAAAAAAAAATATTGCTTGACATTATACATGTATATGAATCATCTGCTTGGCAGACCATCAGGCTATTCACCTTTGTTTTATAGTTTTACGCCCCAGTCAACACTATTTAGGTCACCCCAAGTCTGTCACTATTCACAAGTAAATTTCGTCAAGCCGTATTTTCACCGAAAAATAAGAAAAATACTCTGAAAATGTCATCTGCTAGTTGTGATTCGCTGTCAAAGGGTTAAAACTTGTGTTCCTGGAGTTCCAGAATAAAAAGAATGACATCTTTATGTATTTTTGGTTGTTAGTACCTGACCTAGTTTTACCGTACTTACCGCATGTATTCGGACAGGCAGGCCTCATCTAACAGTGTAAACCCTGATGAGATGCCGCAGGGTGCGGCATCTCATCAGGGTCTACTCATCCAGCTATTCTTAGACACAACTTGGGGTGGTATTTGTTTGTTTGATTTGAGGTTTAACGTCCCCGTCAACACTGTAAAGGTCATTTTGGAGATGTTGCTTCCAATTTTGTGGGACTTTTACCCGACATTGAGATGAAATGACTTCTCAAGCCCTGTCACCCAATGAAACCAATTGGGTTTATTAGCATGGACGGTCCGCCTCGCACTGCGGTTCCTGGACAGGCTTAGATCCTCTAAGCGGTTTACCAGTACTAGTGTGCGGGCCGGATTCAGCTCTGCGTGGAAGCATCATGCAACCCATATATTTCTTCAAGCCTCTATGGGCGGGGGCCTACAACATGGGGTGGTAAATTGTACTTATTTCAAATTTTAGAACAAGTATTGTAAGGAGTTGAGGTGTCCGAATACTTAGGGTACGGTATCATTCAAGGTTTACACTGTTGTATTTGGCTGAAAAAGCAGATACTATGTTTACATGGAACGTATCTGCTTTACATGCTCCTTGACATCATATTTTCTTGTCTAACATGTCTTACATTTTTATGTTTGGTTGTTTTTGTTGTCTTGGGGATCGTCAACACATCAAAACTTGTAGGTCATTTTTTGTCATCTATTTACTCGAGAGAAGATAATTTGCTTCTTATTTATCCATTACAACATTATGCTTCTATCAAGTACCCATCACGTTTCAACAAGAAATAAAGGAAACTAGACGTGTTTTCCGAGAAAACAAATGTTTCCCCGCCACATTCTCCTTTCAAAACAAGCTTAATTTAACAGCACCGCTGTGACCTTAAAAATAAGGTCAAGGTCACGAAAACCCAATCAGTTCTTCATCCTGAACAAATGTTATATCCATGCTAATTTTATTAAAATTCACCCAGTAGTTCATGAGATTTAAACTTAAAACGAACTGCACACAACCTAAATTTGGCCTAAATTTGATCTATTTAGTATGGCTGTGACCTTGAAAATAATGTCATGGTCACCATAACCTGATCAGTTCTTCATTCTGTCCCAATGTTACATCCATTTGTTTGTTTGATTTGAGGTTTAAAGTCCCAGTCAACACTGTAAAGGTCATTTTGGAGATGTTGCTTCCAATTTTGTGGGACTTTTACCCGACAATGAGATGAAATGACATCTCAAGCCCTGCCGCCCAATGAAACCAATAGGGTTTATTAGCATAGGCGGTCCGCCTTGTACTGCGGTTCCTGGACAGGCTTAGATCCTCTAAGCGGTTCACCAGTACTTGTGTGCGGGCTGGATTCAGCTCTGCTTGGAAGCATCATGCAGCCAATATATTTCTTCAAGCTCCTATGGGCGGGGTCCGAATTTTACATCCATACAAATTTGATTAAAATCCACCTAGTAGTTCATGAGATATCTGGCTCATGCCGACACAACAATGCCTATGGTGGAGGCAAGACAGTGTTGGAGAGGAATAGACAGTGGAGGAGAGGAAGATGAGGTGGTGGAAGAGAGGAAGAAGAATTGGAGACGAAGGACAGTGGAAAAGACAGTGTTGGAGAGGAATAGACAGTGGAGGAGAGGAAGATGAGGTGGTGGAAGAGAGGAAGAAGAATTGGAGACGAAGGACAGTGGAAAAGACAGTGTTGGAGAGGAATAGACAGTGGAGGAGAGGAAGATGAGGTGGTGGAAGAGAGGAAGAAGAATTGGAGAGGAAGAAGACAGTGGAAAAGACAGTGTTGGAGAGGAATAGACAGTGGAGGAGAGGAAGATGAGGTGGTGGAAGAGAGGAAGAAGAATTGGAGAGGAAGAAGACAGTGGAAAAGACAGTGTTGGAGAGGAATAGACAGTGGAGGAGAGGAAGATGAGGTGGTGGAAGAGAGGAAGAAGAATTGGAGAGGAAGAAGACAGTGGAAAAGACAGTGTTGGAGAGGAATAGACAGTGGAGGAGAGGAAGATGAGGTAGTGGAAGAGAGGAAGAAGAATTGGAGAGGAAGAAGACAGTGGAAAAGACAGTGGAGGAGAGGAAGAGACAGTGGAGGAGAGGAAGAAGAGATAGTGGAAGAGAGGAAGAAGAATTGGAGACGAAGGACAGTGGAAAAGACAGTGTTGGAGAGGAATAGACAGTGGAGGAGAGGAAGATGAGGTGGTGGAAGAGAGGAAGAAGAATTGGAGACGAAGGACAGTGGAAAAGACAGTGTTGGAGAGGAATAGACAGTGGAGGAGAGGAAGATGAGGTGGTGGAAGAGAGGAAGAAGAATTGGAGAGGAAGAAGACAGTGGAAAAGACAGTGTTGGAGAGGAATAGACAGTGGAGGAGAGGAAGATGAGGTAGTGGAAGAGAGGAAGAAGAATTGGAGAGGAAGAAGACAGTGGAAAAGACAGTGTTGGAGAGGAATAGACAGTGGAGGAGAGGAAGATGAGGTAGTGGAAGAGAGGAAGAAGAATTGGAGAAGAAGAAGACAGTGGAAAAGACAGTGTTGGAGAGGAATAGACAGTGGAGGAGAGGAAGATGAGGTAGTGGAAGTGGAGAAGACAGTGGTGGAGAGGAAGAGACAGTTGAGGAGAGGAATAAGAGATAGAGGAAGAGAAGAAGTATTGGAGAGGAAGAAGACTGGAGAAGATAATGGTGGAGAGGAAGAGACAGTTGAGGAGTGGAATAAGAGATAGAGGAAGAGAGGAAGAAGTATTAGAGAGGAAGAAGACTGGAGAAGATAGTGGTGGAGAGGAAGAGACTGTGGAGGAGAGGAAGAAGAGATAGAGGAAAAGAGGAAGAAGTATTAGAGAGGAGTGTGTGTGAATTCGGGTTTAACGTCACTTTCAACAATTTTTCAGTCATATCACGACGGTGTCTGGTTGCGACAGGGAGCTCAATGCTCACGTTTATAGTGCTGCCTCACTGAAGTATCATGTTCCAGACACATTACATGATACCACACCCAGTCACAGTATCCTGACACTGGATCGACCAGTCCTAGCTCTTCCCCGTAAATCTGAGTGCCAAGCGAGGAGCAGCTAGTACCATTTTTAACGACTTTGGTATGTCGCGGCCCGGGATCGAACCCCAGACCTCCCGTTCCCCGGAGCGGACACTCTACCAACTGAGCTATCGGGGCCGGTGTATTAGAGAGGAAGAAGACTGAAGAAGATGGTGGTGGAGAGGAAGAGACAGTGGAGGAGAGGAAGAAGAGATAGTGGAAGAGAGGATTTTTTTTTTATTGATTTGAGTTTTAACAACCCCGTCATCACTTTTAAGGTCATTTATAAGACATTGCCTCCAATTTTGTGGGACTTTTACCTGATATTGAGATGAAATGACAGTCGTAAATTTGCAGGAATAAATTGCATCAAGTAATCTGATTGGGTCAAAGTCAGAAATGGGTTAACTTAATTATTCAGCGGGGATAATAGTTAAAATGGGTTTACCTCGCCATAAACTACAAATTTGTTTGTATTGGAGTTTAATGGCTCAGTCAACACTATTTATGTCATTTTTAGCCAGAATGTTTACCTATCCACACTTTTCCTGGGCAAGCTTGTAAGTAAGCGGTTAACCAGTATAGTGCACATTCCTTCACAAGAAATGGACAACTGCCCTTCTTGAATCAGCAGAAGAGGGAGTATGACAATAGAAACGTTTTCATGATCAGTCTCCACGAAATACTGTTGCCGACCCTGGCTGGTATCGAACCAATGTTTTCCTGATCTTCTTAGAAGCCAGCTGATCTGGATCTATACTAATTTTAAAGTAAGGATAAATCCGGGCTCAGCATGATGATTCAACATATTGATGAGTTAGAAAACCATTTCATAACATAATTTAATATTGTAAAATCTGTCAAGAATTGCCTTAAGACACTGTTTGCAAAATTGCTAAAATCAGTTATAAATGGTAATTAAGATGTAAGCTAAAGGCTCTTCTTGCCTCTAACGTATAATTAAATATCAACAACATAACTGGTATAGATGAATTTGAAACTCTCAAAAAAAACATTTAAAGTTTTAACAAGATGTTTTTGTGAAACACGAACATGTCCCCGGGCATGGTCATTTTTTATTCAAAGTTGCTCACAGTTCAAGATTTTTGTTTGTGTGGGAAGCCCTGACACAAGAAACTTACATGCCAAATATGAAAGCTCTATTTTAAACGGTTCAAAAGTTATGACCAATAATATTTTTTCTTTAAAGTAGGTTAAGGTCACAGGTCAAAAAAATTTGCTTGAATGTAAAGCTCTTGTCACAAGGAACCTACATGCCAAATATTAAGGCTCTATCTTAAACGGTTCAAAAGTATTGAACAATTTTATTTTTTCTTTTAAGTAGGTCAAGGTCATGGTCCAAACATTTTGCATGAAAAGCTCTAATCAGAGGGAACCTACATGCCAAATATGAAATCTCTATCCTAAACGATTTGAAAAATATGACCAAAGTGTTTATTTTTGTTAAGTAGGTCAAAGGTCAAGGTCAAGGTCACAGGTCAAAATTTTTTAAAAGAATGTAAAGCTTTTGTCACAAGGTACATACATGCTAAATATGAAGGCTGTATCTCAAACGGTTCAAAAGTTATGACCAATGTTAACTTTTTCTTTCATGTAGGTCAAAGGTCAAGGTCACAGGTCAAAATTTTTTGTGTGAATGTAAAACCCCAGTCACACTAGACCAAGTTCCCACTGCGTCAATGTAAAACCAGGCCGACATAGTACGAACTTGTACGACGTAGAAGGAACACAGTAGAAACCGATAAGGACGTGATGCTATCTTTATGGTCTTGGCTGACGTGGATGATTTTTAAACATGTTAAAAAAAAACGTGGCGAGGACTTGATCGAATAAGGACGCAGTAAGAACACAGAAACAACGGCATTGCCGTAGTACCAATGGAGCATGAACCTAATATGGTCTTTATTGACGTGGTACAAACCTGGTACGGACGGAAAAGATTGCGGTGCGTTCATAGGACGTTCATACCACGTCAAGCACGTACCCACCACGACCGTTCCATGTTTCTGCAAAGGCAAAAGGACGTTCATACCACGTTGTATAAGACAACATTACGTTTGTTACACGTTCGTTTGGTGCTTAACACGTCCGTTTTACGTTTGCAGCAAGTTCTCATAGCGTCCATGTCACGTCAAGCAATTTAGTATAAACACTTTACCGAATTTCTCACATTTTCACTTGTGTTTCAACTTTTATCATGAACACACAGAATCAAAATACATTTCTGCAGTGTGCATTGTTCCAAGGCAACCAAACTCTGCTTGATGCTGAGGCTGCCATAGTGTTAACAAGAGGGCCATGATGGCCCTGGATCGCTCACCTGACCCATAGGGTATCAAGTGGGCCCCTGGGAGAGCCATTATAGGCCCCGGGCTATAATATGATTAATCTTGGTAGTGGTCTAAAAGGTGAAGCTTCATACCAAATATCAAAGAACGGAGACTTCTGGTTTCAGAAAAGATTTTTAAAGGTTTTCCTTATATAAGTCTACATAAACCTTGGGGTTCCACGGGTTGGGCCATTTTTGCCCCCAGGGCTATAATTTGAACCATCTTGGTAGAAATCCAAAAGACGAAGCTTCATACCAAATATCAAAGACCTTGGCCTTCTGCTTTCAGACAAGAAGATTTTCAAAGGTTTTCATTGCCATGACTTCTATTTCCCAGGGCTATAATAAGAACAATTTAGATGAAGCTTCACGCCAAATATCAAAGACCTGGGCTTGCAGTTTCAGAGTAGAAGATTTTTTTTAATTTCCCTATATAAATCAATCTAAAAATGAAGGGCCCTGGGGTGGGGGCATTTTTGACCCAAAGGCTATGGTTTGAACAATCTTGGTAGAAGTCCACTAGATGAAGCTACACACCAAATTTCAAAGAACTGGGCCATCTGGTTTTGGAGAAGAAGATTTTTAAAGATTTTCCCTGTATAAGCCAATGTAAAACCAAAGGGCCTGCAGGTGGGGGCATTTTTCGCCCTAGGCCTATAATTTGAACAATCTTGATAGAGGTCCACTAGATGAAGCTTCACACCAAATATCAAAGAACTGGGCCTTGCGGTTTCAGAGAAGAAGATTTTTAACGCTTATCCCTGTATAAGTCTATGTAAAAGCAAAGGCCACTTGGGCGGGGCCATTTTTGGCCACAGGGCTAGAATTTGAACAAAATTGGTAGAGGTCCACTAGATGAAGCTTCAAACCAAATATCAATGACCTGGGCCTTATGGTTTCAGAGAAGAAGATTTTTAAAGGTTTACCCTATATAGGCCTATGTAAAACCAAAGGCCCTCGGGGCAGGGGCATTTTTGGCCCCAGGGCAATAATTTGAACAATCTTGATAGAGGTCCACTAGATGAAGCTTCACACCAAATATCAAAGACTTGGACCTTGCAGTTTCAGAGAAGAAGATTTTTAAAGATTTTCCCTATATAGGCCTATATAAAACCAAAGGCCCCCGGGGCGGGGGCATTTTTGGCCCCAGGTCTATAATTTGAACAATCTTGGTAGAGGTCCACAAGATGACGCTTCAAACCAAATATCAAAGACCTGGGCCTTGTGGTTTCAGAGAAGAAGATTTTTAAAGGTTTTCCCTTTATAAGCTTATGTAAAACCAAAGGCCCCCGGGGCGGGGGCATTTTTGGCCCCAGGGCTATAATTTGAACAATCTTGGCAGAGGTCCACTAGATGAAGCTTCATACCAAATATCAAAGAACTGGGCCTTGCGGTTTCAGAGAAGAAGGTTTTTAATGATTATCCCTGTATAAGTCTATGTAAAAGCAAAGGCCCCTGGGGCGGGGGCATTTTTGGCCCCAGGGCTAGAATTTGAACAATCTTGGTAGAGGTCCACTAGATGAAGCTTCAAACCAAATATCAAAGACCTGGGCCTTGTTGTTTCAGAGAAGAAGATTTTTAAAGGTTTTCCCTATACAAGCCTATGTAAAACCAAAGGCCCTCAGGGCAGGGGCATTTTTGGCCCCGGGGCTATAATTTGAACAATCTTGGTAGAGGTCCACTAGATGAAGCTTCACACCAAATATCAAAGACTTGGGCCTTGCAGTTTCAGAGACGAAGATTTTTAAAGATTTTCCCTATATAGGCCTATATAAAACCAAAGGTCCCTGGGGCGGGGGCATTTTTGGCCCCACGGCTATAATTTGAACAATCTTGGTAGAGGTCCACTAGATGACGCTTCAAACTAAATATCAAAGACCTGGGCCTTGTGGTTTCATAGAAGAAGATTTTTAAAGGTTTTCCCTTTATAAGCCTATGTAAAACCAAAGGCCCCCGGGGCAGGGGCATTTTTGGCCCCAGGGCTATAATTTGTACAATCTTGGTAGAGGTTCACTAGGTGAAGCTTCATACAAAATATCAAAGACCTGGGCCTTGCGGTTTAAGAGAAGAAGATTTTTAAAATATTCAGTAAAAAAATCTATTTTTAGCTCCTGTAACCTAGATGTGCAACAGACCGGAACCATTTGAACAACTTTGAAAGTGAGTGAGTTTTACGTCCCACCAACAGCTAAGGTCATACGGAGACGGGACCTCGGTTTAAAGACTCATCCGAAAGTCTGGAGAAGCCCGGGATCGAACCTGCGACCCCTGGTTTACGAGGCGAGTAGCGTAACCACTCGACCACGGAGGCTTCTAACAACAACTTTGAAAGGGGACCACCTAAGGATCATTCCTGTGAAGTTTGGTCAATATCCGATCAGTGGTTTAGATGTTGTTTGAAGAAAAAGTTTACGGATGCACGGACGCACGCACGGACGCATGAGGGACGACGGACAAAAAATGATCCCAAAAGCTCACCTTGTCACTAAGTGACAGGTGAGCTAATAAGGATGATAAGACGGAGAAGGAATAGAAGGCAACCTAGATCTTGTTGGGTGTGCCCTTGGCTTTCGGTTGAAAGACGAGTTCAATTTGGCCACTGTTACAGACTGATGGCAGAGCTAAGAATGGAGGATCAGCAGCCAATCTTTAATTTCCTCAGAATGCCGGCAGAGATGTTTGATGAACTGCTGAACAGAGTCGGACCAAGAATTCAGTTGACTTTAATTTATAACATCTTGAAGGGCGCAGTGAGAACTTGGTAAACGCGCACTAAGCACGTGGTGTTATCTCAAAGGCCTTGGGAAGAACGTAGTAAAAACGCAAAGGACTTGGTGTATGCCTGATCAAGCCCGCGGCAAAACGTAGCTGGTGCGGGTTAGACACAGTGACATCCTGACATGGGCGTAGTAAGGACGTAGAACCAACTTGAAAACTGCGTTTTTTATCCTGCATTTCATCCCGTTCTCCCTGCGTTGTTTAAGTTTTAAGAACGCAGTGCGGTCTTTGAGGTCTTTGTCTGAGTGTGACGGGGCCTTAAAGCTCTGGTCACAAGGAACCTACATGCAAAAAAATAAATTATGCAGCCGGATAAAGGTTAAAGAAGCCACAAAAAGAATAATCAAGTATTGAAAGTACTTCCATAAAAATCAAAACAATTGGGACACCTTGAGGACTCGCTGTAATTCTCCTAATATTTTGACAAATATGTTTCTCGATCCTGCAAGGAGTCCAGCTTTGGAGGCCATCTTTTTCATTAGAGCAGAACCCTTTTAGCAGCGTAAGAACATTTCTGAGAAATTATACTGAAATGGAGCCATTTGCCTTGGAGATGTCATTTAAAGATTGTGCTATTTTCAACCCTGGTGGAACATTAAAGATTGTGCTATGTTCAACCCTGGTGGAACAATTTCAGCAATTTTGGCAAAAGTGGAATATTTTTGTGAATTTATATATTGAAATCAGGCCTTTGCCTGGCCGAGAAAGGGCTTTTTTTCATTTTAAGCTGTGGCGGCCATTTTGTTCAGCAGCACAACCATTTTAGCTACCTTGGAAGAGGGTCACCAAGGGACATGCCTATGAAATTAGGGTTTAGGTGTCTTTTAAGTAAATTGTTGACAGACGATGCACGATGAAGTACGACGGACATAGCGTGATCACAATAGCTCATCATGAGCATTTTATGCTCCATGAGCACTTGGTGCTCAGGTGAGCTAAAATGGTGACATCTTCCATTATAATAATAATAATAATAATAATAATAATAATAACACTAATATTAATCTTGGAGAGATACCATTAAGTCCCTATAAAGGCATGAAATTATCATCTTTAATATCAAAAACATTTCTTGAAGAGTGACAACATAATAAGAAAAATATTTAATACTATCATCTTTTTCGATGCGAGGGGCTGCGAGGAAAATATTTAATGTTAAGAATGTTGTTTTTTCCCTTCAAGTGACAGGAAAATAAACCCTTGTCCTGCTGAGCCCGGATATGTCTGATCTTTCAAACAATACAGATCCAGATCAGATGGCTTCTGAAGAAGCCATCTGATCAGGATCTTCATTGTTTGTCATTCAGTTTATGAATTTGTTGCAATGTCTTTGCATCAAGAAATCTGATTGACTGATAATCAGTTGTGGGTGTGGCATATTTAAATGTTAAGCAGGTCAAGGGTTAATGCTAAATAGTAATTTCAGTGCTATACTCACCAAATTTTAGCTTCAAGCTTCCAAACCTTCTTTTCTTCCTGAACATAATGCCTTTATTTTTGCTATCACAGACTTGGCTTTGGTAAAACCCTTTTTCTATCTCATTAGGTCTTTTTCTTAATCACTTATAAATATAAAAATAGACACAAGATTGCCGGCTCAGTTTTAATTATTTATTCTTTTTTCCTCACCATTTTAGACAATACCGTGTCATCTGCATACAGCAAAAATCTTTCTTTTTTCTTATTCTTGGTATTCAATTTACGACAAACTATCCAAAAGCATCAGAATAGCAGAAATCCAGAAACATGTAACTTTCTAAACCATTTGTTTGACAATAGTATTTGTAATAACAAGCTAGAAATCACTGTCAAGATAGCAGTATCAAATTTTATTCAATTGAGTGCAAAACAGCGAATTTTAAAGTCTGAACATGTACACCAGTATTTTAGATAAAGATGTTGTCAACATATGACACCGTTTTGCTTCTACCTGCCAGAGTAATACATCTAAACAACACAGCAAAAGTGGAGAATGCAAACAATGCAGACTCTGACCAGACTGCTCACAGAGCAGTCTGGTCAGGTCTTCATTGTTTGCTACATGGGTAACTTCTAGCAGCTTACATCCTGCATAACTGTAGGTAGATTACTGTACCACCACACCAGTTGTCCCAATTTATATAATGTATACTGCACAGCCCATATAAGTATTTCATTTTATCTTTTATAAAACAGCAGGTGAAGATAGCCCAAAATTTCACAAACTGGTCCAACAAAACTTGACTTCAACCAATAAATACATGCTCTTGTTTTACGTTCCACCAACAGTTAAGGTCACACTGAGATGGGAGTCACTCTCCGAAGGTGAATGGTTAAACCGTTCTGGTTTTGGAATTATAAGGCCCAGTCAACATTATTGAGTTCATATCAAGCCTGTCAGTTTACCTAGCCATGCTATTCTTCACTAGGCTCGTACATAAAGCAGTTTAAACCAGTACATGGCACAGTTTTCCACCAGAAACTGACAACTGCCCTTCTTGAATCAGCAATCAAGTGAGAATTACCAAAGAGACTATGTCACAAACAATCTCCACAAAAGAATTTGGCCAGACTCAGTGGGAACTAAACCTTGGACCTCCTGAGCAGCAGCTGGATTAGTCACGGAAGCTGGCTCTTCACACCTTCAAAGGAGGCCTCTTGTTAAACAAGCAAAAGCCTCTTTCTGATGACGGCTACTTTTTGAAGGAATACTTGGCTCCCCAGAAGTAGAAAAGTGTTTTCTTCTAAAGAAACAATTGTATCTTGAAACAGACTCCAACCTTAACCCATCAAATGCCAACCACGACTATTGTTGTCTGCTAAGGGGGTTTGCCGGTTACCTTAAAAGTAATTTTTCGCAAACAGGAGCAGTCTGATCTGGGCCCACACTGTTTGCCTGTATGCAAAAATATTTTTAAAAAGTTTGCAAAACAAGAGGGCCATGATGGCCCTGGATCGCTCACCTGATCCATAGTGTAACAAGTGGGTCCCACAGAGGGCCATTATTGGCCCCAGGGCTTTAATGTGCATAATGTTGAGGGAGGTCTTAAAAGTGAAGCTTCATACCAAACATCAACAAAGGCTATAATTTGAACAATCTTGGCAAAGGTCCACTAGATGAAGCTACACACTAAATATCAAAGACCTGGGCCTTGCGGTTTCAGAGAAGAAGACTTTTTTAAAGATATTCCCTACATAAGCCTATGCAAAACCAAATGGCCCTGGGGCTATATAAGTCTATGTAAAACCAAGAGCCCCGGGGTGGGGGCATTTGTGCTCTCAGGCTATAATTTGAACAATCTTGGTAGAGGTCCACTAGATGAAGCTCCGTACCAAATATCAAAGACCTGGGCCTTGCAGTTTCAGAGAAGAAGATTTTTAAAGATTTCCCTAAAATATAAGTCTATGGAAAACCAAAGGGTCTCGGGGAGGTGACATTTTTTTGGCCCAAGGGCTATAATTTGCACAATCTTGATAGAGGTCCACTAGATGAAAGTTCACACCAAATATCAAAGACGTAGGCCTTGTGGTTTCACAGAAGAAGATTTTTTAAGATTTTCCCCATATAAGTCTATGTAAAACCAAAGGGACCCGGAGCGGGGGCATTTTTGGTTTCTGGGCTATAATTTGAACAATCTTGATAGGGGTCCACTAGATAAAGCTTCATCCAAATATCAAAGACCTAGGCCTTGTGGTTTCAGAGAAGGAAGATTTTTAAAGATTTTCCCTATATCAGTCTATGTAAAACCAAAGGGCCCGGAGCGGGGGCATTTTTGGCCCCAGGGCTATAATTTGGACAACCTTGGTAGCGGTCCATTAGATGAAGCTTCATACCAAATATCAAAGACCTAGGCCTTGTGGTTTCAGAGAAGAAGATTTTTAAAGATTTTCCCTATATTAGTCTATGTAAAACCAAAGGGCCCGGAGCGGGGACATTTTTGGCCCCAGGGCTATAATTTGAAAAACCTTGGTAGAGGTCCATTAGATGAAGCTTCATACCAAATATCAAAGACCTAGGCCTAGTGGTTTCAGAGAAGAAGATTTTTAAAGATTATCCCTATATAAGCCTGTGTAAAACCAAAGGGCCCCGGGCGGGGGCATTTTTGGCCCAAGCACTACAATTTGAATAATCTTGGTAGGGGTCCTTCAGTTGAAGCTTCATACCAAATATCAAAGACCTAGGCCTTGTGGTTTCAGAGAAGATTTTTAAAGATTTTCTTTATATAAGTCTATGTAAAACCAAAGGGCCCCAGGGCGGGGGCATTTTTAGCCCAAGCACTATAAGTTGAACAATCTTGGTAGGGGTCCACTAGATGAAGCTTCATACCAAGTATCAAAGTCCTGGGCCTTGCGGTTTTAGAGAAGAAGATTTTTAAAGATTTTCCCTATATAAGCCCATGTAAAATCAAAGGGCCCCGGGGCGGGGGCATTTTTTGCCACTGCACTATAATTTGAACACTTTTGGTAGGGGTCCACTAGATGAAGCTTCATACTAAAATATCAAAGACCTGGGCCTTGTGGTTTCAGAGAGGAAGATTTTTTAAGTTTTCTGTGAAAAAAATCTATTTTACGCTTCTGTGACCTAGATGTGCAACGGACCGGAACCATTTGAACAACTTTTAAAGGGGTCCACCTGAGGATCATTCCTGTGAAGTTTGGTCAAAAGCCGATCAGTGGTTTAGGAGGAGATGTCGTTTGAAGAAATTGTTTACGCACGGATGACAGACAAAAAGTGATCCTAATATAAAACACAAGAGGGCCCAGAGGGCCCTGGTTCGCTCACCTGATCCAAAGCATAACAAGTGGGCCCCGGGCAGGGTCAATTTTGGCCCCAGGGCTAAAATTTGAACAATCTTGGTAGAGGTCCTCAAGATGAAGGTTCATATCGAATATGAAAGACCTGGGCTTTCTGGTTTCAGAGAAAAAGAATTTAAAGGTTTACCCTGCATATAGAAGTCTAAGTAAAACAAGATTTTCCCTATATAAGTCTATGTTAAACCAAAGGGCCCCGGAGCGGGGGCATTTTTGGCCCCAGTGCTATAATTTGAACAATCTTGGTAGAGGTCCACTAGCTGAAGCTTCATAACAAATATCAAAGACCTAAGCCTTGTGTTTCAGAGAAGATGATTTTTAAAGATTTTCCCTATATAAGTCTATGTAAAACCAAAGGGCCACATGGCGGGGGCATTTTTGGTCTCAGGGCTATAATTTGAACAATCTTTATAGAGGTCAACTAGCTGAAGCGTCATAACAAATATCGAAGACCTAAGCCTTGTGGTTTCAGAGAAAAAGATTTTTCAAGATTTTCCCTATATAAGTCTATGTAAAACCAAAGGGCCCCGGGGAGGGGGCATTTTTGGCCCCAAGGCTATAATTTGAACAATCTTGGTAGAGGTCCACAAGATGAAGTTTCATACCAAATATCAAAGACCTGGGCCTTGTAGTTTCAGAGAAGAAGATTTTTTCAAGATTTTCCCTATATAAGCCTATGTAAAACAAAAGGGCCCTGGTGCGTGGGATACCAAATATCAAAGACCTGGGCCTTGAGGTTTCAGAGAAGAAGATTTTTCAAGATTTTCCCTATATAAGCCCATGTAAAACCAAAGGGCCCCCGTGCGGGGGGCATTTTTAGCTCCAGCACTATAATTTGAACAATCTTGGTAGGGGTCCACTAGATGAAGCTTCATACCAAATATCAAAGACCTGGGCCTTGCAGTTTCAGAGAAGAAGATTTTTCAAGATTTTCCCTATATAAGCCCATGTAAAACTAAAGGGCCCCCGTGCGGGGGCATTTTTAGCTTCAGCACTATAATTTGAACAATCTTGGTAGGGGTCCACTAGATAAAGCTTCATACCAAATATCAAAGACCTGGGCCTTGCGGTTTCAGAGAAGAAGATTTTTTAAAGATTTTCCCTATATAAGCCCATGTAAAACCAAAGGGCCCCCGTGCGGGGGCATTTTTGGCCCCAGCACTATAATTTGAACAATCTTGGTAGGGGTCCACTAGATGAAGCTTCATACCAAATACCAAAGACCTGGGCCTTGCGGTTTCAGAGAAGAAAATTTTTCAAGATTTTCCCTATATAAGCCCATGTAAAACCAAAGGGCCCCAGTGCGGGGGCATTTTTAGCTCCAGCACTATAATTTGAACAATCTTGGTAGGGGTCCACTAGATGAAGCTTCATACCAAATATCAAAGATCTGGGCCTTGCAGTTTCAGAGAAGAAGATTTTTAAAGATTTTCCCTATATAAGCCCATGTAAAACCAAAGGGCCCCCGTGCGGGGGCATTTTTGGCCCCAGCACTATAATTTGAACAATCTTGGTAGGGGTCCACTAGATGAAGCTTCATACCAAATATCAAAGACCTGGGCCTTGCGGTTTCAGAGAAGAAGATTTTTTAAGTTTTCGGTGAAAAAAATCTATTTTTGGCTACTGTGACCTATATGTGCAACGGACCGGAACCATTTGAACAACTTTGAAAGGGGACCACCTAAGGATCATTCCTGTGAAGTTTGGTCAAAATCCGATCAGTGGTTTAGGAGGAGATGTCGTTTGAAGAAAAGTTTACGGACGCACGGACGACGGACGACGGACAAAAAGTGATCCCAAAAGCTCACCTTGTCACTACGTGACAGGTGAGCTAATAAAAACGGAAAAATAGGCCTACCACCCCTTATATGACAAATGTACTTGTCCAACATATAGCAATGGTAGAGTCCACTTTAATCCTCACCATGCTGAACCTGGAGATATTCTTCTTGAAAACAGTATAGATCCAGAATCTGTATGGGTACTTCACATTCAAGCAGACTTGGTGCCCTCAAAGCCAGCTGGGTCCAGTTGTTCAAAGCATCGTTAGCTTAAAGAGCTCGTTAGTGGTTAAATTGTTAACTGTTCTAGCATTACAATATCTAAAATTTTGGTATTTTTGCTGATAAAATGTGTGTAGCTTTTGCATATGCAAAAGCTACTCACATTTTTCAGCAAAAATCTTAGTATTTTTGCCATATTAGAGAATCAAAGTTTTAACGACGTGTTAAATAGTAAATACATGGTTAGTGTCTTTAATAATAAAATATAATCGGTGAGCCTTAGACAATTTTATAGGGGCGAGCTTTAGCGAGCCCCTATAAAATTGTCGGGGCGAACCGATTATATTTTATTATTAAAGACACTATCCATATATTTAGTTTATACCGCAATTCAAAACAACCAATGGGTTTTGCAATAATTTAGCAAATTTAAGCAAAAAAGACAGCAGAAAACGACATTCAGTGCCATGGCGCGCACACGTAGTATAACGTGACGTCAACGAGTGCAAAGTTTCTGACGTCACCGCGCCACAAAGACGTAGTAAACAACATGGATGCGCGAATAAAAGTTTCTCAGCGCTTTACTTTCTGTATGAATAGATAGTTTATTTTAGCTTTAAAAAATATTTTCGAGGTTGAGGCGCAACTGCAGTAGCCGTGCGCAGTTATTCCAACGGGCCATTCAAACCAGGAAAAGCCGAGAAGGTAAGAATTTAGCTGAAATTTCTGAAAATCTGTTTAAATAAATATTGCAAAGATTTTAACTTGCAGTTTCATTGTTTTCCCATGAATGAAAGGTTGCATGTTATTGTTTATACTTGTAAAATAGGGACCTGAAAAGTAGGTCCGGTCTATAAACGGTCATTAGACGTATTATAGGTCAGTAGAAGGTATTATAGGTCACTAGCGATTATAGCGTGCAGTTATTCAACCCCCTTTATTAGGTTACTAGAATGCCTGATTGCGGTATAACTATTGATGTCATTAGTTTTCAACAACTGGCCCCTGATCTGGATCTGTACTGTGTTCTATTCCTCTTCTGAATTCATGTAAAAACTGAAATCATGCAACACAAATGGCTGAAAACTGGGGAGGAGTGTTGCATACTGAAATATTCAGCATGATGGAGGTGAACACCAAGTCTGCTTGAATGTGAGATACCCATGCAGACAATGATTCAAGCAGACTTTGAACAGTTTTTGTAGAAGGACATGCACATCCTGTCATACTTTGAGAAACTTTCATGAGTGTGAGGGGGAAAGAAAATATGAGAATCTTATATGGGTGTGAGGGGTGAATGGAAAAATCAGTCCCGAGGGTCACTGTCCGGCATCATGAGGCTTGCCGAGTGATGCCGGACAGTGATCCCGAGGAACGGAATTCTCTATCTACCCCTCACACCCATATAAGATTATTTTTTTTGCATACCTTCCATTTTTTAGCGCTAATTTTTAATGCTGTAGTCACTTCGGTTACAGACGTCCGCCATATTGTGATGACACTACAGGAATGTTTAGTGACGTCAAGTAATGTGCTGTGACATCAACCTTGACGACGGCGCATATGAGGTCGTATTCAACCAGTGCATTTATGAAGCACACGAGAATATTTGATTTTGGGTAAGAACACCTGGGTTAGAAAAGAATTTCTATCCCAAGCTGAAACTATGCATTTCCTGATCTGGTGTGCAAGAAATATGGATCCCAAGGATTGTTGTTCACCACCATAAGCCTATGTTGCCTGAAGGCGAAATGTGATCCGAGGGACAGATTTTTCTATCTGTTCCAAACATCCATGACAGGTTCTTTTTCTTGCATACAAATTTTGATACTGAATACCTTACGATACTGATGTCTGCCACAACTAGATGGTGTCAAAACTAAAACATTTTCCCTTTTTTTATCTTCACTTTGGATGAAATAAGGAATGAAAGCTTACAATTTTTGACAGCCCTATCTGTCATAAAACTTAGACTTCTTTTTTCCTTTATTCTCCTTTCCCATTGGTGAAATAAGGAATGTAAGCGTAAAATTTCTGATATCCTTACTTGATTTGCAAGATGTGACATTGTTCCCAATTGTTCCTTCCCCATGACATTGTGTGAGATAAAGTGGAAAAGCTAACAACTTCAAACAATTGGGACCAGTCATTCAAAACTAACCATGTTATTAGTTAACCCTTGTTCTGCTGAGCCCGGATATGCCTTTTCTTTGAAACAATGTAGATCCAGATCAGATGGCTTCTAAAGAAGCCATCTGATCAGGATCTACATTGTTTGTCATTCAGATTGTGAATTTGTTGTAATAATTTGCTACAGGTAATCTGATTGGTTGATAATCGGTAGTGGGTGTGGCATATATGAATATTCAGCAGGACAAGGGTTAACATACTGTTGAAACTTTAATCACTTGATATGGCAAATATATTGATATTTTTGTTGGAAAAATGTAAGCTTCTCATTTTTTCAGCAAAAATACCACTGTAATAGATATTGTATTTACTAGAACATTTAACATTTAGGCCAATAATATGCTTGTTAAGCTAGAATGATGCTTTGAACAACTGGCCCCAGATATGAAAGACAAGCCAGGGAAGCCAACAATTTCAGACATCCTTATCTGATATGCAAGATGTGTGACTTTTCCGTTTATTATCTTTCCCATGGGGGAGATAAGGATTTAGGAAGGTACAACAGTTTTGGACAATAAAAATGTGAGAAAAAAAATACTCATGTATTGAATGAAGAAGTTAAGCAAATTTGAACAGCCTTTTAAGCAAAACAATTAAAAGTGTCACAACCTAACAATGCAAAACTATTCACCACAACCTCTTTGTAACCCATCATTATTCTACCATTTTGGACATAAAAGGGATCAAAAACAATCCGAAAAATGTAAAAACAATCCGAAAAATGTATAGGTTATATTGGAAAATGATCATAAACAGTAAATTTTCTACATAATCTATAGATTTCTGTTTGGATATAACAGGGTCTTCTAACAGGGTTCCACTCAAAGTACAAACAAAATTTCCTGACAATTCCCTGACAAAAAGTCAAATTTCCCTGACAAAACTGGAACGGAAAATTTCATAAACACAGTCGAAACATTATGTTGTGGCCTATGAATTGATTTGTAACATGCCAAATTTTTCCATTACGAAAACACACCCGTGCGATATAGTGCATTTTTCCATATCTCCAAAATGGCTACTTTTCTGATAGAAATCTGTGATATTTTTCTTATTAATAGTGCAAACATAGGTTGTGGGTGCTCGTTAGAACCGCCTCATTGAGGCGGTTCTAACGAGTACCCACAACCTATGTTTTGGAGCAGAAATAAGAAAATTAATGTATACCCCCGTAAACCCCAGTTTTCTCTATATAATGTGGGGTTTAGGGGGGTCTTCATTTCACGGACTTGTTCACGTGATGAAATTCCCTGACATTTTTAATAAATTCAATTTTTCCCCGACACATTTTGAAATTCCCTGACTTTGAAAATTTTCAGATTTCCCTGACCTTTTCCTGACGTGTATGAACCCTGTCTAACCGGGGTTTCTAGTTTGGACCCAATCAATAATGTTATAGAGAGGTTGCAGTATAGCAAAGCCATAACAAATCAACTCATTTTTCTATGAAATTCTGAACACTTAAAATTCAATGCACCCAATATATACAAATATACTGTGTCCTAAAACATGGCATCTGGAGAAAAATAACACATAGTTAGTTTAGTGTTTATAAAAAAAAACTAGAGCTGTCAGTGAAACTGACTAGGGCCCCGGCAGCGCTATCAGAAATTTGTGGACGGACAGACGGACGGACAGACAGACAGACAGAGTGATTACTATAGGGCACCCACACTTTCAGTGCGGGGCCCTAAAAACAATAGAAAGAAACTGTCCAGTGTACAAAAGAAAAAGAAACATGTGTCAGTACACTATTCTACAATGTTTGGAGAATGTTGTACTAAAGTTGGCTATCTACTTGATTCTTCCTTCTAACAAGATCAAAGGGTTACCAAAGGGTGGGGCTACATGACTTCAGAAAGGGTAGTTGTTAATCAGTTACATACCTCTATTACTTACTTGAAATGAAAAACATAAAATATTTTTGGTTAACATAAATCAAAACTAACAAGCTCTATGCCATCAAGCTTTAACCTACATACAGTCAACATTCACTGATACAACAAAGCTCGTTTTAACAACATTTTCTGCGAAAACACATCCTAAGCTCAAGATGGGATGGACTAATAGAGACATTCAAAAAAATATATTTGTTAGAATCATCTTGGCAAGGCGATTCTAACGGATGTCCACAACATTTGTTTCTTGGCATAATTATGGGAAGCATTTTTTAGGGGAAAATGCCCTTTACTACCTATTACCGGCATACAGATTCTTTATAGAGACAAAATTCTTTTTATCATATGACGTTGCGTCTGAGAGTGTAATAACGTCATGTAATATTTTCGATAATCCACTAGTGGATTAAATATGCAAATTAGCTAGATACGTTCAGTAACGTTACATGTACGACATCCTTAACAACGCCGCGTTTACTAACGGCGGAATATTGACATTTTTGTAAACAATCGTGAATAAAATGAGTTTTAAATGTCATATGATAAATAGAATCTTGCATTCATGCTCGTGTATTATTGAATTTATTTGTTTGTTTTGTTTGATTTGTGGTTTAACGTCCCCGTCAACACTGTAAAGGTCATTTTGGAGACGTTGCTTCCAATTTTGTGGGACTTTTACCCGACATTGAGATGAAATGACATGTCAAGCCCTGTCGCCCAATGAAACCAATAGGACGGTCCGTCTCGCACCGCGGTTCCTGGACAGGCTTAGATCCTCTGAGCGGTTTACCAGTACTAGTGTGCGGGCCGGATTCAGCTCTGCGTGGAAGCATCATGCAGCCCATATATTTCTTCAAGCCCCTATGGGCGGGGGCCGATTATTGAATTTATTAAACTCGTTGAGGAAAAGGGATAAAATGCTCGGCAAAGCCTCGCATTTTATCCCTTTTCCTCAACTCGTTTAATAAATTTAATAATACATGAGCACTCATGTAAGATCTTCTGTATGACGTAAAAATGTTAGGGAACAAATACTGCCATTATAACAAGGGTTCTCTGTACCTGTATTATTAACCCTTATCCTGCTGAATATTTATATATGCCACACCCACTACCGATTATCAACCAATCAGATTACTCGATGCAAATTATTGCAACAAATTCACAATCTGAATGGCAAACAATGTAGATCCTGATCAGATGGCTTCGTCAGACAGAAGCCATCTGATCTGGATCTACATTGTCTCAAAGATAAGGCATATCCGGGATTAGCAGGATAAGGGTTAACCCATTTTGTACAAAATGGAATCTTCCTCCTTATATACTGCTGGAGTCCATTTCAAAATTTAGGGGTGTCAGGTAATGTTTATTTCAAAATTTATTTGGAAAATGTCTGAATTTGTTTGTAAACAGTGTAAGCCCCAATCAGATGCCACATTCTGCGGCATCTGATTTGGGCCTGCTCTGTTTTGAGGTTTCCAGTACAAAATGGGTTAATGAAGTTTTTTCTATGGTCTGATGAGTTTGAAAACTGTTTTAGTGAAAAAAAGCTAAGGCTGACGGATGGTGAAACTTGCCTTAAGCGTCTGTCTACCTGCCCTGCCCTGTAGCTTTTGTAACTAACCATGTAAAAATTGTGTTTCTGTGGCAGTGCTTCTGTAATTGTTTATTCAATTACTTATCCCTTGTTCTGATGAATAAATTAATTCTGCTACAACCATTTTTAACTGTCAACCTATCAAATTACTTGATTCCGATAAATTCACCAACTGAATGATAAATACACCACTACTTCATTATAACATTGCTGAATATTCATTTAAGCCAAACCCATTTCTGTCTATTATCCAATCAAATTACTTGATGTAATCTATTGCTACAAATTAATAAACTGAATGCCAAACAGTGTAGATCCTGATCAGATGGCTTCTGATCTGGATCTACACTGTTTGCAAAGATAGGGGTTGTCGTGAACAGCAAGATAAGGGTTAAACTTGCATTGATATTGATCTGTTATGGGTTCCAGAACAAAATAAAATCACATCCTATTATCCTTTGCACAGATATATTAATAAGCTAAAACATACTAGCTTAAACTTCTGAGAAAAGAAATTTGAAAGCTGTTACATGCTAATATTAAACAGCAACATGCATTTTTGATAGGGTGAGTGTTTGAGTTTTACGTCCCACCAACAGCTAAGCTCATACGGCGACGGGACCTCGGTTTAAAGACTCATCAAAAAGTCTTGAGAAGGCCGGGATCGATCCAGCTATCCCTGGTTTACAAGGCAAGTAAATGGTCAAAATCAATGGTCATTAGTTGACATACTGCTAAAACTTTGATCATTTCATGATATTTTTGCTGAAAAATGTGAGTAGCTTTTTGAATTTGCAGAGTATTAAATATTACACTTGCTAAAACAACAAGAGGGCCATGATGGCCCTGGATCGCTCACCTGATCCATAGTGTAACAAGTGGGCCCCAGAGAGGGCCATTATTGGCCCCAGGGCTTTAATGTACATAATGTTGAGGGAGGTCTTAAAGGTGAAGCTTCATACCAAACATCAACAAAGGCTAAAATTTGAACAATCTTGTCAAAGGTCCACTAGATGAAGCTACACATCAAATATCAAAGACCTGGGCCTAGCGGTTTCAGAGAAGAAGATTTTTAAAGATTTTGCCTATATAAGCCTATGTAAAATCAAAGGGCCCCGGGACAGGGGCATTTTTTGCCCCAGCACTATAGTTTGAACAATCTTGGTAGGGGTCCACTAGATGAAGCTTCATACCAAATATCAAAGTTCTGGGCCTTGTGGTTTCAGAGAAGAAGATTTTTAAAGATTTTCCCTATATAAGCCTATGTAAAACCAAAGGGCCCCATGGCAGGGGGGGATTTTTTGTCCCAGCACTATAATTTGAACAATCTTGGTAGGGGTCCACTAGACGAAGCTTCATACCAAATATCAAAGTCCTGGGCCTTGTGGTTTCAGAGAAGAAGATTTTTAAAGATTTTCCCTATATAAGCCTATGTAAAACCAAAGGGCCCCGGGGCAGGGGCATTTTTGGCCCCAGTACTAAAATTGGAACAATCTTGGTAGGGGTCCACTAGATGAAGCTTCATACCAAATATCAAAGTCCTGGGCCTTGTGGTTTTAGAGAAGAAAATTTTTAAAGATTTTCCCTATATAAGCCTATGTAAAACCAAAGGGCCCCGTGGCGGGGGCATTTTTGGCCCCAGCACTATAATTTGAACAATCTTGGTAGGGGTCCACTAGATGAAGCTTCATACCAAATATATAAGACCTGGGCCTTGTGGTTTCAGAGAAGAAGATTTTTAAAAATTTTCCCTATATAAGCCAATGTAAAAGCAAAGGGCCCCGTGGCGGGGGCATTTTTGTCCCAGCACTAAAATTTGAACAATCTTGGTAGGGGTCCACTAGATGAAGCTTCATACCAAATATCAAAGTCCTGGGCCTTGTGGTTTCAGAAAAGAAAATTTTTAAAGATTTTCCCTATATAAGCCCATGTAAAACCAAAGGGCCCCGTGGCGGGGGCATTTTTTGTCCCAGCACTAAAATTTGAACAATCTTGGTAGGGGTCCACTAGATGAAGCTTCATACCAAATATCAAAGACCTGGGCCTTGTGGTTTCAGAGAAGAAGATTTTTTAAGATTTTCCCTATATAAGCCTATGTAAAACCAAAGGGCCCCGGGGCGGGGGCATTTTTGGCCCCAGCACTGTAATTTGAACAATCTTGGTAGGGGTCAACTAGATGAAGCTTCATACCAAATATCAAAGACCTGGGCCTTGTGGTTTCAGAGAAGAAGATTTTTAAAGATTTTCCCTATATAAGCCAATGTAAAACCAAAGGGCCCCGTGGCGGGGGCATTTTTTGTCCCAGCACTATAATTTGAACAATCTTGGTAGGGGTCCACTAGATGAAGCTTCATACCAAATATCAAAGTCCTGGGCCTTGTGGTTTCAGAGTAGAAGATTTTTGAAGATTTTCCCTATATAAGCCTATGTAAAACCAAAGGGCCCTGGGGCGGGGGCATTTTTGGCCCCAGCACTATAATTTGAACAATCTTGGTAGGGGTCCACTAGATGAAGCTTCATACCAAATATCAAAGACCTGGGCCTTGTGGTTTCAGAGAAGAAGATTTTTAAAGATTTTCCCTATATAAGCCAATGTAAAACCAAAGGGCCCCGTGGCGGGGGCATTTTTCGTCCCAGCACTCAAATTTGAACAATCTTGGTAGGGGTCCACTAGATGAAGCTTCATACCAAATATCAAAGTCCTGGGCCTTGTGGTTTCAGAGAAGAAGATTTTTAAAGATTTTCCCTATATAAGCCTATGTAAAACCAAAGGGCCCCCGTGCGGGGGCATTTTTGGCCCCAGCACTATAATTTGAACAATCTTGGTAGGGGTCCACTAGATGAAGCTTCATACCAAATAACAAAGACCTGGGCCTTGTGGTTTCAGAGAAGAAGATTTTTTAAGTTTTTGGTGAAAAAAATCTGTTTTTGGCTCCTGTGACCTAGATGTGCAACGGACCGGAACCATTTGACCCATATTCAAACTTGACCGAGATATTGTCATGATGATCATTCTGAGCAAGTTTGATTAAGATTGGACCAAAATTGTGGCCCCTAGGGTGTTCACAAGGTTTTTATATGATTTGACCCGCTGACCTACTTTTTAACCCGATATGACCCATATTCGAACTGGACTGAAATATTGTCACAATGGTCATTCTGAGCAAGTTTCATGATAATTGGACCAAAACAGTGGCCTTCAGAGTGTTCACAAGGTTTTTCTATGATTTGACCTACTGACCTACTTTTTGACCGGACATGACCCATATTCGAACTTGACCAAGATATTGTCATGATGATCATTCTGAGCAAGTTTGATTATGATTGGACCAAAATTGTGGCCTCTAGGGTGTTCACAAGGTTTTTCTATGATTTGACCCGCTGACCTACTTTTTAAGCCGACATGATCCATATTCAAACTTCACTAAAATATTGTCACAATGATCATTCTGAGCAAGTTTGATGATGATTGGACCAAAATTGTGGCCTCTCGAGTGTTCACAAGGTTTTTCTATGATTTGACCTACTGACCTACTTTTTTACCCGACATGACCCAAATTCGAACTTGACCGAGATATTGTCATGATTATCATTCTGAGCAAGTTTGATGATAATTGGACCAAAACTGTGGCCTCTAGTGTGTTCACAAGAAAAAGTTTACGCACGACGGACGACGGACGACGGACGACGCACGACGACGCCGGACATCTTACTGTCACAAAAGCTCACCATGACCTTCGGTCAGGTGAGCTAAAAAAATAATTCAGCTGACAACATAAGCAGACGACATTTTCAGATGTAGTTTTTCTCGGCGTCTAAAGGGTAAACTGCACCAAGCAAACATAGTAGACAACACTCTATTTTTTTTTTTTTATCAGAGAAAATCAGGCTTGACATTTAAAGTGAATTTCTAGCAGATTTCAACTAAATCGTCAAGCCTTAATATTACTCTTTTTGGGGCAGAAAAAAACCCAAACAATCCATTCTAAACTATTTTCACATAAAATGTCAATCCTAAATTTTTGCTGAAAACATTTTAAACCATCCCAACATAAGGACACAGAAAAACAGTTGAAGTTGAACAAGCCAATCACTGTTGCAAGAAAAGTATAAGCGAGGGTCACGCAGTAGTAATGCATTATTGCTTGTTTTTTCATCACAAACATGTTATGGGTACTTGTTAGAATCGCCTCATCGAGGCGATTCTAACAAGTACCCACAACGTATGTTTTTTAGAAAAGACAGTGCAGAAAATTATTCTCCAATCATCCTCGTTATACATCTCTTATCCAGCTTAACGAGAGCTCTTCTGTCATAAGAAGAAGACATCAATCCGGCTTAAAATGCCTTGAAAAACATCATCATCCAGTAAATCAGATTATTAACAAATGTGCAATGCGATTTTCTGCAGCCTATAAATAAACTTCGTCAAGCGAAAAACTGCAACGAAATCCTACAAAAGATCCATCCGCTCATTACAGAAGACAGCATACTCACTAAATTAACGGAGTTGTCAGAATATAGCAAGACCAAATAGAAAATTTGTATGTTTAGGGTTTCATGTCATAAGAAACAAGAAAAATGCCGAATGGCATTATGGATGGGTTTTTGAAAAAAGGTTAACCAAAAGGTAAACCGGGACGGGGACGGGGACGCCCGCCCGCCCACCTGCAAGGACAGCTATTCTAAAGGACGGAATTTTTCCTTGAAAAACCCATCCAAAAAGGTTGGGTAGTAGAAATATTTTTTATATATATAGCATCATGATCAGTCTGAAACAAAGACCTCTAAGCCCCACTTTATACAGAGAAAAGTGGGGTTTACAGGGTATACATTATCTGCCTTGTTTCTGCTCAAAAGCATAGACTGTGGGTACTTGTTAGAACCGCCTCATTCTAACGAGCACCCACAATCTATGCTGAAAGCAGAAATAAGAAAGATGTGACAATTTTTACCCAATATTTGTCATTTCTGACATCATGTGGTTTGCCATTATTTCACATTGATATGTTTTCCACATAACATAACAAGGATAATTTTCCTTATCTCTTGTTAGAAACGTATGTTGTGGGTACTCGTTAGAATCGCCTCAATGAGGCGATTCTAACGAGTACCCACAACATAATTATGTTTTCATGAAGATAAGAAAATAGATCTTTTCTGAGGTGATATATGAAAAGAAATTCAAGGTTTCATCAGGTCCAGAAACGACTTGACACACATATTTCTATTTGGTGAATTATTAAAAGTTGTGAGGTACAAAATATGTAATATTTAATTCCATGACAGAAATTCCTCATACATCCAAAAACAAGAAAGAATAGCATTTAACAGCAGAAATTGCAAATTAATTCCAAGTATACAAAACAATGATATTGAGAAAAGAATGGTACATATGTTTCCATTAGCAAGCGTATCGAAGTAGCAAGCATCAATGTCTTTTAGGTGAAATTTGCTTGGATTTCCAAGATCAATTTTCTTGCAACTGTGACGCTATTTTTACCCCCAAGCATCGTAAAAATAGCACATGGTGATTGCGCTAACAGCTAACACGATTATAATGATTATAACAATAACAAGTCCAGAATAATTAGTCTATCCACTTGGAAAAATGCAATGTGGCATAAGCAACAAGCGAGGATGCTGATGAGACTGCACATCCATGCAGTCTGATCAGAGTCCACATAGGTCATTTACCGTAAAGATCCTATGTATTGGGACAGAAAGGCCTAGTCAAACAGTGCAGACCTAGACCAGACTGGTCCTGAAGGAACACCTCAACTATTGTCTTGCTGAATATATCAAGCCAAACTCATTTCTGACTTTCAACCAATCAGAACTATTTGATGTAATTTATTCCTATAGTCAAACACTTCTTGTACTGCTGAATAAATTAATTTAACCACACCCATTTTTGACTTTCAACCAGTCAGATTACTTAATGTAACTTATTCCTATAGTCAAACAGTGTGCATGGATAAAAAACTTGCACACATGATTTTTTCTAATCCTGTTGAATATATTAATTAAGCCACACCCATTTCTGACCTTTCAACCAGTCAGATTACTTGATGTAATTTATTCCTGTGAACAGATGAGAAACTTGCACATCCATATTTCTTGTCCTGTTGCATAAGTCAATTCAACCACACCCATTTTTCTGCCTGATGTAATTTATTCCTGTAGACAAACAGTGTGGATACTGATCAGAGGCCAGATGTTCAAAGCATCGTTAGCTTAACGAGCTTGTTGGTGGTCATATTGTTAACTCTTCTAGCAAGTACAATATCGTAAATTTTGGTATTTTTGCTGGAAAAATGTGAGCAGCTTTTGCGTCAGCAAAAGCTGCTCACATTTTTTCAGCAAAAATTTCAGCATATTTGCCATATTTAATGATCAAAGTTTTGACAATACGTTAACTAACAACGTCGTTAGTTTTGAACAACTGGCCCCAGATGTATTCTTACAGAAGCCATCTAATCAGTACCCACACAGTTTGCAATCTGGTTCAGCAGGACAAGGTTTCATATACGTCAAACAACACACATTTACATTGTTTTGTTCAAACACTTGAACATATCTTGGCAAAATCATTTCAAACATAAAATAGGCCCTGTCAAGCGATTTTGGTACTTATCGCCTATGCGAGCAGCGAAGGTTCAGGCGAGCCTGCGCATCCGCGCAGTCTCGCCAGAACCTTCGCTGCTCGCTCATACAAGCAGTGAATCAAGAGGAACCTTCAGACAGAAAGCCATATCCCTGGCCCCTCTAAATGGCTGGGCATGCGCAGTTAAAATTTGTCATGACGGAATGCTCGAAGACACAAATTCGCTTGGCGGGGGCTCAAATATTTTGGAGCCGATCAGTCAAAAATGTGCCATCAGAAATCTGTTACACAATGACTCTGATCAGACTGCATCACACGAGGTCAGAGTTCAGCCTTCCCTGTACGCACTAAGAAGCTTCCCTGTACGCACGTCAAGGGGCATAAGTAAAACAGTACAGCAAAGCATCAAATCAGACTATGAAAACATTCCCCCACCCCCCTCCCTCTTCCAGCTATGGCGTATGGCGAGCCATAAAATATGCTGCAAAATTTGAACAATGCAAGTATTTGTAAATAGTCCTATATTCACTGAAGAGATATTCCTCACTTTATTTCGAACTTTCGGTGGCGGTGGGAGGTGGTGGTCGGGGGTGGGTTATGGCTATGAGGGCCGAGTGATGCTCACACGACAGAGGTGAGGGACCTAATTAACAGTCAGCAACCCTACCCAGTAGGCAAACGAGTTTCTTTAGAAAATGGCTGAACTTTTTGCAAACAGTGAACAGAAGTTCTGTGGCATTTGATCGGGGCCTGCACTGTATTCGAAAGTTTAAGATATAATGAACTGGACAAATAAGCTGAGCATCAAAAGGTGTTATCACATTGATTCCAGTTCAAATACAGTGTAATTCAGCTATTAAAACTTGCTAAATTTTAAAATTAAGATATATTCCTCTGTTATAAGGAAGCTACATGCCAAATATGAAGGCTGTATCTCAAATGGATCAAAAGTTATGACCAATGTTAACTTTTTCTTTTATGTAGGTCAAAGGTCACAGGGCAAAATTTTTTGTGTGAATGTACAGCTCTTGTCACAAAGAATCTGCATGCAAAATATGAAGGCTGTATCTCAAATTGTTCAAAAGTTATGACGAAAAATGTTATTTTTTATTTTAAGAAGTCAAAGGTCAAGGTCACAGGTCAAATTTTTTTGCATGAATGTAAAGCTTTTGTAACAAGAAACATACATGCCAAATATGAAGGCTGTATCTCAAGCAGTTCAAAAGTTTTGACCAATGTTATTTTTTTCTTTAAAGTAGGTCAAAGGTCAAGGTCGAGGACACAGGTCAAATTTATTTGCATGAATGTGAAGCTTTTGTCACAAGGAACCTTCATGCCAAATATGAATACTCTACCTCCAACGGTTCAAAAGTTATGACCAACGTTAAAGTTGTCCACTTACAAACAAACAAACAAAACAATATGTCCCTGCTATCGCTACCGGGGACATAAAAAGTAAAAATTGATTTTTTTTTTTTGCAATTCTCTACACAACTGTACAACTAGTGTCTTCTTGCAACACTCCACCTTTGGGACTGTTCAAAGGTGGTCTTAAAGACCACTTTTGAACAGTCCCAAAAGGTGGTCTTAATATAGGAATTTTACTGCATATCCTGATCACAGTTATCATGTTTTTGTTATTGACAGAATCACTACTTGGCTCCCGTCCGTCGGGGCTTAAAGAAATCTAAGTGCTGCATGATGCTTCCACCCAGAGCTGAAATTGACCACACACGAGTACTGGTAAACTGCTTAGAGAATCTAAGCCTGTCCAGGTAAAGTGGTGCGAGTCGGACGGTCCATGATTATAAACTCTATTGGTTTCATTAGGCGACATGGCTAGAGATGTCATTCCATCTGAGCCGGGTAGAAGTCCCACAAGATTGGAAGCAATGTCTCCAAAACGCCCTATACAGTGTTCAGGGGGACGTTAAACCTCAAATCAAACAAACAAACAGAATCACTATAATCTCATGAATACCAAAAAAAATGTGTAAAGAAACAGGAAGAGATTTTTCTTCTCTCAATCTTTTTCTAAGAACTGTTAATACATTGTGAATGACATGAACATAAGCGAACTTGCCAACCAATTTCAGACTGCCACACATAACAGAGGATGAATGTTTTCCTTGTTACATGAACAATTGGCATTTGATGCGTCTTGTTAACAAGTCCCTGTAATGAGCACCTATCTAAACCCAACTTTTTAGAGAATATAAGAATCTTATATGGGTGTGAGGGGTGGATAGAAAAATCCGTCCCAAGGGTCACTGTCCGGCATCATGAGGCTTGACGAGTGATACCAGACAGTGATCCCAAGGGAGGGAATTTTCTATCCACCCTTCACATCCATATTGGATTCTTTTTCTTGCATACCTTCTATTTCTTAGCGCGGAATTTCAATGCTGCAGTCACTTCTGTTACCAACGTCCGCCATATTGTGTTGACACTGCAGGAATGTAAAGTGACGTCACGGATCGTGCATGACGTCAACCTTAAGGACGGCGCACACAAGGTCGTAATCAACCAGTGCATTTATCAAACACGCGATTATATTAGATTTGGGGTCGGAACACCAGGGTCAGAACATAAATTTCTATCCCAGGGTAAAATCAGGGATTTCCTTGTCTGGTGTGCAAGAAAATTGGGGTTTACATGGGTATTCATTATCTTTATATCTGATCCACAATATTTGGTTGTGTGTACACTTTGCCCATCGGGGCTTGAAGAAATAGATGGGCTGCATGATGCTTCCATGCAGAGCTGAAACCGACCCACACACGAGTACTGGTAAACCGCTTAGAGGATGTAAGCCTGCCGAGGCAAAGTGGTGCGAGTCGGCCCATCCATGCTTATAAATCCTATTGGTTTCTTTGGGTGGCAGGACTTGAGATTTGCTTTGTTTGCTTGATATGAGGTTTAACGTCCCCGTCAACACTGTGAAGGTCATTTTGTAGATGTTGCTTCCAATTTTGTGGGACTTTTACCAGACACTGAGATGAAATGACATCTCAAGCCCTGTCGCCCAATGAAACCAAAAGGGTTTATTAGCATGGATGGTCCACCTCGCACCGCTGTTCCTGGACAGGTTTAGGTCCACTAAGCGGTTTACCAATACTAGTGTGCGGGCCGGATTCAGCTCTGTGTGGAAGCATCATGTAGCCCATATATTTCTTCAAGCCCCTATGGGCGGGGGGCGACAGGACTTGAGATGTCATTTCACGTCTCCAAAATGACCTTTACAGTGTTGACGGAGACGTTTAACCTCATATTTTAAAGATGTTACTGCTATAATAAATATGTTCAACCAAAGTCTGAAGAAGCCCAAAATCAAACCCACGACCCCTGGTTTATGAGGAGATAAGCTTAACCATTACACCACTGAGACTTCTGCCTTTCCCCTTAAGACAAACACGTTGGCTTTTCAGTGCTGTACTTTAACCCTTAACCCTTATCTTACTGAATATTCATCTAAGCCACACCCATTTCTGTCTATCAACCAATCAAATTACTTGATGTAATTTATTGCTACAAATTCATAAACTGAAAGCAAAACAGTGTAGATCCTGATCAGATGGCTTCTTCAGAAGCCATCTGATCTGGACCTACACTGTTTCCAAAGATAGGGTTGTCGTGAACAGCAAGATAAGGATTAACCTTTTTCGTTACAAATGGAATCTTCCTCCTGATATATACCGGGAATCCATTTCAAAAGCAAGGGGCGTCAGGTTGTTTTCTTCAAAAATTATTTGGAAAATGGCTTAACATTTTTGCAAACATAGTAGGTCCTGATCAGACACCGCATTCTGCGGCATCTGATCTGGGCTTACACTTTTACCCGTTTTGGGGTTTCCGGTAGAAGTTGCAAACAGTGTGGAGATGGATCAAACTGCTCCTCTGGGAACAGTCTGATCTGGATCAACACTGTATGACTGTATGTAAAAAAAAAAATTCGAAAAGCTTGCCAGAAGATGCAGCAGGCAACATAAACAGACAACATTTTAAGTTTTTCCGAGGATCTTGAGGCCCCCGCCCATCGGGGCTTGAAGAAATAGATGGGCTGCATGATGCTTCCACGCAGAGCTGAAACTGACCGTAAACGGCTTGAGGATCTAAGCCTGACCAGGCAAAGCGGTGCAAGTCGGACCCGCCATGTTTATAAACCCTAATGGGGTCATTGGGCGACAGGGCTTGAGCTGTTATTTCATCTCAGTGTCGGGTAAAAATCCCACAAAATTGGAAGCGATGTCTCCAAAATGACCTATACATTGTTGACAGGGACGTTTAACCTAAAATCAAACAAACAAAACAAAATCCTAGGATCTTGAGGGTTTAGACATTGGTTTGGCACTACAGAATAAAGCTACATATATAGTACATGATTCTCCACATTTTCCAATCGATATGTAACCCAGAATTCTAGATACAGTATAAAAATACCGAGTACTATAAAACCAGCTGTTGAGAACCAGATCAATGGCCGCGAGTTCATAGTGTCACATATCAGCTTAAATTGAGGTTTTACATCCCTGTCAACACTAAGTAAATTTGGAGACGCTGCTTCCAATTGTGCGATACTTTTACTAGACATCGAGATGAAATGACATCTCAAGCCCTACCACCAAGACAAACCAATGGAGTCTGTATTCAGGGACGGTCCGACTTGGCCACTTTGCCTTGGAAGGCTTAGACCTTCTGAGTGATTTACCAGTAATCATGGGAAGTCGGTTACAGCTCGCATGGAAGCACCATGCAGCCCAATCTATATCTCTAAGCCCCAATGGGCAGGGGCACCATATCAGGTTAGTAACTGGGTACATTTCTTCAGGCCTACAAGCTTTGTGATGCTACCTTTATTTTTTCAGGGGAATTTTTTTTTCAGGGGGAAACTAACAAACCTTGAAGGGAGGTAAATGTGACCTGGAAGCATTTGAGAAGCTGACGATAGCTACTATATTGATAAATAATCAGCTGGAGTGCTGTGGAAAGAAAAATTGTGGTGTTTCTTGCGCATGACATACCTTTTATACCTTGTAAACCATTGTACCAAGTTCCATCAATGTACCCCGAGAGGGTATTGGATTTACGGCCATCACAAGATTATATTGTCAGGAGAGATAACTAAACAAGAGGCCCATGGGCCACTATGCTCACCAGAGCTCAGGTGGGCACTGCCCATCCTGCCCAATGGCAGCCATGTATTTTAACATGATATCATTTTAATCCACCAAATGAACCCCCATGTCCAAATGAGCACCCGTGTGGACTCAGCATCTGAAAAGTTAGGCCTTTTATGAAGTAGAGGGGGTGGGGCATGGACCCAATGGAGCCCTGGTTGGTATCACTAAATGCGTCTTATCATAAGAAACAAAATTTTATATGGTTTAGCAGTGGGGATCTGTAAGGCCTCTTTAACAGTTGAGGGGTTGGGGCATGCCCTGTTGATCCCAGGAAAGCCCAAACTGTTGTCCCTAAATGTGTCTTATCATAAGGACCAAGTATATATATGGTTCAGTGCTGGGAATCTGACCGGTTTCAGGGATTTGAGGCCCTTTTATGAAATAGGAATGGCCCCTGCGGACCCCGCTACAGTAGGTGTGCTAATAATAAGGAAAAAGAACATATATGATTATGGGGTGGGGATTTGAATGGTTTCTGAAATATAAAGCCTTTTATGAAATGGAAGGGCGGGGCACATTGCCTCAGCACAAAGAGACCTCCAGGTTGGTGTGATTGAAAGAGTCTTATCATAAGGAACAAGTTTATGGTTTAGGGGTGGGGATCTGAACTATTTCTGATATATATGGCTTTTAATGAAGTAAAGCGGTGTGGCATGGCCTGGGCGTGCCCCGGGGACTCCAAAGCTGGTGTCACTGAATGCGTCTTATCATAAGAAAGATGAATATATATGGTTTAGGGTGGGGCTAAGAACATTCTCTGAGATATATGGCCTTATGTGAAGTGGAGGGGTGGGGCAAGGCCCAGGGAGACTCCCAGGTTGGTGTCAATGAATGTGTCTTATCATAAGGAACAAGACTATATATGGTTAAGGGGTGGCCATCTGTAGGGTTTCCGAGATATTGTGATATTATGAAATGGAGGGGGTGGGGCATGGCCCCAGCATATCCCTGGGAACCCCCAGGTTGGTGTTACTGAATGCGTCTTATCATAATGAACAAGAATATATATGGTTTAGGGGTGGGGATCTGAACAGTTTCTGAAATATATGGCCTTTTTTGAAGTGGAGGGGTGGGGCAAGGCCCCAGCGCGTCTTTGAGGACCCCCAGGTTGGTGTCAATGAATGTGTCTTATCATAAGAAGCAAGCATATATATGGTTTATGGGCGGGGATCTGTAAGGTTTCCGAGATATTGGGCCTTTTATCAAATGGAGGGGGTGGGGCATGGCCCCGGTGCATCCAGGGGACTCCCAGGTTGATGTCACTGAATGGGTCTTATCAAAAGGAACAAGAATATATATGGTTTAGGGGTGGGAATCTGAATGGTTTCCGAGATATTGGGCCTTTTATAAAGTTGAGGGGGTGGGGCCTGACCTGTGCGCATTCCTGACGACCCCCAGGTTGGTGTTACTGAATGCGTCTTATCAATAGGAACAAGAATATATATGGTTTAGGGGTGGGGATCTGAACAGTTTCTGAGATATATGGCCTTTTGTGAAGTAGAGGGGTGGGGCAAGGCCCCAGCGCATCTCTGAGGACCCCCAGGTTGGTGTCAATGAATGTGTCTTATCATAAGAAGCACGCATATATATGGTTTAGGGGCGGGGATCTGTAAGGTTTACGAGATATTGGGCCTTTTATGAAATGGAGGGGGTGGGGCATGGCCCCGGCGCATCCAGGGGACTCCCAGGTTGATGTCACCGAATGGGTCTTATCATAAGGAACAAGAATATATATGGTTTAGGGGTGGGGATCTGAATGGTTTCCGAGATATTGGGCCTTTTATTAAGTGGAGGGGGTGGGGCATGACCTCGGCGCATCCCTGAGGACCCCAAGGTTGGTGTTACTAAATGCGTCTTATCAATAGGAACAAGAATATATATGGTTTAGGGGTCGGGATCTGAATGGTTTCTGAGATATATGGCCTTTTATGAAGTGGAGGGGGTGGGGCATGGCCCCGGCACAACCTGGGGGACCCTCAGGTTGGCATAAAAGCATATGGCTGAAAGAATTTTACTCAAGAAACATTTCTATAAAAGTTTTGTCCAAATATCTGCAATGACTTGGCAGTAAATGCCACTTTTCAATTTTCCCCATTATAAGTCTATGGAAACTCTAAGTTGCCATAGCAACCAAACTAATGGGCCGATTTTCATAAAAAACACAAACTTTCAATCCCCCTGCCCAAGGATGCTACAGATAAAATTTGGGCTGAATCGGTCCAGTGGCTTCAGAGAAGAAGATGTTTGAAAGTGTTGACGTCAGACGACGACGACGACAACGACAACGACGACGACGACGACGCCGGACAACTGCCTATCCTATAAGCTCCCCCGGAGCCTTCGGCTCTGGTGAGCTAAAAACCAGGGCACCAAGAGTCATAGTTCTTGCACATTACACGCTTGCTTAACCTCAAGTACAACTGTACAGAGTACCATCAATATTTCTCAAAGGGTTTTGGAGTTATGGCAATCACAAGGTAGTCATTCCATTTTATTGAAAGGGGGGATGACTAAAAAACCATGGCACCCAGAGTTGTGGTTCTTGCATGACACTCCGTCTCAGCCTTGTAAACAATTGTGCCAAGTACCATCAATGAATCTCAAAGAAGCTGGGGTTATGGCAATCACAAGGTTTCGTCTACGGTCGGACTGACTTCAGGCTGATCATTATATCCCCCAAACCTTTTCGGCTGGGGATAAAAAAGCTTCAAACCATAGCATGGCACTTCATATATATAAATGATTTCATTTTGTTGTTTTTGTTTCAAGGTTATTTCACTTATTTCGAGCTTATCGTTATCAGGGGTCAGCAAAAACCGGAGTATTTGGAATAAACCACATGACCTTCTGTTGCAGAACTTTGCATCTCAAATGTGATCCGAGCACAGCTCAAACCCACAGCAGAGAGAAACTTAATCATTTAGAGTCGGCGCTCTTTAAATCACTAAGCCCTTTTTACAGGAAACTGAATTTGTTGAACTGCCTGATTTCAATGTCGAGAACTGGAGTTCCTGGAGATAATTCTCCGTAACTTCTATTAGAGGACTTGACATCTAACTTGACATCCACAGCAGTGCATCACGTGAACAAGTCCATGAAATTAAGACCCCCCTAAACCCCACTTTATATAGAGAAAAACTGGGGTTTACGGGGGTAAAAATTATTTTCCTTATTTCTGCTCCAAGACATAGGTTGTGGGTACTCGTTAGAACCGCCTCAATATCACAAATTTTCATCCGAAAAAATACCTTTTTTGAGGTTTGAAAATTGCACTATATCACACTGATGTGTTATCGTAATGGAAAGACCTAATGAATGAAAGGAAGAGACAGCGATCTTATCTACTAGGCCAAGGGACACCATGGCTTGCTGCTGGCTGACTTTTTCCCCATTTTCTGGGTAATGATATAATTCCTATGGCAAATAAATGACTTTTGCTTGGGTTATCTCTTCATATGAATATAAATGTGAGGCCAAGCTATTTTAAGTATATACAAGACCTATTTTTGGACTCACATTTGTCACAATTATTTGGAAGATAATTTTTCTGGATGAAGGTTTCACCCAGTCTTGGCTTTTGAGTGACCACATCCTAAGTTCATGACCTAATTTCACCTGGCCAAGTGACAAAGATTAGATAAATTTGGCCAAATTGTCCCCAATATTACAGTAAGGATTCTAAGTTTTGGGACTGATCGGCCAAGGCAAACCACTTTTCCTGGGCAGACATAGAGCTACCAGTACTCCAGTTTGGGCAGTAAAGCACCATGCAGCCCAATCTATTTCTCCAAGCCCTGACTGGCAGGATACCACAGCATAAAACCATCTGCATGACAGTTATTAGCTGAATAAAAAAATGTGATGCAAAATGTAGTTTTTTTTAGCAAAAAATATATTTGTCAGAACAGTTAACATTTATCGATACTAATTAACAGTTCATGAACCCTTAAGATATGAAAATGTCGTCTGCTGAATCTTCTTGCAATTTTTAAAACATATTTTTGCATACAGGCAAACTGTGGACCGTCCACACTGTTTGCAAAAATGATTTTTGAAGTAACCTGCAGACCACAATTGTTGTGACAGTTTATCGATTAAGTTAACAATTCTTGAACAAATGGGCCCCGGGCTCTGTTACATCAGGCCATAGAGCTCAACCGGAAAACTGTATTTCCATAAGCAGCTCCATCTTTTCACCCAAACATTAAATTTACAAAGTTTCCTATTTGCCTATATATGGTAACCAACCTGTTAAATCATTTACAGAGTAATAAATGTTTGCGCAATAATCCGAGTCTTTATTACCCAGATAATGTTTCTATTATTACCTATTCTCACATCTTTAAAATTATATAGCTACGACATAAATCCCTTTGACGTCAAGATGACACCAGTGCGTGCTGCCTATTTACGTACTGCCTATTTACCGTAATGATCGTAAGTATCTGGACAGATAGGCCTAAGCAGACAGTATAGAACTAGAAGGAGCAGTCTGATCAGGGTCTACACGATTTGCAATTCTGTCTGAAACTTTTGGACTCCTTGCTAGAACATGAAACAAATTTGTTTACATTTTAGGAGAATTACACAAGTCTGCAGCTCAAGATGTCAGATTTTTTAGGAGTTTTACAGTATGTTAGTTTTATTAAGAGTTCATTACAATAACTCACCCGTGCGACATAGTGCATTTTTCACATTTCCAAAATGGCTACTTTTCTGATGAAAATCCTCGATATTTTTGTTATAAATGTTCAAAGCATAGGTTGAGGGTACTCAGTGAGGCGGTTCTAACGAGTACCCACAACCTATGTCTTGGACCAGAAATGAGATATAATGTTTACCCCTGTAAACCCCAGATATCTCTATATAAATTGGGGTTCAGGGGGGTCTTCATTTCACTGACTTGTTCATGTGATGTAACCATTACTTCATACATTAAGGACTGCATGATGCTTCCAGGCAGAGTGAGCATTGCTGTGGTCTAGGAACATGTCACTTTCTGTCATCTCTCAAGGCCCAAACGGTCCGTGCTCTTCGGGGCTTAAAGAAATAGATGGGCTTCACGATGTTTCCACGCAGAGCTGAATCTGGCTCGCACACGAGTACTGGTAAACCGCTTAGAGGATCTTAGAGCCTGCCCAGGCAAAGTGGTGCGAGTTGGACTGTCCTTGCTTATAAACTCTATTGGTTTTATTGGTGACAGGGCTCCAGATGTCATTTCATCTCAATGTTGGGTAAAAGTTCCACAAAACTGGAAGCAAAATGACAACAAAATGACCTTTATAGTGTTGACAGGGACATTAAACCACAAATCAAACAAACAAACAAATCAAGGCCCAAAATCTTTCCTTTAAAAGGAAACCCATTTTTCAAAATTAACCCTTTTGGAGAGGAGCAGAGTTTATAGGAAAGCAAACAGAAAATTCTATAAGTTGTCTCCCTTCTGAAAAAAAGGGGCCCATTTCCCTAAACAACCGGCACTTGAAAACCATTTTACAACATTCCAATCATACCATTCTATGTTTGTAAATAAACACTGTGCCATGACTTTACAGTAAAATTAGGTCATGGACATGATTAAGCAAAAGCTGCAGAGGCTGAGAAAGACTGAGATTTACTTGGACCCTATTGATCATAACAAATGACCTAGATTTTGTAAGAAGTGCATATGCAACCCTCTGCAAACCATTGAACTGCAAATCACAACATTTGCAGACGTCATTTTCATTTCAATTTTTTTTTTTTTCTTATTTTTCAGCAGAAATAAGGTTTGATATTACATGTGAATCGTCTGCACGGCAGACGATTCACATGTAATGTCTAACCTTATTTCCTCTGAAAAATGAACAAGAGGGCCATGATGGCCCTGGATCGCTCACCTGATCCATAGAGTAACAAGTGGGCCCCGGGGAGGGCCATTATTGACCCCAGGGCTATAATGTGCTTTATGTTGAGGGAGGTCTAAAAAGGTGAAGCTTCATACCAAATATCAACAAAGGCTATAAATTGAACAATCTTGGCAAAGGTCCTGGGCCTTGCGGTTTCAGAGAAGAAGACTTTTTTAAAGATATTCCCAGCATTGGCCTATGTAAAACCAAATGGCCCTGGGGTGAAGTCCACTAGATGAAGCTTCACACCAAATATACCTGGGCCTTGCTGTATCATAGAAGAAGATTTTCAAAGATTATCTCTATATATTAAAGCCGATGTAAAACAAAAGGGCCCCGGGGTGGGGGCATTTGTGGCCCTAGGGCTATAATTTGAACAATCTTGGTAGAGATCCACTAGATGAAGCTCCATACCAAATATCAAAGACATGGGCCTTGCAGTTTCAGAGTAGCAGATTATCTCTATATAAGTCTATGTAAAACCGATGGGTCTCGGGGCAGGGGCATTTTTGGCCCAAGGGCTATAATTTGAACAATCTTGATAGGAGTCCACTAGATGAAATTTCACACCAAATATCAAAGACCTAGGCCTTTTGGTTTCACAGAAGAAGATTTTTAAAGATTTCCCCTATATAAGTCTATGTAAAACCAAAGGGCCCAGAGGCAGGGACATTTTTGGTCTCAGGGCTATAATTTGAACAATCTTGGAAGAGGTCCACTAGATGACGCTTCAAACCAAATATCAAAGACCTAGGCCTTATGGTTTCAGAGAAGAAGATGTTTCGAGATTTTCCCTATATAAGTCTATGTAAAACCAAAGGGCCCCGGAGCGGGGGCATTTTTGGCCCCAGGACTATAATTTGAACAATCTTGGTAGTGGTCCACAAGATGAAGCTTCATACAAAATATCAAAGACCTGGGCCTCGCGGTTTCAGAGTAGAAGATTTTTAACGATTTTCCCTATATAAGCCCATTTAAAACCAAAGGGCCCTGCGGCGGGGGCATTTTTGGCCCCAGCACTATAATTTGAACAATCTTGGTAGGGGTCCACTAGATAAAGCTTCATACCAAATAACAAAGACCTGGGCCTGGTGGTTTCAGAGTAGAAGAATTTTAAGGATTGTTCCTATATATGCCCATGTAAAACCAAAGGGCCCTGGTGCGGGGGCATTTTTGGCCCCAGCAATATAATTTGAACAATCTTGGTAGGGGTCCACTAGATGAAGCTTCATACCAAATATCAAAGACCTGGGCCTTGCGATTTCAGAGAAGAAGATTTTTAAAGATTTTTCCTATATCAGCCCATGTAAAACCAAAGGGACCCAGGGCGGGGGCATTTTTGGCCCCAGCACTATAATTTGAACAATCTTGGTAGGGGTCCACTAGATGAAGCTTCATACCAAATATCAAAGGCCAGGGCCTTGTGGTTTCAGAGCAGAAGATTTTTTAAGTTTTCGGTGAAAAAAATCTATTTTTGGCTCCTGTTACCTAGATGTGCAACGTACCGGAACCATTTGAACAATTTTGAAAGGGGACCACCTAAGGATCATTCCTGTGAAGTTTGATCAAAATCCGATCAGTGGTTTCGGAGAAGATGTTGTTTGAAGAAATTGTTTACGCACGGATGACAGACAAAAAGTGATCCTAATATAAAACACAAGAGGGCCCAGAGGGCCCTGAATTGCTCACCTGAGAATTAGTGTCTCTAGTACATTCTAGGCCCAAGGGCTATAATTTGTACAAACTTGGTATTGGTCCACTATATGAAGCTTCAAACCAAATATCAAAGACCTGGACCTTCTGGTTTCAGACAAGAAGATTTTTAACGGTTTTCCCTATATAAGCCTATGAAAAACCAAAGGGTCCCGGGGTGGGGGCCTTTTTGGCCCCAGGGCTATAATATGAACAATCTTGAAAGAAGTCCACTAGATGAAGCTTCACACCAAATATCAAAGATCTGAGCCTTGCGGTTTCAGAGAAGAAGATTTTTTAAAGATTTTACCTATATAAGCCTTTGTAAACCCTGAGGCCCCCAGGGCGGGGGCATTTCTGGCCCAAGGATCATAATTTGAACAATCTTGGTAGAGGTCCACTAGATAAAGCTTTATACCAAATATCGAAGACCTGGGCCTTTTGGTTTCAGAGAAGAAGATTTTTAAAGATTTTCCCTGTATAAGCCTATGTAAAAACCAAAGGCCCCGGGGCGGGGGCATTTTTGGCCCTGGGGCTATAATTTGAACAATCTTGGTAGAGGTCCACTAGGTGAAGCTTCACACCAAATATCAAAGACCTGGGCCTTGCGGTTTCAGAGTAGAAGATTTTAAAGATTTTCCCTATATAAGCCTATGTAAAACGAAAGGCCCCCGGGGCGGGTGCATTTTTGGCCCTAGGGCTATAATTCGAACAATCTTGGTAGAGGTCCACTAGGTGAAGCTTCACACCAAATATCAAAGACCTGGGCATTGTGGTTTCAGAGAAGAAGATTTTTAAAGATTTTACCTATATAAGCCTTTGTAAACCCTGAGGCCCCCAGGGCGGGGGCATTTCCGGCCCAAGGATCATAATTTGAACAATCTTGGTAGAGGTCCACTAGATAAAGCTTTATACCAAATATCGAAGACCTGGGCCTTTTGGTTTCAGAGAAGAAGATTTTTAAAGATTTTCCCTGTATAAGCCTATGTAAAAACCAAAGGCCCCCGGGGCGGGGGCATTTTTGGCCCTGGGGCTATAATTTGAACAATTTTGGTAGAGGTCCACTACGTGAAGCTTCACACCAAATATCAAAGACCTGAGCCTTGTGATGTCAGAGAAGCAGATTTTTAAAGATTTTCCCTATATAAGCCTATGTAAAACCAAAGGCCCCCAGGGCGGGGACATTTTTGGCCCTAGGGCTATAATTTGAACAATCTTGGTAGAGGTCCACTAGATGAAGCTTCATTCCAAATATCAGAGACCTGGGCCTTTCAGTTTCAGAGAAGAAGATTTTTAAAGATTTTCCCTGTATAAGCCTATGTAAAACCAAAGGCCCTTAGGGCGGGGGCATTTTTGGCCCTAGGGCTATAATTCGAACAATCTTGGTAGAGGTCCACTAGGTGAAGCTTCACACCAAATATCAAAGACCTGGGCCTTGTGGTTTCAGAGAAGAAGATTTTTAAAGATTTTACCTATATAAGCCTTTGTAAACCCTGAGGCCCCCAGGGCGGGGGCATTTCCGGCCCAAGGATCATAATTTGAACAATCTTGGTAGAGGTCCACTAGATAAAGCTTTATACCAAATATCGAAGACCTGGGCCTTTTGATTCAGAGAAGAAGATTTTTAAAGATTTTCCCTGTATAAGCCTATGTAAAAACCAAAGACCCCCGGGGCGGGGGCATTTTTGGCCCTGGGGCTATAATTTGAACAATCTTGGTAGAGGTCCACTACGTGAAGCTTCACACCAAATATCAAAGACCTGAGCCTTGTGATGTCAGAGAAGCAGATTTTTAAAGATTTTCCCTATATAAGCCTATGTAAAACCAAAGGCCCCCGGGGCGGGGACATTTTTGGCCCTAGGGCTATAATTTGAACAATCTTGGTAGAGGTCCACTAGATGAAGCTTCATACCAAATATCAGAGACCTGGGCCTTTCGGTTTCAGAGAAGAAGATTTTTAAAGATTTTCCCTGTATAAGCCTATGTAAAACCAAAGGCCCTTAGGGCGGGGGCATTTTTGGCCCTAGGGCTATAATTTGAACAATCTTGGTAGAGGTCCACTAGGTGAAGCTGCACACCAAATATCAAAGAACTGGGCCTTGTGGTTTCAGAGAAGAAGATTTTTAAAGATTTTCCCTATATAAGCCTATGTAAACACAAAGGCCCCCAGGGCGGGGGCATTTCTGGCCCAAGGGCCATAATTTGAACAATCTTGGTAGAGGTCCACTAGATGAAGCTTCATACCAAATATTGAAGACCTGGGCCTTTTGGTTTCAGAGAAGAAGATTTTTAAAGTTTTCATTTCAAAAATCTATTTTTAGCTCCTGTGACCCAGATGTGCAATGGACCGGAACCATTTGAACAACTTTGAAAGGGGACCACCTAAGGATCATTCCTGTGAAGTTTGGTCAAAATCCGATCAGTGGTTTAGGAGGAGATGTCATTTGAAGAAAAAGTTTACGCACACACGCATGCACGCACACACGCACGCACGACGGACGACGGACAAAAAGTGATCCCAAAAGCTCACCTCGTCACTACGTGACAGGTGAGCTAAAAATATAAAATTGCCGTCTGCTCTAGAAAGTTGCAATGGTGCATCGTGGGTGACAATACTGGGGAAGGGGTAAAAGCCAACAGGAAGAAAACACAAAAAGTCATAGGAAGGTACAGAAAGGAACGAGAGGAACACTTACTCATCTTCAGACGCAAACTCAATTTTCGTGTCCGTTTCAACATTTTCGGCCCTTTTTGTCAAGACTTATCCTCCCAGAGCACTCGGATGCACTTGTATACGAAGATGCAGCCTGTCTGACCCCGGTTGTATTGCAGCCTCCGTTGTCGACGTCGCTAAGATTTTTTTACAGCTATGGTGATTAAAGTTCCAATCTGCCACTTTGAACCTCCACAGACATGCAAACTTCATGGATCGGTATTTCACGGAAAGGTTTAAAATCCCTGGAGAAATTCTCAGATTTATCCCTTGTTTGTCACGACTTTAATATTGTGCGTTAAAGATACAATATCACACAGGGAAAGTTATAACCAGTGACTGACCTTGGAAAATCTAAATTATTGGGTCAACCCTGTTAAAAGCTGGTCATGTGACCAGGGAGACCATGTGATTTTCTTGTTTACATTCAATAAAAGATTGATGTATCAGCTGAAATGTGACTGAATATCACTGAAAAGTACATAAGAAGGGAGAAAAAAACTAATTAGATATACATCTGCTTAGTGGCTTATTTTCACTCAATAATCAATGTGGTTATGAATATACAATGCAAGAGGTCTTCAAAAGCAGACCTGCTCTACTGAAGATCAAACTTCTTTACTGAAGGGTGTGATTACCGCATTTGGACAGACAGGCCTAAACAAACAGTGCAGACTCATATCAGACTGTTCATAGATCAGGATCCGCAATGTTTACACCTTTTGGACTCCATGCTGGATTGTGAAACAAATTTATTAATATATTAGAACTACAGCATCCAGGCGATGGCAAGCCATCGTAAATCCCCACGCCTACTCCCCCTGTGGGCGAAGCCAATTTTAATGTTGCTCTCGCACACTCTCATCATGTAAGGAAGCAATGTACCAAATTGGGTTTCATTCTGAATAGCGGTTAAGGAGGAGATAGCGTGACAGATAGATGGATGGACAGATGGATGGACAGATGGATGGACAGACAGATGGATGCGTTCACAATATCCCCAACGCTTTCTTTAAAAGTGTGGGCATAATAATTACAGCAAGTCTTCAAGGTCTCGAATTTTTTGTGATTTTTACTGTACACGGCTAAATTCTTTAACTTATTTTGTAAGTCACTACCAGCAAAACTCCTAAACTGGATCTTGGCACACAGGGCAGGCCCAGATAAGACAGTAAAGCCCTTTTAACCCTTCTCTTGCTGAATATTAAGTTTAGCCACACCCATTTCTGAATTTGAATCAATCAAATTTCTTGATGTAATTTATTCCTACAAATTCATTAATTGAATGTCAAACAGTGTAGATCCTGATCAGATGGCTTCCTCAGAAGCCATCTGATCTGGATCTACACTGTTTCCAAATATAAGGGTAAAGATAAGGGTTAAGATATAAACACAACCTAAATTTGGAACAGGTTCCTGTGATAAATAAGAAGAAACATTCCATTCTGAGTGCAAATTGGGTTAAAATAATTTAGAGCAATCTTCATAATTATGGTCATTAGACTTCAAAGCTTGGCATTGGAGCATAATATAGTGTAATTGTTTTTTGCAATTTATCCATTTTGTTCATTTGTATTATGGTATAAGGTCCCATCAACACTATCTTATTTTGTGGGACTTTGACCTGACATCGAGATGAAATGACATCTGAAGCTCTACTGCCCTAAGAAGTTCGTTTGACTTGCAACACTTTTTCTTGGCAGGCTTAGACCTAAGCAGTTTACCAGTGCTCATAAGTTGTTTTTTTTTTTTTTTTCAGTTTCCGCCATGCAGCCCAATCTACCAGTGGTTGAGATTTATCCATAACAGGATCATGTGACTCAGTGTTTTTTTTTTTTTTTTGGTTTAGATTATTTGTCAACACTATTTAGGTCATTGTACCACATCGGCCCCTGCCCACTGGGGCTTTAAGAAATTAATGGGCTGCACATGCTTCCACGCAGAGCTGAAACCGACTGCACCCGAGTACTGGTAAACTGCTTAGAGGATCTAAGCTGGCCCAGGCAAAGCGGTGCAAGTTGGTCCGTCCATGTTTATAAACCCTATTGGTTTTATACAGCCAAAGGGCTTGAGATGTCATTTCATCTCAATGTCGGGTAAAAGTCCCACAAAATTGGAAGCAACGTCTCCAAAATGACCTTTTACAGCGTTGATGGGGACGTTAAACTTCAAATCAAACAAACAAACAAATCATTGTACCACACTGTTCCTGGGCATTTATGCCTAGAGGCCCTTTTTTAGGACATTGTTTGCTTGTTTATAGCTTACCTAAAACAAAACTAATCAACCACTTCAAAATAATTAGGTATACATAAACAGTGCACATTTATAACCCCAGAAACAATGACCACAGAAAAGACTTATGGGTAGAAAATTTCAATGGATCACTATTGTTTGTTTGATTTTAGGTTTAACGTCCCCATCAACTGTGTGGAGCGTGATAGCTCAGTGGTTAGTGCACTTGCCTCTGATGCTAGAGGTCCCGGGTTCGATCCCCGGCAGCGTGGTGTCCGAACACGCTCCATTGGCATCATTTGCAGGGATGAATGTCATAAAGTGCACCGTCCTTCGGATCGGGACGTTAACTGGAGGCCCCCTGTGCAGGGAGAATCATCCCCTGTGCAGGTTAAAGAACCCTACCATAATTACATGATTACTGTGTAGGCTTTCATCCTGCAAAAACCGGAGTGTATGTAATATACACCTGCCTAGAATGTCCGCGAGGGCGTATGGCAGTATATAAAGAAAGAAAAGAGAGAAAGAAAGAAAACACTGTTTTGGTCATTTTGGAGACGTTGCTTCCAATTTTGGGAGACTTTTACCCGACATTGAGATGAAATGACATCTCAAGCCCAATAGGGTTTATACGCATGCGACTCGCACCGCTTAGATCCTTAATGTTCACACACGGGAATCGACAGTCATTTAACAAATCAATGGAAATTTGGTTAGCAGCCCATGGAGACTGGAGGAACATTTACCCACAAAATGTCAATCACGACAATTGCTGTCTGCTTTGTCGTCTGCGCGGGTTACTTTAAAATTCTTTTTTGGCAAACAGTGTGGACTCAGATCAGACTGCTCCTCTAGGAGCAGTCTGATCTGGGTTCACACTGTTTGCCTGTATGCAAAAATATTTTTAAAAAGTTTGCCAATCGATTTAGCAGACGACATAAGCAGACGACATTTTCAGATGTAGATTTTCTCGGCTTTTTAAGGGTTAATCACCTGACTACACAGGCCTTTTCTGCTTAGAGAGCTTGGCGCTTCGGTGTAGAGCTGAAACCAACCAATCATGATTAATGGTACTTTGAAGGTCTAAGCCTACCCAGACAAAGTAGTGCAAATCAGACTATCCCTTGAGTTTTTTGGGGGTCGCGTTCCCCGCCCACAGGGGCTTGAAGAAATATATGGGCTGCATGATGCTTCCACGCAGAGCTGAATCCGGCCCACACACTAGTACTGGTAAACCGCTTAGAGGATCTAAGCCTGTCCAGGAACCGCGGTGCGAGGCGGACCGTCCAAGCTAATAAACCCTATTGGTTTCATTGGGCGACAGGGCTTGAGATGTCATTTCATCTCAATGTCGGGTAAAAGTCCCACAAAATTGGAAGCAACGTCTCCAAAATGACCTTTACAGTGTTGACGGGGACGTTAAACCTCAAATCAAACAAACAAACAAATCTAATGTCAGATCAAAGTCCCCATCGGAAGTGACCTAAATAGTGTTGACAGGATGTAAAACCTCGAACAGGCCGGTTCTGCATAAACTGTTTCACATATCACCCTGTTTCATGTTATCAGTAATTTTCTGCAAGATTCGATGGCAATATTTGCAGAATCAGCAGTTTTCTGCAATGTTTATAGTGACACTGATATTTAAGTTATGAAATAATCAATTCATCTCACAGCTCAAGTGTGACAGGACTAATATAGGTTCTTTAAAAAAACATTTGCATAAATTGACCTACTAACTTACTGAAAGCAGCTTCACATCATGGCAAGTGCTGGCATTTAAACCCATAAAATGCCAATCACGACAATTGTCATCTGCTTTGCCGTCTGCCGGTTACCTGAAAAGCCTTTATTTGCAAACAGTGTGGACCCAGATCAGACTGCCAAACAACATGGTCTAACTATGGATGATGTTTCAGCTTGATCGGATGTAAACTGCAGCAGGAAACAAAAAGTTTACCAAAAATTTCAAAGGGGCATAACTCTATTAATACAGAGGTGTAAAATTTACCTCAAGCAATTATTTGGTGAACCTTAACCTTTGAACAATATGCGCTGCCCCACATCATGGTCTAACTATGTATGAAGTTTCAGCTTGATTGAATGTACACTCTAGGAGGAGTTATCAGGAAATGAAAAGTTTACAAAAAATTTCAAAGGGCATAACTCTATTAATACAGAGGTGTAAAATAATTTTAAATTTCCCTCAAGCTTACTCGCCTTTATCGTCTAAACTTTTCATTTAAGTGCTAAAAATGAAGAAAAAGTAAGGTCAGTTATGAAAACCTTACTCGCCCTGCCCTAAAACTTACTCGCAAATGCCAGCGGGCGAGTGGAATTTTACAACCCTGTAATATTTGGTGGACCGTAACCTCGAAACAATATGCGCTGCCCCACATCATGGTCTAACTATTCATGAAGCTTCAGCTTGATCGGATGTAAACTGTAGAAGGAGTTATCTGGAAACTTAAATTTAACAAAAAATTTCATGGGACAGAACTCTATTATTATTTGGTGAACTGTAACCTCGAAACTATATGCGCTGCCCACATCATGATCTAACTATGTATGAAGTTTCAGCTTGATCAGCATGGCCCGCGTCCATCGGGGCTTGAAGAAATATATGGGTTGCATGATGCTTCCAGGCAGAGCTGAAATGCGACCCGCACACGGGTACTGGTAAACCAGTTAGAGGACCTAAATCTGCCCAAGCAAAGCGGTGCGGTTCGGACCATCCATGCTTATTAACCCTATTGGTTTCATCGGGGGACAGGGCTTGAGATGTCATTTCATCGCAATGTCGGATAAAAAGTCCCACAAAATTGGAAGCAACAACTCCAAAATGACCTTTACAGTGTTGATGGGGACGTTAATCTTCAAATCAAACAAACAAACAGCTTGATCGGATGTAAACTGTAGGAGGAGTTATCCAGAAATGAAAAGTTTACAGATGGACGGACAGACAGATTTGTTTGTTTGATTTGAGGTTTAACGTCCCCGTCAACACTGTAAAGGTCATTCTGGAGTTGTTGCTTCCAATTTTGTGGGACTTTTACCCGACATTGAGATGAAATGACATCTCAAGCCTTGGCGCCCAATGAAACCAATAGGGTTTATTAGCATGGACGGTCCGCCTCACACCGCGGTTCCTGGACAGGCTTAGATCCTCTAAGTGGTTTACCAGTAATAGTGTGCGGGCCGGATTCAGCTCTGCACGGAAGCATCATGCAGCCCATATATTTCTTCAAGCCCCTATGGGAGGGGGCCGGGACGGACAGACAGACGGCAGATGCTGGGGGCATAACATATTACGACTATTTTTCAAACGGGCCTATAAAAATAGACTTGGCTGCATGGTGCTTCCATGCAGAGCTGCAACTGACCTCATATAAGTACTGGTAAACCACTTAGAAGGTCTGAGCCTACCCAAGCAAAATGGTACAAGTTGGCCCGTCCCTCTATTTGTTGGGGTGGTTTCATCAAAATGTCAGGTAAAAGTTCTACAAAACTGAAAGCAACTTCTACATGATCTAAATAGTGTAGAGGGGGATGTATGTTTGTTTGTTTGATTTGATGTTTAACGTCCCCATCAACACTGTAAAGGTCATTTTTGAGACTTTGCTTCCAATTTTGTGGGACTTTTACCTGACATTGAGATGAAATGACATCTCAAGCCCTGTCGCCCAGTGAAACCAATAGGGTTTATTAGCATGGACAGTACGCCTCGCACCGCGGTTCCTGGACAGGCTTAGATCCTCATACCAGTACTACTGTGCGGGCCGGATTCAGCTCTGCGTGGAAGCATCATGCAGCCCATATATTTCTTCAAGCCCATATGGGCGGGGGCTGGTAGAGGGGGGTGTAAAACCTCAATTCAATCAATTTAAAAGGTACCAACAATAAGAGGAAAGTTAAGTGTATACATTATTATCCCCACGCTTTTCGAAGAAAAAGTGGGGATATTGTAATTGTCTCCGTCGTCCGTACGTCCGTCCGTCCGTCTTACCGGACAACTCCTCCCACACTTTTACAGCTAGAAAATTAAAACTTTGGGAACTGATAGGTCTTTGGTCTGAGGAGTGCATGACACTTTCGGAATTTTGATCCTACCCCTAGGGGCCAGGCCAGGGGGTGGGGTGCCCCGGGGGTAAAAAGTCAAAGTTTTCAGAACCTGGTCGTGTGACATATCAAATTGTACGGCATAATGAGCAGAATACATAACAATCAAAAGTTGACCTCTAGGGTCAGGTTTGAGGTCACGAGAGGTCAAAAACTTGGATTTTCAACCCCATAACCCCCTTTTTAATGATTACCGGATAACTCCTCCTACGCCATTTCAGATAGAAACATGAAACTTTGGGAACTGATAGGTTTTTGGTCTGAGGAGTGCATGACACTTTCGGAATTTTGATCCTACCCCTAGGGGCCAGGCCAGGGGGTGGGGTGCCCCGGGGGTAAAAAATCAAAGTTTTCAGAACCTGGTCGTGTGACATATCAAATCGAACGGCATAATGAGTAGAATACATAACAATCAAAATTTGACCCCTAGGGTCAGGTTTGAGGTCACGAGATGTCAAAAACTTGGATTTTCACCCCCATACCCCCCTTTTTAACGATTACCGGATATCTCCTCCTACGCCGTTTCAGATAGAAACATGAAACTTTTGGAACTGATAGGTCTTTGGTCTGAGGAGTGCATGACACTTTCGAAAATTTGATCCTACCCCTAGGGGCCAGGCCAGGGGGTGGGGTGCCCCGGGGGTAAAAAGTCAAAGTTTTCAGAACCTTGTCGTGTGACATATCAAATCGAACGGCATAATGAGTAGAATACATAACAATCAAAATTTGACCCCTAGGGTCAGGTTTGAGGTCACCAGAGGTCAAAAACTTGGATTTTCACCCATATAAGCCCATTTTTAATGATTACCAGATAACTCCTCCTACGCCGTTTCAGATAGAAACATGAAACTTTGGGAACTGATAGGTCTTTGGTCTGAGGAGTGCATGACACTTTCGAAATTTTGATCTTAAGATTGGGTGGGAGTTGCAATTGAGAACTTATATAGTGGCATATCTTTAAAAAAGCGTGGGGATATGCGATGGCGTGCCATCGACTGCGTGATTCTAGTTTCTCTTATTTCTGCTCCAGGATGAAGAGTGTGGGTGCCTCAAGGTGGTGGTTCAAATATGCACAGAGCTACAATCTATGCTTTGAGTATAAATAAGAACAAGAAACATGACAGACAGATGGACGGACACCTAGGACGAAACTAATATACCCTGTTTTTTGTTTTCAAAAAAAGCGGGTATAAAATTACCGCAAAAATCCTAAAAATTCAGACATCTTTAGGACTCGCTGTAATTCTCCTAAAATTTTAACAATTTTTTTTTCATGATCTAGCAAGGAATCCAAAAAATTGCAGACCGAATAGCCAACAATGTAGACCCTGATCATTCTGCTCCTTCAGGAGCAGTCTTGAAGGGGCAGTCTGATCTCAGCTTGCTTAGGCCTAACTGTCAGATCATCCAATGTAAATAAGCCTTCTGGTTTCATTGGGCAGCACATTTCATCTCAATGTTGGGTAAAAGTCCCACAAAATTGGAAGCAACGTCTCCAAAATGACCTATTGTTGACGGGGACGTTAAACCCCCAATTCAAACAAAACAAAACAAACGATCATTACAGAAATGCAAAATTTTATCAGTTTGGAGATATGAATGAAATATGTCAAGTGGACGTCCTGTGGATGAAATGTCAAAAAGAAAAATTTATTATTTATCTCACCCAGGTGAGCTAGACTTATCCATGAAAGTGCTTTACTTACTAAACAAACATCAAGGACATAAAATGTTTAAAAATAGAACAGTTCAAAGCTGTAGAGGGGTGACCCAAAAGATAACAAATACACTTTCTTCTCCTTTGGAAATCACAATGGCTGCCTGATTGAGCATTCTATGTCTGTCTGCATGTTGTCTGCAAGTTCTGAATTTATCTCCATTTCAAATAATCTTAATTTCAAGAAGTTCATAAGAAAAACTTGGACACCTTAACAAGGAGTCCAAAGTGCAGATGGAATGGCAAACAGTGTAGACCCTGATCAGACTGCTCGTTCAGTAGTCTGAGCTGGGTCTGCACAGTTTGCTTTGGCCTGTCTGTCCCAATAGTTGGATCATTAGGGTACCTCCAAAACTACAAAGCGCAGAGCTTTTCAGTGCTGATGTCCATGTGACTATCACTGATTTGTAGAAAATTTTAAAGAAAACAGCCATGCTATTCCTATTGATGTGTTTGGTTTATTTTCGCAAAGGAACGTTCTAACAAAATGGGTCTTATGTGACTTTTTGATGGTCTAACTAGATACCCACAATCTACATTTTGAGCAGAAATAAGAAAAACATCACAATTTTTCATCTTAAAACTTTCATTTTTTCGGCGACAAAGTTTACAATGTATTTGTATAGGCGTGTTTTCGTAATGATCCAGTGTTGTCAGTACTTTGATTATGAAATTTTAAAACTCTTACTAGTCTGTGTAGCTGTGTAGGCTGGTTTGTATCTAACCTGCCTTAGAAATCCCTAAAACCCTGGGTTTTTATCATGACCAGGACTCAAAATGTTTTTATCATGCCCGGGGCCCATGACAGTGTCCAGTGATAATTCCATCTTAACCCTTATCCTGCTGAATAATTACATTAGCCGCTCCTATTTCTGACTTTGAACCAATCAGATTACTTGAAGTAATTTATTCCTGCAAAGTCACAAACTGAATGTCAAACAGTGTAGATCCTGATCAGATGGTCTTCAGAAGCCATCTGATCTGGATATACACTGTTTGTAAAGGTACGTTGTCCTGAACAGCAGGATAAGGATTCATCTCTAAAGTTCAATCGGCAATATGCCAAGTTGGCCAAAAAATTCAAATGTCTGAAATTACATCTGAAATTACTTCTCAAGTGAAAATGCATTTTTTTTTTAAAACTGAATTAACCCTTTACCACTCAGGGATTTTGTGAATTTCGCTGATTTTCACAGTGTTGCACCTTCAACTAGCCATTGTTTCATAATGGATGGTCTGTTTTACACCAAACTCGGCATGAATGTTCATTGGGCAGTAGCCTTTCAAATGCAACCTTTCATGACTTGATCATTGTTGTCATGGTAAAGAGGGGGCATCTCAAAGTTGGCAAAAAGTGTGCACATGAATTTTTGACCACATTTTAATCTTCTCACAGCTGTCAAGGCAACAATTAATGTGTTTGGCACTGGCCATTTTCACTGTTTGCAGCATGTTTTATCAGCATCAATTTTCAGGCATTTTTGACCCCAGACACCCTCAGCTATAAATTTTAGCGGCCGGTTGGGCCATACACCCAAAATTTTTCGGGATGTGAGGGGGGCAACGCCAAAAAATCCAAAAAATTGCAGACCGAATAGCCAACAATGTAGACCCTGATCATACCTTGAAGGAGCAGCCTGATCTCAGCTTGCTTAGGTCTAGCAGTAATTTCATCCAATGTATATAAGCCTTCTGGTTTCATTGGGCAGCACATTTCATCTCAATGTTGGGTAAAAGTCCCACAAAATTGGAAGCAACGTCTCCAAAATGACCTAGTGTTGACGGGACGTTAAACCCAAATTCAAACAAAACAAAACAAACGATCATTACAGAACTCCAAAACTTTATATTATCAGCTTGGAGATATGAATGAAATATGTCAAGTGGACATCCTGTAGATGAGCTAGACTTATCCATGAAAGTGCTTTATTTACTAAACAAAAATCAAGGACATAAAATGTTTAAAAATAGAACAGTTCAAAGCTGTAGAGGGGTGACCCAAAAGATAACAAATACACTATATTCTCCTTTGGAAATCACAATGGCTGCCTGATTGAGCGTTGCATGTCTGTCTGTCTGCATGTTGTCTGCATGTTCTGAATTTATCTCTATTTCAAATAATCTTAATTTCAAGAAGTTCATAAAAAAACTTGGACACCTAAACAACTGCAAGGAGTCCAAAGCGCAGATGGAATGGCAAACAGTGTAGACCCTGATCAGACTGCTCCTTCAGGAGTAGTCTGAGCTGGGTCTGCACAGTTTGCTTAGGCCTGTCTGTCCCAATAGTTGGATCATTAGGGTACCTCCAAAAATACAAAGCGCAGAGCTTTTCAGTGCTGATGTCCATGTGACTATCACTGATTTGTATGAAATTTTATACAAAACAGCCGTGCTATTCTTATTGATGTGTTTGGTTTGTTTTCGCAAACGCACGTTCTAACGAAATGGGTCTTATGTGACTTTTTTGATGGTCTAACTGGGGTATAATTTGACTTTTTTTTATGTGACCAGTCACTTCAACAGATTTTTTCAAACGAAATGGGTGTTATGTGACTGAAACTTTGACTGAATAAACTGTATGTGACTGGAGTCACCTAAACCTAGAGAAGTAGAGTAACATAAGCAGCATTTCGTTTGCCCAGCATAGACCAATACCCAAAATCCTGCAGAATGTGGTATGTGCATGATCAGGGTCTACACTGTTTGCTGAAAGTACATCACTTAACGGTATAAGCCTCACATCACGAAAACACACCTATATATATTTTACCCCATTGAACCCCACTTTCATATAATAAAACTGGGGTTTACGGGGGTATACCTTATTTTTCTAATTTCTGCTCTAAACTATAGAATGTGGGTACTCGTTAGAACCGCCTCGGTGAGCCGGTTCTAACGAGTACCCACAATCTACATTTTGAGCAGAAATAAGAAAAATAACACAATTTTCAATCTTAAAACTTTCATTTTTTCGGCGACAAAGTTTACAATGTATTTGTAATGATCCAGTGTTGTCAGTACTTTGATTATGAAATTGTAAAACTCTTGCCTAGTCTGTGTAGCGGAGCAGGCTGGTTTGTGTCTAACCTGCCTCGGAAATCCCTAAAACCCTGGTTTTGGGGTTGATTGTTTATCTATCGACCCAAAGGTAGGACAAAACCTCTTTTAGTGCTGGAGTCCAAGTGACTATCACTGATTTGTAGGAATCCACGCAGATTATTTATAGAATTTTATTGCAGTGAGGTCAGCGTGTTTACGTAAAAGGTTAACTGTAAAATCTGGGCTGGAATCATGGGTTGGGCTAGGCAAACAGTGTATACCCAGATCAGACGCCGCAGAACACGGCGTCTGATCAGGGTCTTCACTGTTTGCTTAGAGTATAGGAATTTAAAGGGCAGGCGCCGAAAAATGCAGCATCTGATCATGGTCTACACGGTTTGCTTTCAGTTAAGGAGTTTAAGGGTTAAACGAAACAGTCCAAGTTCAGGCCCATTTTCCTAACTACACCCAGAGACAATCCATTTTCCTAACTACACCCAGAGACAATCGACCCACCAGTACTCTCAGTGCTTTGATTTATCATGACGAGGCTTCATGACCAGGACTCAAAATGTTTTTATCATGCCCGGGCTTCATGACAGTGTCCAGTGATAATTCTATCTTAACCCTTATCCTGCTGAATAATTACATTAGCCGCACCTATTTCTGACTTTGAACCAATCAGATTGCTTGAAGTAATTTATTCCTGCAAAGTCACAAACTGAATGTCAAACAGTGTAGATCCTGATCAGATGGTCTTCAGAAGCCATCTGATCTGGATACACACTGTTTGCAAAGGTACGCTTGTCCTGAACAACAGGATAAGGATTCGTCTCTAAAGTTCAATCGGCAATATGCCAAGTTGGCCAAAATATTCAAATGTCTGAAAGTACATCTGAAATTACTTCTCAAGTGAAAATGCATTTTTTTTTTAAACTGAATTGAAGAAATAACAAAATCCACCCTCTACTCTTACCTGCTGCATGGACAGCAGGCCTTGCCAACATCAGCTAGATGGCTGTATGACTTGAGAGACACAATATCTTGGTCGCACCTAACAAATAGGTACCAGAAAAAGGACAGATTTGGAGAATGTAAGATAAATGTTAATGACGGTCAATGCATGAGGAATATCACACAAAGCACATAAAATGGACATTTGCCCCCGCCCATCAGGACTAAACCAATAGATTGGGCTGCATTATGCTTCCACGCAGAGCTGCAACTGGGCATACACGAGTACTGGTAAACCGCTTTGGGGGTCTAAGCCTGCCCAGGCAAAGTAGTGTGCGTTGGAACGTCCCTGCATATTAACCCTTTTGGTTTGTTTGGGCGCAGGGATTGAGATGTCATTTTATCTCAATGTTGGGTGAAAGTCCCAAATAATTGGAAGCAACATCTCCAAAATTACCTAAATAGTGTTGGCGGGGACATAAAATCTCAATTCAAACACACAAAACAAAATGGACAAATAAGCGTGCTAAAATAGAAGACATACTGTATCACATAGGCATTTTCAAGGCAATGAATGTTACCAGGACAACTGCCCTGGAAACTTTGGCAATAAAGTACGCCTGTTGCATCTTGACATCTGGGACCACTTTTCAAAACAACATGTTGTCGCATTGTGTGACCACAAGACAGTGAGTCAACATGCATTGATTTGCATTGTGACCCAGTTAAATTCTATTTTTTGTTTTTTTATCATATTTTTACAGCCCAGACAGTTGGTGACAGGTTTAAAGTCGTGTCTGAGATAACTTATGTAAACACACGTGTTTGTAGGTACGCATTAGCAGTCGCAAAACGTTGTGTCAGTCTCTGTGCCGGCTATATTTGAACCATTTGCAAAGATGATTTTTGTGTCAGTCTCTTAGAAGGCTAGATGATTATCAGTCACACTGAGAGCATTGAGAAGGGTGTCAACCCCTGTACTGCATAAAAAATCTCTACGATACTACATACAGGCTTATTTTCTATGCTTTAACCTTTAACCTGCTGAATATTCATCTAAGCCACACCCATTTCGTTATATCAACCAATCAAATTACTTGATGTAATTTATTGCTACAAATTCGTAAACTGAATGTCAAACAGTGTAGATCCTGATCAGATGGCTTCTTCAGAAGCCATCTGATTTGGATCTACACTGTTTGCAAAGATAGGGCTTGTCGCCTACAGCAGGGTAAAGGTTAACCCATTTAATACTGGGTAGTTGGCAAACAGTGCAGGCCCAGATCAGACGCCGCAGAATGCGGAGTCTGATCATGGCCTACACTGTTTGCAAGAGGTTTAGCTATTTTCCAAATAAATTTTGAAGAAAACACAACCAGACACCTCTAAATTTTTAAATGGACTCCTGGTATACATAAGGAAGATTACATTTGGTACAAAAAGGGTTAATTCTTCCAATCTGGGGCCAGTCGTTGAAAACTAACGACGTTATAAGTTAAGGAATACCCAGATAACAATCCTAAGTATTGGGATAGGTAGGCCTAAGCAAACAGAGTAGACCCAGATCAGGCTGCTCCTTCAAGGAGCAGCCTGATCCGGTTCTACACTATTTGCCATTTCGTCTCCAATTTTTGGACTCCTTGCTGGATCTTTCTGATAAAATTTTAGACATCGGCTGAGTTTAGAAGGATCAGCCTAGATATTCTGCGACATTATACCCGCAACCAAACAATCTATTATAACCCTATCCTGCTAAAAAATTAGTTGTCACACCCATTTTAGAAGCCTCCGTTGTGTAGGGGTTGTAAACCCGGGGTCCCAGGACCGATCCTGGGCTTCTCCAGACTTTCGGATGCGTCTACAAACCGAGGTCCTGTTTGAAACATTTCCATTAATTTAAGCCTTCCAAAATTAACAATGTTTTGCCATTTTTTGACATTAATGAATATGCAAATAAGTAAAAGTAGGCATAAGCCCTATACTGGTATCAGTTTCATATTTTATCCCCTGAATCTTCCTCCTTATAGCATGCGTCTTGTTTCAAAATTTAGGGCTGAACTATTTGTAAACAGTGTAGGCCCATAGAGGGTACCCGTTAAGATACGAAATGGATTAATAGTAATTTGTTCAGATAGTGTACAGTTCATGTAAGGATGAACATACTATACATCATCCTTGCCTAGCAAACATGAAGCTGAGCTACTCATAATTTTTTGCACCAAAATATTGGTGTATCATTCCATCACTAACACGTTCGTTAAGCTAATGATGCCTTGAATAGTTAGGTCCAGATCTTTTTGCTTTCCAGATGCAAAGTGTGCAAAGTGCCTGTACTTTGGCAATAACCTGACTGCAAGCCTACAAGATTTAGTTCCCCTGCAAACCATATTCTATCACAAGACAGGAAGATTACCCTCCCTTATAGCCCGACTACACTTGACCGGTTAACATTAGTCAATAGACATCTAGTTACGGTATTCATTAAAACAACATATTTTTTAAATTCTGTGATGAAAAGGTAGTTACTATTGAGAGGTTGTAGACTAGGGCTGGCTAATCGGAGCTGAAAAGATAATCGGTTATCGTTCCTGTCATTTCGATCGATAATCGATTACTAATTATTGAAGATTTGGTCATAATTTTACCTGTCTGGCTTTCTTTCTGGGCATGACTCCGACCATATGCTGTACTTTGCCATATGTATTTGAACAGATTGGCCTGAGCAAACAGTGTAGACCCAGATGAGACGCCGCAAAACGCGGCGTCTCATCTTGGTCTGCACTGTTTGCCACTCATACAGCTATTTTAGGCACAACTTTGGGTAGTAAATTGTCTTTAACAAATAATCGATTGCAAGTAAATCAGTAATGATAATCATTTTTGTGGAACTTATCGATTGAATAATCGATTATCCGATCAATCGTGCCAGCCTTATTGCAGACACAGCATTATTTAAAGATTATTCTCCCTTGATCCGCCATATTGGAGACACTATAGGCAGGTTTTTTGACTTTTCACCAATACAAACACTGAAGGGGTTAACAGACTTGTCTAACCCTTGAGACAGAAAATAGTAAGATACTCCCCAAAAAATCGTAAGATTCAAATTTTATTTGTAAGGGTTTTAAGGTATCCGATGCGAGGTCAAAATAATCCCATTTCCTCAAGTTTTTTTTTTTTTGGCAATGAATCGGCCGATTCAGCTTTTCTTTTTTCCCCATGTTTTTTTCCTTTCTAAAGGCATCCATCTTTACGCTTATACTGATACAAATTTGTTAAATGAACTGTGATTGGATCACTTCCCAATCATTAGCCAATGAAATTTAGTTTAATTTCGCAACGAGAGTAAGCCAGGAACGACAACTATTGTCTTCTTACGGTATAGACGCGTGCTTACCCAAACCGAAAAAATCGCGCCAATTTACCAATTTTTTACAAATACCGAAAATCGTACGGAATTCGGCCTTGGTCTTAAGGTCGTAATTTGGACATGAAAATAGTAAGCCTTACGACCAAATCGTAAGGGTAGGCAAGTCTCCGTTAATGTGTGTCTGTACATAAGAATACAATTAAAAGGTTTAGTCATAATTTTCCATGGGACAAGAATGTTATTTACATGCAAAGTACATTAAAATTCTGTCGGAAATGAGCCTGGGTGTCTCCAGCAAGAAAGTTAACTGTAGGTGTGTGACGTCATCTGCAACTGTCAGGTCTGATAAACAAACCTGGGCGCTTAAATGGTGTCTTTCATATTTCTACAAAAAAAAAAAATTCAGATAAAAATGTTCAAATACTTTTCTTATTTCAAGTCTAAACATTGATTGTGGGTGCTTTTTAGAACTGCCTCAATAAGGCCATTTGTTGACCACCTATAATACATGTATTTGTGCAAAAATAAGCAAATTAACAAAAACCGCATACCGGTAATCCCAACTTTTCCCTAAATATAGTGGGGTTACGAGGGGTCTTCAGTACACAGACTTATTAACGCATTATGTACCGCAAACCTTAATACAGATAATTGGCAAACAGTGCAGGCCCAGATCAGATGCTGCATAAAGGGGTGTCTGATTAGGACATATACTATTTGCAAAGTGTTGCAAAAAGATAAGCCATTTTTTTCAAATAAATTGTGAAGAAACAAGAGGGCCATGATGGCCCTGGATCGCTCACCTGATCCATAGTGTAACAAGTGGGCCCCAGGGAGGGCCATTATTGGCGGAAGGGCTTTAATGTGCATAATGTTGAGGGAGGTCTTAAAGGTGAAGCTTCATACCAAACAAAAACAAAGGCACAAGAACAATCTTGGCAAAGGTCCACTAGATGACGCTACACACCAAATATCAAAGACCTGGGCCTTGCTGTTTCAGAAAAGAAGATTTTTATAAAGATATTCCCTACATAAGCCTATGCACCAGGCTATATAAGTCTCTGCAAAACCAAAGGGCCCTGGGTGGGGGGCATTTGTGGCCCCAGGGCTATAATTTTGACAAACTTGGTAGAGGTCCACTAGATGAAGCTCCATACCAAATATCAAAGACCTGGGCCTTGCAGTTTCAGAGAAGAAGATTTTTAAAAATTTCCCTTTATAAGTCTATGTAAAACCAATCGGTCTCTGGGCGGCGACATTTTTGGCCCAAGGGCTATAATTTCAACAATCTTGGTAGAGGTCCACTAGATGACGCTTCATACCAAATATCAAAGACCTGGGCCTTCTGGTTTCAGACGAGAAGATTTTTAAAGGTTTTCCCTATAAAAGCCTATGTAAAACCAGTGGGCCCTGGCGCGGGGGCATTTTTTGGCCCAAGGGCTATAATTTGAACAATCTTGGTAACGGTCCACTTGACGAAGCTACTTACCAAATATCAAAGACCTGGGCCTTCTGGTTTCAGACAAGAAGATTTTTAAAGGTTTTCCCAATATAAGCCTATGTAAAACCAGTGGGCCCCGGGGCGGGGCCGGTTTTGGCACCAGGGCTATAATTTGAACAATCTTGGTAGAGGTCCACTAGATGAAGCTTCATACCAAATATCAAAGACCTTGGTCTTCTGGTTTCAGACAAGAAGATTTTTAAAGGTTTTCCATATAAGCCTATGTAAAACCAGTGGGCCCCGGGGTGGGGCTGTTTTTGGCACCAGGGCTATAATTTGAACAATCTTGGTAGCGATCCACTAGACAAAGCTACATACCAAATATCAAAGACCTGGGCCTTCTGGTTTCAGACAAGAAGATTTTTAAAGGTTTTCCCTATATAAGCCTATGTAAAACCAGTGGGCCCCGGGGCAGGCCGTTTTTGGCTCCAGGGCTAATAATCCATCCACTGGTTAAGCAGGAGAAGCTCTGGTGGCCATTTTGTTCGCCCTAGCTGAACAGTATGAGCAATTTTGGTAGAGGGACACCAAACGAACATTCCTGTGAAATAATTTCAAAATTCATCCACTGGTTAAGGAGAAGAAATCGTTTAAAAGTTTTTCTATTTTTGCTCTGGCAGCCATTTTGTTCACCCAAGGGGAACGGTATGAGCATTTTTTGATGAGATTCACCAAAGGAACATTCCTGTGAAATAATTTCAAAATCCATCCACTGGTTAAGGAGAAGAAGTCGTTTAAAGGTTTTTCTATTTTTAGCTCTGGTGGCCATTTTGTTCACCCGAGCGGAATGGTTTGAGCAATTCTGGTAGAGGGTCACACAAGGAACACTCCTTTGAAATAATTTCAAAATCCATCCACTGGTTAAGGAGAAAAAGCCGTTTAAACGTTATTCTATTTTTAGCTCTGGTGGCCATCTTGTTCACCCGAGCGGAACGGTTTGAGCAATTTTGGTAGAGGGTCACCCAAGGAACCTTCCTGTGAAGTAATTTCAAAATCCATCCACTAGTTAAGGAGTAGAAGTCGTTTAAAGGTTTTTCTATTTTGTAGCTCTGGCGGCCATCTTGTTCACTGGAGGGAAATGGTTAGAGCAATTTTGGCAGAGGGTCACCCAAGGAACATTCCTGTGAAGTAATTTCGAAATCCATCCACTGGTTAAGGAGAAGAAGTCCTTTAAAGGTTTTTCTATTTTTAGCTCTGGCGGCCATTTTGTTCACCCGAGCGGAACAGTTTGAGCAATTTTGGTAGAGGGTCACCCAAGGAACATTCCTGTGAATTAATTTCGAAATCCATCCACTGATTAAGGAGAAGAAGTCCTTTAAAGGTTTTTCTATTTTTAGCTCTGGCGGCCATTTTGTTCACCCGAGCGGAACGGTTTGAGCAATTTTAGTAGAGGGGCTCCCAAGGAACATTCCTGTTCAATAATTTCAAAATCCATCCACTGGTTAAGGAGAAGAAGTCGTTTAAAGGTTTTTCTATTTTTAGCTCTGGCGGCCATTTGGTTCACCCGAGCGGAACGATTTGAGCAATTCTGGTAGAGGGTCACACAAGGAACATTCCTTTGAAATAATTTCAAAATCCATCCACTGGTTAAGGAGAAAAAGCCGTTTAAACGTTATTCTATTTTTAGCTCTGGCGGCCATCTTGTTCACCTGAGCGGAACGGTTTGAGCAATTTTGGTAGAGGGTCACCCAAGGAACCTTCCTGTGAAGTAATTTCAAAATCCATCCACTAGTTAAGGAGTAGAAGTCGTTTAAAGGTTTTTCTATTTTTAGCTCTGGTGGCCATCTTGTTCACTGGAGCAAAATGGTTAGAGCAATTTTGGCACAGGGTCACCCAAGGAACATTCCTGTGAAGTAATTTCGAAATCCATCCACTGGTTAAGGAGAAGAAGTCCTTTAAAGGTTTTTCTATTTTTAGCTCTGGCGGCCATTTTGTTCACATGAGCGGAACAGTTTGAGCAATTTTGGTAGAGGGTCACCCAAGGAACATTCCTGTGAAGTAATTTCGAAATCCATCCACTGATTAAGGAGAAGATGTCCTTTAAAGGTTTTTCTATTTTTAGCTCTGGCGGCCATTTTGTTCACCCGAGCAGAACGGTTTGAGCAATTTTAGTAGAGGGGCTCCCAAGGAACATTCCTGTTCAATAATTTCAAAATCCATCCACTGGTTAAGGAGAAGAAGTCGTTTAAAGGTTTTTCTATTTTTAGCTCTGGCGGCCATTTTGTTCACCCGAGCGGAACGGTTTGAGCAATTTTAGTAGAGGGGCACCCAAGAAACATTCCTGTGCAATGATTTCAAAATCCATCCACTGGTTAAGGAGAAGAAGTCCTTTAAAGGTTTTTCTATTTTTAGCTCTGGCGGCCATTTTGTTCACCCGAGCGGAACTGTTTGAGCAATTTTGGTAGAAGGTCATCCAAGGAACATTCCTGTGAAATAAATTCAAAATCCATCCACTGGTTAAGCAGGAGAAGTCGTTTAAAGGTTTTTCTATTTTTAGCTCTGGCGGCCATCTTGTTCACCCGAGCAGAATAGTTTGAGCAATTTTGGTAGAGGATCACCCAAGGAGCATTCCTGTGAAATTAGATCAAAATCTGTCCAGCAGTTTTGGAGAAGAAGTTGTTTAAAGCAAAAGTTGACGACGGACGCACGGACGCACGGACGCACGGACGCACGGACGACGGACGACGGACGACGGACAAAGACCGATCCCAAAAGCTCACCTTGAGCACTTCGTGCTCAGGTGAGCTAAAAACAACCCAACACCCCTAATTTTTTAAACGAGTTTTGCTTTTTACAAGGTGAAAGATTCCATTTAGTACAAAGTAGGTGAAACTGCCAATCATGCCCCTGGGTTCCAAATGAGCCACGCCCCGGGGCCCCTTCGCTCCCATAGACTCATAATGGGAAAAAGCTTCAAAAATCTTCTCTGAAACCACAGGGCCCAGAGCTTATATATTTAGCATGTAGTAACGGCAAGTGGTCACTTACATAATTCCTGCCAATCATGTCCCTGGGGTCCAAATGGGCTACGCCCCGGGGCCCCTTAGCTCCCATAGACTCATAATGGAAAAAAAATTCAAAAATCTTCTTCTCTGAAACCACAGGGCCCAGAGCTTATATATTTAGCATGTAGTAACGGCAAGTGGTCACCGGTCACCTACATAATTCCTGCCAATCATGCCCCCCCCCCACCCCCAAATTGGAATACAAAGAAGAAACTGATATTGAAATATCTGAAGAACAGTTTCACCTCCGGATTCTGTGAGACACGTGAAGTACATATCTTGCTTTCATTACAAAAGAGTAATAGTCACTTTTGCATAATGACATTATTAAAGTCTCAGACATGACGCAAAATGAAAAAAGCAAGAGGCCCATGGGCCACAATGCTCACCACAGCTCAGGCGGGCACTGGCAGCAATGTATGGTTTCAGGCTTTAATTTATTGATTATAAAGTCTCCCAAACAAACCCCCATTTCCAAATGAGCACCCATGTGGACTCTGTATCTGAAATATTAGGCCTTTTATGAGGAGGAGGGATGAGACATGGACCTCACAGAGACCAGGTTGGTATCACGGAATGCGTCTTGTCATAAGGAACAAGAATATATATGGTTTAGGGGAGGGGATGTGTACAGTTCCTCAGATATAAGGCCTTTTAAGCTGCGGAGGGGTTGGAGCATGGCCCTTGCAGAGCCCAGGAAAGCCAAGATTTTTGTTGCTGTTAGGACCAAGAAAATATATTGTTTAGGGATGGGGATCTGAACAGTTTCCAAGATATGAGGCTTTGTTTGATTTGAGGTTTAATATCCCCGTCAACACTGTAAAGGTCATTTTGGAGATGTTGCTTCCAATTTTGTGGGACTTTTACCCGACATTGAGATGAAATGACATCTCAAGCCCTGTCGCCCTATGAAACCAATAGGGTTTATAAGCATGGACGGTCCGATTGCGCACTGCTTTGCCTGGGCAGGCTTCCTCTAAGCGGTTTACCAGTACTTGTGTGCGGGTCGGTTTCAGCTCTGCATGGAAGCATCATGCAGCCCATATATTTTTTCAAGCCCTGATTGGCAGGGGCCGGGATAATCTATATGTGCTTGCTTAAGCCAGGTGCTTGCTTAATACAGGTCAATCCAACCAGGATTTCAAGGTTGAATAAAAAATGTAACTTACAACAATACTGATTCAAGAGTGAATGCTGTTAACCTGCAGGGATTTTAATGCATTTGCCTTTTACGAAAGCTGAATGAATGGTTGCTTAACGCCTGTAGCTTGCTTAATAGAGGTGACCACTATGACACTAAGTTTTATATATATGGGCTAAACAATTCAATACTTTACAATGATCAAGCCCCCGCCCATAGGGGCTTGAAGAAATAGATGGACTGCATGATGCTTCCACGCAGAGCTGAAACAGACTGGTAAATCGCTTAGATGATCTAAGCCTGCCCAGGAAAAGCGGTGTGAGTCGGACCGTCCATGCTAATAACCCTGGCGATTTTTTATGTCAATGTTGGGTAAAATTCCCATAAAATTGGAAGCAAAGTCTCCAAAATGACCAACACAGTGTTGACGGGATGGTTAAACCTCAAATCGAACAAACAAAAACTTTAAAATTATCATAGCACTTTGTCTATTAACCCTTATCTTGCTGTTCACGACAACCCCTATCTTTGCAAACAGTGTAGATCCAGATCAGATGGCTTCTGAAGAAGCCATCTGATCAGGATCTACACTGTCATTTAGTTTATGAATTTGTAGTAATAAATTACATCAAGTAATTTGATTGGTTCAGAGTCAGAAATGGGTGTGGCTAAATTGAATATTCAGCAAGAGAAGGGTTAACTTTAACCCTTAATCTGCTAAATATCTTATTTAAGACACACCCATTAACCAACTATCAGCCAATCATATTACTTGACAAATTATAGTCATTCAATTCACAAACTACACTGTTTGCAAAGGTAGGTGTTGTCGTGAACAGCAGGATAAAGGTTAAATCTGCACATGGTTCAACATTATTGGTCAGTAATAATCATGTGGACAACAGCAGTTTAGGCACTGCAGTGTTGTTGACTGTAGGGCAATTATTAATCAACCTAAAAATGTCATCAGAAATTTAATAGCTCAAAATATGGAGCTGTTTCATCAAAAAAGTATGGATTTTTTTATGAAAACGTATGTTGTGGGTATTTGTTAGTGTGTGTGAATTCGGATTTAATGTCGCTTTCAACAATTTTTCAGTCATATCACGACGGTGTCTGGTTGCGACAGGGAGCTCAATGCTCACTTTTATAGTGCTGCCTCACTGAAGTATCATGTCCCAGACACATTACATGATACCACACCCAGTCACATTATCCTGACACTGGGTCGACCAGTCCTAGCTCTACCCAGTAAATCTGAGTGCCAAGCGAGGAGCAGCTAGTACCATTTTTAATGACTTTGGTATGTCGCGGCCCGTGATCGAACCGGTGACCTCCCGTTCCCCGGAGCGGACACTCTACCAACTGAGCTATCTGGGCCGGTAGGGTATTTGTTAGAAGCGTCTTGGTGAGGCGCTTCTTATGAGTAACCACAACCTATGTTTTTCTGAAGAAATAAGATAAAAGTATGTGGGTACCCCTCTTATCTGTGTTTATGTCAGAATATAGCCAACTAGGTCTCTGTCACCTTTTCAAAGCAAGAAATCGGATCCTTGCTCAGCGAAATGCCTCAATTAACAGGACTTTGTACATGTCATTATGTATTAACTATACAAGGAAAATACTGCGTATGTGACCAAATTAAATATCATATAATATGAATGTTTACAATCAATAATCTTAGTTAAGCTACATGCATCTGAACATGATCTGCCGTTAGTTATTAACCCTTTTTGTACCAAATGGAATCTTCTTCCTTATATATAGCAGGAGTCCATTTCAAAATTGAAGGGTGCCAGATTGTGTTATTTTCAAAATTTATTAGAATGGCTGAACCTTTTGCAAACAGTGTTGGCCCTGATCAGACGCCGCGCGTTATGCGGCGTCTGATCTGGGCCTGCACTGTTTGCCAACTACCCATTTTGGGGTTTCCGGTACTAAATGGGTTAATATTTCAGTCATTTGTATACTAGGCCTTGCGGTGCTGAATTTTTTTTTTCCAAATTTCACACGTCCTGCATGACTAAGGGTATGTAGATTCTGGAATATTTCACAGAAAAGTGATAAAATTTTTACTAATCCTCCAAAATTTCTACTCCTCATGGCGATTTGACAAGTGGAGTTTTTCCAGCCCTGCTAGGGGCCCGGGATAGTAGGGACATGGTAGGTTCTAAGTACAGTCAAACTTCAATGGCTCAAACACCTTTGGGACCATGAAAATCTGTTCGAGACGGGTAGTTCGAGCCACTGAGGGCTAATGCCAGGAGGCATAACGACATACTTTAGGACATCTTTTACGGTGTTCTATAATGAAAAATGTATGCTGTGTGTACTCATTAGAATCGCCTCAATGAGGCGATTCTAATGAGTACACACAGCATACATTTGCAAGATAAAAGACAAAAATATCCTAATTTTACCCTCACTATTTCTTATGTATTCCCTAGGGACTCAAGAATGGGTTTGACTCAGCCATGGTTAACGAGCCATCTGTGTTCTAGCCATCGAAGTTTTACTGTATCAGGTTTTTATACCATTGCCAAGATTCTGCATATTACTGATATTATAAATTAACCTGTTGTATACTGGTGGACTCATTGGGTCTATTTTGTTGTTGTTTTTATTCGATTTATGAGTGAAAAACCTGTTAGCAGACTTTGAAGACCCTGATCAGATGCTGCACTGTTTGCCTATGTCCCTTTTATTGGTTTCTGGGCAGGAAACAATGGGCCAAGCCACTGACCCCCACCCTCTTCCCATCAAATCTTGGTAACAGTGTTCTATCTATCTAATGATACTGTGTCGGTCACATTTGACCATTACCGCAGGTGTACATTACATACACTCCAGGTTTGTCTTCTGATGACCAAACAACCTATACTGATTCTGACCACTTCCGAAAATCTGTCATGTTATGCACCAGTCATTTGTAACCACTGCACCCACCCCCCACCTACGGGGAATAGTGGGGACAATGACTTGTCACTTTTCACAGCCCTGCTAGAAGTCCTGCACTGCGGGGACCTCCTGAATGTCATTGCCCCGCTGTTTATAATAGTTAATTCCACTGGGATATGTTTGCATAATATCAATATAATATCTGCGGAACACAGAGGGTAACTACCCCGCACATTAGCCCTACTATCCCCTACCCATTCTCGTTGGTGGGGGGGGGGGGTTACAATGACTAGTGCATTAACAAGTCTGTGATATGAAAAACCTTCCTTAGGGAGGAGTGGGGTATTCCTATTTCTGGTTCAATTGCGGGAAACGACTCATTTAGGCGGTTCTCACAAGTACCCAAATATGTTTGAAGGTGAAATCAGAAAACCATCAATAAGGGCCAGTAATAATGTCCAAATGCATGTCAACATAACCACACCCACATTTTCTGTGTTGGCCTAGCGGTTGAAATTAGAAATTATCTGCTGAGTGCCATTTTTAGATCTATAAAGCAGGGGGGTTACTATAGAGGTCTCTTCTGTGTATTGGCTCAAAAAAGTACAACAAAAATAAACCTCAGCTGATGATGAAATGTGAATGAGATGAAAATTTATCAATTTCACCTGAACCTGATACACTTCTTTTCCTCATTTTCTCCACCAACTTATACTTTATATATTTTCCAGGCTGCATTCAAAATGTCTCTGCATCACTCAAAACGAAAATAGGAAGCTACAGTCTCTTGATTCATATCACACAACATAACTGTTTTGCATTGTCACAAAATGAAAGGTCAAGGTGGAATTGGGTTTTTCCTCCCAGAATGCAACATTCAGCCTCTCTTCAGAAATAAATTCTTAAAATAGAACCATAAGGATTTCCAATATGGACTTTTTCATTTTAACCACAGGGGACACAGCTAGAAATGTCAATACTGTTTAAAATGACACAAAAAAGGAAATATTTGTCACTGAGTGCACAAAAATGGATCAGCAATGAAGGAAATCGAAAACCAAAAGCTATTGACTTCAATGACTTGTGAAAACAAGTTTGAACTAACTAAAACAAACCTTTTGTCAAATTCCTCCAAAATTTCTAGCAAATGCTGTTTAACCCTTGTCCTGCTGAACCCGGATATGCCTTTCCTTTGAAACAATGTAGATCCAGATCAGATGGCTTCTGAAGAAGCCATCTGATGAGGATCTACATTGTTTGTCATTCAGGTTGTGAATTTGTTGTAATAATTTGCATCAAGTAATCTGATTGGTTGATAATCGGTAGTGGGTGTGGCATATATGAATATTCAGCAGGACAAGGGTTAAGACCTGCCCATGAAAGTGTGGATAAGTAAACTGACCGGCTCAAAAATGACCTTAATAGTGTTGACTGGGCCGTTAAACTAAAATACAAACAAACAAATTCCTGCAAAAAAGCATGCCAAACTTATGACACTTTTCTTATTTTTTCTCTAATTATCATAGATTGTAGATGCCTAATGATGGTAAGGAAAATTAATGCATACCCTGGTAAGCCAAACCTTTTTACACATAAACTTCTTGACAATGAAATATGTTGTGGGTACTTGTTAGAATCGCCTCTGTGAGGCGATTCTAACAAGTACCCACAACATACGTTTTCATGGAGAGATAAGAAAATAATCTCCATTTATCCTTGTTTATACTCTTATCCCAACGTATCCTCATTGCAATATAATGTTAATGTAAGTACTTACGAAGTGTTGGACTTGCTGGAGGACTTACACTTCTCTGAAATTAGACAAGAAAATAGCCAGATAGGGATAATGAGGGTATATTACGAAAACGCCTATACAAATACATTGCCACCTTTATCACCAAAAATATGAAAATTTTATGATGAAAAATTGTGATATTTTTCTTATTTTTGCTCAAAATATAGATTGTGGGCACTTGTTAAGAACCGCCTCGATGCTCAAAATATAGATTGTGGGCACTTGTTAAGAACCGCCTCGATGCTCAAAATATAGATTGTGGGCACTTGTTAGAACCGCCTCATCAAGGCGGTTCTAACGAGTACACACAATCTATATTTTAGAGCAGAAATAAGAAAAATAAGGTATACCCCCGGAAACCCCAGTTTTACTATATAAAAGTGGGGTTCAAGGGGGTCAAAATTATATAGGTGTGTTTTCATGATGAATTCAAAGACAAGTACATTTTTTAGAAAATGTTCTGGTAATTGTTAAAATCGACTAAAATAATAAATATCCTTCAAAATGTTTGGGTACTCACAATGCATTATGAAAACACGCCTATTCAAATATATTGAAAATTTTGTCACCAAAAAATTAAAAAATTTCAGGTAATAAAAATTGAATTTCTGCTCTAAACATAGTTTGTGGGTGCTTGTTAAAACCTCCTCACCGAAGCGGTTCTAATGAGTACCCACAATCAATGTTTATGAACAGAAATGAGAAAGATAATGTATAACCCTGTAAACCTCAGTTTTGTTATAAAAAAGTGGGGTTTCAGAGGGTCAAACGTGTATAGGCGTGTTTTTGTGATAGTAAAAATCGTCTGAAATAATAAATATCCTTTTTGATAGCACACCTGTGTGCAGTTAGCCCCCTTCCATCGGGGCTTGAAGAAACAGATGGGCTGCATGATGCTTCCAAACACAGCTGAAACCGGCCCGCACACTAGTACTGGTAAACCGCTTGGAGGATCTAAGCCTGTCCATGCTTATATAAAACCCTATTGGTTTCATTGGGCAGCAGGGATTGAGATGTCCTTTCATCTCAATGTCAAGTAAAATTCCCACAAAATTGGAAGCAACGTCTCCAAAATGACCTTTTCAGTGTTGACGAGGACGTTAAATTCCAAATCAAACAAAAACCTGAGTGCAGTCTTTCATTTCTCCTAAATGATTACTTTCTGATTAAAATTTGCGCATTTTTTCTTATTTAAACTTCAAACATAGGTTGTGGGTGCTCATTAGAACTGTCTCACTGAGGAAGTTCTAACTGTTACCCATATAGAAATAAGAAAATGTATACCCATCATGAAAACACGCCTATACAATTTTGACCCCCTCATACCCCACTTTTATATAGTAAAACTGGGGTTTAAGGGGTATACATTTTTTTTCTTATTTCTGCTCAAAAACATAGATGTGGGTACTCGATAGAACTGCCTCGTTGAGGCGGTTCTATCGAGTCCCCGCAATCTATGTTTTGAGAAGAAATAAGAAAAATATCACAATTTTCCATCTTAAAACTTCTATTTTTTGGCCAAAAAAATGGCAATGTATTTGTATAGGCGTGTTTTCATAATGCCAGTTTGCCCCAGTTTTCTCTATACAAAGTTAGGTTTATAGGGTGTTCATTACACAAACTGGTTAACATGCTACCCACAGTATAGGTTATCTGCAGCATCTTCTACTTCTCAGATTCAGAAAGAGTCATTTCCAAATTGAGAGGTGCTGGTGTTTTTTTTTTTTTATACCCGCTTTTTTTGAAGAAAAATCAGGTATATTGTTTTCATACCAGACTGTTGAGTGGTCGTCAGTCGGTCTGTCCATCCATCTGTATGTCCGTCTGTCACGTTTCTTGTAAATGGATCTCCTCTGCAACCTCTGCAGTTACACTTTTGAAACTTTGCTTGCTTGCTTGCTTGATTTGAGGTTTAACGTCCCCGTCAACACTGTAAAGGTAATTTTGGAGACGTTGCTTCCAATTTTGTGGGACTTTTACCCGACATTGAGATGAAATGACATCTCAAGCCCTGTCGCCCAATGAAACCAATAGGGTTTATTAGCATGGATGGTCTGCCTCGCACCGCGGTTCCTGGACAGGCTTAGATCCTCTAAGCGGTTTACCAGTACTAGTGTGCGGGCCGGATTCAGCTCTGCGTGGAAGCATCGTGCAGCCCATATATTTCTTCAAGCCCCTATGGGCGGGGGTTTGAAACTTTGCATGTGGATAGTACATGGTATGTAGATGGCGGTGGGCTACTTTTCTGTGACCTTGACCCCAACATGGCCCCAAGGTCAAAGGTCAGAAAGTAGGACATTATCATATCTGCTAGACTGTTGGGAATGCACTTCCGAAACTTGATTATTGGATAGCCCTTGGAATACTTTTCGTGTGACCTTGATACCAACATGGCCCGCAGGGTCAAAGGTCAAAAAATAGGACTTTATCATATCTTCTAAACTGCTTTGGGATTGCACTTCTGAAACTTGATTATTGGATAGCCCATGGAATGTAGAACATGTTGGAATACTTTTTGTGTGACCTTGACCCAGATATGGCCCCAGGGTCAAAGGTCAGCAACCGCTCTGCAAGCGGGGCATAATACGCCCATGGCAATATTAATATTTGGTGTATGGTTAACCTTGAAACTTTACACACATGTCCACCTCATAGTCTTACTATCTACAAAGTTTCAAGTTAATCGGATGAATCTGATTTTTATTTGATTTGAGATTTAACCTCCACGTCAACACAGTAAAGGTCATTTTGAAGACTTTGCTTCCAATTTTGTGGGACTTTTATCTGACATCTCAAGCCCTGTCGCCCAATGAAACCAATAGGGTTTATTAGCATGGACGGTCCGCCTAGCACCGCGGTTCCTGGACTGGCTTAGATCCTCTAAGCGGTTTACCAGTACCAGTGTGCGGGCGGGATTCAGCTCTGCGTGGAAGCATCATGCAGCCCCTATGGGCGGGGGCCGATAAATCAGATGAAAACTGTAGGAGGAGTTATCCGGAAACGGAAAAGTTTACAGACGTTCTGATGGACGCCGACCCCATAACAAAACAGGTGTATGAAAAGTATGACCTTGCCATATCTTTAGTGTTATTCATAGAAAAAGCGGGTATTTGCGATGGTATACCATCCACTGCGCCATCTGGGTCTTTTTTGTGGTTTTTTTTTTTTTTCTGAAATCTCTGCAAAACTGTATCAAGTGCTGCAGATGATGGAGATGATTATACTAATGATGATGATGATGATGATTGATGCATTAACTTCAGAATGTGCCGTCTGCTTTTGTTTGTTTGTGCCTTACATCTCAAGCTCTCTGTCCAAAGAAACAACTAGGGTTAAAGGATGAGCTGACTTGCACCACTTTTCCTGGGCAGGCTTAGACCATCGAAGCCGTTTTAATACCAGTACTCAAAAGTTTGGTCAGGTTCAGATCTATGCGGAAGCACCATGTAGCCCAATCTATACAAGCCCAAGGAGGCGGGAGCAGGGGCACTTGGAATACTCTGATAGTGGAATGTTCTGACAGAAACCTCAAAATAAGCCTACTGAATGCTCCCATCATTCTATTCTGAATGCCTGATGGAAGATACCTTATTTTACCATTAGGATAACACACCCGTGCGACATTGTGCATTTTTTTCACATCTTCAAAATGGCTACTTTTCTGATGAAAATCTGTGATATTTTGCTTATAAATACAGCAAACATAGGTTGTGGGTGCTCGTTAGAACCGCATCATTGAGGCGGTTCTAACGAGTACCCACAACCTATGTCTTGGAGCAAAAATAAGAAATATAATGTATACCCCTGTAAACCCCAGTTTTCTCCATTATAAAGTGGGGTATGGGGGGGGGGGCTTCATTTCACAGACTTGTTCACGTGATGCAATGTGTTTCCGAACAGACAAGCCTGAGTAAACAGAATTCAGTATCTCAGCTGCTAAGGATCTACAATGTCTGCCATTCATCTAGCTATCTTTCGACACAACATTGGGATGTTCAAATTTTAGAACAGGTGTGGTAAGGAGTTGAGGTGTCCAAAATTTAGGGTTCCGAATATTTAGGGTAAATACGGGAATGTGCATTATTGCACGTACATTTACAAAACCATAATGTACGGGAGCCTAGCGATTGTCTCATTCAGGAAACAGTGGTTGGAAAATGTATCGAATCAATAAAGCCTCTTCCTGTCTCCTTGTTGTCTTAACTCATTAACCCATTTTGTACCAAATGGAATCTTCCATTTTACGTATAGCAGGAATCCATTTCAAAACTTAGCTCTTATCATGCTGTACATGACAACCCCTATCTTTGGAAACAGTGTAGATCCAGATCAGATGGATTCTGAAGAAGCCATCTGATCAGGATCTACACTGTTTGACATTCAGTTTATGAATTTGTAGCAATAAATTACATCAAGTAATTTGATTGATTGATAGTAATTTGATTGGTTGATTGGTTGATAAAACAGGTGTATCAGGTTGAGTTTATTTCAGAAATTCACCCTTCTCTTGCTGAATATTCATTTAAGCCACACCATTTCTGTCTATCAAACAATCAAATTACTTGATGCAATTTATTCCTACAAATTCATAAATTGAATGTCAAACAGTGTAGATCCTGATCAGATGGCTTCTGAAGAAGCCATCTGATCTGGATCTATACTGTTTCCAAAGATAGGGGTTGTCGTGAACAGCAAGATAAGGGTTAACCCATTGTAAACTGGTAGACTCTTCCATTGCTATATGTTGCACATGTCCATTTGTCATATAAGGGGTGTCAGGCCTATTTTTTTTTTGTTTTTATTCTATTATCAATGGAAAATCCAGTTAGCAAATAGTGAAGGCACTGATCATACGCCGCATTCTGCGGCGTATGATCTGGGCTTGCACTGTTTGCCAAGGTACCCCTTAACCCTTGTTCTGCTAATCCCGGATATGCCTTATCTTTGAAACAATGTAGATCCAGATCTGACGAAGCCATCTGATCAGGATCTACATCGTTTGGCATTCAAATTGTGAATTTGTTGCAACTAGAGCTGTCAGAGGATCTGACTATAGCCCCGCTTCAGCGCTGTCAGAGAAGAAAGTTATTTAAGCTGCAGAGAAAACAGTTATGAACAAGAAATAACTGTTGAAAATTTTACATTATCTGGAAAAACTCTAAGAGTTGTGAGCCCTTGTCCCTCATTTCAATGAGCATGATACATTACCAGAATGTCCATGTTTATACTAAATTTCATCTTCCATTTTTCAATGTTCAAAGGGTAATAACTCCTAAAGTAGGCAAATCAGAGTCAGGGTTCCTGCGCTCTGCACATTGTCTCATGGTGCTTTACACTTGTGTGAAGTGTCATGAAAATATCTCAAATGGTTTGTGAGTTATGGAGCCGACACAGTCAAAATTGCCTTTTTAAATGTTCAAAGGGCAATAACTCCTAAAGTAGGCAAACCAGACTTATGGTTCCTGCACTCTGCACATCATCTCAAGGTGCTTTTCATTTATTTGAAGTTTCATGAAAATATCAGAAATGGTTATGGAGCGGACATAGTTAAAATTGCCATTTTTTAATATTCAAAAGCCTATAACTGAAAAAGTAGACAATCCAGAGTTTGGGTTCCTGCGCTCTGCACACGTAATATGGTGCTTTACATTTGTGTGAAGTTTCATAAAATTATCTCAAACGGTTTTTGAGTTATCGAGCAAAGACGGCTAAAATTGATATTTTTCAATATTCAAAGGGAAATAACTCAAAAATTAGGCAATCCAGAGTTATGGTTCCTGCACTCTGCACACCATCGCATGGTGTTTAATGTTTGTGTGAAGTTTCATGAAAATATGTGAATGGGTTTTAAAGTTATGGAGCGGACACGAAAATTGTTAACAGACACAGACAGACACACAGACAGACACACAGAAAATACGAAAACCTGAGTTATGGTTCTTGCGCTCTGCACATTGTCTCATAGTGCTTAACATTTGTGTGAAGTTTCATGAAATTATCTCAAACGGTTTTCGAGTTATGAAGCGGACACTGTTAAAATTGCCATTTTTCAATGTTCAAAGGGCAATAACTCCAAAAATAAGCAATGCAGAGTTATGGTTCCTGCGCTCTGCACATCGTCTCATAGTGCTTAACATTTGTGTGAAGTTTCCTAAAAATATCTCAAACGGTTTTCGAGTTATGAAGCGGACACAATTAAAATTGCCATTTTTCAATGTTCAAAGGGCAATAACTCCAAAAGTAGGCAATCCACAGTTATAATTCCTTCGCTCTGCACATTGTCTTATGGTGTTTAACATTTGTGTGAAGTTTCATGAAAATATGTTAAGCAGATACAAAGTTATGGAGCCAACACAAATTAACGGAATCACGGAATTACGGAAAATGTTCAAAGGGCAATAACTCCAAAAGTAGGCAATCCACAGTTATAATTCCTTCGCTTTGCACATTGTCTTATGGTGTTTAACATTTGTGTGAAGTTTCATGAAAATATGTTAAGCATATACAAAGTTATGGAGCCAACACAAATTAACGGAATCACGGAATTACGGAATGACAGAAGGACATGGCAAATCCAATATAGCCCCACTTTTTCAAAGCGGGGCTATAATAATTTGCATCAAGTAATCTGATTTGTTGATAATCGGTAGTGGGTGCGGCATATATAAATATTCAGCAGGACAAGGGTTAAGAGGTGGGTGCTTCAATAATCATTTATGGCAAAATTTGTTTGCAAACAGTGGAGACCCTGATCAGAGTCTAATCTGGTCTGAACATTTAGCCAGTGGCCATGTTTTGATGTTTCCCGTTTAAAATGGGTTCATGGCAAAAGATTTTCTACCTAATATCTGGAGAAAGCCAACAGTGCAGACCCTGATCAGACTGCTCCTGAAGGAACAGTCTGATCAGGTACACTGTTTGCCATTCCCATATATGGGCTGCATGATGCTTCTACGCAGAGCTGAATCCGGCCCCCACACTAGTACTGGTAAACCGTTTAAAGTATCTAAGCCTGTCCAGGAACTCATCTCAATGTCGGGTAAAAGTCCCACAAAATTGGAAGCAACGTCTCCAAAATGACCTTTACAGTGTTGACGGGGACGTTAAACCTCAAATCAAACAAACACACATCCATGTCAAATAGTGCTTTTTATTTTTTGTATTTTTTTTTTCAAATCTTCACAACTATTATTTTTCTGACGAAAATTTGCAAAATGTTCAAACATACATGTAGCCTGTAGGTGCTCATTAGAACCCCCTCATAGAGGCAGTTCTAACGACTACCCACAACCTATGTTTTTGAGAAAAAGTAAGAAAAATAATGTATACCCCTATAAACCCCCATATTTTTGTATATAAAGTGGGGTTTATTTGTCTAAATCGCGATGGAAATAAGGGCGAGGATTGTGGCCACATAAAATCGATTTAAGCCCCCCGGTGGAATTCGTTTCCGCTGACCGTTCCAAGGCAGTTCTTCTTTCGCGATTTATTTTTGTTATGGAATGTCTTTAGGTGTTTGTGTCACTTTTGTTATTTTATTTTGGATAGCCTATTGGCCATTTTGTGGGAAAATAACTGTCCTTTTGGCTTTCCACTGTTGGTGTTTCCATTAGGTCTGTTGATGCATGTTTGTGTTTTTTTCCCTTTGGTGTCTCTGATGGGAGCTATGGGTTGATTGTATTGATTCCTCATCATTATACCTGCTTTTTTTAAAAAAAAACGGGTATATTATTTTCGTCACGGGTGTCCGTCCATCCGGACGTCCGTCTGTCCTTCCGTCTGTCACGCTTCTTGTGAATGCAACTACTTTTTTATTTCTTTACCTACAGTGACCAAACTTGGTACAGACATTGCTTGGGGACTGCAGATGTGCATGAAGGTGTCGAAATTTTCATCTGACCCCTTGGGGTCATGGGGTGAGGTCAAAGGTCAAATTTCTAAGAAAAGGCTTGTTCATAGGAAAAGCGGGTATTTGCGATGGTATACCATCGACTGCTGCTCTAGTTGCCTCTACTTCTATTTAGAGGGTTGTTCATTTCATGGACTTGTTAAAGTGATGTTCTGCATTATTTGGCCTCCTTGCTGCTTCATGAAACAAATTTGTTAAAATTTTAGGAGAATTAACCCATTGTATAATAGTGGACTCTTCCATTGCTATATGTTGGACAAGCTCATTTGTCATATAAGGGGGGTCAGGTCTATTTTTTCGTTTATGGGAAATCCTGTTAGCAAATAGTGCAGGCCCTGATCAGATGCCGCATTCTGCGGCATCTAATTCGGCATCTGATCTGGGCCTGCACTGTTTGCCAAGGTATCCCTAAAGGGGTTACCAGTACTAAATGGGTTAAAGCAAGTTCTAAGGTGTCCGAATTTTTATGATTTTTACGGTAACTCTTGGCTCATCAGGGCTTTAAGAAATAGATGGGCTGTATGATACTTCCACGCAGAGCTGAAACCAACCTGCACCGAGAACTGGTAAGCAGCTTAGAGGATTTAAGCCTGCCCAGGCAAATCGGTGCGAGTCGACCTGTCCATGCTTATAAATCCCTTTGGTTTCATTGCACGGCAGGGATTGAGATGTAATTTCATCTGAATGTCGGGTAAAAGTCTCACAAAATTGGAAGCAAAATCTCAAAAATTACCTTTACAGTGTTGACAGGGACGTTAAACCTGACATCAAATAAACAAACAAACAAATGGTAACTCTTGTCTTGTTGAACCAGGATAATGCTCTAGCTGCCTCTGCAAACAGTGTTAATTCAGATCAGATGGCTTCCAGTCTGGGTCTTCACTGTTTGTCAGTCAACTGAATTTATAAAGAGCTGGGGCAAGGTCCATTGTCCAGATCAGTTTCCATGTTGTTGTTTTTTTTTTTTTTTTTTATTTTTGCATGTATGTGTGTGTGTTTTTTTTGTTTTTTTTTTAAGAAATGCACAACTGTGTAGATACAGCTTTGCAAACAATGAAAATGCAGATCAGATGGCATCAGAAACATTTTTCTCTGATGCTATCTGACTGGTATCTCCACTGTTAGTCATTTAGTTGGTCAATTAATATGAGTGAGTGAGTGATTTAGTTTTACGTCTCAACAACAGCTAAGGTCATATGGAGACGGTACCTCAGTTTAAAGACGCATCCGAAAATCTGGAGAAGCCCGGGATCGATCCTTCGACCCCTGGTTTACAAGTTGAGTAGCATAACCACTACACCACAGAGGCTTCAATAAATAACAGCAAATCATTAAATAAATTAGACTTCTTGTTGTTGTTTTTTGGAATAAAGGGAAGTCATTTATTTAAGACTGGATTGTTTCGCCAGTATTGGCTATTTCCCTTCCAAAGTAATTCTGCAGACCAATTGTTTTGACCATTTTTTTTTTATTCACATAAAAAACTTGCAATACCATATATAAAATTTTATTTACATAAAAAATTTGCAATACCATATGTACCCTAAGTAGTTGGATTCCTCTGGCCCCAGCCCACAGGGGCTTGAAGAAATATATTGGCTGCATGAAGCTTCCACACAGAGCTGAATCCGGCCCGCACACTAGTACTGGTAAACTGATAGAGGATCTAAGCCTGTCCAGGAACTGCGGTTCGAGGCGGACCGCCCATGCTAATAAACTCTATTGGTTTCATTGGGCGACAGGGCTTAAGATGTCATTTCATCTCAATGTTGGGTAAAAGTCCAACAAAATTGGAAGCAACATCTCCAAAATGACCTTTACAGTGTTGACGGGGACGTTAAACCTCAAATCAAACAAAATTTGGATTCCTCAACTCCTTACCATAGCTGTTCAAAATCTTGAATAAGATTGAACGACTAATATACACCCCCCCCCCCCCACACCCCCCCCCCCCCCCATGAGTAAGTGACAAAAAATTGAATTGCAAACAAGCATTTTTGAGCAAATGAGGAACATGTATAAAATTTCATGAACAAAGGGCGGTAACTCTGATATATGTCAGATTTTGATGATGATCAAACTCATGCAAAGTCTTCTAAATGCAAAGCCATGTATCAAGTTATTTGGCGATCGATACGTAAACACAGACTGTAGGTAAACACAGACACGGCTAATTTCAGCATTATTTGAAGAACAAAGGGCCATAACTTCCATGATACGTGTCAGATTTTGACAATAATCAAACTCTTATGAGTATATTGCTTTGAATATATATAAGGAATAAGTGGGGGCCCTTGAATGTTGTTTTCAACATAATTAGGTTGAATACATGGAATAATTGTGGGCCCTGGAAAGATTCTTTGAATATATATATGGAATTTGAATATATATATGGAATTGGGCCCTGCAATGTTGCTTTGAATGAATGGAATAACTGGGAGCCCCGTGAATATTTACAACTTTGAGTGAGTGTTTCAGTTTTACGTCCCACCAACAGCTAAGGTCATACGGAGACGGGACCTCGGTTTAAAGACTCATCCGAAAGTCTGGAGAAGCCCGGGATCGAACCTGCGACCCCTGGTTTACAAGGCGAGTAGCGTAACCACTCGACCACGGAGGCTTCTTTTACAACTTTGAATATACAGAATATATGGAATAACTGGGGACCCTTGAATGATTCTTTGAATATATTCACCTTATTTGCATTATCTGCTGGTTCCTAGTCTGAAGGTTATCTGTTTTGGAAAAACAGGTAACCAGACCCCCCTGACCTTTCATGGTCAGGGGGGTCTACCTTTCATAGTCAGGGGGGTCGGGTTACCTGTTTTTCCAATATTTACAATGTGCAAGCTGGGAGCCAGCAAATAATGCAAATATGGTGAATGGAATAACTGGGCCTTGGAATATGATGCATAGTATCATGTAACTTACCTGGTGTATCAAAACTTTCTTCATGTTAGGTCTCTGTTGCTTGGAATCGGACATCGCTCTCGGTCGATACCGATGAGAAAACTGATCCACCGCCGTGGGAGGACCCGACTGATGCCGAGCCCGCGAATTTGGCACTGTGAGCTGTCCTGTGAGAATGGCTCCCATCGGGGTTGCACTTCCTTGAGCCCCCGGGGGAACAGCAGTGTTTGTTGGAATAGAAACATTTACATCACCATTGTTTAAGGCACTAAGTGTTGATTCGTCCATTGATTGGTCCATACGCATTCTTGCAGCTTGAATTGCTTTTTTATTAGGTTTTTTCACACCTGATAAATCTGATTTTGAGCGTGGTCGAATTGAATCGAAGAAGTTTTTAACTTTTGATGAGGTTGAAGGCGAATTTCCTTTGGTAGATTCATCACCAGACTTTTTCCGGTGTCTGTCTTTACCGGCAAAAAGTCCCCGTATACCCGTAGACCCTGAGCGTGGTCGGAAATCCCCATCAACACTGTCCATCGACGACACGAGGGGGTTCATGGGAGATGGTGGATCACCCGTCTCCATAAGTGGCATAGCAAACTGACTCAAATCCTGAAAGAAGAAAAGTTTATACCATTATGGTAACACTTGTCTTCTAAACTATGTGACCCATCAGGGAAAATGGGACCTCTGGCGTGTTTGAAAGTGCTAACTTTGGATTTAATTTGCTAAGAAAAAAACGGCATCTGCTGTGTATTCTTGTGACCTTTTCAACCATATGTTTTCTCACAGGCAAACAGTGTGGACCTTGATCAGAGGAGCAGTCTGATATGGGTCCAAACTGTTTACAAAAATGACTTGTAAAATACACAGCATGACAATTGTTGTAATTGGCACAAATGGGTTAGCTCAAGGGAGAAAACTTCTGCAGACTTACAATAAAGTGCAGACATGCTACCTGCCCTGTTTAGTTTTATACCTTGTGTAAATTTTGTAAATAACAAGTCATATACCTGTCATAACACATATAATTGACATAATCTCTACACAGTGAACCAAATACGTGACTTGACCTAACGTGACAACCCACATTTATTGCCAATATTAATCCTATAAGTGTTAAACAAACTTAACACTTCGACTGTTAATCACAACTAGCCGACAGTATTTTGGAAGTGTACGGTGAAAATTAGACCCGATAATACATGTGAATGTAATGTCGAACCTAATTTACCATGAAAAATATTTTCAATAATCATATTGTCGTCTGCTCCAGAAATGATGGGGTGCACAAGTGACTTAATCAACAGATGACATTTTTATTATTTTAATTTTTACAAAAAAATACTGCCTGACATCACCGGAAAAAAAAGAATGTCATCTGCTATATGGTAATTTGTGCCATAAGCATTAACCCTTACGACGCCAAGAAAAACTACATCTGAAATTGTCATCCGCTGAATGTTTTTTCAAACTTTTTAAAAATATTTTTGCATACAGGCAAACAGTGTGGGCCCAGATTAGACTGCTCCTATATTCCACACTGTTTGCAAAAAAATTACTTTGATGACATTTAAGCAGACGTGATTGGCATTTTATGGGTTAAGGTTATTTCTATAACTCTACACAGGTATGACGCAATCCTATACAAAATACAGGTGAAAAAGAAATCCAGATAATAGTTCAATCAACATTCCTAAGTATACAAAGAAAACATGTTCTGGGCTTTTTACTATTTTTTTTCTTCACAAATCAGGTCTCGGATTAACCCACAAAGTGCCAACAAAAATTATTGAGCAAATAAGTTTTTTTGTTTTTTTTTGGTGGTGGTGGCAGTGGTGTTGGTGAGGGGGGGGGGGGGGGGGTGGGGGGGGGGGAATAAGGCTTGACAAAACCTACTCCAACATGCTAAACCCTTATCCTGCTGAACACAGCAACCCCTACCTTATCCAGATCAGAGATGGCTTCTATGACTTCTAAAGAAGCCATCTCTAATCAGGATCTACAAGGTTTTGTCATGCAGTTGAAAAATACATTATATCAAGTAATTTGATTGAAGGATAGTCAAAAATGGGTGTGGCTTTAGTTATTTATTCAGCAGGATAAGGGTTAACTCCTATAAGACAAATGGAATCTTCCACTACATACTGTCAAACTTCACATCACATTAACAAGTCAATCTAATGAACACTGGGGTTACACCTCTCTAGACCCCATTTTAAAAATAGGGAAAATTGGGGTTCACAGGGTATACATGATTTTTCTTATTTCTATTCCAAGATATAGGACAGCCCCCGGCCATTGGGGCTTGAAGAAATAGATTGGACTGCATCATGCTTCCACGCAGAGCTGAAACTGACCGCACTTGAGTACTGGTAAACTGCTTGAAGGTTCTAAGCCTGCCAAGGAAAAGTGGTGCAAGTTGGACTGTTTGTTTGTTTGATTTGAGGTTTAACGTCCCTGTCAACACTGTAAAGGTCATTTTGGAGACGTTGCTTCCAATTTTGTGGGACTTTTACCTGACATTGAGATGAAATGACATCTCAAGCCCTGTCGCCCAATGAAACCAATAGGGTTTATTAGCATGGACAGTCTGCCAGGCTTAGCTCCTCTAAGCGGTTTACCAGTACTAGTGTGCGGGCCGGATTCAGCTCTGCATGGAAGCATCATGCAGCCCATATATTTCTTCAAGCCCCTATGGGTGGGGGCCGCGCAAGTTGGACTGTCCATGCATATAAATCCTAATGGTTGCATTGGGCAGCAGGGCTTGAGATGTCATTTCATCTCAATGTCGGGTAAAAGTCCCACAAAATCTGAAGCAACATCTCCAAAATGACCTTTAGAGTGTTGACTGGGACATCAAACCTCATATCAAACCAAACAAACGAAACAAGACCTACCTTGTGGGTACTCGTTAGAATCGCCCCAATGAGGCAATTAAAACGAGCACCCACAAACTATCTATGTTTAAGCTATTAGTAAACAAAGTTTTATCATTAACTGCTCTATGAAAACTTATTCAAGATAGGGGTAGTTTGAATCACTGTGTTTCTCTTTTTTTTTTTCTTTTTTTTTTTTAAGTTTTGGTTTTACAGACCTTTCAAGATTATTTCACTCATATCGAGCACCCCCCTCCCCATTCAGGACCTTTTTTTCCAGTGCTTCAAATGAAACTTAACCTCCCATACTGTAGCTACCATAAAAGTCCTAAAAATTCAGACACCTTGAGATTTTTCCTAAAATTTTAATAAATCCAGCAAGGAGTCCAAAAGGTGCAGACAGAATGACAAACAGTGTAGACCCTGATCAGACTGCTCCTTCAGGAGCAGTCTGATCTGGGTCTGCACTGTTTGCTTAGGCCTGTCAGTCCCAATACTTAGGATCATTATGGTATTATTCATTGTTTACTCTTGAGTCAAAACTGCCCTACTGGGTCATTTGGGGTTCAAGGCTAGAAATATAATTTACTGTTGTGGGTGTAACATCTGTCCTGACATGCTACCAACAAACCTTTGAACTACTGCAAAACAGGTCAAACTAGAATCGCGCAGTCGATGGCACGCCATCGCATATCCCCACGCTTTTTTAAAGATACGCCACTATATAAGTTCTCAATTGCAACTCCCACCCAATCTTAAGATCAAAATTCCGAAAGTGTCATGCACTCCTCAGACCAAAGACCTATCACTTCCCGAAGTTTCATGTTTCTATCTGAAACGGCGTAGAAGGAGTTATCCGGTAATCGTTAAAAAGGATGTTATGGGGGTGAAAATCAAAGTTTTTGACCTCTGGTGACCTCAAACCTGACCCTATGGGTCAAATTTTGATTGTTATGTATTCTACTCATTATGCCGTTCGATTTGATATGTCACACGACCAGGTTCTGAAAACTTTGATTTTTTACTCCCGGAGCACCCCACCCCCTGGCCTGGCCCCTAGGGGTAGGATCAAAATTCCAAAAGTGTCATGCACTCCTCAGACCAAAGACCTATCAGTGCCCAAAGTTTCATGTTTCTATCTGAAACGGTGTAGGAGGAGTTATCCGGTAATCGTTAAAAAGGGGGTTATGGGGGTGAAAATCCAAGTTTTTGACCTCTGGTGACCTCAAACCTGACCCTAGGGGTCAAATTTTGATTGTTATGTATTCTACTTATTATACCGTTCGATTTGATATGTCACACGACCAGGTTCTGAAAACTTAGATTTTTTACCCCCGGGGCACCCCACCCCCTGGCCTGGCCCCTAGGGGTAGGATCAAAATTCCGAAAGTGTCATGCACTCCTCAGACCAAAGACCTATCAGTTCCCAAAGTTTCATGTTTCTATCTGAAACGGCGTAGGAGGAGTTATCCGGTAATCGTTAAAAAGGGGGTATGGGGGTGAAAATCCAAGTTTTTGACCTCTGGTGACCTCAAACCTGACCCTAGGGGTCAAATTTTGATTGTTATGTATTCTACTCATTATGCCGTTCGATTTGATATGTCACACGACCAGGTTCTGAAAACTTTGATTTTTTACCCCCAGGGCACCCCACCCCCTGGCCTGGCCCCTAGGGGTAGGATCAAAATTCCGAAAGTGTCATGCACTCCTCAGACCAAAGACCTATCAGTTCCCAAAGTTTTAAGTTTCTAGCTGTAAAAGTGTGGGAGGAGTTGTCCGGTAAGACGGACGGACGGACGTACGGACGTACGGACGACGAAGACAATTCCAATATCCCCACTTTTTCTTCGAAAAGCGTGGGGATAATTAAGTACAGAGCCCACCAGGCCTCTCATCCCCAGCCCCACCCCCACCCAACACACACACAAACAGCTTTGGGGGTAGAGAGGGAGTAGAAACATTGTACAGCTGTGTCTGGAGCAAAGCCCACCTGGCATTTCTGGCATATACCGGTAAGATAAAATGGGTTCCTCCCCACCCTACCCTCAACCACAAAGACACTAAGTTTTGTTTACAAGGTTCCTTTTAAACAGAATACTGAAAGTCTTAATTTATGATCATTTTTTTTTTCTTTTTTCATGATTATTTCACTTATTTCGAGCCCATCGATAATCAGAGGTCAGAGGTGTGTGAAAAACAAAGACACGTACCTGACCTGTCTTTGCAGAACATGGCATCGCACATGTGACCCCAAGCGAGGCTCAAACCACAACATTGAGAGACCTAAAGATTAAAGAGTCAGCGCTCTTACCCACTAGGCCATGGAGGCCCGTTCTTTCTTCAAAATATTGATCATTTAGTTCATACAGCGGCTATTATATTTCTGTCTCCCTTTAATATTTAATGCATCCATTTCCTAAATAGTCAGAAAAAAATATTGTTTCTCCTAATTTAGAATTTCCACAAAAATATCATGACCGGTGCTTTAACCCTTTTGGTACCAAATGCAATCTTCCTTCTTGCATATAGCAAGAGTCCATTTCAAAATTCAGGGGTGTCAGCTTGTGTTTTCTTCAAAAGCTATTGTGAAATTGGCTGAAAATTTCGCAAACAGTGTAGGCCCTGATCAGATGCCGCATTCTGCGGCGTCTGATCTGGGCCTGCACTGTTTGCCAACTACCTCTTTAGGGTTTCCTGTACTAAATGGGTTAATCAATTACACACTTTGCTTTATATATGACAGTATTTTGTGATAATTGAAGGCTAGTTTTCCTTATTTGTGGGTACTCATTAGAACGGCCCTCGGCAAAGCAGTGCTAATGAATACCCACAGCCTATGTTTTGATCTGAAGTGATATTGCTTTGCTGACATGTGAATTGTCTGCTATTCACCATATTTGCATTATTTGCTGGCTCCCAGCTTGCACATTGTCAATATTGGAAAAACAGGTAACCAGACCCCCCTGACCTTTCAAGGTCAGGGGGGTCTGGTTACCTGTTTTTCCAACACTGATAACCTTCAGACTAGGAACCAGCAGATAATGCAAATAAAGTGAATATGCTTCTTGTTATGTGTATGTGAAGCATAATTTTCTCTGACAAAATTTTAATAATGAACATTAGATGGTATTTTGTAGGTTAACCCTTGTCCTGCTGAATATTTATATATGCCACACCCACTACCAATTACTCAACCAATCAGATTACTTGATGCAAATTATTGCAACAAATTCACAATCTGAATGGTAAACAATGTAGATCCTGTCAGAAGCCATCTGATCTGGACCTACATTGTTTCAAAGATAAGGCATATCCGGGATTAGCAGGACAAGGGTTAAGAACACACTGCAACAAGGGTTGATACAATCAGATCCCAATTCCCTCACCCCACATGCCCCCCCCCCCCCCCCCCCCCCCACACACACACACACACAAAGACACACACACAACTAAACCATGTCAGCCGCTCCCCCAACCAAAAACATACTGGGGGAAATAAAAACCTCCCCTCACTTTTACTATGCTTCAAACAGGTATTTATTCAGTCCAACTCATCCATGAATCAATTTGGGTAACAAAGAAAGAACTTAAGCTATAAGCCAAGAAGAAAACATACTTACTTTCTGTTGAGAATGATATTTGGTGATTTTTAAGGGACATCCCTCCCAAAGGTCAGATCCCCGGTGATGTTTCCTCATTATAAGTTTAAAGAATTCCAAACAATTAGGTCACATGTTCCTGAACAAAGCTAAGATAAACAACAACAGAGCCAAGCTCATGAAAAATAACAGCAAAAATAAACTCCCCAGAGGAGAAAACACATCAAATTGCCAATATAATGTTTTATACCAGTTTGACCTTCTGACCTTTGTGTAGCTACTGTCCATTTCTCCTAACACAAATCAGTCAATCATCTCAATAATAGAACAACCCATCATGTCAACAAGTCCGTGTAATGATCAGCCCCCTAAACCACACTTTGTCTACATCATAGTGTAGATTATATTTTCTTGTCCTTTGGGATCATTGATTCCATTGTAGAATTTTGAAAATATCTGAGGGTCACTGATGAGGCCTAGATGGCCGAAACTAGCTAGTCTGGCCCAGAAAACATGTACACTCCATATTTTGTCAGTTCTGTGGTGTATTCCTTGCTTCCAAAGGATAACCCTTTTATAGAACATATTTACAGTAGCTGCTGTAATAATACATTATTTTTCTGCTTTCTGCTCCAAGACATAGGTTTTGGGAACTCGTTAGAACTGCCTCAATGGGACAGTTCTAGCACCCACAATGTATTTTTGCAGTTGAAATATAACAGATTTTCATCAGTTTGGAGTGTGTTATCATAATCTTACAATATTACTCCTGGGTAGCCATTCACCTCACCCATCCCTCACCGGGGACCAGCCCTTGTTCTAATTTACCCTGGTTAACTTTTTATCTTTTTACAGCCCTTTCAAGATTATTACATCTATTTCGAGCTGTTACTCAGGCAGGCTTATAATAAGTGGATAACTTCAACAGTCCACATTCTTTTCTGTGGTTTACAGCCATTTCACGATTATTTCATTCATATCGAGCCAATCGTTAATCAGCTGGGCGAAAACCAGAGCACCTGGAGAAAAAACACCTAAACTTCCATTGCAGGACTTTGCTTCTCACATGTGACCCGAGCCAGGCTCAAACCAAAGCAGTGAGAGACCTAATGATTAAGAATGAACGCTTTAATCAGGCGAGTGGAAGCCGGAGGATCCAGAGAACTAGAAATGGTGTTTGTAAAACACAAAGCCCCCAACCTTTGCTTGTCCCTAGATGGCAAAATATTGTTAAAGACTCAAAAACATACAACAAGAATTCCGCCAAAGGCTATGTTGCGCCTGTGGGGGCGCAAAAGCACCAAACCATGAAATCTAGGTCAAGGTCAAACATGGATGCCTGCATAAAAATTTCACTCCTAGTCGTAAGCATGTACCAAGTATCATCAATGAAACTCTTAAAAACAGACTCTTACATCAGGGTGAAAGTTAGGGTTGTCACACTATTTTACAAAGTCAGTGAACCATAAAATGTAGGTCAAGGTCAGAAATGGATACTTGCATTGAAGTTTCAATACCTAAATTATCGATGAAAATATACATGTGTGTGTGCGTGTGTGTCCATGTGTGTGTGTGTGTGTGTGTGTGTTGGGATTGCATGTATGTGTGTATATATATGCATGCATGTGTATATGCATGCATGAGTACATGCATGTTTGCATGTGGGAGTGCATGCATGCATGGATGCAGGCATGCATGTGTGTGCATGGATGCATGCATGTGTGTGCATGGATGGATGCATGTATGTGTGTGTTCATGCATGAGTGCATGCATGCATGTATGTAAATGCATGCAACTGTGAATACATGCATTTGTGTATGCATGTATAAGTGCATGTGTGCTTGCATGTTTGGATGCATACATAAAACCATGCATGTGTGTATGCATGCATGCATGTGTGCAAGCATGTATGGGTGCATGTATGCATCTGTGAGCACATGCATGTGTGCATGTATGTTTGCATGTGGGTATACATACATGCATGAAAATATGTAATTGCGTGCATGCATGCATGCATGTGTATGATCATGCATGAGTGCATGCATGTGTGAGTGCATGCATGCGTGAGTGCATGCATGTTTGCATGTGGGCGTACATGCATGCATGAAAGCATACATGTGTATGTGCATGTGTGTGAGTGTTTGCATGTGTACATGCATGAGCGCATGCATGTGTGAGTGCATTGCATGTGTGCATGCCTGAGTGCATGTGTGCCTGCATGTTTTTTTATGGCCTGCATTAATGCGTGAGTGCATGCCTTTATGTGCATGCATGAGTGTGTGTGTTAGTGTGCATGTGTAAGTGCAAAAGTGTGCATGCATGTATGTGTGTGCCTGTGTGAGTCCATAAGTGTGCATGCATGTGTGAGTACCTGCATGTATGCATGCAAGCATCAGTGTGTGTGTGTGTGCATGCATGCATGTGCGTTTGTATGTGGGTGTGCAAGCATAAATGAGTGATTGTGTATGAGCATACATGTTTGGGTGTAAATGCATGTGTGTGTGCATGCATGCATGTGTAAGTGGTGTGGGCTGGGTTGAGGTGGGTTGTCATGGGGTGGGGTCGGTGGGGTGGGGTGGGGTAGGGTAGGGATATATGCATGCATGTATTTATGCATGTGTGTGTGTGTGTGTGTGTGTGTGTGTGTGTATGTGTGTGTGTGTGTGCATGTGTGAGTGCATAAGTGTGCATGCCTGCATGTGCATGCATCAGTGTGTGTGTGCATGACATTGTTTGAGTCCATAAGTGTGCATGCATGCATATTTGTGTACATGCATGCATGCATGTGTGAGTACCTGCATTTATGCATGCAAGCATCAGTGTGTGTGTGTGCATGCATGCATGTGTGTTTGTATGTGGGTGTGCAAGCATAAATGAGTGATTGTGTATGAGCATGCATGTTTGAGTGTAAATGCATGTGTGTGTGCATGCATGCATGTGTAATTGGAGTGGGCCGGGTTGAGGTGTGTTGTCGTTGGGTGGGGTGTTTTGGGGTAGGGTGTCATGTGGTGGGGTGGGGTGGGGTGGGGTGGTGTAGGGTAGGGTAGGGTAGGAATATATGCATGCATGTATTTATGTATGTACAGGACAAATAGCATATCACCACCCACTATCAACTTTTGTGTTGGGGTAAATTTCTGTGTTACGTGTTTATGAAGAATAGACAAAAAAAAAATATTCCTAGTCAACAAAGGATTTGTGTATGACTACATGCATGTGTGTGTGGGGTGGGGCAGGGTGTGGTGGGGTGTTGTAGGGTGGGGCATGGTGGGGTTTGGTGTAGTGTGGTGGGGTGGGGTGGATGGGTTTGAGTGGGAAAGCGTGGGGTAGGGTAGGGTAGGGAAGTGATGTATGCATGCATGTATTTATGTATGTACAGGACAAATGGCATATCCCCACCCCATATCAACTTTTGTGTAGGGGTATAATCTCTGTTTATATGTGTTTATGTAGAAAAAAAAACACAAAAAATAATAAAAAAAAAAATGCCCATCCACCCGCCAAACCACCCACCCGGACAACGCTATTTTAAAGGATGGAATTTATGAAAAAACCCGTCCAATAAAACCGAAAATTACCATGATTACAATAATAATTCAAAGTGTGTGGCCTTGGCCCCAAGGTTATGCTAACAAATAAATCAAAGGACAATAACTTGTGAAAGGGGCATAATGCGGATGAGAAAAAAATATGTGTCAGTTAATTTTCCATAGCGAATCCATACCGGTATATGAAATTTCAAAACCCTAGCTTACACGGTTCTTAAGTTAATCCTGATGAAAAAAAAATACGTGTCAGGTTATTTTCCATCAGGAACGCATATATGAAATTTCAAAACCATAGCATACACGGTTCTTAAGTTATGGAATGCATCACTTTTTGCATACATTACAATAGACACTAATTACCAAAATGACAGAGGGCCATAACTCAAATTTTGTCAAAGTTAATCAGGTCATCTACTCATCACCACCAATCTTTTCATCAACTTTCAAGACTCTAGCTATAATAGTTTTTGAGATATCTTGCTGACAAGATTTTATTCAAAAAACTTCAAAGGGCAATAACTCTTGAAAGAGGCATAATCCGGATGAGAAAAAAAAATACGTGTCAGCTTATTTTCCATCAGGAATGCATATATGAAATTTCAAAACAATAGCATATACGGTTCTAAAGTTATGCTATGCATCACTTTTAGCATACATTATAATGGGCACAAATTACCAAAAAGACAAAGGGCCATAAATCACAAAGTATTTTTCGGAATTTTGTCAAAAGTTAAGCAGGTCATCTACTCATCAACACCAATCTACTTGTATTCACCAACATTCAAGGCTCTAGCTATAATAGTTTTTGAGATATTTTGCTGACAAGATTTTATTCAAAAAACTTCAAAGGGCAATAACTCTTGAAAGGGGCATAATCCAGATGAGAAAAAAAATGCGTGTCAGCTAATTTTCCATCAGGAATGCATATATGAAATTTCAAAACCATAGCATACGTACATGGTTCTAAAGTTATGCTATGCATCACTTTGAGCATATATTGCAATGGGCACAAATTACCAAAATGACAAAGGGCCATAACTCACAAAGTTTTTTTGTAATTTTGTCAAAAGTTAATCAGTCCATCTACTCATCACCACCAATATGTTCACCAACTTTCAAGGCTCTAGATCCAATAGTTTTTGAGATATCTTGCTGACAAGATTTTATTAAAAAAATTTCAAACGGCAATAACTCTTGAAAGGGGCATAATCCGGATGAGAAAAAAAAATATACGTCAGCTTATTTTCCATTAGGAATGCATATATGAAATTTCAAAACCACAGCAAACACAGTTCTAAATTTATGCTATGCATCACTTTTAGCATTCATTACAATGGGCACAAATTACCAAAATGACAAAGGGCCATAACTCACAAAGTATTTTTCGGAATTTTGTCAAAAGTTAATCAGTTCATATACTCATCACCACCAATATACTCAACAACTTTCAAGGCTCTAGCTCCAATAGTGTTTGAGATATTTTGCTGACTAGATTTTATTAAAAAAATTTCAAAGGGCAATAACTCTTGAAAGGGGCATAATCCGGACGAGAAAAAAAAATACACGTCAGCTTATTTTCCATCAGGAATGCATATATGAAATTTCAAAAATATAGCATACACGGTTCTAAAGTTATGCTATGCATCACTTTTAGCATACATTACAATGGGCACAAATTACCAAAATGACAAAGGGCCATAACTCAGAAAGTATTTTTCAGAATTTTGTCATAAGTTAATCAGTTCATCTACTTATCGCCACCAATCTATTCTCCAACTTTCAAGGCTCTAGCTCCAATACTTTTTGAGATATCTTGCTGACAAGATTTTAATAAACAAGAGGGCCATGATGGCCCTGGATCGCTCACCTGATCCATAGTGTAACAAGTGGGCCCCAGAGAGGGCCATTATTGGCCCCAGGGTTTTAATGTGCATAATGTTGAGGGAGGTCTTAAAGGTGAAGCTTCATACCAAACATCAACAAAGGCTATAATTAGAACAATCTTGGCAAAGGTCCACTAGATAAAGCTACACATCAAATTTCAAAGACCTGGGCCTTGCAGTTTCAGAGAAGAAGATTTTTTTTAAAGATATTCCCTACATAAGCCTATGCAAAACCAAATGGCCCCAGGGCTATATAAATCTATGTAAAAACAAAGGGCCCCGGCCCGGGGTGGGGGCATTTGTGGCCCCAGGGCTATAATTTGAACAATCTTGGTAGAGGTCCACTAGATAAAGCTCCATACTAAATATCAAAGGCCTTGGCCTTGCAGTTTCAGAGAAGATTTTTAAAGATTTCCCTATATAAGTCTATGCAAAACCAAAGGGCCCCGGAGCGGGGACATTTTTGGTACCAGGGCTATAATTTGAATAATTTTGATAGAGGTCCACTAGATGCAGCTTCATACCAAATATCAAAGACCCAGGCCTTGTGGTTTCAGAGAAGAAGATTTTTGAAGATTTTCCCCATGTAAGTCTATGTAAAACCATAGGGCCCCAGAGTGGGGGCATTTTTGGCCCCAGGGCTATAATTTTAACAATCTTGGTAGAGGTCCATTAGATGCAACTTCATACCAAATTTCAAAGTCCTGGGCCTTGTGGTTTCAGAGAAGATTTTTAAAGATTATCCCTATATAAGTCTATGTAAAACCAAAGGGCCCCGGGACGGGGCCACTTTTGGCCCCAGCACTATAATTTGAATCATCTTGGTAGGGGTCCTTTAGAAGAAGCTTCATACCAAATATAAAAGACCTAGGCCTTGTGGTTTCAGAGAAGAAGATTTTTAAAGATTTTCCCTATATAAGTCTATGTAAAACCAAAGGGCCCCTGAGCGGGGGCATTTTTGGCCCAAGGGCTATAATTTGAACAATCTTGGTAGGGGTCCACTAGATGAAGCTTCATACAAAATATCAAAGTCCTGGGCCTTGCGGTTTCAGAGAAGAAGATTTTTAAAGATTTTCCCTATATAAGGCCATGTAAAACCAAAGGGTCCCAGTCGGAGGCTTTTTTTGCCCCAGCACTATAATTTGAACAATCTTGGTAGGGGTCCACTAGATAAAGCTTAATTCCAAATATCAAAGTCCTGGGCCTTGCAGTTTCAGAGCAGAAGATTTTTAAAGATTTTCCCTATATAAGCCTATGTAAAACCAAAGGGCCCGGCGGCGGGGACATTTTTGGCCTCAGCACTATCATTTGAATAATCTTGTTAGGGGTCTTTTAGATGAAGCTTCATACCAAATATAAAAGACCTAGGCCTTGTGGTTTCAGAGAAAAGGATTTTTAAAGATTTTCCCTATATAAGTCTATGTAAAAACAAAGGGCCCCTGAGCGGGGGCATTTTTGGCCCAAGGGCGATAGTTTGAACAATCTTGGTAGAGGTCCATTGGATGAAGCTTCATTCTAAATATCAAAGTCCTGGACCTTGCGGTTTCAGAGAAGAAGATTTTTAAAGATTTTCCCTATATAAGTCTATGTTAAACCAAAGGGCCCCTGAGCAGGGGGATTTTTGGCCCAAGGGCTATAATTTGAACAATCTTGGTAGGGGTCCACTAGATGAAGCTTCATACAAAATATCAAAGTCCTGGGCCTTGCGGTTTCAGAGAAGAAGATTTTTAAAGATTTTCCCTATATAAGCCTATGTAAAACCAAAGGGCCCCAGGTGGAGGCTTTTTTTGCCCCAGCACTATAATTTGAACAATCTTGGTAGGGGTCCACTAGATAAAGCTTAATACCAAATATCAAAGTCCTGGGCCTTGCAGTTTCAGAGCAGAAGATTTTTAAAGATTTTCCCTATATAAGCCTATGTAAAACCAAAGGGCCCGGGGGTGGGGACATTTTTGGCCTCAGCACTATCATTTGAATAATCTTGTTAGGGGTCTTTTAGATGAAGCTTCATACCAAATATAAAAGACCTAGGCCTTGTGGTTTCAGAGAAAAGGATTTTTAAAGATTTTCCCTATATAAGTCTATGTAAAAACAAAGGGCCCCTGAGCGGGGGCATTTTTGGCCCAAGGGCGATAATTTGAACAATCTTGGTAGAGGTCCAATGGATGAAGCTTCATTCTAAATATCAAAGTCCTGGACCTTGCGGTTTCAGAGAAGAAGATTTTTAAAGATTTTCCCTATATAAGGCCATGTAAAACCAAAGGGCCCCGGAACGGGGGCATTTTTTGCCCCAGCACTATAATTTGAACAATCTTGGTAGGGGTCCACTAGATAAAGCTTAATACCAAATATCAAAGTCCTGGGCCTTGCAGCTTCAGAGCAGAAGATTTTTAAAGATTTTCCCTATATAAGCCTATGTAAAACCAAAGGGCCCGGGGGCGGGGACATTTTTGGCCTCAGCACTATCATTTGAATAATCTTGTTAGGGGTCTTTTAGATGAAGCTTCATACCAAATATAAAAGACCTAGGCCTTGTGGTTTCAGAGAAAAGGATTTTTAAAGATTTTCCCTATATAAGTCTATGTAAAACTAGAGTGTTCACAAGTTTTTTCTTTAATTTGACCTACTGACCTACTTTTTGACCCGAAAAGACCTTTATTCAAACTTAGCCAAGATATTGTCACAATGACCATTCTGAGCAAGATTAATGATTTAACCAAACTTGTGGCCTCCTGAGTATTCACAAGGTTTTTCTATGATTTGACCTACTGACCTACTTTTCAACCGGACATGACCCATATTCAAACTTGACCGAGATATTGTCATGATGATCATTCTGAGCAAGTTTGATTATGATTGGACCAAAATTGTGGCCCCTAGGGTGTTCACAAGGTTTTTATATGATTTGACCCGCTGACCTACTTTTTAACCCGATATGACCCATATTCGAACTGGACTGAAATATTGTCACAATGGTCATTCTGAGCAAGTTTCATGATAATTGGACCAAAACAGTGGCCTTCAGAGTGTTCACAAGGTTTTTCTATGATTTGACCTACTGACCTACTTTTTGACCGGACATGACCCATATTCGAACTTGACCAAGATATTGTCATGATGATCATTCTGAGCAAGTTTGATTATGATTGGACCAAAATTGTGGCCTCTAGGGTGTTCACAAGGTTTTTCTATGATTTGACCCGCTGACCTACTTTTTAAGCCGACATGATCCATATTCAAACTTCACTAAAATATTGTCACAATGATCATTCTGAGCAAGTTTGATGATGATTGGACCAAAATTGTGGCCTCTCGAGTGTTCACAAGGTTTTTCTATGATTTGACCTACTGACCTACTTTTTTACCCGACATGACCCAAATTCGAACTTGACCGAGATATTGTCATGATTATCATTCTGAGCAAGTTTGATGATAATTGGACCAAAACTGTGGCCTCTAGTGTGTTCACAAGAAAAAGTTTACGCACGACGGACGACGGACGACGCACGACGACGCCGGACATCTTACTGTCACAAAAGCTCACCATGACCTTCGGTCAGGTGAGCTAAAAATTTTCAAAGGGCAATAACTCTTGAAAGGGGCATAATCCGGACGAGAAAAAAAAATACGTGTCAGCTAATTTTCCATGAGGAATCCATATATGAAATTTCAAAACCCTAGCATGCACGGTTCTTTAGTTATGCTATGCATCAAAAGTGTAACGCACTGACGAACGGACGAACTAACCAGAACCAATATGCCCCTCCAACTTTTTCAAAGTTGGAGGCATAAAAACGTTGCCGTTTTTGGCGTCTCATATGCGACCTGAGCCAGACTTGAACCTCTTATTATTAAGAGTCAGCGCCCTTACCTACTAGACCACAAGGCCCATGAAGATTAGCTAATGCATTCAAGATATGCCCTCGTTAAAATAAAATTTGTCTTATTTACAGAAAAATATATGCCATGCATATTGGTTACCTTTAAATGGATTTTAGACCTTAATTCATATTTTAACTCCATTTTAGACCTTAATCCATTTTGTACCAGAAACCCCAAAATGGGTACCCTGGCAAACAGTGCAGGCCCAGATCAGATGCCACAGAATGTGGCGTCTGATCAGGACCTACACTGTTTGCAAAACATTTGTCAATTTCCATAGTTTTTGAAGAAATCACAACCTGAAACCCCTAAATTACGAAATGGACTCCTGCATTTATTTGGTACAAAAAGGGTTAATTCAGTCATAACCCAGTGGGTATGACCCTGAACATCATTTCTGGGTATACTCATAGCTTCACTTAACTACACTTTTATTTCAAGGTCAAATTTAATTATGTCAGGGTGAATTTAAGTTCAATATTTTGTAGTTTTGTTCACAATTTTGCAAGCAAAAAAAAAAAAAAATCCCTTCTCTGATTTCCGAAAGCATTGAAGATTTACCCACAATCAATCAACTCGAAGTTAATCCATTAAGTACCAGAAACCCCTAAACGGGTACCCTGGCAAACAGTGCATGCCCCAGGTCAGACGCCGCAGAACGCGGCATCTGATAAGGGCCTCCACTGTTTGTTAAAAGTTCAGCCATTTTCCAAATAAATTTTGAAAAAAAAACACAACCTGACACCCCTAAATTTTGAAATGGACTCCTGCTATATATAAGGAGGAAGATTCCATTTGGTACAAAAAGGTTTTCAATGCCAAAGTCCATGTGACTATCAAAAATCCAGGTAATATGGTCAGTTATAGAAAATAGCCACACTATTCTTGTGGCTGTGACATCAGAGTGTTGCAAAAGAGGGTTATCTATAGAATCTGGACTGGTTTGAAAATCAGTGTAGACCCAGATCAGATGTCACAGAATGTGGCATCTGATCAGAGTCTACACTGTTTGCTTACAGTACAGAAAGTTTTAAATGAAACAGTCTATTAGATCATCATTCAGAACCATCTTTCCAGCCTGCACTTGGAAACAATTGACCCGCCAGTGCTGGCAGCCATCTAGGCAATGCCCCTGTGGGCATTGACTGAAATCGGCCTAATGGTAATATTAGGAAGAATTGAGGACTGTTGGTGCCACACAACACACGGGATATTGACCAATCACAATAAGCGGCTATGAGCAGTTAATGCTCAAAGCAGGCCTACCATAGTACACAATATTCATAAATGTAACATATTTTTACCCTAAGTATTCCAGTCCTCAGCTTTCTATAATTGTTGTCTAACAAGAGCGCATGCGGGTGCCAACACTCAGCTGCAGTTTCTTTTAGTTAAACAAAAATTCTAAGTCGAAAAAGGGGCATAACTGTGCCAAAAATAGTTTGAGGGTTACACTACTGGTATGAGTTTCCTTTTTCATAATGGAGAACTGGTCCGAGTTTCAAGTAAATATGTTCAGTAATGACAGAGATATTACAAAATGTCAAAGTTTTTGCAAAAATTCTTAGTCGAAAAGGGGCATAACTGTGCCAAAAATAGTTTCAGGGTTACCTCACCTATTGGTATGAGTTCCCCTTTTCATAATGAACAACTAGTCCGAGGTTCAGTAATGACCGAGATATTACAAAATGTCCAAGTTTTTCAGGACGAGGACACAGGACGACACAGAGCTATGATAATACCTCGTCCTTTTCTTCAAAAACAGCCAAGCTAAAAATAACTGGATCTGTGGCAAACAGTGTAGACTGATGAGATGCCACATAATGTGGCATCTCATCTGGGTCTGCTTTGATTGCATAGACCTGCCAATCCAAATACTGCATAATAACCCAGATTATTATGAATTGGAAATTTTATCCATACATATTCTATATTTTGAACTATATTTTGTTTCAAAATATTATAAAGAATGGCCAGGTCAATCAATACACTTCAAATCACATGCAAAGCTCCAGATTTGACATTTGGATCAAATTCTCCAACTGAAAGTGACATTTGCCCTCCCCTACAGGCCTTTCAAACGGAGAATATGATCCCGTTTTCCCCGTAAAACGGGGAAAACGGGATCACATTCTCCGTCTGATAAATGAATTTGTTGTACTGCGAAGCTATTTCAAGATATTTTGGACATTAATGCAATGCCTGTGCAGTGGACATCCATCATCAAACACGCTCATCTGCATGTAGCACTACATTCAAAGTGAAACTGTTTTATGTCATGTTAGAAAGAGAGTTCAATAATAATGAAGATTTTGTTTGTTTGATTTGAAGTTTAATGCCCCCGTCAACACTCTAAAGGTAATTTTTGAGACATTGCTTCCAATTTTGTGGGACTTTAATTTACCCAACATTGAGATGAAATGACATCTCAAGTCCTGTCGCCCAATGAAACCAATAGGGTTTATAAGTATGGACAATAAGCATGGACAGTCCAACTCGCACTGCTTTGCCTGGGCAGGTTTAGATCATCTAAGCAGTTTACCAGTACTTATGTGCGGTCGAATTTCAGTTTATGACGGGGACGTTAAACCTCAAATCAAACAAACAGTTGGTATTAGTTATTTTGTCATCTGGATCACTTCCCCACCTGAAAGTGATATTTGCCCTCTCTAGTCTTTCAGGCGGTGAATCGTAGTGATTCCATGTTCCCCGTAAGAGATCAAAATAACGAATTTGTTATACTGCAAAGCAGCTTTTTCATGATATTTTGGACATTGTTGAAGTGGACATCTAGAGAAGTGTATGTTTACATATGACATCATCTGTATGCGGCACTACAGTGATCCCAGTGCTCCGTGAGAGTTCAATAATGGAAAACAATGAAATGAAGAACCGATTGGAGGAAAAATGAAAGAGCAATATACTGCTCATGGGGCTGTGGGCTTGCACCGACCAACCAGAAGCTTACAAATTTCTTTGCAATTCAGAAAGGTTAAGTATTGGGGACAATTAACCCATGTGTCCAGCTGATTACTGAATTAGCCACACCCATTTCTGAGTACCAGCCAATCAGATTACATGATATAATGTTTTCATTCAAATTCACAAACTGAATGACAAACAGTGAAGATCCTGATCAGATGGCTTCTTCAGAAGCCATCTGATCTAGATCTTCACTGTTTGCAAAGATAGCGGTTGTCAGCTGGAAATTTTTTCAAAATTTTACTCTTCCAGCAGGAACAAGAGCATGCAGATTTGGTAAATTTCATAGGGACAAGGCAAAGGTAAAATTTTTACTTGTCCTTCAAAAATTTTACTCCTCATGGCGAGTGGACGAGTTGAATTTTCCGGTCTTGACCTACTGAATCAAAATAATCCCTACAATACCTTTGAAGAAGCCATCTGATCTGGATCTACACTGTTTGACATTCAGTTTAAATGAAGACATACATGCATCAAGCTACCTGACTGGTTGACTGGCAAAATTAACCCATTTAGTACCAGAAATCCCAAAATGGGTACCCTGACAAACAGTGCAGGCCCAGATCAGGTGCCACAGAATGCAGCTTCTGATCGGGTCCTCCACTATTTGCTAAAAGTTCAACCATTTTCCAAATAAATTTTGAAGAAAACACAACCTGACACCCCTAAATTTTGAAGTGGACTCCTGCTTTATATAAGGAGGAAGATTCCATTTCGTACAAAAAGGGTTAAACTTTACTCAGCAGGACAAGCATCCTTCAATCTGTTTCGTTTGAGGTTTAACGTCCCAGTCAACTTTATTTATGTCATTTTGGAGACATTGCCTCCAATTTTGCGGGACTTTTACCTGACATTGGCATGAAACGACGTCTCAAGCCCTGCCGCCCAATGAAACCAAAAGAGTTACATGCATTGGGCAGTATGACTCATACCACTTTGCCTGGGCAGTCTTTGTCCTTCTAAGTGGTTTACCAGTACTCATGCCTGGTCAGGTTCAGCTCTGCGTGGAAGCAGCATGTTTTTCTCCAAGTGGGGGCAATCAATCTGGACAGAAACGAATGTTGTGAGTACTTGGAAGAATGGCCTCCACTGGAATTACCTCGTGGAGGCTGTTTGTTTGATTTGATGTTTCACGTCCCCGTCAACACTGTAAAGGTCATTTTGGAGAACACAGGTGTTCACCAAAAAAAATACAATATGCACCAAATCATCAAGTTAAACTATCCACCTCTTATAATAAAAGACTTTTCTGTTCAATAAAGTGGATGGATGGATGACGGACAAAGCTGTTGCATAATAATCTTGTCAAATTCAACATTGACACACAGCCCCAACAGGGCTCCATAATTATATAGTAGGTACCGGTAATATTTTCCTTACATAAAGTTATCAGAAACTTTTGTTGTTACTTGTAAGAATTGCCTCAATGAGCCAATTCTTACAAGTTTACATAACTTATGTTTTTATAGAGAGATTAACAAAATTACCTGAACCTTTTTAGAGGGAATCAATTTTCATTGTACCTTGGCAAATGACGTGCTTTCTTTTAAATTTGATCCTGTCGGAGTAAATATTGCCATTAAATAAACACCTTAATGACGTTGGTAACATTATCTTTTACACTTGAAAACAGATACTTTAATAGATTGGACAATACAGAAGCCGTTTAAATCTTAAAATAACAACATTATAACTAATAACAGTCATTATCTACTGATAATAAACATTATAACAGGTCAATTGGGCATGGCTGCAAATATGTGTTTGCATTTTACATCCCTCCACATTTCGATAAAACACCCGTGCCACACAGCGCATTTTTCTCATCTCCAAGATGGCAACTTTTCCAATGAAAATCTGTCATATTTGTCTTATAATCTTTATACTGCTTACATAGGTTTTGGGTGCTCGTTAGAACCGCCTCAGTGAGGCGGTTCTAACGAGTACCCTCAACCTATGTCATGGAGCAGAAATAAGAACAATAGTATATACCCCTGTATACCCCAGCTTTCTGTCTATGAAGTGGGATTTAAGGGGTGTTCATTTCACAGACTTGTTCACGTGATGAAAACCAGCCTTGACACTCTGACATGTAAATTGTAGGTCTAGCAAACAAATGATATGAAATACCCAGCAATATTTATGCAGATAAAAAATATTTGATGTCGTCAAACTCATCACGAAAACACACCTGTATAGTATTGACCCCCATTAAACCCCACTTTTATATAGCAAAATAGAGTTACTATATTTCTTATTTCTGCTCAAGAACATATATATTTTTTTATTGTGCGTACTCGTTAGAACTGCCTCTACGACTAACGAGACGCTTCATACGAGTACTCATAATCTATGTTTTGTGAAGAAAAAAGAATAATATCAGAATTTTTTATGAATTTTTTATCTAAATTCGTGGTAAATTGTCAATATATTTGAATAGGTGTGTTTTTGTAATGTATTACAAGTCATACTTCTTTCTTCCGCCTCTTCCAAAATCCCGTCGAAAAACGTAAACTATATCTCCGTTTTTCGTAACTCTTTGCTAGCTTTGCCGCTGCCTTTTCACTCTGAGAACGTTTTAACATGACTGTTCAGTTTTCTTTCTCCACCTCTTTCAACTTTGGGAAAAATTCACACAACTTTTTCAACACGATTTCTTTGCTTTTAGTCTTCCTCGTTAACCCATAAAATGCGGATCACAACAATTGTCGTGTACTTTGCCATCTGCTGGTTATTGTTTGCAAACAGTGTGGACCAAGATCAGACTGCTCCTGTAGGAGCAGTCTGATCTGGGCCCACACTGTTTGCCTGTATGCAAAAATACTTTTAAAAAGTTTGCAAGAAGATTCAGCAGACGACATTTTCAGATGTAGTTTTTCTCCGTGTGCTAAGGGTTAAATGTAACTACTAATTAGCACAAAAAAAAATCTAGAGTATTAATTTATTTTTCCTTGTTTTGAAGTAGATGTACCATATTTACTGTATGTTATCGGTCCGGCAAGCCTGTGCAAACAGTGTAAACCCTAACGAGACACCACATTCTCGCCACCTTCTGTGGCATCTCATCAAAGTTTACACAGTTTGCTACTAATCCAGCTATTTTTAGATACAACAGTGGGCTTATTCAAATTTTTAACAAGGGTGGTGTCCAAATATTTAGGGTAAATACGTAATATATTTACCCTTGAAGCACCAAGGAAAATTCTGATCTGGATCTTCACTGTTTGCAAAGGGTAGAGGCAGGCTCCCATTTAACATGATATTATATCCCTTCATGAAACTGACCATTGGGCAAACACGTTTTTTTTGTCACATTTAGATCACGATCTGCTGTTGACAGTTCATTACGACAACACATCAGTTGACTAAAATGGCGTCTTTCGTATCCATATAACTAGCATTTTTCCGATGTAAATGTTTAAATCATAAAATGCCAATCACGACAATTGTCGTCGTCTGCGTTGCCGTCTGCCAGTTACATAAAAGTAATTTGTTTGCAAACAGTGTGGACCCAGATCAGACTGCTCCTGTAGGAACAGTCTGATCTGGGTCCACACTGTTTGCCTGTATACAAAAATATTTTTTAAAAAGTTTGCAAAAAAAATCTGCAGACGACATAAGCAGACAACATTTTCCGGAGTAGTTTTTCTTGGCATCATAAGGGTTAACTTTTTTTTTTTTAAAATCCAAATACAGATTGTGAGTGCTCGTTAGAATCACCTCATTGATTTTTTTCTGTTTTGGTTTTACGACCCTTTCAAGATTTCAAGATTATTTCACTCATACTGAGCTGATTTTTAATCAAAGGTGGGTGAAAATCCGATTACCTGGAGAAAAACCACCTAACCTTCCATAGTGATTCTAACGAGTAGCCACAATCTATGGTTTCTAGGAGAAAACATGGAAATGAATCAATATACCAGTAAACCCCAGTTTTCTCATATAAAGTTGGGTTTAAAGGGGTGTTCATTACATGGACTTGTTAACATGATGATGTCTTCATTATTAAGGGTACTCCGGTTTTCCACCACCTCTAATTAACGATCGGCTCGATATGAGTGAAATAATCTTGAAAGGGCCGTAAACCCCCCCCCCCCCCCCCAACAAAAAAAAAATGTCTTCATTATTAACCCTCTTTGTACGAAATGGAATCTTCCTCCTTATATACTGCAGGAGTCCATTTCAAAATTTAGGGGTGTCAGGTTGTGTTTTCTTCAAAAACTATTTTGAAACTGGCTGAAAATTTTGCAAACAGTGTAGGCCCTGATCAGACGCCGCATTCTGCGGCCTGCACTGTTTGCCAGGGTACCCGTTTTGGGGTCTCCAGTACAAAATGGGTTAATGATAGCTTAAAGCCAATTTTGTACTGAATACTCCCCTTATATACAGCTGGGGGGCATCCGCCCATCGGGCTTGGTAAAAATGGTGCTTCCACGCAGAGCTGAAACCAACGGCACAAGTACTGGTAAACTGCTTAGAAGGTCTAAGCCTGCCCACTAAAAGGTACAAGTCAGATCGTCCATGCATGTAAACCCTATTGGTTTCATTGGGCAGCAGGGCTTTAGATGTCATTTCATCTCTAAGTCAGGTAAAAGTCCCACAAAATTGGAAGCAACATCTCCAAAATGACCTAAATAGTGTTGATGGGGACGTTGAACCTCAAATGAACTATATACAACTGTGAGTCCATTTCGAGATTTAGGCGTGTAACTGTCTGGTTCAGTTATTCTTACAAATTTATTTCGAAAATGGTTAAACTGTCTGTAAACAGTGAAGGCCCTGATCAGACGCCACCTAACAGAGTGCTAGTGAATGAATGTCATTTGACATGTAACCGGTTACAATTCTAATTCTGAATGAGGACTGCACTGTTTGCCAGTGACTAATACAGTAAAATTCCTATATTAAGACCACCTTTGGGACTGTTCAAAAGTGGTCTTAAAGACCACTTTTGAACTGTTCCAAAGGTGGTCCCTGACCAGAGGACATTGTGGGCAGAAGACACAAAGAATAACTGCACCCTTCTTAATAAGTTATTTTAAAGGAGAACTAGTCTTAATTTTAGGTGGTCTTAATAGCGGAATTTCTCTGTATATGAAATGAGTTGAATGGCAGGCATTTTTGGCTTTGATAGTGAACCTTCATGGAGATGTTAATTGAAGAAATTCTTGACTTACTCATCTAAAAGCATGTTCAGAAAAATGACATCACAAGCCCTACTGCCAAGAGAAACATGCAGGGATGTTCAGAGACACACCACTTTGCCAGGACAGGCTATTAGGCCTAAGCTGTTTACCAGAACTCATGTTTGGTCGGTTTACTGGCCCCCGCCCATGGGGCTTGAAGAAATAAATGGGCTGCATGATGCTTCCACACAGAGCTGAAACCGACCACACATGAGTATTGGTAAATGGCTTAGAGGATCTAAGCATGCCCAGGTAAAGCGGTGCAAGTCAGGCTGTCCATGTTTACAAACCCTATTGGTTTCATTTGGCGACAGGGCTTGAGATGTCAGTTCATCTCAATGTCAAAAATTGGAAGCAACGTCTCCAAAATGACCTACACAGTGTTGACGGGAGCGTTAAACCTCAAATCAAACAAACAAATCGGTCGGTTTCAGCTCTGCGTGGATGCATCATGCTCTCCAATCTCGAACAAAAAATTCAACTCCCTTGTGGCCTAGTGGGTCAAACTATTGTTTTCATTGGGCAGCAGGCTTTAGATGTCATTTCATCTCTATGTCAGGTAAAAGTCCCAAAAAAATGGAAGCAACATCTCCAAAATGACCTAAATAGTGTTGACGGGGACGTTAAACCTCAAATGAAACAAACAACTATATACAGCTGTGAGTCTATTTCGAAAGTTAGGCGTGTCACTGTCTGGTTCAGTTATTTTTACAAAATTTATTTTTAGAAAATTGTTAAACTTTCTGTAAACAGTGAAGGCCCTGATCAGATGCCACCTAACAGAGTCCTAGTGAATGAATGTCATTTGAGGTGTCACCGGTTACAATTCAAATTCTGAATGAGGACTGCAGTGTTTGCCAGTGACCAATAGAGTAAAATTTCTGTATTAAGACCACCTTTGGGACTGTTCAAAAGTGGTCTTAAACACCACTTTTGAACTGTCCCAAAGGTGGTCCCTGACCAGAAGACATTGTGGGCAGAAAACACAAAGACAGAGAAACTGCACCCTTCTTAATAACTTTTTTTAAAGGAGAACTGGACAAAAGTGCCCAGTGGGGCACGTATACCCCCCGCCAGTGCCATCACCTCAGCTGAAAATAGCAATGTCAAAAGCTTCTTTGCATAAACAGGCCATATTCCATAGAATGGCCATTTTCAAGATTCAAAGGGCAATAACTCTGAAAGTAGGAAAGCAAGATTATGGTTCATGTGTTCTGCACGTCGTCTCATGGTGTTCAACATTTATGTGAAGTTTCATGAAAATATGTCAAGCAGTTTAAAAGTTATGGAGCGAACACGAAAATGCAAGTAATAACATTCAAAGGGCAATAACTCTGAAAGAAGGAAAGCAAGAGTTAGGGTTTATGTGTTCTGCACGAAAATGCAAGTTAAAACATACAAAGGGCAATAACTCTGAAAGTAGGAAAGCAAGAGTTACGGTTCATGTGTTTTGAACGTCGTGTCATGGTGTTCAACATTTATGTGAAGTTTCATGAAAATATATCAAGCGGTTGAAAAGTTATGGAGCGGACACGAAAATGCAAGTTAAAACATACAAAGGGCAATAACTCTGAAAGTAGGAAAGCAAGAGTTAGGGTTCATGTGTTCTGCACGTCTTCTCATGGTGTTTAACATTTATGTGAAGTTTCATGAAAATATATCAAGGGGTTGAAAAGTAATGGAGCGGACACGAAAATGCAAGTTAAAACATACAAAGGGCAATAACTCTGAAAGTAGAAAAGCAAGAGTTCCGGTTCATGTGTTCTGCACGTCGTCTCATGGTGTTTAACATTTATGTGAAGTTTCATGAAAATATATCAAGCGGTTGAAAAGTTATGGAGCGGACACGAAAATGCAAGTTAAAACATACAAAGGGCAATAACTCTGAAAGTAGAAAAGTAAGAGTTACGGTTCATGTGTTTTGCACGTCGTCTCATGGTATTTAACATTTATGAGAAGTTTCATGAAAATATGTCTAGCGGTTCAAAAGTTATGGAGTGGACACGAAAATGTTAACAGACACACACACACACACACACACACACACACACACACACACACACACACACACACACACACACACACACACACACACACACACACACACACACAGAAAATACGAAAACTATATACCCCCATGGCATACTGGGTATGCCGGGGGTATAATTAGTCTTAATTTTAGGTGGTCTTAATAGCGGAATTTCTCTGTATATGAAATGGGTTGAATGGCAGGCATTTCGGGCTTTGATAGTGAAACTTCAAGGAGATGTTAACTGAAGAAATTGTTGACTTACTCATCTAAAAGCATGTTCAGAAAAATTACATCACTGCCAAGAGAAACATGCAGGGATGTTCAGACTTACACCACTTTGCCAGGACAGGCTATTAGGCCTAAGCTGTTTACCACAACTCATGTTCGGTCGGTTTCCTGGCCCCCGCCCACTGGGGCTTGAAGAAATAAATGGGCTGCATGATGCTTCCACGCAGAGCTGAAACCGACCGCACATGAGTACTGGTAAATTACTTAGAGGATCTAAGCATGCCCAGGTAAAGCGATGCAAGTCAGACTGTCCATGTTTACAAACCCTATTGGTTTCATTTGGCGACAGGGCTTGAGATGTCAGTTCATCTCAATGTCGGGTAAAAGTCCCACAAAATTGGAAGCAACGTATCCAAAATGACCTACACAGTGTTGACTGGAACGTTAAACCTCAAATCAAATGAACAAATCGGTCGGTTTCAGCTCTGCGTGGATGCATCATGCACTCCAATCTCAAACAAAAAATTCAACTCCCTTGTGGCCTAGTGGGTAAGAGCACTGACTCTTAATCATTAGTTCTCTTACCACTGTTGGTTGAACCTCCCTAGGTCACATGTGAGATGCCAAGTGCTGCAACAGTATGTCAAGTGGTTTTTCTCTGGGTGCTTCAGCTTTTGCCCACTTCTGTACTCCAAATTTTCTGATTAACGAGCAGCTTGAAATAAGTGAAATAGTCTTGAGGGGGCCGTAAAACCAAAAACCAAATGACTTCCTTCCAGTCTGAGATCAGGAAATGAAACTGGCTCTGTATCGAGTGCAGGCTCTGTATCGAGTGCAGATATGTATATGAGAACAAAAATAACCTCCATTCAATATACCATAATGATCCTAAGTATTGGGACAGACAGGCTTAAGCAAACAGTGCAGACCCAGATCAGACTGCTCCTGATTCTTCAGGAGCAATCTGATCTGAAGGAGCAGTCTGATCAGGGTCTGCACCTGCTCACAATTCTGCCTGCACCTTTTGGACTCCTTCCTGGATTGTGAAACAAATTCATTAAAATTTTAGGAGAATTACAGCAAATCCTCAAGGTGTCTGAATTTTTAAGATTTTTATTGTAGTTTGTTTGATTTGAGGTTTAACGTCCCCGTCAACACTGTAAAGGTCATTTTGGAGATGTCGCTTCCTATTGGGACTTTAACCTGACATTGAGATGAAATGACATCTCAAGCCCTGTCGCCTAATGAAACCATTAGGGTTTATAAGCATGAAGGGTTCAGACGTGCACCGCTTTGCCTGGGCAGGCTTAGATCCTCTAAGCGGTTTACCAGTACTAGTGCGCGGGCCGGATTTAGCTCTGCGTGGAAGCATCATGCAGCCCATATATTTCTTCAAGCCCCGATGAGCGGGGGCCGCTGCACCTTTTGGACTCCTTGCTGCATTGTGAAACAAATTTGTTAAAATTAAGGAGAGTTACAGCAAATCCTAAATGTGTCAGAATTTTTAGGACTTTTTTGGTAATAATGAACTATGTCCAGACATGTGTTTTTTTTTTCTTTGTATGAATTTTGTGGTACTGGAACCATTTCAAGACCAGAGGAGTAGATAGATGGGGCAACTTATGATAGTGCCTCACATGTATAAAAACATATGTTGTGGGTACTCATTAGAATTGCCTCATTGAGGCAATTCTAATGAGTACCCACAACATATACTGTCACAGAACCCCAGAGAAAATCATCTCAAAGTTATCACGGAATCCACTCCTCTGAGATATTTCTGTCAAGTACATCGCTATCAGCCAATACCTGACCTTGATCACGTTCCTTCTATTTTTCTCAGTCTACATCAATACAAAACTTCCCTTCCAGACAAAAGAAGGAAAACATTATAAGATCCGCAAATTCCAGAAGCTAAAAAAGAAATCAGGCGGTTGACAGAGAGCAGAATTTTTCAATAAATACTGTATGAAATTGGCAGAAACCAGAAAATATTCAATTATGGTTTGTTTATGTCAGGGTGAATCGTTCAGGTAAAATCTGGGATAATTTACTTACAGTATTACCCGTAACAAGTTCAATGTATGCTTAGGTTCTGTTTGTTTTTGCTGATTTGTTTGTTTGATTTGAGGTTTAACAACCCTGTCAACACTGTAAAGGTCATTTTTGAGACGCTGCTTCCAATTTTGTGGGACTTTTACCCGACACTGAGATGAAATGACTTCTCAAGCCCTGCTGCCCATGCAATGAAACCAATAGGGTTTATAAGCACCGACGGTTCCGACTTGCACCGCTTTGCTTGGGCAGGCTTAGATCCTCTAAGCAGTTTACCAGTACTCGTGTGCGGGTCAGTTTCAGCTCTGCGTGGAAGCATCATGCAGCCCATCTGTTTCTCAAAAGCCCCGATGGGCGGGGGATGATTGTTTTTGCTGAGGTTTACAATCCCCATCAACACTATTAACCTTTTTTGTACCAAATGGAATCTTCTTCCTTATATATAGCAGGAGTCCATTTCAAATTTAGGGGTGTCGGGTTGTGTTTTCTTCAAAGTTTATTTGGAAAAATGGCTGAACTTTTAGCAAACAGTGGAGGCACTGATCAGACAACGCATTCTGTGGCGTCTGATCTGGGCCTGCACTGTTTGCCAGGGTACCAGTTTTGGGGTTTCTGGTATACTAAATGGGTAAAGGTCATTTTGGATATGTTGCTTCTAGCTGATTTTGTTGGACTTTTACCCGACATTGAGATGAAATGACATCACAAGCCCTGCCAACCAAAGAAACCACTAGGGTTTAAGGGACACTTGCACCAGTTTGTCTAAACCTTTTCATCATTTTAACCCTTGTCCTGCTGAATATTCATATATGCCACACCCACTACTGATTATCAACCAATCAGATTACTTGATGCAAATTATTGCAACAAATTCATAATCTGAATGACAAACAATGTAGTTCCTGATCAGATGGCTTCTTCAGAAGCCATCTGATCTGGATCTACATTGTTTCAAAGATAAGGCATATCCGGGTTCAGCAGGACAAGGGTTAACAGTACTCATGTGGTCTGTCTCAGCTCTGCTCAGAAGCAGCGAGCAGCCCAATCTAATTATCTGAGCCACAAAGGGAAGGAACTTGTTTGTTTGTTTATTTGTATTGGAGTTTAAAGGCCCTGTCAACCATATATATTTTTAGGTCATTTTTGAGCTGGTCAGTTTACCTCGCCACACTTTCCTGGGCAGGCTTATACGTAAACAGTTAACCAGTATAGTGCACATTCTTTCACAGAAACTGACAACTGCCCTTCTTGAATCAGCAGAAGGGAGAGCTAGAATGACCATAGAAAAGATTGCATGATTGTATGGTGTTTCTTATTATGATTCAGCTTAATTGTGTCACTGTGTATAACTTGTAATTATTGAGGGCCGTAAGGGAGATTAGTTCTGTACTAATTGTGTTACCCTCGTGAAATAAGGTCTTTATTATTATTATTATTTTTATTATTATGATCAGGTATCATACCTGCGTCCTCCTGATCACCAGTCAGTAGCGCCTGATCACCAGTCAGTAGCGCATCTGACTGAGCTACCGAGGCCGGCTCTTCAAGGTGTGCTTAGGTTCTGTTTATTTTTGCTGTGGTTTTAAGTCCCTATAAACACTATTTAGGTCATTTTGGAGACATTGCTTCTGGCTGATTTTGTGGGACTTTTACCCAACATGGAGATGAATTGACATCTCAAGCCCTGTCAACCAAAGAAACCGCTAGGGTTTAAGGGACTGTTCCACTTGCACCTGTTTGTCTTGACCTTTTCAGCAGTTTACCAGAGCATGTGTGGTGGGTCTCAGCTCTGCAGCCCGATCTTTTTTCTCTAAGCCACAATGGGAAGGAATTCCTGGAAGTGCATTTGTCTTGTTAAATGAAAATAAATCCAGGTAACAGTCATTTTATAGAAAATTTGTATCACTGTGAGGTCACATCATGATAACACGCCCATTTTTTCAAATCTGCAAAATGATAAAAATTTGTAATACTTTACCTACATAGGGGCTTGAAGAAATATATGGGCTGCATGATGCTTCCACGCAGAGCTGAATCCGGCCCGCACACTAGTACTGGTAAACCGCTTAGAGGATCTAAGTCTATCCAGGAACCGCGGTGCGAGGCGGACCGTTCATGCTAATAAACCCTATTGGTTTCAATGGGCGAGAGGGCTTGAGATGTCATTTCATCTCAATGTCGGCTAAAAGTCCCACAAAATTGGAAGCAACGTCTCCAAAATGACCTTTACAGTGTTGACGGGGACGTTAAACTTCAAATCAAACAAACAAAATAGGTTATGGGTGCTCGTTAGAACCAGAAGACCCCACAATGTATGTCTAGGAGCAGAAATAAGCAAAATAATGTATACCACTGTAAACCCCAGCTTTCCCTACATAATTTGGTGTTAAGAGGGGTGTTCATTTCAAGAACCTGTCATCTTGATAGTTTCATCCATAGAATCTGGACTAGAATCACGTGTTGGGTTTGGCACAAAGTCCAAGTCCTCGTTCAGGACAATTTTTCCAGCCTACACTTAACCCTTCTCTTGCTGAATATTCATTTAAGCCACACCCATTTCTGTCTATCAACCAATCAAATTACTTGATGTAATTTATTGCTACAAATTCATAAATTGAATGCCAAACAGTGTAGATCCTTCCGAAGCCATCTGACCTGGTTTTCCATTGTTTGCAAAGATAGGGGTTGTCGTGAACAGCAAGATAAGGGTTAAGAGACAATCAGCCCATAAACCCCAAAATACGGGACATTAGCAAACACTGCAAGCCAAGATCAGAACTGATTAGGGTTGTCACGGTTTGGCAACAGACAGTTTCTAAACAATTTTACAAAAAGTTTTTGTTTGTTTGATTTGATGTTTAATGTCCCTGTCAACACTGTAAAGGTCATTTTCGAGATGTTGCTTCCAATTTTGTGCGACTTTTACCCGACATTGAGATGAAATGACATCTCAAGCCCTGTTGCCCAATGAAACCAATAAGGTTTATTAGCATGGACAGGCTTAGATCCTCTAAGCGGTTTACCGGTACTAGTGTGCGGGCCGGATTCAGCTCTGCATGGAAGCATCACAATGATCTCAATAATTTTATTATTTGGACAGATAGGCCTAAGCAAACAGTGCAGACCCAGATCAGACTGCTCCTCCTGAAGGAGCAGTCTGATCAGGGTCTACACTGTTTGGCATTCCATTTGCACCTTTTGGACTACTTGCAAGATTGTAAAACAAATTTGGTAAGATTTTAGGAGAATTACAGCAAGTCTTCAAGGTGTCAAATTTTTAGGATTTTTACAGTTACTCCATCTGATATCCCTAAATTCTGCAATGGACTCATCCTATATAATTATAGGGTGGAAGATTCCATTCCGTACATTTATCTGCTGCATCTTAACCCTTATCTTATCTTCAGAAGCCATCTGATCTGGATCTACACTGTTTGCAAAGATAGGGGTTGTCGTGAACAGCAAGATAAGGGTTAAAAATACATGTAGTTTTACATACACAGGCAAACAGTGTGACCCTGATCAGGCTAGAGCAGTCTGATGTCCACACTGTTTGCCAGAATAACTTTTACCACCCTGAATCTTCCTCCTTAAACATACTGGGAGTCACTTCCAAAATTAGGAGTGTCAGGCTGAGTTTTCTTCAAAATTTTCTTGGAAAATGTCTTAACTTTTTGCTAACAGTGTAAGATGCAGTGTTCTGCATTGTCTGACCTGAGCCTGCACTATCTGCCACTTACCCCTTTTGGGGTTTCCAGTACCAAATGGGTTAAAGTAAACCAGCAGACGTAAAAGCAGATGACAATTGTTGTGATTGGCATCTTAAAGGATAAGAAATAGCTAGAAAGCCCTGCTCTGTCAGAAATAAATCATAATTAGTCAACTTTCTCAGAAAATATCACACTTTTAGTGTCATAATTCCATATTAACTGATGATATACAGTTAGCATAATGACATTTATCAAATTGCTTAGAAAATAGAAGAATGTTACCCTTTAATGACAAATGAAACCTTCCACCTAATAGCTTTGGACATGTCCAGCTACAATCAAAGGTGTGTCAGCTAGACTGATTTAACCCTTATCCTGCTGAATAAATTAATTTAGTCACAGTCATTTGTGACTATACACCAATCCAATGACTTGATATCCTTTCCACTACCATAGTGAATTAATGCAGAATTTTTCTGGCAGTTCTGGTTAACTGCTTATGTATAAGCGTGTCCAGGGTAAACTGACGGCTCAAAAATGATCTAAACAGTGTTGACTGGGCCGTTAAACTGCAATACAAACAATTAATGCATAATTGCTGCCAAAATCTTTTGTACTACCCTCATTCTTTCGCATATGACAACTGTTCACTCCTCTATTAGTCTGTTTACACAACTGCGCAGCAGCATCGCTTTTGTTTGCAGCGCTTCAAGGTAATCATCATCATCATCAACAGATTTTTGGCAGGTACAGCTAGGGGCAACGTCCACATAAGTGGGCCCCTTTCCAGGTAGCTGGCTTGCTGCACGCATGGCAGATCTTACACCAGATCTCCAGGTTTGTCTGTCATGAGGATCGATAGCAGAGAGCTTCCATTCTCTGCAATCTGTTTCTGTTAGCTGCTTCCAGGTCATCTTGGGCCTTCCTTGCCCCGCTTTCCACCTACCTGTATGTCACAGGCAGTCTTGACTGCACTGTTGGAGCGTTCCACATGTCCATACCAGCAGGCCTTCTCTCTTTCAGGATGAGGTCCAGGTCCTCAATGCCAAGATGCTCAAGTAACTCACTGGACCTGATGGTGACAGTGTTCTGTGGCTTGACATTGCAGATCTGTCGGATCATTGCCCTGTCATTCTGCTGTAGACGTTGGAGGTTTGGCTTTGTCAATGGCCATGTCTCACTGGCATGGAGCATTACGCTCCACACACAAGAGCTATACACACGGCCACGTGTTTTGAAGGAGAGGTGGCGGGAAGAGAGAACTGGTAGCAACTCCTTGAATTTCTTCCAGGCTGTTTTCACACGTGAAGTAGTTGAAAGGTCGCAACCACCTGCTGCAGAGAGCATATCACCTGGGTAGCAAAAGAAAGCTACAAGTTCCAACTTGTCGGATCCGACTTGGACTTCCCTCTGTGGTCTGCCATCTAAGGGGCGTGCAGTTCCTTGGCACCATGTACACCTGTAATCAGGGTCCTCTATCAGGCGTTTGAGCCCACTGCCTTTCTTGTGCACCCAGAACTTGCAGTCATTACAAAAGATACTGTTGCTGCCCACTCCAGTGCGACATACAGCACATGGGAACTGGCCTGTACTCTGCAAGAGGTCAAGACCTGTACCACAGATCATGATCTTTGTCTTTCCTGCATTCACTCTCAGCCCTTTAGCCTCCATTGCGTCTTTCCAAGTTAAGAGCCTCCTGACACATTCCTCAAGGGATTCAGCTATGATGACAAGGTCATCAGCATACAGGTCCCCCCAGGGGACTCCAGAGCGGAACTTGCATGACAAGGCTTCAAGCATAATGATGAAAAGCAGTGGGCTGAGAACAGAGCCTTGATGAACACCCACCTTCACCTCAAATTCTTCACTGTAACCATCACCAACGCGGACATGGCTCCGAGCATTAGCATACATCCCTTGGACCAGTTGCACAATCCACTCGTCCACTCCAAGTTTTCTTAGTGCCCACCGGATGACTTTCTGAAGTACTCGGTCAAATGCCTTCTCCAGGTCTACAAAAGCCATGTAGTCTCCTGTTGGCCGCCAGATACTTCTCTTGCAGCTGCCTTACAACAAAAATTGTGTCTGTTGTGCCTCTTCCTGGGACGAAGCCAAACTGGGAATCATCGATGGACACCAACTGCCTAATGAGGCCTCTCCAGGACTTTCATTACCTGTTCTGACAGCTTGAGACCACGATAGCTGCCCCGTTCCAATGCATCGCCCTTGCCCTTGTAGAGACAATGAAACTCTGTTCCCAGTCAGAAGCTACCTTTCCATCATGGATGATTGCAGCTGCAAGGCCGCGGATCATCGAGGCACCCGCATCACCTGCAGCTCTTATCATCTCCACCACTCTGCCAGAGGGGCCCGGTGCTTTGCCAGTCTTCATTTGAGAGATAGCCTTCTTAACCATATCAATAGTGATTGGGATGGGTGGCCCTTCCACTGGTGGTTCATCAGACAAGTGGTCTGGGTCCTCAGAGCGGTGGTCTGGGTCCTCAGAGCGGTGGTCTGGGTCTTCAGAGCGGTGGTCTGGGTCCACCAAGGTAAAGCGATATAAATCCTACAAACTGTCCACACAAGCAAATTTTCGTTAGAATTTTTTATCAGTTAAATAAATGAAAAATCACAGGGAAAAATGAAAAGCACCATGAAAATGGCCCCTAGAAACAATGCATGATTATTATCATTATTAAGGAAGCAGAAAAATAGAGTTCAGGGACTACAGAAAAGTCGTGATTTGAGTCCTGAAAAGTTCCAAAGAATTCAGCAGACTCCGAGACCTGCTTTGTGTTTTTTAATTTCATAAATGTTCAATTGTTTACTGTCAGATTATCAAAATCGAAGAGAAAGGTTTTTTTTTTTTACATATGTTTGTGTATTGGTCGAGTCTATTCAAATTATAACTTCATTGCGCTTCTGATGCGCTGTTTAGATGGAGAGTTTAAAGTGAAAAGGAAAATTTAATGCAAATCTGCTACTAGGTCTTGAGGTGGATTCAGTTGCAGCGATATAAAAATTTCCATCGAATTAACGAGGTTCGTGTAAGCGCATAATGCGGATCTACTTTGGAACTAATGTGCATTAAAAGCTTCATCTAAACAGGGTATAAGAGATACTGGAACAAGGATCAGATCTGCCCCATGTTCTTTGAGACTCGGTGCTGTCTGTATGAAACAAGTGTGGCCAAAATAAAGAACTGTGGAGGATAGATATAAAAGTGTGTAAAGTACATGAGGGAAAAAGGTAGGAAAGGCAGAGAGAGAAAAAAAGTCTGTGTGCATGTTTCAGCATAGCGTGACCCCTGCACCATGACCTATGAGGTCATCAGAAAGATTTTTTTCACAAACCGAACAGTACATTTTGTCTCCTATTGAAAACAGGCTATACAAGACTAATTGATCGGGTTCTAGGGTAAAATGTTCTCCCCTACCCCCATTTTAGTCTTGATCAAAAATGCCTGGCAGCTCTAGGGATATGTATTCTTTTAATTCACAAACTGCATGACAGAGTAGATACTGATCAGATTCAGAAGCCATCTGATCTGGATCAACACTGAATGCAAACGTAGGCATCTCGGTTGTCATTTTAATCAGGATAAGGGTTAATTTCAAGTTTTACACCAGTTTTTGCACTTCAAGCAAGCACTGTAGATCCTGATCAGATGCCAAATTCTGCGGCCCCTGATTATATCTCTGCTGTTAGTCAATTTAGTAGAAATATATGGGGAAAACCCCAAAAGCACTCACTAAAGTGTGTTTAGCAAACATCATATTTTAGAGTTTTTATACCCTCTTTTTCGAAGAAAAATCGGGTATATTGTTTTCGTACCAGAGTTGAGTGGGCATCAGTCCGTCTGTCCGTCCTTCACGCTTCTTGTAAATGGATCTCCTCCGCAACCACTAAGTTACACTTTTGAAACTTTGCATGTCGATAGTACATGGTATGTAGATGGGAGTGGGCTACTTTTTTTGTGACCTTGACCCCAACATGGCCCCAAGGTCAAAGGTCAAAAAGTATGATTTTGCCATATCTCCTAAACTATTCGAGTTACAATTCTAAAACTTTGCTTATTGGATGGCCCTTGGAATATAGAATAAATTGGGCAACTTTTGCGATGACCTTCACCTCAACATGACCCCAAGGTCAAGGTCAAAAAGAATGATTTTGCCATATCTTCTAAACTATTGGAGATACACTTCTGAAACTTTGTTTATTGGATGGCCCTTGGAATATAGAATAAATTGGGCTACTTTTGGCATGACCTTGACCTCAACATGACCCCAAGGTCAAAGGTCACAAAATATGACTTTGCCATATCTCCTAAACAAATGGAGTTACACTTCTGAAACTTTGCTTATTGGATGGCCTTTGGAATATAGAATATATTAGGCTACTTTTGGTGTGACCTCGACCTGTAACATGACCCCAAGGTCAAAGGTCAAAAAGTATTATTTTGCCATATTTTCTAAACTATTGGAGCTACACTTCTGAAACTTTGGTTATTGGATGGCTCTTGGAATATAGAATAAATTGGGCTACTTTTGGTGTGACCTTGACCTCGACCTGACCCCAAGGTCAAAGGTAAAAAAGTATGACTTTGCCATATCTTCTAAACTATTGGAGTTACACTTCTGAAACTTTGGTTATTGGATTAAGTTGGCCGTTGGAATAAAGAAAAAGTAGGAATTCTTTTGATGGACCTTAACATAACCCCAGGGTCAAAGGTCAAAAAGTATGACTTTGCCATTTCTTCTAAACTGTAGGAGTTACACTTCTGAAACTTTGCATATCAGTTAGAATGTTCTTTGCAACTTTTTTTTTAACTTACATGTAGTTTTGGCTAGCTAATACATAGTCATTAGTGTTATTCATAGAAAAAGTGGGTATTTGCGATGGTTTTCCATCGACTGCGCATTATAGTTTTTTTTATTACTATTATTATCGTTCAGAGCAAAACTTAATAAGGCATGACATAACATGCTGGCAGATGATTCACATGAAATGTCAAGCCTTGTTTTTGCTGTAAAATAATGAAAATTTAAATCATCATCTGCTCTGGATTTTCTGTGGTGCTTTAAGAGTTAAGCGTTATCTTTCTTTTCCAAGTTAACATTGCATGCTGGTTTTTTTTTTTTTTTTCACAGCAGACAACATTTTGAAATATTTTTCTATTTTTTGTCCGAAAACAGGATTTGACATCTCATGCAAATTGTCTCCTATGGAGACAATTTGCATGAGATGTCAAGTCCTTTTTCCTAGGAAAAACAAGAGTGCGGTGACCGCATGGGGGTGCCAACGCTCAGCTGCAGCCCCTTTTCATAATGAACAACTAGTCCAAGTTTCAAGTAATTATGTTCAGTAATGACAGATAATACAAAATGTGCAAGTTTTTGCACGAGGATGACACAGAGGAAAATGTCCACGTTTTTGCACGACGACGACGCCAGAGCTATGATAATACTTCGTGGTCTTCGAAAACAGCCAAGCTAATAAGAAAAATATCAACAATTAATTAGCCTAGAGATTACCGTAAAGGTTAAACATTTTAGAGACATGCATTCTTCTTAGACTTCTGTGGAATCATGTCAGATCAATCTCATTAGCAGGCAATGCTGCCATGTAATCTTGCCAAAGATCAAGGGAGTTGAGGTTTCATATCCCCATCAATACTATTTAGGTTATTTTGGAATCATCTGCTTCCGATTTACTGCCCACCCAACAGGGCTTGAAGAAATAGATTAGGCTGCATGATGCTTCCATGCAGAGCTGAAACTGACCGCGCAGGAGTACTGACAAACCACTTAGAGGTTCTATTGAGCCTGCCCAGGAAAAGTGGTGCGAGTTGGACCGTCCATACAATGTCATATAAACCCTGTTGGTTTCATTTGGTGGCAGGGCTTGACTCAGATGACATTTCTTCTCAAGTGTCGGGTAAAAGTCCCCCAAAAAATAACCTGTACAGTGTTGACAGGGATGTTAAACTTCAAATCAAGCAACCTACCTTTACCCAACAATTGAGATGAAATGACATCTCAAGCCCTACTGTCCAAACAAACCACTTGGGTTCAATGGACAGTCTCCGGCTCGAATCACTTTGACCTTAGACCTTCTAAGAGGTTTACCAGTACTCAAATGTTCAGTCACGGAACCACTATGCAGCCCAATCTATGACTCCAAGCCCAATAAGCAGGGGTGCTGGGCCCGGGCACAATTTACAGGAAAGCAGGCAGGAGTCATAGAATAGCCACCATTTTCAGTGGGGTTTAGTTATTTAACACTGTCCTGCTCAACAGATTAATTTAACAATTTCTACCAATCAGATTGTTTGAAGTAGTTTATTCCTACAAATTCACTAACCAGGTGTCAAACAGTGTAGATATTGATCAGATGGCTTCCTGAAGCCATCTGATCAGTATCTACACTGTTTGCAAATGGTAGTGCATATTCTGTCCCTTCAGCAGTTCATAAGTTCACTGTGGGAAAGCTACTCTAAAGTTGTCTCCTTACGACAAAAAATAGTTGAACCCTACCCACACACCCCATGGATGTTCGATCACCAGAAATGACTTGTTGCTCTGCCACAAGCCCACAAGCCTGAGGCAGCCCTAACAGGTTGGCCCCTGCCCATCGGGGCTTGAAGAAATAGATGGGCCACATGATGCTTCCACGCAGAGCTGAAACTGACCACACACGAGTACTGGTAAACTGATTACAGGATCTTAACCTGCCCATGAAAGTGGTGCGAGTCAGACAGTCCATGCTAATATACCCTATTGGTTTGATTGGGCAACAGGGCTTGAGATGTCATTTCTTCTCAATGTTGGGTAAAAGTCCCACAAAATTGGAAGCAATGTCTATACAGTGTTGACGGGCATGTTAAACCTCAAATCAAGCAAAGGGCTTTGCTACTTCGTGAGCCCCAGTGGGTATGAGCTGAGGAGAGAGATTCAACCATATGCACCGAAATATTTGAGCTAAAATCCTGTGACCACAATCCTATGTTCCTTGAAAATGATAGATCAATTCTCTTATGTCTTATTTAAAGTTTCTCGCTTGGAAAATGACTGTCATTTGTCATGAATTCTAGCATTATTTTATTGATATGTTCCTAGAAATTCCTGCTTTTGTCCAAGAAGACAAGCTTGCTGTGTGATTTGGTAGATTGTGACATAATTTGCTCTGAATTAACACATATCGTAATGATCCTAAGTATTGTGACAGACAGGCCTTAGTAATCAGTGCAGACCCAGATCAGACTGCTCCTACAGGAGCAGTCTGATCAGGGTCTACACTGTTACAGTAATGATACTAAGTAATGGTACAGATAGGCAGCAAACACAACACAACAACCCCTACCTTTGCAAACAATGTAGATTCTGAAGAAGCTCTGATCAGGATCTACACTGTTTGTCATTCTGCTTGTGAACTGAACGAATACATTAAAATAAGTAATTTGATTGGTTGATAGTGAAAATGGGTGTGGCTAAATTAAATTATTATTATCAGAGATTGGAGAAATAGACTGGGCTGCATGGTGCTTCCGCCCAGAACTGAAACCGAACGAACCTGAGTAATGTTACCACTTAGGTCTAAGCCTGCCCAGGAAAAGTGATGCGAGTCTGACTGCTCCTTAAACCCCAGAGCTGAAACCGTCCGCACACTAGAACTGGTACGGCCCCCGCCCATCAGGGCTTGAAGAAATAGATGGGCTGCATGATGCTTCCACGCAGAGCTGAATCCGACCCGCACACTAGTACTGGTAAACCGCTTAGAGGATCTAAGCCTGCCCAGGAACCGCAGTGCGAGGCGGACCGTCCATGCTAATAAACCTTATTGGTTCCATTGGGCGGTAGGGCTTGAGATGTCATTTCATCTCAATGTTGGATAAAAGTCCCACCAAAAACCTGAAGCAACATCTCCAAAATAACCCAAATAGTGTTGATGGGGATATATAATCCCAATACAAACAAACAATCATTAAAAGAAAATGGCTAAACTTTTTGGCAAACAGTGGCGGGTCAGATCAGATGCCGTGTTCTGTGGCTTCTGGTCTTGGCCTGCATTATGTCAGAGTTGCTATTTTGCGGGCCTGCGGGCTGCGGGCGACAGGTTGCGGGCTGCGGGCCATGATTTTGTCATTTCATAATAACCGATAAATGCAAAATATGTCTCATGGAAAATGTGGAGTCAACTTTTAAAGGAAAGAATTTGCTCCTCAGGAGCAAATTCTTTCCTTTCCTTGAAGAGTTGGCCCCTATTGACATGGGAGACAAAATACTTTTGCCGGTGTTGCCACCCATAAAGTTGTATGCATTCCCCTTAAAGTTCAGGAATTTAATGATTTATGTCCATTCTGAGCCTATGCACCCACCAGTTCTGTCAGCGCTTTGATTTGTGAAATACCAGATGCCCATGTTAATTATATTTAATTGCAAGTGTGTTGACAGATTAAAAACAAGGTTTGATGTGCACAAAAAAAAGAAGAAAAAAAAATGGATGAATCTTGTAAGTTTTACAATCTGGCTTCAATTAAGTGCCGTTTAAACTATCTGAATGGGTCAGCTCATGTTATTTTGCATATGAGCTATGAGATATTATATCATATTATATATTAAGTCTTTTCTATTCATGTCTTGCAGCCCGCAGTCTGTGGCCCGCAGCCTGTGGCCCGCAGCCCGCACTTTAGTCACTTTGGCATTATGTTTACCAGTGTCTCGATACAAAATGACACAAAAACACTGTTCTACAGAAAACAATCTTTTCTTCCAAGTTTTGCTGGTTTGTATTGAAGTTTTATGTCCCTTTCAACACTATTTAGGCGCTTCAAACACTCAAAAGTTGTGGAACTTTATCAAGATACTGAGCTGAAATGACAAACCATAGACTTTATATGCCGGGACTGTCTGCCTAGCATTACTTTGTCACGGCAGGTGTTTGGTCTATTTCAGCTCAGTGAGGATGGGGAGGTATCCAGGTAATGCTTCCCCTTCCAAGTAAAAAATGACCTGTTATATGGTTCACCAAGTAGCTCTAATGTGCTCTTGGGTTCACACAAAAAACTGCAATTCAGCAAAATTTGGGATCAAACCATATACTACACTCTTTGTTGTGAGTAATAACATATGTCCATGGCCAAGGCATAACCAAAACAAAGTTCAATAAGGACAATGACCCTTCTTTGTTAGTTACATTTATAAATATTGATATATACTAAAAATGCTAAAAGTTCAGACACCTTCTCCAAAATTTTTTGACTTGTTCAGGATCCAGCAAGAAGTTTAAAAGGTGCAGACAGAATGTTAAACAGTGTAGATCTCATCAGACTGCTCCTTCAGGATCTGGGTCTGCACTCTTTCCCTCGGACTATCTATTCCATTACTTAGGATCATTACCGTACATATCTACGAGTAGTACAGCCAGTAATCTATTGAATAACAGTTTTCAAAAGCCTGAAAGTTCGGACACATTGAGAATTTGCTGTAATCTTGCAACAAAAAAAAAAGGGCCCTCGGGCCCTGGTTCGCTCACCTGTGTGTCACTGTCTCAAGTACATTCTTTGTTTAGCTATGGTGGCCATCTTACTCATCAGCAGAGTAATTTTAGCTTATTTGGTAGGGAGTAACCTAGGCACCATTCCTGTGAAGTTTGAACAAAATTGGCCTTAGGGTTTAGAAGGGGTTCACGTTTGAATCAAATTTACAATATTTTTCTATTTTTAGCGCCGGTGGCCATTTTGTTCATCGGAGCGAGATTGTGTTAGCCTTTTTGGTAGAGGGTCATCTAAGCAACATTACTTTGAAGTTTGAATGAAATTGGCCCAAGGGTACAGGAGGAATTTGGTACCTATGGTGGCCATCTTACTAATCAGCAAAGTGATTTTAGCTTATTTGGTAGGGAGTCACCTAGGCAACATTCCTGTGAAGTTTTAAATCAAATTGGCCCAAAGGTTTAGAAGGAGTTCGCATTTGAAGCAAATTTACAATGCTTTTTCTATTTTTAGCTCTTGTGACCATTTGTTAATCATTATATGCTGTGTTCCTAGAAGGTCATGTACACAACATTTCAATGAAGTTTAGAAGCCTTCATGGTGAAGTGGTCATGCTACTTGCCTTGTAAACCAGGGGTAGCAGGATCAATCCCAGGCTTCTCCAGACTTTCAGATAAGTCTTTAAACAGAGGTCCCATCACTGTATGACCTTAGCTAATGCTGAGACTTAAACTCAAACACTCACTCCTATGAAGAAACCTATATGCCAAATATGAAGGCTGTATCTTAAATGCTTCAAAAGTTATGACAAAGTAGGTCAAAGGTCAAGGTCATGAGTCAAAAGTTTTGAATGGCATCTTATGGGTTAACTACTGTGATACAAAGTTTGATGATCTGACAAGGACAGCAAAGACGCTTATGGATTTCCTGACGGAGCCAACAATTTTGCACGCAAGCATTTGTTTGACAGTGAAATGTACGTGATAACAGACAACATCCAATCTTGTGGGAGTTCATGTTTTGATAACATCGCTGGCATGAAAAATCAACTCCAATCTGCTCGGTTGGCTTCTTTAATTTAGCTTCCCGCTCAACGAAACCTAATGTTGTCTTTTTATATAATCTCCACAATATGCTCTCTATCAATTAACATCTTTCTTCCACTTCAAATCTCATGACAATTACCGTAAATCTTCCGACTCGCAAATCTGACCGCAAACAATGAAGACCCTGATCAGACTGCTCCTATGGAGCAGTCTGATCAGGTTCTACATTGTTCCTTGTTGCACTTGAACAAACTAGACCTGTCTGGTGAAATCAACGTCTTCTGACAGCTTTTAGGAGCGACATTAAACTGATAAAGCATCGCGATATTTAGATTATTTGCAGTAGCGTAATGCGGTATTGACATTTCAATTCAGGCTTGTCTGTTGCTGGCAAGAAAACACAAATCACCGATTTTAAAGACAGGAGAAGTTAATTGTGATGGCCGAGAGACGAAATTGAAGAATAAGAAATGTTTGATTGGGACAGAATCATGTTGACAATCAAGTCTGTAAGATAATGAGAAAATCATAGTGCCGACAGTACTGATGGGCTGCCTGTTTGTTTGATTTAAGGTTTAACGTACCCGTCAACACTGTATCGGTCATTTTGGAGACGTTGCTACCATTTTCGTGGGACTTTTACACGACACTGAGATGAAATGACATCTCAAGCCCTGTCACCCAATGAAACCAAAAAGGTTTATAAGCATGGACAGTCCGACTCACACTGCTTTGCCTGGGCAGGCTTAGTTACTCTAAGCGGTTTACCAGTACTCGTGTGCAGTCGGTTTCAGCTCTGTGTGGAAGCATCATGCAGCCCATCTGTTTCTTCATGCCCCAACTGGTGAGGGCTGTCATATCTGAATGACCTTGGGCCAAGGTCAGGGAATGACCATGACCTTTAATACTCAGTAAGTTTCACTCACTCAATTAGCAAACTGCATCTACCAATTTTCAGATCACAGGCTGCAATAGTTTCCGAAAAATATTATATATTTTTACTTTTTCCCAAATGAATGTCTATGCGACTAAATTTGATCTAAGCATAAAATAGGTTAAGGCCACCATGGGGTGAGGGTCAGATGGGTTGATTGTGCTGAAAAAAATGGTACTGAACCTGCATCGGATTTTGTATTCACCTGCAAGTACAGGGGCAACCTCCACATAAGTGGGTCCCCTTCCAGGTACCTAGCTTTCTGCACATATGCAAATCTCCAGGTATGTTTATCACGAGGGTCGATAGCCGATGGAGGTTTGGTTTTGTTAATAGCCTAGTCTCACTGGGCTGTACACACGGCCACGTGTCTTGTATGTGAGGTGGCGGGATGAGGGAATTGATAGCAGCTCCTTGAACTTCTTCCAGGCTGTTGTCACACATGATGTGGTTGACCTTTTTTTTTTAAGATTTGGTTTTAAGGTCCTTTCAAGATTATTTCACTTATTTTGAGCAGGTGGGAAACCTGAGTCCCCCTTTTGGCTCCCGCCAATTTGGGCTTGAAGAAATAGATCGGCTGCATGATGCAAAGGCTGTCATGACTGCACCAACTAAATGTGTGACCCTCTATAAATAAGGTTGATTATTATTATTATTATTACGCTTTCATGCAAAGCTGAAACCGTCCGCACACGTGAACTGGTAGACGGCTTAGAGGATCTAATGTTTGTTTGTTTTGTTTGATTTGAGGTTTAACGTCCCCGTCAACACTGTAAAGGTCATTTTGGAGATGCTGCTTCCAATTTTGTGGGACTTTTACCCGACATTGAGATGAAATGACATCTCAAGCCCTGTCGCCCAATGAAACCAATAGGGATTATTAGCATGGATGGCCCGCCTTGCACCGCGGTTCCTGGACAGGCTTAGATCCTCTAAGTGGTTTACCAGTACTAGTGTGCAGGCCGGATTCAGCTCTGCGTGGAAGCATCGTGCAGCCCATATATTTCTTCAAGCCCTGATGGGTGGGGGCGGTTAGAGGATCAGGCAAAGCGGTGCGAGTCATACCATCCATGCTTATAAACCCTGTTGGTTTCATTGGGGGACAGGGCTTGAGATGTCATTTCATCTCAATGTCATGTAAAAGTCCCACAAAATTGGAAGCAATTGACCTATACAGTGCTGACATCTGAAAATGTCTGCTTATGTCCTTTGCTGAATTTTTTGGCAAACTTTTTAAAAATATTTTTGCATACAGGCAAACAGTGTAGGTCCAGATCAGACTGCTCCTACAGGAGCAGTCTGATCTGGGCCCACACTGTTTGCAAAAATGACTTTGAAGGTACAGGTAAACAAACTAGGTCTGGCAGTGACGTCAAATCAATAACAAAGCTAAAAATAGAAAGGATTTTCCAGTATAAATTTGAGCTTGGGTTTACCGTATGAACAGGACACGCCCACTGATTATACAACAATCACAACGGCCCAGGGGATGTGAATGCTGCTTGTCATGCTGACGGTCCGAGTTCGAAGCTCACTGATTGAGGGTTTTTTATTATATATATTTTTTTTCTTTTTATAGTAAATTAAATGTGCATTGTTTCATAGTTTTATAGTTTACTTGTTAAAAATCTATAGTGAATTTTGTATATATAATTTTTTCTGTTTCACTTTTTTCATCTTTATTTCTCATAAACAAGTTTTATGCAGTCAAGTGTTATTAACTTGAAAATGAACAAGAAATATGTTCTGTACACGTCGTAATTATCCACTTTTAACATGCCACACGGGTAAAGCAGATTTCACATGTCGTGTGTGTGTGTATTACGAGATCAAAAAAAAAAAAAATAAATAAATAAATTAAAAAATAATAAAAAAAAAAAAATCGAAATGTGGGTTTCGAACCAGCCACTTCTTGGTTTGTGGAAAAACCCTTGTACTCTTTCGGCCACGAAATCCACAAAGAATTGGCGGTATGTAAATAATCTTAGTCCTTGGTTTCAAGTAAAGGCCATATCATATGAATATTCGAGTAAACTAATTATGACGTAACTGCCAGGAATTCCTTGTCGGACTATAACTGGCATACGACAAAGCAGACGACAATAGTGGTGATTGGCATTTTACACAAGTTCACTTAACAGACAGAGAAAACAGTGCAGACCCAGATGAAATGCCACAGAACGTGGAACCTCATCAGGTTCTACACTGTTTGCCACTCATCCATTTATTTATAGACACAACATTGGATATTAATCCTTTTTGTACTGGAAACCCCTAAACGAGTAATAGGCAAACAGTGCAGGCCCAGATCAGACGCTGCAGAACCTGGCGTCTGATCAGGGCCTACACGGTTTGCAAAAAAGTCCAGCCATTTTTCAAATAAATTTTGAAGAAAACAAAACATGGACAATCCTGAATTTTGAAATGGACTCCTGCTATATATAAGGAGGATATACAAGATTCCATTTGGTACAAAAAGGGTTAAATTATACTTGTTCAAAGTTTAGAACGGTTATGTAAGGAATTGAGATGTCCGAATTCTTAGGAAACTTCTTTCCATAAAAAAAACGTAAAAAATATACACTCTTAGTAACATAATTCGTTAGCTGTATTGCTGTTATTAATATTCAAGGTTATTTGTGTTCTCTTTCAAGAAAATAAAACTTGTAGGCCACTGGGTTTCAGATTATAGGAAAACATAAACATGTTTTGGCGAATAAAATGCTGAATATTGTCATGTTCAATATTGATTGTACACAGTTTTAATATCTTTATTATAGCACTGCTTTTAAAGAACGGGGCTATACAGGATTGGCCTTGTCCTTCTCAGTCATTCCTGCATCTCTTCTATCCTTTGGGGGTTGGGTGAGGCAAATCTTGCACCACTGAGGTATTAAGGGCCTGTTGTCCTTGCAGCAGGTATGGGTAGAGGGGGAGAATGTTGTTATTTCTTCTGTTTCTTCACTTCCATTCATTTTCCTCTTTCTCCTCTGTCCCTCACTTTCATCTCCTCTACTTACTTCTATCTCTTTTCTCACTTTCTCTGGGAGACGGCACAAAATGACCCATACCATAAGTATTGGCCGTTAAACTTTTTTTCGGTCTGACCTCATCAGATGAAATTTTCGTCACATGTTCCCAACAACTTAAGTTAACAAATTTTTTTTTTTTTTTTGGTTTGGGTTTTACGGCCCTTTCAAGATTATTTCACTCATATCGAGCCAAACGTTAATAAGAGGTGGGCGAAAACCAGAGTACCGGGTGTAAAAACCACCTGACCTTCCGTTGCAGAACTTGGCGTCTCACACAAGTTTACAAAGTTGAAATGGGCAATTGGTCGATGTATCGCGTACAATTGAATCGCAGGGTCAAGTGCCCATAACTCTTGATAGGTTTCAAAATTTTCAATTAATGAAAATTTTCTCACATATAATTTTAGTCACACTTTTCTCAACAATGGTTAGGGTTACAAAGTTGAAATTTGGTACACACATCGACAGTGGGCTGATATATAGTGTATTCCAGAATCAGGGGCAAGGGCCTATAACTCCTAGAGTTACATCCCTTGATAGGTTTTACACTTTGCTATTAGTGAAAAATTTTCGTCACACCTTACTCAAGATCTGTAAGGCTTACAAAACTGAAAACTGACTGACACATGGACAGTCATCAGGTGAACAATTACATGAAATGAAGACCCCCCTAAACCACACGTTATATAGAGAAAACTGGGGTTTATAGGGCTATACATTATTTTTCTTATTTCTGCTCCAAAACATTGGTTGTGGGTACTTGTTAGAACCAGAACTGCCAGTGAGGCGGTTCTAACGAGCATCCTCAACCTATGTTTTGAGCAGTTATAAGAAAAATATCAAGGATTTCCTTCAGGAAAGTAGCCATTTTGGAGATGTGAAAAGTGCACTATGTCACACTGGTGTGTGTTATGGTAATGTTCAATTTGTTTTCAGTTTCACCCGTTTTTCTTTGCTTACAAACAATTTCATGTCACATAAATAATTGGTCACCCACTTTTCTTTTCTTTGTGAAACTCAGGAACTTAACCCTGGTCCTGCTGAATATTTTAATCTGCCACACCCACTACCGATTATCAACCAATCAGATTACTTGATGCAAATCATTGCAACAAATTCACAATCTGAATGGCAAACAATGTAGATCCTGATCAGATGGCTTCGTCAGAAGCCATCTGATCTGGATCTTCATTGTTTGGAAAATTAGGCCTATCTGGGCTCAGCAGGACAAGGGTTAAGAAGAAAAAGCTTTATTTGATTAGGATGGCACTTCGTGTCTTCAACTTCATTGATTTGATAAATTTGCTCCTATCTGTCCTTAGAAAAGAAATAGGATTAGCTGCAGGGCAAAAAAAAGGAAGAACTAAGTTTATTGTCTAGAGATTTAGAAAATTGTATGAAAACACTTTCTGGGTTGAGTGTTTATCAATCAACTCAAAATTACTAAATACAGAAGCTTCCTGCCCGCTGTTGTCCACATGAACAAAATCCCTTCCAACCCATTAGGATTATATCAAATGCAAACAGTTAACCTAACTGGCAGGCTTTGGCCTAAGTGGTCAACCAGTACTCAGTACACATACACTCCCCAGAGGACTCTGTAGGCAGAAAATGCCAAGAAAAAATAATTGCAACATACTAGATAAGCTTCTAAAACCAGATTGAGTCTTAATTTTAGGTGGTCTTAATAGCGGAATTTCACTGTATTCCTATGAAGTTTGAATGAAATTAGGTCAAGGGTACAGGAAGATTTGTCGTTTAAACATTTTTCTATTTTTAGCTCCAGGTGGCCATCTTGTTCATCAGAGCAAAATGATTATAACTATTTTGGTAGGGAGACACCTAGGTAACATTCCTGTGAAGTTTGAAAATTGGCACAAGGGTTTAGGAGTTCACATTTGAAGCAAATTGATGACAATCATCTATTTTTAGCTCTGGCAGCCATTTTGCTCACCACAGCAGAATCGATCAGCTATTTTGGTAGAGGGTCACCTAAGTAACATTTGTTTGAAGTTTGAAGCAAATTGGCCCAAGTTAGCATTTAGAGAAAATTGCTGGCATATTTCTATTTTAAAATCTGGTGGTCATCTTGTTCATCTGAGTGGCAATATTCCTGTGAAGTTTGAATCAAAATGGCCCGAGGGTTTAAGGTGAGTTCACATCTGATTTAACCTTGACACCTGGACTCCTTACCATACTCTTTCTAAAATATGAACAAATACTGTACAATTTACTCCCCAATATATGATAAGTTGGATGAGTGATATCCACTAACAGTGTAGACCCTGCTGGGATGCCACAGAATGCTGGGTCTACACAGTTTTCCCAGGCCTGTCTGACCAAATACACAAAATATGGTTTTTGTTTGATTTTGTTTGATTTTAGGTTTAACATACCCATCAACACTGTATGGGTCATTTTGGAGATGTTGCTTCCAATATTGTGGGACTTTTGCCCGACATTGAGATGAAATGACATCTCAAGCCCTGTCGCCCAATGAAACCAATAGGGTTTATAAGCATGGACTCGCACCGCTTTGCCTGGGCAGACTTAGATCCTCTAAGCGGCATACCAGTACCTGTGTGTGGTTGGCTAGACAACATATGAAATATACAGTAAAGTTCTGCTATTAAGACCACCTTTCTGCTATTAAGACCACCTAAACATAAGACGAATAATGTTTTTAAAAGCATATTTAGAAGCTACATATTCTTTCTGCTTTCTACAGGCAATGTACTCTAGTGGAAGACCACCTTTGGGAATGTTCAAAAGTGGTCTTTAGACCACTTTTGGGAATGTTCAAAAGTGGTCTTTAGACCACTTTTGAACATTCCCAAAGGTGGTCTTAATATAGGAAGTTTACTGTATTTTCTTTCCCTTTTCATAATCAATACCCACAGTAACGTGAAGCAACATTTGCTTACCCTACATAGCCTCTTTCTTTTAGGTGATTAGCTTAAAAAAACGTATAAACTGAAATCAATTCGCCTATTTGTATTTTACGACATGTTCTGTTTCCAAACAGTACATTAACTGTAATCAATAACAAAGCTTGATTTCATGACAATATGCGTAAGTGACATGCAACAAACGAATCAGACTCAGGGGATTTTGCATTGCTATGTGTGTGTCATTGGAGTGGGTGGGGTTTGCGGTCATCCCATCTCAAAATCTGCAGGAGCTATCTGTCTTGAAGGCAACAGAGACTAACTGAACTAAAACCATTCTAAACTGAAAGTCCGTTTTGAAACCTACTTTTAGAAATTTACTTGTTTGTTTGATTTGAGGTTTAATGTCCCCGTCAACACTGTGTAGGTCATTTTGAAGATGTTGCTTCATATTTTGTGGGACTTTTTGTCCCAACAATGAGGTGAAATGACATCTCAAGTCCTGTCACCCAATGAAACCAATGGGGTTAAAATAAGCATGGCTGGACCGACTCACACCGTTTTGCCTGGGCAGGCTTAGATCCTCTAAGCAGTTTACCAGTACTCATTGTGCTGTCAGTTTCAGCTCTGCCTGAAAGCATCATGCAATTCATCTATTACTTCAAGCCCCGATGGGTGGGGGCCTTTAGAAATTTACTGAAGAAATGGCTTGCAATCTTTTTTCTGAAAGAAATGCAAAGCTCATGGCTGTGTATATGTTTGCCTGTATGTAGCTTAACAACCCAGTCAACACAATTTATGTCATAATGAGCTGGTCAGTTTACTTAACTACAGCAGGTGGCAGGTGAGCAGGGGCCAGTTGTTCAAAACTAACGACATTGTTAGCTAACGTATTGTTAAAACTTCGATCATTTATTATGACAAATATACTAATATTTTTGCTGAAAAAATGTGAGCAGCTTTTGCGCACGCAAAAGCTGCTCACATTTTATCAGCAAAAATACCAAAATTTTAAATATTAAACTTGCTAGGATAGTTAACAATTTGACCGCTAATGAGCTCGTTAAGCTAACGATGCTTTGAACAACTGGGCCCAGGTGTACACAGAAGCAGTTAAGCAGTACAGTGCACTATCTTTCGCCAGAAACTGACATCTGCCCTTCTTGCATCAGCGGGAGAGAAAAACCAAAGAAAAGATTTCATGATCAATCTCCACAGCAGACTTGGCAGGTATTGAGCCTAGATCCACCTCATTACAAGTCAACGGTACATCCAACTGAGCTGGGCTTGTGTATTTGTTTGTTTAATTTGAGGTTTAACGTCCCCTTCAACACTGTATAGGTCAATTTGGCGATGTTGCTTCCAGTTTTGTGGGACTTTTACCCGACATTGAGTTGAAATGACATCTCAATCCCTGTCGCCCAACAAAACCAACAGGGTTTATTAACATGGACGGGCCGAGTCACTCTTAGCGGTTTACCAGTACTCGTGTGCGGGTTGGTTTCAGCTCAGCATCATGCAGCCCATCTATTTCTTCAAGCCCCGATGGGCGGAGGACAACTGAGTGTGTGTATATGATCTGGCTGGAAACATTTGTACATTATGGTTATGGCATTTTATATTACACTTACCAGCTGTTTCCAAATGTTAAATGAAGGCATTGTTACTATTACATTATTCTATAAATATTAAGTGAAGCATGTGCATCAACTTAACCCTTGTCCTGCTGAGCCCGGATATGCATTATCTTTGAAACAATGTAGATCCAGATCAGATGGCTTCTGAAGAAGCCATCTGATCTGGATCTTCATTGTTTGCCATCCAGTTTATGGATTTGTTGGAATAATTTGCATCAAGTAATCTGATTGGCTGATAATCAGTAGTAGGTGTGAAATATTTAAATATTCAGCAGAACAAGGGCTAAGATGTGTCACCAGAAAAAGTCATGTGATTGGTTGTGACCCAAATCATATTTAATAAGCACATATACAGTCAGATGTGCGTCTGACTGGTGATCAGGTCAGGATGCGGGTTCAATACCTGCCAGGGTTGGCAAAATTCTTTCGTGGAGATTGATCAGGAAATCTTTTCTACAGCCATTCTCTCCCTTCTGCTGATTCAAGAAGAGCAGTTGTGTTTCTGGCGAAATAATGTGCACTTTACTGGTTAACCGCTTACGTATAAGCCTGCCCAGGAAAAAGTGGATAGCTAATCTGATCAGCTCAAAAATGACCAAAATAGTGTTGACTGGGCCGTTAAATTCCAATACAAACAAACAAATACAGACATATTCAGACACATATGTGGCCTCTCAACTGTACACATCAAATAGTGTAGCCGAAAAAAAAAAGAAGTCCAGGGGCCAGTTGTTAAAAAATAATGACGTCGTTAGTTAATGTGTCGTTAAGACTGATCATTAAATATGGCAAATATGCTATAATTTTTGCTGATAAAATGTGAGCAGCTTTTGCAGATGCAAAAGCTGCTCACATTTTTTCAGGAAAAATACCAAAATTTTAAATATTAAACTTCGTAGAACAGTTAACAATATGACCACTAACGAGTTCGTTAAGCTAACGATGCTTTGAACAACTGGCTCCTGGATCAGGTACCGTAATAATCCTAACCCTTCTTTTGCTGAATATTCATTTAAGCCACACCCATTTCTGTCTATCAACCAATCAAATTACTTGATGTAATTTATTGCTACAAATTCATAAACTGAATGCCAAACAGTGTAGATCCTGATCAGATGGCTTCTTCTGAAGCCATCTGATCTGGATCTACACTGTTTCCATAGATAGGGATTGTCGTGAACAGCAAGATAAGGGCTAAGTATTGGAACACTCATCATAAGCAGGCCGAAGCAAACAGTGCAGATACTGTTTGCCATTCTGGCTGCACTTTTTGGATTCCTTACTCGATCATGACACAAATTTTTTAACATTTTAGGAGAATTAAAACAAGTCCTCAAGGTGTCTGAATTTTGGGGATTTTTATGGTACACTGAATAATGGTGATCAGGAATTATTTCTTCTAAGAAACTCATGTTGTGGGTACTTGTTAGAATTGCCTCGGTGAGGCAATTTTAACAAGTACCCACTACATTATGTTCTGACAGACTAGTAGGAAAATTTATCCCAAAATTATCATCATTACTTCCGGCCCCCACCCATCGGGCTTGAAGAAATAAATGGGCTGCAGGATGCTTCCACACAGAGATGAAACCGTCCCCACACGAGTACTGGTAAACCACTTAGGGAATCTAAGCCTGCCCAGGCAAAGCGGTGGGAGTCGGACCGTCCATGCTTTAAATCCCTATAGGTTTCATTGGATGGCAGGGCTTGAGATGTGTCATGTCATCTCAGTGTCGGGTATAAAAAGTCCCGCAAAACTGGAAGCAATGTCTCCAAAATGAACTATACAGTGTTGACGGGGACATTAAACATCAGACCAAACAAAAAAATCATCATTACTCCTCCATATCTCAGGTACAGACTAATTTATCTTGCCCTAGGTAAAGATGAGGAAATCATGGGAGTTAATGACTGCCCCAGTAACACAAATATAGCATGTAAATGTCTTCTAGACTAATAACTTCCTGTCATTGTTTGACCTTTTCATACCATTAGTTTTGAAAATGAACTCTCCGGAGGACACCATGATGGCTGACATCATTAGGAAAATGCACCTATGTGAAATAATGGTTGTAAAAATGACAATTTGCAATATTTGTTTCATTTCTGATCTTTACATAGATTGTGGGTGCTTGCTAGAACTGTCTTATTGAGGGCATAATCTTTGTCTTGCAGAACTAATATTTTGTTTGATTTGAGATTTAACCTCCCCGTCAACACTGTAAAGGTCATTTTGGAGCTTCCAATTTTGTGGGACTTTTACCCGACAATGAGATGAAATGACATCTCAAGCCCTGTCACCAAATGAAACCAAAAGGGTTTATTAGCATGGATGGTCCGCCTCGCACTGCGGTTCCTGGACAGGCTTAGATCCTCTAAGCGGTTTACCAGTACTAGTGTGCGAGCCGGATTCAGCTCTGTGTGGAAGCATCATGCAGCCCATATATTTCTTCAAGCCCCTATGGGCAGTGGCCGCAGAACTAATATTATTATAAAGAAAAGTAAGATACACATGCCCTTGTAAAACCCAGTTTTCTATATATAAAGTTTGTTTGGAAGATGCCGAGAAAAACTACATCTGAAAATGTTGTCTGTTGTATCTTCTTGCGAACTTCTTATTAACTAAAAATATTTTTTTCATATAGGCAAACCTGGGCTTCTCCAGACTTTTGGACAAGTCTAAAACCGAGGTCCCGTCTCTGTATGATCTTAGCTGTTGGTGAGACATAAAACTAAACTCTCACTCATATAGACAAACAGTGAGGAGCAGTCTGATCTGGGTCCACACTGTTTGCAAAATTAATTTTAAAGTTCCTGGCAGATGACAAAACAAACTGGCGTTTTATGGGTTCAGTTAGTTTTACAGCCCAGTCAACACTGTTTATTTCATATCCAGCCAGTCAGTTTACCTATCCACAATTTTCCTGGGCAGGTTTAATATGCATAAGTGGTCAACTGGTACAGTGCAAATTCTTTCACCAGAAAATGACAACTGTCCTTCTTGAATCAGGGAAAGGTTGAGATAATGACCAAAGAAAAGATTTCATGATCAACGAAAGATGATCACGTACAGGCCACAGCTGACGTGGAATGCAAAACAAGCACCCAATACATAATTTATGTTTTAATTGAGAAATAAGAAAAAAATATTATCTGTATTCCTTTTTATCTGGGCCTACCTGACCAGGTAATGGCCATCATCTTCATTACCATAACACACCATGTGAACATGTCCGCCTTATACCCCACATGTGAACATGTCCGCCCTATACCCCACTTTATATAGAGAAAACTTGGCTTTATGGGGGTATTCAATATTTTTCTTATTTCTGCTCCAAGACATAGGTTGCTTGAAGAAATATATGGGCTGCATGATGCTTCCACGCAGAGCTGAATCCGGCCCGCACACTAGTACTGGTAAACCGCTTAGAGGATCTAAGCCTGTCCAGGAATCGGGGTGCGAGGCGAACCGTCCATGCTAATAAACCCTATTGGTTTCATTGGGCGACAGGGCTTGAGATGTCATTCCATCTCAATGTCGGGTAAAAGTCCCACAAAATTGGAAGCAACATCTCCAAAATGACCTTTACAGTGTTGATGGGGACGTTAAACCTCAAATCAAACAAACAAAAAAACCAAGACATAGGTTGTGAGTACTCGTTAGAACCGCCTCAATGAGGCGGTTCTAATGAGCACCCACTCCCTATGTTTGTGGTATAAATAATAAAGATATCACAGATTTTCATCATAAAAGTAGTCATTTTGGAGATGTGAAAGAATGCACCATGTAACACAGGTGTGTTATCGTAATGATCATCATAGTGTCTTTCCAGCATTTTTCAGATAAAAACTGACCGTATTCGCCCTAATTACCGCACCGTGCGCTTAGTTTTTTCAAAATTGTGTCAACAAATCGTGGTGAAAACTCGACCTATTAAGTGCACACAAATCATTCGGGTTGTCATAACTTGTGTCCAATCCCTTTGTATGTTTATGCAATAAAATATGTTTAATCTAAAGAATGTTGCCGACCCCGGCAGCTGAACTGTCTTATTCCCCGCTTCACTGTTGAAGGAATAACGGTATTCCCGTGAAAGCTTCAATGGGAGGTTACTGTAAGGTGTGCGCTTATGCATATGTTTTCAAAAATACCTTTGGTGTGCGCTTATAAGAGCATGTGCGTAATTAGTGCGAATATGGTATATATTTTTCTTAAATTTTGATTTTTTTCTTAATTCTAGTCAAATGTAGGCTCTGGGTGCTAATTAGAACCACCTTAACGATGCAGTTTTAATACAGACCCACAAGCTAATAAACAACTAGTGAATACTCTGTAAACCCCGCCCACTTTTCTTTTAATAATATATTAAAGGGGGCTTAGAGGGGTGTTTATTACATGGACTTGATGTAGCAATATGTGGTTTCAGGTTTAACGTTCCCGTCAACACTGTAAAGGTCATTTTGGAGACGTCGCTTCCAATTTGGTGGGACTTTTACCCGACATTGAGATGAAATTACATCGCAAGCCAACCAATAGGGTTTATAAGCATGGACTTGCACCGTTTTGCCTGGGCAGGCTTAGCAATATGTGAGGCATGAACTTCCATATTATATGCTAATAATTGGAAGAAGGTTAAAAATTGTTTTCAAATGATCGAATACACAAAAATAAAAAAAACAATTGTCTTGTGATTATAACCATCGATGTCCAGTTTTGGTTTCCCATAAAAATCAAAGCTGTGACAGTACCTTTTTTGTTTATTTGGAGTTAAACGGCCCAGTCAACACAATCTAGGTATACTGAGCGTGTCAGTTTACCTCATAAGCAGTCAGAAACCGACAACTGCCCTTCTTAAACAGCGGAAGAAAGAGAATTTTCATGACTGTTGCCAACCCGGCTAGGTATCGAACCGTTCATACCCACAACCATGCATCTGACTCAGCTACAGAGGCCTGCTGTGAGCATGACCTTTTCTTCTATAAATTCAACATACATGTACCGTATTCGGGCGTGTATTACCCGCAGTTTTTTTCCCTCAAATTACAGGCCCAAGTTCTAGGTTCGGGTAATCCGCCCGAATTATTTTTGGACCATTTTATTTTTAGCTCGCCTTACGAAAGTAAGGGGGAGCTATTGCCATACCCCCGGGCGTCCGGCGTCAGCGTCGGCGTCCGCATTTGGTTAAAGTTTACCTGCAAGCTCTTATATGTGATGTTTTACAACTTTATTTAGAATATATAATTAATAATTGCTAAAAAAACAATATTTAACATTATCATTGTACTTCATTTTACAGGTTTTTTGGCTTAAATTGGACTTTTTGAAAAGTTAATATTTTCCTCTGTATTACCTCCCTTACTTCTCTGTGTTAAAGTTTACCTGCAAGCTGCGTGAGTTCAAATCCCGGGGGAGGAACGTTTTTTTTTTTTTTTTTTTTTTTTTTTCTTTTCTTTTTTCTTTTTTAAAAACATAGCGGGGTGTGGGGCTCAAGGTCAAGGTCACTGTGGCTATTTTCAGAAAAACATTGTCATCGCTCTAGCGCCTTCATTTATAGATGGATTTTAATATAACTTCACCCAAATGTTGGGTATAATGATATCTCGAGTGCCTTTGACTTTCAGGGTCCGGGGCCTAAGGTCAAGGTCACTACTTTAAGGGTCACGGGGTCAAGGTCACTGTGGCAGTTTTTAGAAAAAACATTGTCATCGTTCTTGCACCTTAATTTATTGATGGATTTTAATATAACTTCACACAAATGTTGGGTATGATGATATCTCTAGCAAGTTCGACTTTCAGATTCCGGGGCTGAAGGTCAAGGTCACTGTGGCTATTTTTAGAAAAAACTTTGTGATCGCTCTAGTGCCTACATTTATGGATGGATTTTAATATAACTTCACAAAAATGTTGGCAATGATGATATCTTGAGCTAGTTCGACTTTCAGGGTCTGGGGCTGAAGGTCAAGGTCACTGTTTTTTTTTTTTTTTTTTTTTTTTTGTTCGGGTTTTACGGCCCTTTCAAGATTATTTCACTCATATCGAGCCGATCGTTAATCAGAGGCGGGCGAAAACCGGAGTACCCGGAGAAAAACCACCTGACCTTCCGTTGCAGAACTTGGCGTCTCACACGTGGCCCGAGCGAGGCTCGAACCTACGGCGGTGAGAGACCTAATGACTAAGAGTCAGCGCTCTTATCCACTAGGCCACGGAGGCCCGTTCAAGGTCACTGTGGCTATTTTTAGAAAAACTTTGTGATTGCTCTAGTGCCTACTTTTATGGATGGATTTTAATATAACTTCACAAAAATGTTGGCAATGATGATATCTTGAGCGAGTTCGACTTTCAGGGTCTGGGGCTGAAGGTCAAGGTCACTGTGGCTATTTTTAGAAAAACTTTGTCATTGCTCTTGCGCCTTCATCTATTGATGGATTTTAATATACCTTGACACAAATGTTTGGTATGATGATATCTTGAGTGACTTTGACTTTCCGGGTCAGGGGCTGAAGGTCAAGGTCACTGTGGCTATTTTTAGAAAAACTTGATCATTGCTCTAGTGTCCAGATTTATTGATGGATTTTAAGATAACTTCATACAAATGTTGGGTATGAAGTTCAACTTTCAGGGTCTGGGGCTCAAAGTCAAGGTCACTGTGGCTATTTTTAGAAAAACTTTGTCATCACTCTTAAGTAACTACATTTATTGATGGATATAATGTAATTTTACACAAATGCTAGGCTAGGCTTTTTTTAATTTGTCTTGCTCGAGGAGTTTTGTATCGTCTGTGATGTTATTACTTTGTAGTTTGTAGAATTTTTTTTTATCAAATATAGATTTCTTTTTCATTTTTTTTTTTTGCAGTAGAAAGGCTTGAAAACAGGATGATTAGGGGTACATTTTGGTTCTCTTTCATTTGCTGCCGTCTATTGGGCTGTTTTACAGAAGAAAATTTTTTTTGATAACTTGCCCTCATCCATCTTAGGCCCCCAAAGGCGAGCTATGTTGTCTTCTGACAACTCTTGTTACTTTTGTCAGCTGAAAATACGATGCATCTCATGTTATGCTCTATCCTTTTACGATTCCCGACATAAATAACGTTTAATTGTCCACTCAATTTTACTTACACATGAGTAATATAACAATCTCTATTACTAGCAAGCCCGATTTCGTGAGTATTATTCCTAAAACTCTGATTTTAAACAAAATAAACAAGCAAGTTCAATGCGAACATCAAAGTTTTCCGGCATCCAAGCTGCCGCCCACAAATCACCGCTAGTTTTTTTGTTTTGTTTTTTTGCATGCGATCGGTAAATGACGTCATCGTACCCCAGCAACCCCACACGTGTCTATTGTTTTATCTTAATGGGGCGTATCTGTCTCGTAAAAAATGTTTGGAAACGGTAAAAGTATTCTCGCTAGCAAGACAGCGTAAGCTCCGTGTCAATAACCAACAACAGAATACAGATTTGTTAACACAAAGAGTTCAACTTTTCTCGCCAAGCGTCTGCTATTTGGCGCCAAAACATAACCATTCACGAGACAGCAGAATAGTCGTAGCAACTCGTCTTAGGAGCAATTAAATAATTTTCACACTGATTGCGGATTAAATTTTATGATTGGGGAATAAACGCAAATTAGAGACATAACTTGACCATATTTTCACACCTTATCGACACGCACCGCAGGGTGGCAATTATATGACAGGGATTAAGAATAGTGTCATAATTGAACCGCTATAAATCAATAAACAGTGTAAATTCAAATCAGACATCTGCGGCGCCTTTCTGAGGTGTCTGATCTGGGACTGCACTGTTTGCCGATGTCCCAAAAAAGAAATGTCTGCGGCGTCTTTCTGAGGCGTCTGATCTGGGATTGCACTGTTTGCCGATGTCCCAAAAAAAGTCCGCGGGCATATGTGGGTTAATAAAGAAATAACAATGGTGAACAGGTAAAGTTTTTTCAACATTTTAATGCAAAATACATGCTTTCTGGTGATACTCGCACGCACATGCATTTTCCCGCCTTTTGAAGACGATCCCGCGTTCCGTTGTGTGCAACAAAAACTGGCCAAATTCTTACTTTTTCTCACTTACGCATCCACCAAAATTTCAGCAAATGTTCCATGCGGGTAATACAACAGTATAACAGTTTTCCCCCAGATTTTGGCAAAAAAGGGGGTGCGGGTAGTACGTAAATGCGGGTAGTACACACCCGAATACGGTACATGCCAATATCTGATGAAGCTTTAAAATGATTCATGAAAATACCGGGATGATCCAAAGTATTGGGACTGATATGCCTAAGCAAAAACAGACTGAAGGAGCAGTCTGATCAGGGTCTACACTGTTTGTCATTCGGTCTGCATCTTTTAGACACCTTGCTGGATCATGAAACAGATTTGTAAAACATTTAGGACAATAACAGCAAGTCCTCTTTCAAAGTAGCAAAAATAATGGTATTAACCCTTATCTTGCTGAATATTCATCTAAACCACACCCATTTGGTTATATCAACCAATCAAATTACTTGATGTAATTATTGCTACAAATTCGTAAACCGAATGCCAAACAGTGTAGATCCTGATCAGATGGCTTCTTCAGAAGCCATCTGATCTGGATCTACACTGTTTGCAAAGATAGGGGTTGTCGTGAACAGCAAGATAAGGGTTGACATATAGATCAAAGCTCTGACGGTACTGGTGGGTCCACTGTGTCTAAGTGTAGGGTGGAAAAATAATCCTGAGCGTAGACTTAAAACATTCTGCGACACCTTACGTTACACATCCGTGCGAGAGAGTAAATTCTTTAATATCACAAAACAGTTAATTTTCTCATGAATGAAGGGGTTCTAATGAATGCCCATAACTATGTACTGGAGCAGAATTAAGAAAAAAGAATGCATAACCCTGTAAACCCCACTTTTCTCTATATGAAGTGGGGGTTTAGAGGGATGTTCATTTCATGGACTGCTTATCCTGGTGATCTGATCTGGGTCTATACCGTTTGCCAATGTCCCATTTTTGACCTATCACATGGATACCAGCAGTATAACTGCGCTTGTCAATTTTGGGTCATTTGATAAACTGAATATACAATATTTAAGATTGTAATCCAACCTGACCTTGGTTAAGTTAAAAGTCCCTATCAGTTGTTTAGAATGTGGGTAACCAAAACTGCCAACACAAACATTTGTGGTAAAGATAACATATAATTATGTGCCCTTTATATAGGGTTATTTTAAGCCATATAAAATGTCAACAAACATGCTAACCTACATGTAAGAGTAGCCGGCTGACAATTTTTTACTACCAAATTTTGTTTCTCTATGAAAAGATCAGCCCCAACCATGCTGAGTTCGAATTTATCATTTTTTGAAAACAGTAAATAGATCTCAAGATCAGCTGGATATTTCTATACTGCTTCAGAATTTATGGTAAAAAATAGATTTTTTTGTTTGTTTGATTTGAGGTTTAACATCCCCTTCAACACTGTATATATCATTTGGGAGACGTTGCTTCCCATTTTGTGGGACTTTTACCCAACATTGAGATGAAATGATACCTCAAGCCCAGTATCGCCAAAGCATCATGCTTTCTTCAAGCCCTGATGGGTTGGGGCAAACTGCTCCTGAAGGAGCAGTCTGATCAGTGTCTACACTGTATGCCATTCCGTCTGTACCTTTTGGACTCCTTGCCTGATCATGAAAAAAAATTTGTTAGGAGAATTACAGAAAGTCCTTAAGTTGTCCTAATTTTTAGGATTTTTTTCAGTGTATTCTGACAATATCAGTTTGGATGGTACCAATACAGGGGCTTAAGGCCTGCTTGTTCAGCATACAGTTGTGATACCACTGCTGGTGCTTATGGCCTGCTTGGTACAGCATATAGTTGTGGTACCACTGCTGGTGCTTATGGCCTGCTTGGTACAGCATATAGTTGTGGTACCACTGCTGGTGCTTATGGCCTGCTTGGTACAGCATACAGTTGTGGTACCAGTGCTGGTGCTTATGGTCTGCTTGGTACAGCATACAGTTGTGTTACTGCTGCTTGTGCTTATGGCCTGCTTGGTACAGCATACAATTGTGGTACCAGTGCTGGTGCTAATGGCCTACTTGGTACAGCGTAATGTTGTGGTACCAGTGCTTGTGGTCTGCTTGGTACAGCATATAGTTGTGGTACCAGTGCTGGTGCTTATGGCCTGCTTGGTACAGCCTATAGTTGTGGAACCACTGCTGGTGCTTATGGCCTGCTTGGTACAGCATAGTTGTGTTACCAGTACTGGTGCTAAAGGTCTGCTTGGTACAGCATACAGTTGTGGTACCACTGCTCCCTGGTACAGCATATAGTTTTGGTACCACTGCTGGTGCTAATGGCCTGCTTGGTACAGCATACAGTTATGGTACCAGTGCTGGTGCTTATGGCCTGCTTGATACAGCATGCAGTTGTGGTACCACTGCTGGTGCTTATGGGCTGCTTGGTACAGCATACAGTTGTGGTACGACTGTTGGTGCTTATGACCTGCTTGGTACAGCATATAGTTGTGGCACCACTGCTGGTGCTTATGGACTGCTTGGTACAGCATACAGTTATGGTACCAGTGCTGGTGCTTATGGTTTGCTTGGTACAGCATACACTTGTGGTACCACTGTTGGTGATTATGGCCTGCTTGGTACAGCATACAGTTGTGGTACCAGTGCTAGTGCTTATGGCATGCTTGGTACTGCATACAGTTGTGTATGGCCTGCTTAAATACAGCATACAGCTGTGGTACCAGAGCTGGTGCTTATGGTCTGCTTGGTTCTGCATATAGTTGTGGTAACAGTGCTGGTACTAATAGTCTGCTTGGTTCAGCATACAAAACCGCCTGGAATTTCAGCATTGGGGTTCACCACATATACATTTGATTGTCTGGGTCAAAGATGCAGCAAAACTCAATATGAATTTGTTAGGACATTACTGTAAAGTGTGTGCTTGTGTTTTTTTTCTAGAAAAAGCTTGGGTGTGCGCTTATAGGAGCATGTGCAGTAAATAGGTCGAATACGGTATATTAGTGGCACAATAATACTGGATAGAAGTGGCACCAGTGCTGGTGCTTATGACACATACAGCATACATTTGAGGCACTAATACTGGTGCTTATGGCCTCCTTGATAACATCCCTGCAGGTATCAAACCCGTGTCCTCCTGATCACTAGTAAGACCCGCATCAGACTGAGCTACTGAGGCCAGCTCACATCAGATACGGAAACATATATTTCTGTGAATTCTTGTTTAGCTTTTAAATCCCTGTCCAAACCATCTATGTCATTTTAGAGACTATGCATCAGATTTTGTGGGACTTTTACCTTACCAGATATTCAGATGAAATAACATCTCAAGCCTTACCTCCCAAAGAAACCACTAGGTTTTAAGGGACGGTCTGACTCAAACCACTTTTTCTGGGCCAGACAAAGACCTTCTATAAGCAGTTAACCGGTACTCAAAGGCTCTCTGCTCCGAGAACTTCAAGCAGCCCATGAAAATTAGACCAAAACTATAAAAGCCAGAAGGTATCCATTTTTATGTGTTTTCTAGTTCGTGGCATTTATCCTGGCATTGGATTGATTATATATGAATACTATAAAACACATCACATAACAGGTACATGGTGGGCTGCTTCTTGAAGTGCCCTACCAGCATCATAACCTGCTACACACAGCTTGACTCTAAGCCCCCACCCATAGGGGCTTGAAGAAATATATGGTCCACGCAGAGCTGAATCCAGCCGGCACTAGTACTGGTAAACCGCTTAGAGGATCTAAGCTTGTCCAGGAACAGCGGTGCGAGGCAGACCGTCCATGCTAATAAACCCTATTGGTTTCATTGGGCGACAGGGGTTGAGATGTCATTTCATCTCAATGTCGGGTAAAAGTCCCACAAAATTGGAAGCAACGTCTCCAAAATGAACTTTACAGTGTTGACAGGGACGTTAAATCTCAAATCAGACAAACAAAACAGCTCGGCTCTGGACAAGAGAATTTTTTGTTTGTTTGTTTGTTTGATTTGTGGTTCAATGTCCCCATCAACACTGTATAGGTCATTTTGGGGATGTTTTTTCCAATTTTGTGGGACTTTTACCCGACATTGTTTTTGTTTGTTTGATTTGGAGATTAACGTCCCCATCAACACTGTAAACGTCATTTTGGAGACGTTGCTTCCAATTTTGTCGGACTTTTACCCAACATTGAGATGACTTGACATCCTAAGCCCTGCCGCCCAGTGCTATCACCCAATGAAACAAATAGGGTTTATAAGCATGGACGGCCCCGACTCGCACCGATATGCCTGGGCAGGCTTAGATCCTATAAGCGGTCTACCAGTACTCATGAGCGGTGGGTTTTAGCTCTGCGTGGAAGTATCATGCAGCCCATCTATTTCTTCTTGCCCCAATCTGTTTTGTTAGAAACATATGTAATGGGTACTCGTTAGAATCGCCTCCATGAGGTGATTCTAACAAGTACCCACAACATATGTATTTATGAAGAAATAAAAGGATTTATCCCCCATCTTTTCCCATTACTACTAATCTTGAGATATAAATTACCTTGAACCGCTCTTTCAACTCCCTAGGTTCACGATACGAACTCGATCTAGCTCTTCCTGTACGACTCATGTTAAACAGAATAATATCCAAGAATATATCCTCACTGAATTAAATATTCCAATTTCAAATTGCTTACTTAGCAAAAATCTTCACAACCATTTTTACTTTTCTCAACTGCATTTAAGTTTTGCGTTTAAAAACTAACGGTAGCTTTCTACTTTTATTCATATCAATGTCACTTCATTTTTTTCTTGCGTTAAAGTAACTAATCACGATTTTTTGTTCTTCTCATTAAATTCATGCATACATATAAAAACGCAATAAATCTTATCACGCTTGCTCAAACAGGAACTACATAGCCAGGACAGGTGAAGTTTTATGCTTCACTATAAATGTGTAAAGGTAAATTTTCTGTACATACAATAAGACCTACAAAACCATTAATTATCTATATCAACATAAACCAAATCATTAATCACAGAAGACTTTAATGAACAAAGATGCCATCAAGTTTAGAGTTCAAAGAAGGTAATTAGATATCTGTCTAATGTAAAGATAAAACCTTAATATCTTAACACTAGTTTTGTATGTTTAGATTTGTCCAAAGTACTGGTAAATCCAAAACAAAAACGAATGTGGTCAACATTTAAATCCTTTGAGCATTTGATATCTGTTCTAATGTATGTAGTAAATATATATCTTTCCCAAGGCAGTGTCTCTTTACACTTTATACACTTTCGGTCATTCAAGCCATAAAAAAATTAATCTTACAGTCTAGTTTTACACACTGATAAGCAAAAGTATGTCAAGGTCAGGGCTGAAGTCCAAGCTGATGTCGGTATTGTCCACGCTGACTAATTAAAACACCCATTTTTGCACTAGAACACAAAACATCCCAGTTTGGTCTTACAACTCCATTCATATCGTCAGAAAGTACAGAAATTCAATACATAACCGGTCTCCATTGGACAGGGCCAAAAGTCAAACGAATCGATAGCTCCACATTAAACCTTGGTATTACTCCTATAGTTCCAAGTCATAACCTACTGTATGTACAAGTCTGAATTTACTGGAGTTTTCCCAAAATTCACTTTTTTGTCTAAGCCTAAGCCAATGCAAAACCAACCTATATTTCAGTAACCGATTTCCACACACCCAGACCAGCATGCACAATTAAGAACAGTAGTTATTGATATTGACAAGATTAAGATCGGTGTCTAATCCACCACACAAATAGTAAAGACTCAGATCAGAGTGTGCTGATGCACAGTCTGATCGGAGTCCTTGCTGTTTTCTGGGGAGGGAGGAATTACAATGCCCTGGCTGAAATTAACACAATTTCCACTGAGGCATAGCCAGTTTATAAATAGGACAGCAAGCAACAGATTTATAATCGTTTTATACTGAAAAGCAAACACATTGAAGTGCAGTAAATTTTGAAACCTTTCAACACAGCTGACCTAATTATATTTCAGGACATGTAAGTAAAAATTTACCTGGTTTATACCCCAAAGTACCTGCATTTAAGATCACTTACCAAAACCCCAGATAACCAGAATTCTCACAAGTTCCAGTCATTTTACAAATGTATTCTTTAACATCCCAGTGGATATGAGTGCTGACTTTTAAACATTAGGTCTCTCACCACTGTGGTTCGAGCCTCACTCGGGTCACATGCAAGAAGTCGAGTTCTGCAACGGAAGGTCAGGTGTTTTTCTCACATGCTCTGTTTTTCACCCACCTCCAATTAACTATTGGCTCAAAGTATGTGAAATAATCTTGAAAACTGTCATAAAACCCTACAGACAAACAGTGTGGGCCCAGATCAGACTGCTCCTCTATCAGACTGCTCCTCTAGGAGCAGTCTGATCTGGTCCACACTGTTTGCAACAATAACTTTTAATAACTGGCAGACAAAAAAGCAGACAACATCCTAAGTACTTCAACACTAGACCTTTTACCGCTGTTAGTTTGTATTGTACTGTATTGGAGTTTAACGGCTCAGTCAACACTATTTAGGTCATTATTGAGCCGGTCAGTCAAGACAGAAATGCCAGGTAACAGTTGTTGTTCTCTGGATATACTCCAGTTTTCACCCACCTCTCTGTAACAATCAACTTTATGTTATTCAAATAATCTTGAAAGCTACATTAACCCCATGCATCCCCACCCTCTAAAATAATAACTATCCTCTACTATGGCAGATTTATAAACAGCAAGGAGAATAATTTTGGGACAAGTTTTCCATAAAACATTTTTGTTTGTTTGAATTGAGGTTTAACATCCCCGTCTACACAATTTAGGTCATTTTGGAGATACTGCTCCCAATTTTGTGGGACTTTTACCTGGCACTGAGATGAAATCACATCTCAAACCCTGCAACCCAATGAAACCAAAAGAGTGCATGATGCTGCCACTCGGAACTGAAACTGGCCGCACAATAATACTGGTAAACTGCTTAGAGGATCTAAGCCTGCCAAGGCAAAGCGGTGCGAGTCGGACCGTCCATGCTTATAAACCCTATTGGTTTCATTGGGCAACAGGGCTTGAGACGTCATCATTTCATCTCAATGTTGGGTAAAAAAAACACAAAATTGGACGCAGCATCTCCAAAATGACCTGTACCGTATTGACGGGGATGTTACACCTCAAATTAAACAAACCCATGGATGGTCAGACTCGCATCACTTTGCCTGGGCAGGCAAAGACCTTATTCTAGGCATTGGAGATTCTAACAATTACCCACTATGCTGGACGGCTTCAGGCGCTTCTGATCCGGAGGTTGCGGGCTTGATTCCTGCTGTGTCTGCAACATTCTTTCATGGTGATTGATCATTTGGGTTGATGCCAGAGATGACGCAAATGGCAATAGACAAATTCATGGAGGAAAAACCAAACAAAGGCGTAATCGTAACTGATTAACCTTTCACCCATTAAACACTGATCATGATCATACCAGATGACATTTTTGATGCTCTGCGTGCCGGTTGATGACATTTTAACTCTTGTCCTGCTGAATATTTAAATATGTCACACCCACTACTGATTATCAGCCAATCAGATTACTTGATGCACATTACTGCAGCAAATTCATAAACTGGATGGCAAACAATGAAGATCCTGATCAGATGGCTTCTTCAGAAGCCATCTGATCTGGATCTACATTGTTTCAAAGGTAAGGCATATCCGGGCTCAGCAGGACAAGGGTTAAAATAATTTTTCTTATTTTTAAAAAAAAACAAACGGATTTGACAGTTCATGCAAATTCATGGAGACAATTTGCATGTGATGTCAAATCCTGTTACTGCGACAAACATGAAAATAATCAACAAATTGTCTTCTGCTGTATTAGCCTAGAAGTTGGGAAAAGTTAAATATTTTTCTCATTTTTTTTTTCCTGAAATTTTCCTCTGAAAAACAGGGAAAAAAATAAAATGTCAATTACTACACAACAGTACCTTAAACAATGTAGGATGACCAGACTTAACAAGGTCATTGAAGCTCAAGGTTGATCTACAGAACTACCGTGACCCATGACCATGTCAAACTATTGTTTTACATGAACACTAATCTTGTTGAGTTAGATTCCTCAAAGGCCCTGTCACAAAGGTCATTCTTGTTGATTATCTATCTATACCAAAAATCTTGTTGAAATTTACAGTGTCCAACTCAACAATGTTATCTACAGGTTGTCATATTTTTGGGGTCAATTGTTCAATTGACCCCAAGTTATAATAAACAGCTGGCTGATCACTGCTATTGTCCATATAATTCTCACCAATGAAATTAAATTGTGTGCTTTGTTTGATTGTGTGAATTGAGGTTTACTAGTTAGATCATTTTGGAGACATCCCTTCCTTTGTTTGACAGGGTACACATGACAGCTACTGTCCATGTATGAAATGCATGTGACACGGTACACATGACAGCTACTGTCCATGTATGAAATGCATGTGACATGGTACACATAACAGCTACTGCCAATGTATGAAATGCATGTAACATGGAACACTTGACAGCTACTGCCAATGTATGAAATGCATGTGACATGGTACACATAACAGCTACTCCCATTGTATGAAATGCATGTAACATGGAACACTTGACAGCTACTGCCAATGTATGAAATGCATGTAACATGGAACACTTGACAGCTACTGCCAATGTATGAAATGCATGTAACATGGAACACTTGACAGCTACTGCCAATGTATGAAATGCATGTGACATGGTACACATAACAGCTACTCCCATTGTATGAAATGCATGTAACATGGAACACTTGACAGCTACTGCCAATGTATGAAATGCATGTAACATGGAACACTTGACAGCTACTGCCAATGTATGAAATGCATGTGACATGGTACACTTGACAGCTACTGTCTATGTATGAAATGCATGTGACATGGTACACATGGCAGCTACTGTCCATGTATGAAATGCATGTGACATGGTACACATGACAGCTACTGCCCATGTATGAAATGCATGTGACATGGTACACATGACAGCTACTGTCCATGTATGAAATGCATGAGACACAGTACACTTGACAGCTACTGTCCATGTATGAAATGCATGTGACATGGTACACATGACAGCTACTGCCCATGTATGAAATGCATGTGACACAGTACACTTGACAGCTACTGTCCATGTATTAAATGCATGTGACACAGTACACTTGACAGCTACTGTCCATGTATGAAATGCATCATGTGACATGGTACACTTGACAGCTACTGGCCATGTATGAAATGCATCATGTGACATGGTACACTTGACAGCTACTGGCCATGTATGAAATGCATGAGACACAGTACACTTGACAGCTACTGTCCATGTATGAAATGCATGAGACACAGTACACTTGACAGCTACTGTCCATGTATGAAATGCATGTGACATGGTACACTTGACAGCTACTGTCCATGTATGAAATGCATGTGACATGGTACACTTGACAGCTACTGTCCATGTATGAAATTCATGTGACATGGTACACATGACAGCTACTGTCCATGTATGAAATGCATGTGACATGGTACACTTGACAGCTACTGTCCATGTATGAAATGCATGTGACATGGTACACTTGACAGCTACTGTCCATGTATGAAATGCATGTGACACAGTACACTTGACAGCTACTGTCCATGTATGAAATGCATGTGACATGGTACACTTGACAGCTACTGTCCATGTATGAAATGCATGTGACATGGTACACTTGACAGCTACTGTCCATGTATGAAATGCATCATGTGACATGGTACACATGACAGCTACTGTCCATGTATGAAATGCATGTGACATGGTACACTTGACAGCTACTGTCCATGTATGAAATGCATGTGACATGGTACACTTGACAGCTACTGTCCATGTATGAAATGCATGTGACACAGTACACTTGACAGCTACTGTCCATGTATGAAATGCATGTGACATGGTACACTTGACAGCTACTGTCCATGTATGAAATGCATGTGACATGGTACACTTGACAGCTACTGTCCATGTATGAAATGCATGTGACACAGTACACTTGACAGCTACTGTCCATGTATGAAATGCATGTTGCATGGTACACATGACAGCTACTGTCCATGTATGAAATGCATGTGACATGGTACACTTGACAGCTACTGTCCATGTATGAAATGCATGTGACATGGTACACTTGACAGCTACTGTCCATGTATGAAATTCATGTGACATGGTACACATGACAGCTACTGTCCATGTATGAAATGCATGTGACATGGTACACTTGACAGCTACTGTCCATGTATGAAATGCATGTGACATGGTACACTTGACAGCTACTGTCCATGTATGAAATGCATGTGACACAGTACACTTGACAGCTACTGTCCATGTATGAAATGCATGTGACATGGTACACTTGACAGCTACTGTCCATGTATGAAATGCATGTGACATGGTACACTTGACAGCTACTGTCCATGTATGAAATGCATCATGTGACATGGTACACATGACAGCTACTGTCCATGTATGAAATGCATGTGACATGGTACACTTGACAGCTACTGTCCATGTATGAAATGCATGTTGCATGGTACACATGACAGCTACTGCCCATGTATGAAATGCATGTGACATGGTACACTTGACAGCTACTGTCCATGTATGAAATGCATGTGACATGGTACACTTGACAGCTACTGTCCATGTATGAAATGCATGTTGCATGGTACACTTGACAGCTACTGCCAATGTATGAAATGCATGTGACACAGTACACTTGACAGCTACTGTCCATGTATGAAATGCATGTGACATGGTACACTTGACAGCTACTGTCCATGTATGAAATGCATGTGACATGGTACACTTGACAGCTACTGTCCATGTATGAAATGCATGTGACACAGTACACTTGACAGCTACTGTCCATGTATGAAATGCATGTTGCATGGTACACATGACAGCTACTGTCCATGTATGAAATGCATGAGACACAGTACACTTGACAGCTACTGTCCATGTATGAAATGCATGAGACCCAGTACACTTGACAGCTACTGTCCATGTATGAAATGCATGTGACACTTTAAACAGGACAGCTTCTCTCCATCTATGAAATGCATATGACATGGTACACTTGACAACAGTTACTACTGTCTTTGTATGAAATGCATCATGTGACCTGAAACACATGACAACTACTGTCCATGTATGAAATGCATGTGCCATGACACACATGACAGCTATTGGTTTTTGTTATGGGTTTTATGGCTCTCAAGATTATTTCACTCATATCGAGCCAATCCTTAATCAGAGGTGGGTGAAAACGGGAGTACCTGGAGAAAAACCACCTGACCTTCCGTTGCAGAACTTGGCGTCTCACATGTGACCCGAGCGAGGCTCGAACAACAGCGGTGAGAGACCTAATAATCATGAGTCAGCGCTCTTAACCACTAGGCCACAGATGCATGACAGCTATTGTCCAGCTATTGAATGCATGTGACACAGTACACATGATTAAAATGCATGTGACACGGCACATGAGACAGTTACCCATGTATCATGGTACACATGAGAGAACCAGTAACTGTCCATGAATGAAATGCTTGTGACATCATACACATGACAGCTACTGACATGGCACACATGACAGCTATTGTCAATACATGTGTATGTGTAATTGTTCAGTTATTAGCACATATGTGTCTAAGAAATTGTTCTCTTATTAGCCTACATGCAACATGGCACACAATCATTGCCTGTGTCTATATATGAAATTACTCCTTGTTTTTTAGATCACACACATGCATGCATATTGACACACATGATGGTTACCAGCCAACAATAAAATCCTTTTGTTTATTCTGCAGTTTTAAATTAACTAAACAGTTTAGTAATAAATAAATAAGTCTACTTGAAAATAAAAAGTATGTCACTGGCTTAAATCCAAGTACTTTTTTTCTCTGGAAAGATTACTTTTCACTGTGTGCACTGAACGAATTAGGGACAAAAAAGCTTATTAATTTTAGACCCAGATAAGATAACGTATCCACATATTATTTTTCTCATTTCTGCATAAATACACACGTTGACGTTGTGGTACTCATAAGAAATGCAAAATGAGTACCCACAACATGTGCTTTCATGCAGAAATAAGAAAAATACAGTGGAATTCGGCTTTTAAGATCACCTAAAATTAAGACTAATTCTGCTTTAAAAAGTTTATTTAGAAGGGTGCTGTTAATCTTTCTTCATGTTTTCTGAAACAATGTCCTCTGGTCAGGGACCACCTTTGGAACTGTTCAAAAGTGGTCTTAAGGACCACTTTTGAACAGTCCCAAAGGTGGTCTTAATGTAGGAATTTAACTGTATCAGTACTTTACAGAGTTAGTGTTTGAGTTTTACGTCCCACCAACAGCTAAGGTCATTTGGAGACGGGACCTTGGTTTAAAGACGCATCCGAAAGTCTGGAGAAGCCCGGGATCGATCCTGCGATCCATGGTTTACGAGGCGAGTAGCTAACCACTACACCACGGAGGCTTCTAGAAGACAAAATATGGCTTATCTTGATGCCTTTCAAGTGAAAATTTATGTTGGCACAGTGAAGATGGATCAGCCTGCACATCTGTGCAGTCTAATCCGAGCCTTCAAAAAACATTGTATGTTCATCTTAACCCATTGTATACTAATGGACTCTTCCATTGCTATACCTTGGACAAGTCCATTTGTCATTTCAGAAGTGGCAGGCCAATTTTTTACGTTTTTATCTTATTTTTGAAGGAAAATTCTGGCCTGATCAGATGTTGCACCTGATATGGGCCTGCACTGTTTGCCAAGGGACCCCTTTGCAGGTTTCCCACTTGCAATGGGTTATGATTTGGTCATGTCAAAAGTGTAGCTTCCTGCCATCTGACTGCATTATATCTGACTGATTTCATGTACATGTATTCTGGATTTACTTTAAAAATGTTGCATCCAAAGCCATCTGATCTGGATTTGTACTGTTTGCAAAGAAAGAGCATAGCTTCGTTCAACAAGACAAGGGTTAAAAGAAAACCATGTTATAGTTAATGTTTGTTTGTTTGATTAGAGATTTAACCCTTGTCCTGCTCAGCCCGGATATGCCTTTTTTTCCAAACAATGAAGATCCAGATCAGATGGCTTCTGAAGAAGCCATCTGATCAGGATCTACATTGTTTGGCATTCAGTTTACAAATTTGTAGCAATAAATTACATGAAGTTATCTGATTGGTTCTAAGTCAGAAATGGGTGTGGCTTAACTGAATATTCAGCAAGAGAAGGGTTAAACAACCATGTTATAGTCAAGGTTTGTTTGTTTGATTAGAGGTTTAACCCTTGTCCTGCTGAATATTCATCTAAGCCACACCTATTTCTGTCTATCAACCAATCAAATTACTTGATGTAATTTATTGCTACAAATTCATAAATTAAATGCCAAACAGTGTAGATCCTGATCAGATGGCTTCTTCAGAAGCCATCTGATCTTGATCTACACTGTTTGCAAAGATAGGGGTTGTCGTGAACAGCAAGATAAGAGTTAAACCCCCACCTGCTCTATAAAAGGATGTAGGCGGAGCTTATTTCAAAATGGTGCCTGACTTTTACATTTTGTTGATTGCAGACGCTTTATCAATGAAAATAAAATACTTAGAAAACCTTCAGAAACCAAACTTGTTCTGTAAGGAGGCATTTCCCTACTTTATACATCAACACCAAAATATTGTCTCAAAAACCAATATTAATTGAATATGGTGAATGAAATTACTGAAAAGTGCTCAGAAATTCAAACTAGATATAACCTTTGAACCATGGTCATGTGATATAAACAAAGCAACAGTTAGTGTGGAATCCAAACACTTTCCACTTGTAAGATGGCAAGCTTAGTAAAAGCAGATAAATAATCCTACCTCAGAGTCTCACAGAAAAAAAAATCTATTCATATTCCATGATACACAGCTAGGAACTTGTCAATTCCAGTTTATAGGTATATTACAGGTAGCTAATGCTGTAAACAGTGTAGGCCCTGATCAGACGCCTATTCAGTGGCATCTGATCTGGGCCTGCACTGTTTGTCAAATACCCATTTCAGGGTTTCTGGTACAATAATCATCATTATATCCATGATCATGTTCATAATTGCCCAGAAAATTGTCCTGCAGATGACTGTTCAAAGAATTTTAATTATCATTATCATCATCATCATTGTTATCAGTTGTTGTTATTGTCTCAGCTACTGCTATGATAGTTTAATCTTAATAAAATGCCCATTCAGACTTGTAAATCTGAAGAAATAAAATACTGTCAAAAACTGTTCTTTTGTAAAAATTTTATATGATTTCTCTTTTGTCAGAATTCTCTGCCATTTTTCCAGCAATGTATACAATCCTGGAAGGAAATCGCACCTACCTTTTTAAGTAGCTTGATCCATTACAAAATAGGTGTTTCGGTAAAGGAATACCATCACCTTTCAACAAATGTATCTGATTTTTAAAGGTAATACATCTGGATATTGTTTAATAATAAAAAATACATTGTATTGTAACCCAAAATCATGCTAAAATAAGGACCGGATTTAACTTAAATAATTAAATGTTGCAAAGTTCGCCCTGGCAGAAATAATAAACTGGTCCAGTTTAATTGCTTTAACATGGAGAATGTTTATAAACAAAGCCTGATAAGACCCTATGCTACAGCTTATATAAACATACTTGTCTAGAAATGAATAGTCTTGATCAATTAGAAACAAATCTTAAAATTTAGGGGTGCATTTTTTTTTTTCAGATAAAAATGTTTGACATTTTGCTCCCTTCTAGTTCAGTGAGGCTGTTCTAACAAGTACCCACAATCTTTGTACTAAAAATAGGAATATATTGAAAACAAAAATACCCCAAAACACAAAACTTTTTTCTATATAAAGTGGGGTTTAGAGGTGTATTCATTTCATTGACTTGTAAACTTTATGAGGCAGTTTTATCAAGCATCCACAATATACTGGTATATCTGGGGCAGAAATAAGACAAATAGCACTATTCATAATGTGTGAGTATATGCATTATTCTGCTGTAGCCTGAGTCAGCAGACCCCAAGTAAATATATTTACAGCTGATCAGTAATCAGTAAGCCCCGCCTACATTTCTGGTGGTAGCTGCTACGGCAAGTGCCAGTTTAACATCCCATTTTAATGCATGGGTGTATTATCGTAATCTGAGCTTTTCTTCTTTTTTACTGTTCACAGTATATTTCTGAGAACTAACTACATTTCATCAATAGTTGTCACCTGATAAAATCTCATAAATCCCTAGAATGTTGAGTTTCATCAAATACAAGGTCAACCCTTTCAACCCTGTAGGCAAGTCGAGATACCAATGCAAACAGTGTAGAATTGTTTGATTTGAGGTTTAGCATCCCCGTCAACACTGTAAAGGTCATTTTGGAGACGTTGCTTCCAATTTTGCGGGACTTTTACCCGACATTGAGATGAAATGACATCTCAAGCCCTGTCGCCCAATGAAACCAATAGAGTTTATTAGCATGGACAGTCCGCCTCACACTGCGGTTCCTTGACAGGCTTAGATCCACTAAGCCGTCTACCAGTACTAGTGTGCGGGTCAGATTCAGCTCTGCGTGGAAGCATCAAGCAGCCCATATATTTCTTCAAGCCCCTATGGGCAAACAGTGTAGATCCGGATGAGATGGTTCATTCCCGGATATTCACGGTTTGTTATCCTGTTTGTTTGTTTGATTTGAACTGAGGTATTACATCCCCGTGAACACTATTTAGGTCATTTTCGAGATGGTGCTTCCAATTTTGTGGCATTTTTACCAGACACTGGAGATGAGATCTCAAGCCCTGCCACACAATGAAACCAATAGGGTTTGTATGCATGGACTGTCTTACTTGCCTGGGCTTGCTTAGACCATCTAAGCATTTTACCAGTACTCATGTGGGGTCTGTTTTAGCTCTGCGTGGAAGCAGCATGCAGCCACATCTATTTCTCCATGCCCCGATGGATGGGGGGCCCCGTTTGTCATTCTGTATCATGTGCTAACTTTACCACGATAGCACCCCTATATAATTCTGAACCCCAATTTTATATAGTTAAACTGGGGTTTACAGGGGTAAACATTTTTTCTTCATAATTCTGCTCTAAAATATAGATTGTGTGTGCTCATTAGAACTGCCTAGATGAGGCATTTGGAACTCTTTCCTAGATTATTCATTTGTTAGTATAGTTAAACCCCTGTCACACCAATGCGTTCTCACGGCGTCCAAGAAAAATGCAGAACGCCGAGGTGCGCGCAGTACGATCGCAAACATCGCCGTAGCAACGCAGTGGCGTCGCCAGTAGACGCGTTGGGATCGCATAGAACGCCAAGCGATGGCGCGCATTTTGAGCATGCTCAAAACAAATGCCGTCGCTCGGCGTTCTGATCAGAGCGCAGTGAGGTCGCCGTAAGGTTGCCATAGCAGCGCAGTAAGGTCTCCTACAACGCTACAGGAGCTCGGCAGGGGCGCACAGAGGTCTCCTACAACGCCATATAAGCTCCGCTTTTATAATTGATTAACTGATTGATTGATTTGATATTTAACGTCCCAGTCAACACTGTATAGGTCATTTTGGAGACGTTGCTTCCAATTTTGTGGGACTTTTACCCGACTTTGAGATGAAATGACATCTCAAGCCCTGTCGCCCAATGAAACCAATAGAGTTTACACGTATAAGCATGTTTACACCAATACAGTTTACACGTATCTCGCACCGCTTTGCCTGGGCAGGCTTAGATACTCTAAGCGGTTTACCAGTACTCGTGTGAGGTCGGTTTCAGCTCTGCGTGGAAGCATCATGCAGCCCATCTATTTCTTCCAGTCCCGGTGGGAGGGGGCCGCCCGCTTGTATAAACAGTGGCTAAAGTAGAGTTTGATTGTGTACTGTCCCGAAAAACCTACTTCTGAGGTAACTCATTCCGTGTAAGGTAATGGCGGTGGACTTGCTCCTGCTTGCGGTGATGGCGGTGGACTTGGTCCCGACGGCACAGGAGTACTGGTAAACCGCTTAGGGGATCTAAGCTTGCCCAGGCAAAGGGGCCCGAGTCGGACCATCCGTGCCTATTTAATCCTATTAGTTTCATTGGTTTACAGAGATTAAGTTGTCATATCATCTCAATGTCGGGTAAAAGTCCCACAAAATTAGAAGCAACGTCTCCAAAATGACCTATAATGTGACTAAATGTGTTGATGGGACGTTAAACCTCAAATCAAACAAAACTGTTCGACTGATGAAGATGTCTGTTTACACTTTGAGAACGTCTTCAACATGTGAGCGCCGTAAAAGCGCAGTGCACGCATTGAGAGCGCCGTAAAAGCGCAGTGCACGCATTGTGAGCGCCGTAAAAGCACAGAGGAAGCGCTGTGAGAGCGCATACAATCGCCATCAAGAACGCCGCAGGATCGCGATAGATCGCCATGTAAGCTCTGTAGCAACGTCTTGGTCGCTGTAGGGACGCCATGACAGGTCCATGTTCACGAAAATATCCCATATTTCTTGCGATCTCGCGGCGTTCTGGAAAATTAAACAACGCCGTCCCATCGCAGTGAAAACGCGGCATTGTGTGACAGGGGCTTTACATTATGATACATCTGTATATGCTCCTATGTGAGCCGAAAATTCGTAATAAATCTCTTGTATCTTGTATCTATATTTTGAGCAGAAATAAGAAATTACAAGTTTTATTCTTAAATTATTCGTTTTTTGGCAGTAAAATAAAATTTACAATGTACAGTTGAATTTCTATTTGTATTAATTTTACGTGGTCTTAATAGCTATCTATATCACAATTTTTATTAAAATTTTTGTTTTTTTGGCAGTAAAATTTCCAATGTATTTGTATAGGCGTGTTTCTGTTTACAAGAATGGATGAGTCCAAATTCCATGATGGAAGTGTCCACTTCAGACAGAGACTCTGGGAAGAAATGGTTAACCCTTACCCTGCTGAATAATTTAACTACATTTCTGACTATATGCCAATCAGATTACATGATATAATGTTTCATTAAAATTCACAAACAGTGTAGATCCAGATCAGCATGGCTGATCTAATGACAGTGTAAATCCAGATCAGATGGCCATCTGATCAGGATCTACACTATTTGCAAAGGTAGGGTAGAGATGCCACTAAAATATAGCAAATCCACCATATAGTTTAATAAAAGGTAAACAACTGCAAATGATTTTGATGCAATTTTATCTTTCTGAATATTCTCCCTTGAAAGCATGTATTTTCTGATTTTCAATGAAAAAAAAAGAATGATGTCAGCTCTTTCTTTACATCATTAAGATAACATGTAGATTGTCCACTGGCAGTGATGTGAGTCAGACATAGCCGTTTCTCTGGGCAGTGGGGCCCTGTCATGATGTGTGAAAGCTTAGTCTGTAACCAGGTAACGGAATTTTGTGAAGTTTAACCCATTTAGTACTGGAACCCCCAAAAACGGGTACCAGGGCAAACAGTGCATGCCCAGATCAGGCGCCGCAGACCACGGGGTCTGATCAGGGCCTCCACTATTTGCAAAAAGTTCAGCCATTTTCCAAATCAATTTTGAAGAAAATACAACCTGACACCCCTAAATTTTGAAATGGACTCCTGTTATATATAAGGAGGAAGATTCCATTTAGTACGAAAAGGGTTAAGAAGCAAAGCAAGAAGAAGGTGTTCAAGAAATTTGACATAGTGACCTAGTTCCGATTCAATATGACCCATACAGTAGAACTTCGATGGCTCAAACACCGATGGCTTGTTTATCATGGATGAGTCGAACCCATTCTTGAGCCCCTAGCGAAATCCTCTACATAAGAAATAGTGGGGGATAATTAAGGAGATTTTAGTCTTTTATCTTGCAAATGTATGCTGTGTGTACTCATTAGAATCATACATATTCATTATAGAAAACCGAAAAGATGTCTAAATGTATGTCGTTATGCCTCCTGACAGTAACCTCAGTGGCTCAAACTTCCCCTGTCTCGAACAGATTTTCGAGGTCCCAAAGGTGTTCCAGCCATTCAAGTTCGACTGTATAAACTGGGACAAACATTCTGGTCAAGTTTCATGAAAATTGAAGCAAAATTGAAGCTTCAAGATTTGAGAAATCTCATCTAGTGTCCTTGTTTTTGATTTCAGGTAACCCATATTCAAACTTGGCAAGATTTTGATGTAGACATGAAGATTAAAGCAAAACTGTGGCATCTAGTGAGAGAACAAGCTTTTAAAGCGATTTGACCTAGTTTTTAAACCAATTTAAACCAATATGACCCATATTGGAACTTGACCATGATATCATCAGACAAAACATTCTTGGAAAGGTTCCCATATTCAACCTTGACCTAGATATCATCAAGACAAACCTTCTGGTAAACCTTCATGAAGATTGAAAACTGTGGTCTCTAGAGGGTGAACAAGCTTTTTAAGAAATCTGACCTTGTGGCCTACTCACTGAGAAGCAGCATTTTAGACGCCACAAAATGCGGCGTCTTATTAGCGTCAACACTGTTTGCCAACCATTCAGCTATTTCTAGACACAATATTGGGCAGTAAATTGTACTTGTTCAAATTTTAGGACAACTATGGTGAGTGAGTGTTTGAGTTTTACGTTCCAACAACTGCGAAGGTCATACGGAGATGGGACCTTGGTTTAAAGACTCATCAGAAAGTCTGGAGAAGCCCGGGATCGATCCTGCTACCCCTGGTTTACAAGCCGAGTGGCATAAACACTTCAACATGGAGGCTTCTCGGACAACTATGGTAAGGAGTTGAGGTGTCCAAATACTAAGGATAAATATGGCATGAGTGAATAACATTGGTAGTTAACCCTTATCTTGCTGTTCACGACAACCCCTATCTTTGCAAACAGTGTAGATCCAGATCAGATGGCTTCTGAAGAAGCCATCTGATCAGGATCTACACTGTTTGACATTCAGTTTATGAATTTGTAGGAATAAATTACATCAAGTAATTTGATTGGCTGATAGACAGAAATGGGTGTGGCTTAAATGAATATTCAGCAGGACAAGGGTTAAAGACAGCAATATCACAAAACTTGAAACACCCATAAAAAGGAACTTTCTAGTTGAACACTTTGTTCAAACACTCAGGTTTATTATTTTGGTGAAATAAATTTCAGATTTTTAACAGCAATGTGATTGAAGTTTGTTACAAAGGGGGATCACTCTCCAACTTACCACACTCTTCCCCCTTTCCCTTTTATCTTTTGTCTCTTTTTCTTTATCTTTTTTCTTATCTTTTTTGTCTTGAATGACTGGCTGAAAAATAGGAACCCTGTCTAACAATGAATGTTTGTGAGAAAAGTCCATCTCACATACCAATGCCGAGGAGACAGTGACACCCTTGAGTTTGCACGCAAGTGGCATAAATCAGCCACAAGCACGTCTAACCCTTCTCTTGCTGAATATTCATTTAAGCCACTGCCATTTCTGTCTATCAACCAATCAAATTACTTGATGTAATTTATTGCTACAAATTCATAAACTGAATGCCAAACAGTGTAGATCCTGATCAGAAGCCATCTGATCTAGATCTACACTGTTTGCAAAGATAGGGGTTGTCGTGAACAGCAAGATAAGGGCTAACATCATGCTATTCCAAATTATAGAATTATCGACTATGTGGGCTTCCTACATTAGCCTCTGAAGTTCAAATCTCTATAACTTAATTATTCCGGAAAGAATCCTCAAATGTGTGTATTTGTGTTTTTTATTAAATCAAAAGGGAATATTTTGGTACCAAAATTTCTTGACTGTCTTGGATTTTTTAATTTGCTTCTTTTTCTCTCATTTCCTGAAGAAAAAAAAGGTACAAAAAAGATTCGTATTCAGCTTGAATTTGAGAAAAAGAATCAATCATTTTTGTCCAGTGAGGATAGGAAATCCTAACTCTTCAAAGTCAGGGCTTTATCCAGGTATTTTGGGAAAAGGCCCCTGGGGAAAAATCGGGAAAAAATATTGACAAAACACCAAAATTGGGAAAACATTTCATCAGAGAAATCCTAACCTTAATCTTACCCTCACCTAATCCTTACCTCCTAACCTAACTTTAACCATCAGTGAACTACTCCTAACTTACTTAACTCAGTAAACAGTGGTGGACAGATTCTAAAGTCTAGCCAAGTAATGTTGTCACTGCTTCCTTTTGTTAAAATCAGCTGAGATTTGGAAAAATATGGTGAAATTGGGAAAATTTTAGGCTTTTTCGCATTGGGATTGGGCAGAATTTCGGCCCTGCTGAACATGCAGAAAATGCCCTGAAAGTTTCAGTAGTCAAATGGGAAAGTCAGAAAAGCCTCGTTTCTCATGTATAGTAGTCGCAAATAAAATTGACTAGGCGGAGCTATCGTTTGTACCTGACTCAGGAATATCCCATTAACAAAAAGGTAAAACCAAGTCACCTGATTGTGTGAATTCAACTGTAACACAAGCACAGCTGTGGCGTATATGACCATTTCTTCCGCTTGTATAGTCGTCGCAGATAAGATTGACTAGGCGGAGCTATCGTTTGCAAATGCCTTCGGAATGTTCTATTAACAAAAAGGTAAACCAAGTCACCCGATTGTGTGAATTCAACTGTAACACAAACAAAGCTGTGGTATATATGGCTGTTTGGTTTGCTTGCAGAAAGCATGCGAAGGGCACTCTACCGAATCTTCTAGTGGACTCAGCAAAGTTGACATATATTGACAAGACTGGAATAGCTCCGCCTAGTCAATTTTATCTGCGACTACTATAGAAAGCGTGCGAAAGGCACTACACCGAATCTTCTGGTGGACAAAGCGAATTTGACATATATTGACAACACTCAAATAGCTCTGCCTAGTCAATCTTATCTGCAACTACTATAACTGCTGAGCCCATCTTGTCGGATCTCTGTCCCGGCACTGATGGTTTGACTTGCCTCTGATTTTGTGTTTTAGTATGTAGGACACTTATTAAATGATCAATAAAACTGCCAGACATATTCATAGCATTTTACCTTTTTTATGTGATTTTAGATATACCTTAATGATCCTAAGTATTGGGACAGACAGGCCTAAGCAAACATTGCAGACCCAGATCAGACTGCTCCTGAAGGAGCAGTCTGATCAGGGTCTACACTGTTTGCCATTCTATCAGCACTTTCTGAACTCCTTGCTGTATCATGAATTTGTTCAATTTGAGGTTTAACGTCTCCGTCAACACTGTATAGGTAATTTGGAGACGTTGCTTCCAATTTTGTGGGAATTTTACCCCACACTGAGATGAAATGACATCTCAAGCCCTGTCGCCCAATGAAACCAATAGGGTCTATAAGCATGGATGGTCCGACTCACACCGCTTTGCCTGGGCAGGCTTAGATCCTCTAAGCGGTTTACCAGTTCTCATGTGCGGCCGGATTTAGCTCTGCATGGTAGGATCATGCAGCCCATATATTTCTTCAAGCCCCGATGGGGGGAGACCATGCTGGATCCTGTAACAAATTTGTTAAATTTTAAGGAAAATAGCATTAAAATTTTCAGGCTGTTTATGGTAATAAAGTGGACACCTACATACAAAATGTGTTGAATAATGTAGAAAAAATGACCATAAATGGCCACTGATTGAACCCATGAGTAAAATGATCAAATTAACACAGTTGGACAGCACTAGGATTGAATCTTGTCATTATTAGGTTGATTGATCAGAAATCGGCCCAAAGCTACTATACCTGCCTACATTTGTCTATCAGACTATCACTGGCCATCTACAAAATATCCAGACCATCTACAAAATACAGTAAAACTCCTCTATTAAGACCACCTTTGGGACTGTTCAAAAGTGGTCTTTAAGACCACTTTTGAACAGTCCAAAAGGTGGTCCATGACCAGAGGACATGGCCATAGAAAACGCAAAGAAAGCATAATTGCACCCTTCTAAATAAGCTTTTTAAAGCAGAACTAGTCATAATTTTAGGTGGTCTTAACCCTTATCCTGCTGTTCAAGACAACCCCTATCTTATGAAACAGTGTAGATCCAGATCAGAAGAAGCCATCTGATCAGGATCTACACTGTTTGACATTCAGTTTATGAATTTGTAGGAATAAATTACATCAAGTAATCTGATTGGTTCAAAGTCAGAAATGGGTGTGGCTAAACTGAATATTCAGCAAGAGAAGGGTTAATAGCGGAATTTTACTGTATCCTTATAGTCATGCTATTCTTGTCCCTGTGACATCAGACGGAGAGAAATTTAAAGAGGACAACCTGTAAAACATCGACTGGACTCATGTGCTAGGACACCAGAAAACAGTGTAGACCCAGATCAGATGCCACAGGACATAGAACCGGATCAGGGTCTACAATGTTTTCTTTAAACACAAGATTTTAAGGGTCATACAAAATTGTGTAAGTCCCTTCCCAGATTACATTCAAAGACAATCAAAGAAGATTTTTAACCCTTGTCCTGCTGAATATTCATATATGCCACACCCACTACCAAATATCAACCAATCAGATTAATTGATGCAAATTATTGCAACAAATTCATAAACTGAATGACAAACAATGTAGATCCTGATCAGATGGCTTCTTCAGAAGCCATCTGATCTGGATCTTCATTGTTTGAAATATAAGACATATCCAGGATCAGCAGGACAAGGGTTAAAGGTTTTCCTTATGCAAGTCTATGTATAACCAAAGGGCCCTGGAGGGGGGAGGGGGTGGGGCATTTTTGGTCCCAGGGCTAGTATTTGCTCAATCTTGGTATAGGTCCACTATATGAAGCTACACACCAAATATTGAAGACCTGGGCCTTTCAGAGGAGAAGATTTTAAAAGGTTTTCCCTATGTAAGTCTATGTAAAATCAAAGGGCACCAGACTTGTTTACATGATGCAGGGTGGAATTTAATAAAAGTGCCAGTTTGAGTTTAGAAGGCATAGAAGGAATAGCTTTTTTTTCTTCTTAAAATATCTTCATTTACAAGATCCAACAAATTAACGTTAACTTCAATAGCTTCTGTGACCTTGACCTCTCGGTCTAAGATTTACAAAATTTTAGATTTACAAAATTTTGGATTAATTTCAATAATTTCAGAAAACTAGACCTAGATCTGGGTAAACCATGGGCCATAAAAAAATAAATTTTAATTTACTGCTAAATTATCTGTGTTATTGTAATGATCCCAAGTATTGGGACAGACAGGCCTAAGCAAACAGTGCAGTCCTGGAGGAGCAGTCTGATCAGGGTCTACACTGTTTGCCATTCTCTCTGCATATTTTGGACTCAATGCTGGATTGTGAAACAATTTTTTTTTAATTTTTGGAGAATTACAGCAAGTTCTCAAGGTGTCCAAACTTTTAGATTTTTTACAGTACGTTTTTATTAACCCTTTTGTCCTGAATGGAATCTCTCATCTTTATATATGATGAAGGAGTCCATTTTGACATTTAGGGATCTCAGGCAAAGTTGTTCTAAGAAACATGTTGGGGAAAATGGCTGAAATTTTTTGCAAACATTGAAGGCCCTGAGCAGAGGCTGAGTGTCTGATCTGGGCCTGATCTGTCTTGTCAGTGTTCCATTTTGGATGTATTACATATAAAATGGGATAAAAGACATAAAAATGGAAGTTATATCAAAATAAAATGTTTGGTAACATGCCATAAAGATGGTAAAATTTCTTTTTGAAGATCAAACTTTTTTATAAAACAAACCATCACAGCATGGTTTTGGCTAGGGGTTGTTGGCTAGTGTATCCTGCAGCACTGGGGTGTCAAACTAACCCTTATCTTGCTGTTCACGACAACCCCTATCTTTGCAAACAGTGTGGATCCAGATCAGGTGACTTCTGAAGAAGCCACCTGATCAGGATCTACACTGTTTGGCATTCAGTTTATGGATTTGTAGCGATAAATTACATCAAGTAATTTGATTGGGTGATAGACAGAAATGGGTGTGACTTAAATGAATATTCAGCAAGAGAAGGGTTAATACTGGCTTGAAGTTGGGGAAGGCTTGCAGTTTCTACCCTTCCATTCATTCTCTTCATTCTCCCGTCCTTGAGTTCCATCTCCTCTACTGTCTATTCTATCTCTTTTCTCCCTTTCTCTGGCCCACAATTAACCCTTATCTTGCTGTTCACGACAAGCCCTATATTTGCAAACAGTGTAGATCTAGATCAGGTGGCTTCTGGAGAAGCCACCTGATCAGGATCTACACTGTTTGGCATTCAGTTTATGAATTTGTAGCAATAAATTACATCAAGTAATTTGATTGGTTGATAGACAGAAGTGGGTGCGGCTTAAATGAATATTCAGCAAGATAAGGATTAAAGGCTGAAGCACAATCAATCAATCAATGGTTGTTCAAACTAGAAATGCATCAATAGGACAAGGATGCCCCCGCCTGAAAATATGTCTATGTTTGTATTCATCCATAGAAAGTTATTGACCGTGTCTAAGTTTTGGACCCTTTTTTCACATTTGACCTCTAAGTATGACCTTGACCTTGGAGGTAATGACCATGGTTTTGTGTGAGGCAGATTGTCTCATGATGGCCAACATTTCTGCCAAGTAATTTCAAAATCTATCAAGAGATAAGGAAGTTATTGACTGTGTTTAAGTTTTGGACCATTTTTTTTTTTACCTTTGACCTATAAGTATGATCTTGACCTTGGAGGCAAGGATCTGGGTTTGCATGTGATACATCATCTCATGATGGTTAACATTTCTTCAAAGTAACTTCAAAATCCATCCAGAAATAAGTTATTGACTGCATTTAAGTTTTGGACCCTTTTTTTACCTTTGACCTCTAAGTATGACCTTGACCTGCGAGTTACAGACCTGGGTTTTGCGTGTGACACATCGTCTCATGATGGTTAACATTTTTACAAAGTAATTTCAAAATCCATCCAGAAAACAGAAAGTTATAGACTGCGTTTAAGTTTTGGACCCTTCTGTACCTTTGACCTCTAAGTATGGTCGTGACCTTGGAGGTACGGACCTGGGTTTTGCACACATGTCGTCTCATGATGTTTAACATTTCTGCTGAGTAATTTTAAAATGCATCAAGAAATAAGGAAGTTACTGACTGTGTTTAAGTTTCGGACACACAGACACACTGTGGGATAAACTGACGGACGGAGAGGGGCAACGCCATATGCCCTTTCCACCAGTGTGTCTGTGTGTCCGAAACTTAATAGGGGTAACCTCTTAAAGGAACGAGGAGCAAATTCTTTCCTGTAAGATTGACCCCTTTTTTAGTGGGACAGGGCTTATAGAAAAGCGAACAGGAAGTCCCCAAAGTTGTCTCCCTTTGAAAAATGGCAGAAAAATCTGCCAGGTGTTCCCATTCCCCTTAAGGCCTCCTCTCCATGCCTAAGAGCAGAAAGTCTCTGGCCTGAGTCCCAACTGCCCTCTGGTGCGAATGCCCTTACAAGCGGGCATGCCTGAGCCTACCCCGGCTGCTATATGAGAAGTACCCATAAGCTGGCTCAGTCCATAAAATCCTAAAAATTCCGACACATTCAGGACTTGCTGTAATTCTCCTAAAATTTCAACAACTTTGTTTCCTGATCAAGCAATGAGTCCAAAAGGTGCAGACGGAATGGTAAACAGTGTAGACCCTGATCTGACTGCTCTGGGTCTCCTGTCTGCTTAGGCCTGTCTGTCCAAAATATTAGGATCAATACATTATGTTGTTTACAAGCATATACATTTTTCTTATGTTCGTTCCAAACCGAAGATTGTGTGTCTTCATTAAACCTACCTCATTGAAGCCATTCTAACAAGCAAATTCGTTGAATTGATATCCCCCGCCGAATGGGTTTTTCGTGTAGAATGGCAAGAAAATATATCTGGCCAAAATTGAGAAAAAAAAATTGCGCGTGCATCACGGCAACATAATAATACATATTTATTTCAAGTTTCATTTTATTCCATGCAATAGTTGCTGAGAAGCGGTTCCAGACAAAGTGAGACGATGAAAAAATCCAGAATTTTAATCATTTAAGGGGCCATAACTCTGGGTGTAAAAAGTCAATCCGAAAAAAATTTGTGCGTGCATCACCACAGCATAATAATACATATTTATTTCAAGTTTCATTTAATTCCATGCAATAGTTGCTGAGTAACAGTTCCCGACAAAAAAGTGAGACGACGAAAAATCCAGAATTTCAATCATTTAAGGGGCCATAACTCTGGATGTAAAAAGTAAATCCGGAAAAAAAATGCGCGTGCATCACCACAGCATAATAATACATATTTATTTCAAGTTTCATTTAATTCCATGCAATAGTTGAAGAGAAACGGTTCCAGACAAAGTGAGATGACGAAAAATCCAGAATTTCGATCATTTAAGGGGCCATAACTCTGGATGTAAACAGTCAATCCAGAAAAAAATTGCGCGTGCATCACCGCAGCATAATAATACATATTTATGTCATGTTTCATTTAATTCCATGCAATAGTTGCTGAGAAACAGTTCCGGACAAAGTGAGATGACGAAAAAATCCAGAATTTCAATCATTTAAGGGGCCATAACTCTGGATGTAAAAAGTCAATCCGAAAAAAAATTGCGCGTGCATCACCACAGCATAATAATACATATTTATTTCAAGTTTCATTTAATTCCATGCAATAGTTGCTGAGAAACGGTTCCGGACAAAGTGAGACGACGAAAAATCCAGAATTTCGATCATTTAAGGGGCCATAACTCTGGATGTAAAAAGTCAATCCGAAAAAAAATTGCGCGTGCATCACCACAGCATAATAATACATATTTATTTCAAGTTTCATTTAATTCCATGCAATAGTTGCTGAGAAACGGTTCCGGACAAAAAAGTGTGACGGATGGACGGACGGAAGGACGGAGGGACGGAAGGACGGACGGACGGACGGACGGACGGACGGACAACGCCAAAACTATATCCCTCCGCCTTCGGCGGGGGATAATAAGCACTCTTTGACAGATGCTTCTGCACTTTTATAACTTAGTGTCAATTGATAAACAACCGACCCAAAATTATCTAAACCCCTGTAAACTCCAGTTTTCCCTATTGAAAGTGGAGTTTAGAGAGTTGCTCATTATAATGTCATTCACCATATTTGCATTATTTGCTGGCTCCCAGCTTGCACATTGTCAATATTGGAAAAACATGTAACCAGACCCCTTGACCTTTTGAGGTCAGGGGGGTCTGGTTACCTGTTTTTCCAACACTGATAACCTTCAGACTAGGAACCAGCAGATAATGCAAATAAGGTGAATAAAAAGTGGGGTTTAGAGAGTTACTCATTATAATGTCACGAAGAACAACAGTATCTCACTGGCAAGTGTGCTCTCGTTTTAACCCATTGCATGCAGGAAACCCCTAAAGGGTTACCTTGGCAAACAGTGCAGGCCCCTAAATCTATTTCATTTAGCCCAGATGGGCGTGCACCTAACAAATGAACAATTACGGTAAAGATTGAGGTGTTCAAATACTTAGTGTAAATAATGTATCAAAAAATTCTATCTATTCACCTTATTTGCATTATCTGCTGGTTCCTAGTCTGAAGGTTATCAGTGTTGGAAAAACATGTAACCAGACCCCCCCCTGACCTTAAAAGGTCAGGGGGGTCTGGTTACCGGTCTTTCCAATATTGACAATGTGCAAGCTGGGAGCCAGCAAATAATGCAAATATGGTGAATATCTATGTTCCATTACATCATATCCAAAGTGTAAGAAAGAGCACGACTCAGCCATGAGTTCAACTCAGCCAAGCTAAACAAGGCCAACTCAGCCATGGTAAACAAGACTGACTCAGCCATGGTAAACGAGACTGACTCAGCCATGGTAAAAGGACTTACTCAGCCATGAGTTCAACTCGGCCATGGTAAACAAGACTGACTCAGCCGTGGTGAACATGACTGCCTCAGCCATGAGTTCAACTCGGCCATGGTAAACGAGACTGACTCAGCTGTGGTAACATTACTGACTCAGCCATGAGTTCAACTCAACCATTGTAAAGAGACTGACTAAGCTGTGGTGAACATGACTGACTCAGCAATGGGTTCAACTCCGCCATGGTAAACGAGACTGACTCAGCTGTGGTGAGCCAACTCAACAATGGCAAATGAGACTGACTCAGCCATGGTGAACATGACTGACTCAGCCATGGTGAACATGACTGACTCAGCCATGGGTTCAACTCGACCATGGTAAATGAGACTGACTCAGCTGTGGTGAACATGACTGACTCAACCATGGGTTCAACTCGACCATGGTAAATGAGACTGACTCAGCCATGGTGAACATGACTGACTCAGCCATGGTGAACATGACTGACTCAGCCATGGGTTCAACTCGACCATGGTAAATGAGACTGACTCAGCCGTGGTGAACATGACTTACTCAACCATGGGTTCAACTCAACCATGGTAAATGAGACTGACTCAGCTGTGGAGAACATGACTGACTCAGCCATGGGTTCAACTCAACCATGGTAAATGAGACTGACTCAGCTGTGGTGAACATTACTGACTCAGCCATGAGTTCAACTCAACCATGGTAAATGAGACTGACTCAGCCATGGGTTCAACTTAACCATGGTAAATAAGACTGACTCAGCCATGATGAAACATGACTGACTCAGCCATGGGCTCAACTTAACCATGGTAAATGAGACTGACCCAGCCATGGTGAGCCATGGGCCAAACTTTCCCATGGTAAATGAGACTGACTCAGCCATGGGTTCAACTTAACCATGGTAAATAAGACTGACTCAGCCATGATGAAACATGACTGACTCAGCCATGGGTTCAACTTAACCATGGTAAATAAGACTGACTCAGCCATGATGAAACATGACTGACTCAGCCATGGGCTCAACTTAACCATGGTAAATGAGACTGACCCAGCCATGGTGAACATGACTGACTCAGCCATGGGCTCAACTTTCCCATGGTAAATGAGACTGACTCAGCCATGGTGAACATGACTGACTCAGCCATGAGTTCAACACAACCATGGTAAATGTGACTGACTCAGCCGTGGTGAACATGACTGACCAAGCCATGGGTTCAACTCAACCATGGTAAACAAGACTGACTCAGCTGTGCTGAACATGACTGACCCAGCCATGAGTTCAACTCGGCCATGGTAAACAAGACTAATTCAGCCATGGTGAACATGACTGACTCAGCCACGAGTTCAACTCAACCATGGTAAATGAGACTGACTCAGCTGACAGATGAGATAACATTAGAAAAATAATAGATAGAAATATACTCACCTAAAATAAAATTTCTTTGTTCTCAATCTCAGACAAGGAACTGAATGAATCAGATGCTCTATTTTTATTTTTTGTCCCAAATATTGATTTTTGAGTTAAAACCAATAAAATCTGTAATATCCTACAGAATATCCAAAACTGCTCAGAAGTTCAGAAATTTGACCAATTATCCAATAATATAAAACTGAACTGAGTTGAAGGACAGAATATGTAAACAACCAAGGTAAACAAAGAAACTATTACGCCATATGATTTTGAATGAATGAATGAAAGATGTTTTAGTTCATTTAACTCAGGATGTGTAAAAGAAAAGACCACAAAGAAAAAGGGGTACAGATACTGTCCAAAAGTAAAAAGATCCAATATTTACTTTCCTTCCAGCAAACTTCATGACTATGCACAATACTGGTTAACCGCTTAGGTATAAGCCTACCCATGAAAAGTGTGGATAGGTTAATTGACCAGCTAAAAATGACCTAAATAGTCTTGACTGGGCCGTTAAAGGATTGTGCTTTTATGCCTAATATAAGGAAGGATTAATGATTGTATGAAGGTAATATTTAAGGGCATTTCTGAGGGGGTGGGGGGGGGGGGTTTGGTGCTTCTCAATCCAATCAAATCAAACACTGATGGCATTTAAAATTTGCATTAAAATGTGGTTACTATAAAACCAAGGAGGCCGGCCTCTGTAGCTCAGTCCGATGCGCATCAGACTGGTGATCAGGAGGATGCAGGTTCAATACCTGCCGGGGTCGGCAACATTCTTTCGTGGAGATTGATCATGAAATCTTATCTACGGTCATTCTCTCCCAAAGGGGAGTTGTCAGTTTCTGGCATAAGAATGTGCACTGTACTGGTTCGTCGCTTACGTATAAGCCTGCCCAGGAAATGTGTGGACAGGTAAACTGACCGGCTCAAAAATGACCTAAAATAGTGTTGACTGGGCCATTAAACTGAATACAAACAAACAAACAAACACACATAGCCAAAACAAAACCAAGAAACCAAGAAAGATATTGCATTACTGTATTCCTCCCATTTAGCACCCTGGGCACATAAACAATTGGAAAAGGAGGGGGCGCTTATTAGAGACACAAAGCTTACCAGAAATTTAAAGTCAGCACTCTGAAATACTTGGCCATTACACCCAGTAGTTGGTGGAATTATTACATCATTACGCAAACACGCCTATACAAACACATTGCCACCTTTATCGCCAAAAAAATGAAAATTTTATGATGAAACATTGTGATATTTGTCTTATTTCTGCTCTAAAATATATATTGTGGGCACTCCCAATATATATTTTAGAGCAGAAATAAGAAAAATAATGGTTACCCCCGGAAACCCAAGTTTTACTATATAAAAGTGGGGTTCAAGGGGGTCAAAATTATATAGGCGTGTTTTCGTGATGAAAGGCGATGATTGAAAGACAGAAATCTTTACTTTAGGTAAGCCAAAATACATTTTCCTCTGACAGAAGAAGGGGCGCTTATTATTTTGTTCTTGGAAAAACAGTGAAGGGGGTGCTTATAGGAGCAGTGGTGCTAAATGAGAGGAATACGGTACTAGTGGATTCCTACTCACAAGTAAAATTCTGACTTTGATAACACACCCATTTTTAGAGTAGGGTTTACATGGTTGATCATTAAACAACCTTGACAATGTGCTATAAAACAGTTACACACAGTAGCAGGTTGAAGGAAATTATTCAGTTCAGAATAAACTTTTAGGCAATACCCATAGAATATGACATCATAAAAGAGAAAACCTATCTTATGCATTCTTGGGTCCTAGAATTAGCCCACTCATCACTTGAACAAGTCTGTGAAATGAAGACCCCCTAAACCCCATTTTATATAGAGAAAACTGGGGTTTATTGGGTATTCATTATTTTTCTTATTTCTGCTCCAAGACATAGGTTGTGGGTACTCGTTAGAACCTCCTCAATGAGGCCTTTCTAATGAGCATGCACAACGTATGTTGTTTTGTTTGTTTGTTTGATTTGAGGTTTAACATCGCCGTCAACACTGTAAAAATCATTTTGGAGACGGTGCTTCCAATTTTTGGGGACTTTTACCCGACATTGAGATGAAATGACATGCCCAATGAAACCAATAGGGTTAATTAGCATGGACGGTCCGCCTCGCGCCGCGGTTCCTGGACAGGCTTAGATCCTCTAAGGGGTTTACCAGTACTAGTGTACGGGCCGGATTCAGCTCTGCGTCGAAGCATCATGCAGCCCATATATTTCTACAAGCCCCTATAGGCGGGTGCGGTCAACGTATGTTGTGAAAAATGCACTATGTCACACGGATGTGTTATCGTAATGGACTTTTTGTTAGCATGATACGGACAGAACTCCAGTATACAGACAATTTTACAGCAAAAAAACGAAAATTTTCATATGAAAAATTCCGACATTTTTCATATTTTTGCTGAAAACATGGATTGCAGCACCTCGGTGAGGCGGTTCTAACAAGTACCGGAAATCTATCATTTTGAGAAGAAATAAGACAAATAATGCATACTTGCAAAACCCCAATTTCACAAGTTAAATAGGGGTGTGTTTTCATACTGTCATTAATATGCATGATGAATACCAGTGTAGTCCCATTTTATACATAGACAAGAACTAGAAATGCGTCCATAGGACACGTATGCCCCCGCCTGAAAATATGTCTATGTTTGTATTAATCCATAGAAAGTTATTCACGGTGTTTAAGTTTTGGACCCTTTTTTTTCACATTTGTCCTCTAAGTATTTGGTTTTGTGTGAGGCAGATTGTCTCATGATTGCCAACATTTCTGTCAAGTAATTTCAAAATCCATCCAGAAATATGAAAGTTATTGACTGCGTATAAGTTTCAGACCTTTTTAAACCTCTAAGTATGACCTTGACCTTGGAGGTACGGACCTGGGTTTTGCATGTGACACATCGTCTCATGATGGTTAACATTTCTACAAAGTAATTTCAAAATCCATCCAGAAATAAGAAAGTTATTGGCTGCGTTTAAGTTTCAGACCTTTTTTTTTTTAACTTTGACCTCCAAGTATGACCTTCACCTTGGAGGTACAGATGTGGGTTTTGCACATGACACATTGTCTTATGATGGTTAACATTACTACAAAGTAATTTTAAAAATCCATCCAGAAATAAGAAAGTTATTGACAGCGTTAAAGTTTCGGATGAACGAACAGACGGACGGACCGATGAACGGACAGACGAACAAATAGACGGACAGAGGCAACACTATATGCCCTTCCACTATCCTTTAAATGGTGGGGGCATAAAAATGCCAAATGGCATTGTGGACGGCTTTTTTGAAGGTTAACCAAAAGGTAAACCAGGACGCGGACGCCCAGCCAGCCAGCTGGCTACCCGCCTGCACAGACATAGCTATTCTAAAGGACGGAGTTTTTGCCTGAAAAGCCTGTCCAAAAAGTGGGATTTACAAGGGTAAACATTGATTTGCTTATATAGATTGTTGGCACTCCTCAGAACTCAGTTCAACTGCCTCAATGAGGCAGTTCTAAGGAGCACCCACAGTCTATGGTTGGAGCAGAAAGAAATAAAGTATCATATTTTCTACAGGAAAATGTCACATGGATATGTTTTTCTAATGCCCAACCCTACCTCCCCTTTCATCGCCCCCTGATCTCATACCCCCCACCTCCCTTCCTCCATGCCTCTGCCTATCGGGCTTTTATAAATAGATCTTGATAGATTGAGGCATCCACTGATTGCACATGCCCAGGCATATAAACCCTGTGATAAGGCTTGACATATCATTTCATCTCAATGTCGGGTAAAAGTTCCACAAAATCTTCAAAATGACAGTGTTGATGGGGACGTTAAAATCTCAAAACCCCGCACACACATACAAACACCCGCTCCCTCTCTGGTCACATGTAAAAATTCATTTAAACCATTATTATGTTATATTAAACTCATTTAAGAGTGACCCCCTTTACATAGAAGGGCTCTTCCCACAAATTGGCTTTTGCACAAAAATGTCAGAAAAATATATGGAAAGTGTAGGATTGAAAAACAAGAGGGCCATGATGGCCCTGGATCGCTCACCTGTTCCATATTGTACTAATGAAATTGTAGGTAACATATGGTAGAGTAGAGGGTTCGAGCAATTTTGGTTGACCCAAAGAGGTTTTTACAATTTTAGCCATCTTGTTCATCCAAGCACAATGGGTTGAGCAATTTTGGAAGAGGGTCACCCAAGGAATATTCCTGTGACATCACGTGAACAAGTCCGTGAAATGAAGACCCCCTAAACCCCACTCCATATAGAGAAAACCGGGGTTTAAGGGGGTATACATTATTTTTCTTATTTCTACTCCAAGACATAGGTTATGGGTGCTCATTAGAACGGCCTCAATGAGGCAGTTCTTACAAGCACCAACAATCTATGTTTTGAGCATTGATATGAAAAAATATCATGGATTATCATCAGGAAAGTTGCCATTTTGGAGATATGAAAAATGCACTATGTCAAATGGGCGAGTCATCATAATGAAATTAATTTGAAATCCTTCCACTGGTTAAGCATAAGTTATTTAAAAGTTTTTTCTGCTATTAGCTCTAGCAGCCACCTTTTTCATCCCAGCAGAATTGTTTGAAAGATTTTAATAGAGGTACACCCATGAAACATTCCTGTGAAATTATATCGAAATCCACTGGTTAAGGGCCAGAAGTCATTTAAAGTTTTTTTCAATTTTTAGCCCTGGTGGCCCTCTTGTTCATCCGAGCAGAGCAATATGAGCAATTTTGGTAGAGGGTCCAACAAGGATCATTCTTGGGCAGTTATTTCAAAATCCATCCAATAGTTAAGGAAGAGAATCTTGACTTTTAAAGATTTTTCTATTTTTAGCCCTGGTGGCCATGTTGTTCATCCGAGCAGAGCGATTTGATCTATTTTGGTTGAGGGTCCATCAAGGATCATTCTAGTGCAGTTAAAGATTTTTCTATTTTGAGCTCTGGTCGCCATCTTGTTCATCCGAGCAGGACATTTTGAGCAATTTTGGTTGAGGGTCACCCAAGGACCATTCCTGTAAAATTATTTTGAAACCCATCCCCTGGTTAAGGAGAAGAAGTCATTTAAAGGCTTTTCTATTTTAGCCCTGGTGGCCATCTTGTTCATCAGAGCATAATTAACAGTTTGAGAAATTTTGGTAGAGGGTTACCCAAGGAAAAGTCCTGTGAAATTATTTTGAAATCCATTCACTGGTTAAGGAGAAGAAGTCGTTTAAAGGTTTTTCTATTTTTAGCTCTGGTGGCCATCTTGTTCATCCGAGCGTAACGGTTTGAGCAATTTTGGCAGAGGGTCACCCAAGGAACCTTCCAGTGAAATTATTTTAAACTCCATGCACTGGTTAAGGAGAAGTTGTTTAAAGGTTTTTCTATTTTTAGCTTTGGTGGCCATCTTGTCCACGCAAGCAGGAGGATTTGAGAAATCTTGGTAGAGGGTCACCCAAGGAACATTCCTGTGAAATTATTTTGAAATCCATCCACTCATTAAGGAGAAGAAGTCTTTCAAAATGTTTTTCTATTTTTAGCTCTGGCAGTCATTTTGTTCATCAGAGCAAAAATGTTTGAAGCAATTTTGGTACAGAGTCACCCAAGGAACCTGCCTGTGAAATTATTTCAAAACCCATGCACTGGTTAAGGAGGAGAAGTCGTTTAAAGGTTTTTCTATTTTTAGCTCTGGTGGCCATCTTGTTCATAGCACTGGTGACCATCTTGTTCATCCGAGCATAACGATTTGAGCAATTTTGGTAGAGGGTTGCCAAAGGAACATTCCTGTGAAATTATTTTGAAATCCATTCACAGGTTAAGGAGAAGAAGTTGTTCAAAGGTTTTTCTATTTTTAGCTCTGGCTGCCATCTTGTTCATCCAAGCGGAACGGTTTGAGCTGTTTTGGTAGAGAGTCACCCAAGTAACCTTTCTTTGAATTTTTTTTCAAAATCAATGGACTGGTTAAGAAGGAGAAGTCGTTTAAAGGTTTTTCTATTTTTAGCTCTGGTGGCCATCTTATTCACCCGAGCGGAACGATTTGAGCAATTTTGGTAGAGGGTCACCCAAGGAAAATTCCTGTGAAATTGTTTCAAAATCTGTCCAGCAGTCTTGGAGAAGAAGTCATTTAATGCAAAAGTTGACGACGGACGCACGCATGCATGAACGACGGACAAAGACCGATCACAAAAGCTCACCTTGAGCACTTTGTGCTGAGGTGCTCAGGTGAGCTAAAAAAAGGTTGTTACAATGTACTTTTGTAGTAAAATATTGGTATTCTGATGTGTAAGGATGAAATATGTTGACATAATCAGTTTGATAAAGGTGATAATGGTGATACCCTCAAGATACATGAGGTAATTAATTTTATCACCAAGCCAAATCTTGAGAAAACCTCTGTAAAGCCATAATTACATGACTGTCCATTATCTGAGCCCCGCCAAGGGAATTTGTGTCTTCGAGCATTCCGTCATGACAAATTTTAACTGCGCATGCCCAGCCATTCAGAGGGGCCAGGGATATGGCTTTCTGTCTGAAGATCCCTCTTGATTTACTGCTTGTATGAGCGAGCAGCTAAGGTTCTGGCGAGACTGCGCGAATGCGCAGGCTCGCCTGAACCTTCGCTGCTCGCATAGGCGATAAGTACCAAAATTGCTTGACGGGGCCCATCTAATCTGATGAGCTGTACCAGTCTGATGGCCCCCACCCATCTGGGCTTGAAACAAGAGGCCCATGGGCCACAATGCTCACCAGAACTCAGGCGGACACTGCCCACTGGCAGCCATGTATGGTTTCAGGTTTTAATTTATTGATTATAAAGTCTCCCAAACAAACCCCCATTTCAAAATGAGCACCCATGTGGACTCTGTATCTGAAATATAAGGCCTTTTATGAGGAGGAAGGAAGAGACATGGACCCAACAGAGCCCTGAATGGTATCAATGAATCCATCTTATCATAAGGCACATGAATATATATGGTTTAGGGGTTGGGATGTGTATTGTTCCTGAGATATAAGGCCTTTTAAGCTGCGATAGGGTTGGAGCATAGCCCTGGCAGACCCCAGGAAAGCCAAGATTGTTGTCGCTGAATGTGTCTTATAATAAGGACCAAGAAAATATGTTGTTTAGGGGTGGGGATATGAACAGTTTCCAAGATATGAGGCCCTGTTATGAAATGATGAGGAGAGGAATGGCCCCTGTGGACCACCAAGTTTGTGTGACTGAATCATAAGAAACAATAATATATATGATTATGAGGAGGGGATCTTAATGGTGGCTGAGATATATGACCTTTTATGAAGTAGAGGCGTGGGCCATGGGATCAGCATGTTGCTCTAGCACATAGACGCATTGATGTGAGTGAATGAGTCTTATTATAGGGAACACAAATACACATATTTTAGGGGTGGGGATCTGAACAGTTTCTGAGATATCTTGCATTTTATGAAGTGGAAGGCTGGGGCATAGCCCCAGCACACCCCCAGAGACCCCTAGGTTGGTATCACTGAATGTGTCTCATCATAAGGAACAAGAATATATATGGTTTAGGGGTGGGGGTTCTGAATGGTTTCTGAGATATTGAGCCTTTTACGAAGTGGAGGGGGTTGGGCATGGCCGGGCACATCCCAGAGGACCACCAGGTTGGTTTCAATGAATGCGTCTTATCATATGAAACAAGAATATATATGGTTTTGGGATGGGGATCTGAATGGTTTCCGAGACGTATCACCTTTTATGAAGTGGAGTTGTGGGGCACAGCCCCGTGCGGCCCGGGAGACCCTTAGATTGGTATCACTGAATGCGTCTTATCATAAGTAACAAGAATTTATATGCTTTAGGGGTGGGGATCTGAACGGTTTCTGAGATATTGGGCTTTTACTAAGTGCAGGGGGTGGGGCATAGCCCTGGCACATCCTAGGGGACCCCCAGATTGGTGTCACTGAATGCGTCTTTTCATAAGAAACAAGAATATACATGGTTTTGGGGTGGGGATCTGAAGGGTTTCCGAGATATATCACCTTTTATGAAGTGGAAGGTTGGGGCATAGCCCTGGTGCGGCCTGGGAGATCCTTAGGTTGATATCACTGAATGCATCTTAACATAAGGAACAAGAATTTATATGGTTTAGGGGTGGGGATCTGAACGGTTTCTGAGATATTAGGCCTTTTATGAAGTGGAGGGGTCGGGCATAGCCCCAGTGCGGCAAGGGAGACCCTAAGGTTGGTATCACTGAATGCGTCTCATCATAAGGAGCAAGAATTTAAATGGTTTAGGGGTGGGGATCTGAACGGTTTCTGAGATATTCAGCCTTTTACGAAGTGGAGGGGGTGGGGCATAAGCCCCGCCACATCATAGGGGACCCTCAGATTGGTGTCACTGAATGCGTCTTATCATAAGAAACAAGAATATATATAGTTTAGGGGTGGGGATCTGAATGGTTTCTGAGATATATGGCATTTATGAAGTGGAAGGGTGGGGTATGGCCCCAGCGCACCCCAGAGAGACCCCAATGTTGGTATCACTGAATGTGTCTTATCATAAGGAACAAGAATATATATGGTTTAGGGGTGAGGATCTCAATGGTTTCTGAGATAAATGGGATTTTATGAAGTGGAGGGGGTGGGGCATGTCCCCGGCACATCCCTGGGGGACCCCAAGGTTGGTGTCACTTAATGCATCTTAGCATAAGGAACAAGAATATATATAGTTTAGGGGTGGGGATCTGAATGGTTTCTGAGATAAAAGGCATTTTATGAAATAGAGGGAGCAGGGCATGTCCCCGGCACATCCCAGGGGACCCCCAGGTTGGTGTCACTTAATGCATCTTATCATAAGGATCAAGAATATATATGGTTTAGGGGTTGGGATCTGTAAGGTTTCTGAGATATAAGGCATTTTATGAAGTGGAGGGGGCGGGGCATGGCCCCGGCACAACCTAGGGGACCCCCAGGTTGACATAAAAGCATATGGCTGAGAGAAGTCTACTCAAGGAACATGTTTATGTAAGTTTTGTAAAAATATCTGCAATGACTTGGCAGTAAATGCCATTTTTCAGTTTTCCCCATTATAAGTCAATGGAAACTCTAAGTTGCCATAGCAACAAAACTAAAAGGCCAAATTTCATAAAAACACAAAACCTGTAAAGGCAAATATGGTGAATATTTTCATAAAGTCTCAGCCTCCTAGAGCATATGGTTTCTGAGGAGATGATTTTTAAGTATTTTTTTCTATTTTTTGCATTTTGGTTTCCATGGCAACCATTAAAATTGAGCAGTAGGCCTAAAATTATATGGTAGATACTAGATTGCTTAAGGAACATTTCTATGAAAGTTTTGTTCCAATATCTGCAAAGGCTTGGTAGTTAATGCCATTTTTCAATTTTCCCCATTATAAGTCTATGGGAGCTCTAAGTTGCTATAGCAACCAAACTGAAAAGCCGATTTTCATAAAAAACACAAACTTTTAATCCCCCAACCCAAGCATGCTACAGATAAAATTTGGGCCCAATCGACCCAGTGGTTTCAGAGGAGATGTCGTTTGAAAGTGTTGACGACGCAGACGACGACGGACAACTGCCTATCCTAAAAGCTCCCCCGGAGCCTTCGGCTCTGGTGAGCTAAAAAATAGATGGGCGGCATGATGCTTCCGCATCTGTGCTGAAACTGACTGCACACGAGAACTGGTAAACCACTAAGAGGATCTAAGCCTGCCCAGGCAATGAGGTTCGAGTCGGCCTGCCAATGCTAATAAATCCTATTGGTTTCATTGGGCGACAGGGCTTGAGCTGTAATTCATCTCAATGTCGAGTAAAAGTCCCACAAAATTGGAAGCAACGTCTCCAAAATGACCTATATAGTGTTGACGGGGACGTTAAACCTCGAATCAAACAAACAAAAGTACCAGTCTGACCGAACTTGAGTACTGATAAACTGCGTAAGGTCTAAGCCTGCCCAGGAAAAGTGGTATGAGTTGGAGAGCCCCTTAAACCCAGGTGATTTTTTGGGGCGGTAGTGCGTTGGATGTCAACTCCCAAAATTATCTTAATAGTGTTGACAGCAATGAAAAACCTCAATACAAACAAAGCAAGGAACTTAAAATTATTTCTCTTTGACAAAGTTTACCATTATTGCCTTAAGGATAATGGATACACATGGCATATTCTTTTGTCATTTGTCAAAGGAGACAACTTTCGGGACTTCCTGTTTGCTTTTCTATAAGCCCTGTCCCACTGAAAAAGGGGTCTACTATTAAAGGAAAGAATTTGCTCCTCAGGAGCAAATTCTTTCCTTAAGAGTTGACCCCTATAGTTAGGGAGATAAAAATTCTTTTACAGGAGTTGCCTCCCCTGAAGCTGTATCCATTCCCCTTTAAGTTTGATAAAATGTGTGTGTGCACAGTGTAGACCAGGACCTGCTTGACCAGGCCTGTATATTGTCTACACTTTTTTTGGGGGGTCTCATGACCTAGTTTCTGACATTATGATCAATATTCCAACTTAACCCATATTCTACCTTAACTTTGGTTTGCACCTCCCCCCACCCCTCCCCCAATTGGGGCTTGAAGAATATATGGGCTGCATGATGCTTCCACGCAGAGCTGAATCTGACCGGCACATGAGTACTGGTAAACGGCTTAGAGGTTCTAAGCCCGCCCAGGCAAAGCGGTGTGGGTCGGAACGACCATGCTTATAAACCTTATTGGTTTCATTGGGCGGCAGGCTTTGAGATGTCATTTCATCTCAATGTCGGGTAAAAGTCCTACAAAATTGGAAGCAATGTCTCCAAAATGACCTTTACTGTGTTGATGGGGACTTTAAACCTCAAATCAAACAAAACAAAAATTACCCATATTCTCTTCGGTTTGTTTAGAGTTTAACAACCAAGTCAACACTATTCAGGTCATATCGAGACGGTCAATTTTCCTTGCCACTCTATATATGAGCACATCGAGCAGTTTACTAGTCTAGCTCCTAGACCTTGATGTCATATTTACAAATTACCAACCTTCCTGGTGTTTTTATCAAATATCATTAATCTTGTCTCAGATATCTTCCCAAGATAAAACAAGTTGCTATCAGAGAGGGAAAAAGAAGTAAAAAAAAAATTTAGAAGAATATTACTTATTACTTTAAAATATGATATCCGACTAGTAGCTAGTCTAGCAGTTTACCAGTACAGTGGACATTTTGTTTGTAGAAACTGACAACTGCTCTTCTTGAATCAGCGGAATATGATCAATCTCCACAATCCCAGAAGACATATGTCGCTAGGGCAACATCAAATCAACAACGGTGCAACGTCACGGCCTTGCACCAACATAGATGTGACGTTGCATAAACATGATGACGTCACACTGATGTCACAAATACGACATGTGCCTGCTGGGATGCTTCTGTAGCTGATCACGAGAACACCTGGTTTCAATGAAGAGCTTCCATAAAGACCCTAAGTATTGGAAAAGAAAAACTGTGGCCTGAGCGAGGTGCTAACCACAGTGGTACACGGACTAGTAATTATGATAAAGGTGACCACAGTAGTGGGTTTCAAGTCTAAAACGGTAAACTAATCAAGACAACAAGAGCTTGCATTTTAACCCTTATCTTGCTGAATATTCAGTTTCCCCACACCCATTTCTGACTTTGAGACCAATCAGATTACTTCATGTAATTTATTCTTACCAATCCATAAACATCATGTCAAACAGTGTAGATCTTGATCAGATGGCTTCTTCAGAAGCCATCTGATCTGGATCTACACTGTTTCCAAAGATAGAGGTTGTTGTCGTGAACAGCATGATAAGAGTTACAATTAAAGTCTGTGACATGCCCAGAAATCACTAGCCCTTTTTTCTAAATCTTTAAATGAAATCTTAAATGGGGGAAATTTGTTTGTTTGTTTGATTTGAAGTTTAACGTCTCCTTCAACAAGACCTTTTTGGAGATGTTGCTTCCAATTTTGTGGGACTTTTAACTGACATGGAGATGAAATGACATCTCAAGCCCTGTCACCCAATGAAACCAATAGGGTTTACAAGCATGGAAGGTCCAACTCGCACTGCTTTGCCTGGGCAGGCTTAAATCCTCTTAAGCAATTTACCAGTACTTGTGTGCATTCGGTTTCAGCTCTGTGTGGAAGCATCATGCAGCCCATCATTTTCTTCAAGCCCCGATGGGCAGGGGTGGTTATGTTGTGGTAAATTATCACAATAATATTATTTGAGACATATTTACCATATCATTCTGACAGACAGACCTAAGCAATTAGTACAGGCATTGGGGAACAGTGTAGGCCCTGATGAGATGCTGCAGAATGCAGTGTCTCATCAGGGTCTACACCGTTTGCCATTCAACCAGTAAGTGGAGTAAAGAGTACCTGTTTGAATTTTTTAACAAGTATGGTATTACTAAGAAGTTGTGGTGTTCAAATACTCATGGTAAACATGATACCCATAAAGATACCATCACGCAAACACGCTACCATAATTTTGACCTCCCTTGAACTCCACTTTAATATAGTAAAACTGGGATTTAGAGGGGGTAAACCTTATTTTTCTTATTTCTGTTCAAAATAGAGATTGTTGGTACATGTTAGAACTGCCTCATAGATTTCTGTTCTTAACCCTTATCTTGCTGAATATTCATTTAAGCCACACCCATTTCTGTCTATCAACCAATCAAATTTCTTGATGTAATTTATTGCTACAAATTCATAAACTAAATGCCAAACAGTGTAGATCCTGATCAGATGGCTTCTTCAGAAGCCATCATGGCTTCTTCAGAAGCCATCTGATCTGGATCTACACTGTTTGCAAAGATAAGGGTTGTAGTGAACAGCAAGATAAGGGTTAAATATAGATAGTGGGTGATAGTCGATGAGGTGGTTCTTACATGTACCAACAATCTATATTTTGAACAGAAAAGAAAAATACCAAGTTTTCATCTTAAAAATTTTGTTTTAAGTTTACAATGTATTTGTATATGAGTGTTTTGAACTGTTTTCGCAATGCAATAGTATAAATGCTGGGTATTATATAGGGTCTAAGCCAGTCCAAGAACAGTGAAGGTAAATGACTGACCTGTCATGACCTAAGTTATTGACTAGGCCATAAAACCACACAAAAATAAAACAGGGTTTTTTTGTAGGCAGTATATCATGCTGTCAGAATAAAGGGGACATCAGCATACTGAGGGGTCCATTTGTGCAGTTTCTACTGAAAATGGTTAGCCACCATCTTTTCAGGCAATACATGTAGCTGATTTCAGCTAACCATTATCCTGCTGAATAATTCAATTAGCCGCACCCATTTCTAACTATCAGCCAATCAGATTACATGATACATTCAGAAACTGAATGACTGCCCTCTGTGGCCTAATGGATAAGAGCGCTGACGCTTAATCATTATGGAGATGCAACCTCAGTTTAACCCTTATCTTGCTGAATGTTCATTTAACCTTTAGCATGCTGAATTAATTTTTTTATCGATACTCCGTCCCAATGAATTGTTTTTATCAAATACTACCATTTTCAGCAACTTTTAACACGCAAAAACCCGTATTTTTCTTGATTTCTCCACCATTCAAAGCATATGGAAAATGAAAGTAGCCTACTGTCACTCAGCTGACTGAGTTGAAAAATCGTTTAAAACACCCTTTCAGAGCGTATTTTGGGCTCGATTAGATCAAGTTCGTCAAAAAGTAGCGATTTCCTCAAAAAAATTGCATCCTTACCCCGAAAACCCGAAGAAAATCCATCCAAAAACATCGAAACGGCAAGTTTTTTTTTCATCGATGTTACCGGATGTTATTTTATACCGAAATGCCAAACCGCACCGAAAAACGAGAGTTCCTCCTTTTCTATGAGTCGCACCAAGCACACCAGTCAATTTCGGCGCACGATTGCGCCTACAGCGTGGCGCCATTACATTTTCACGGGCGCACGAATGCGTCTACAGCATGATAAAGGTTAAGCAACACCTATTTCTGTCTTTTAACCAATCAAATTACTTGATGCAATTTATTCCTACAAATTCATAAACTGAATGCCAAACAGTGTAGATCCTGATCAGATGGCTTCTTCAGAAGCCATCTGATCTGGATCTACACTGTTTGCAAAGATAAGGGTTTTCGTGATTTGCAAAGATAAGGGTTTTCGTGAACAGCAGGATAAGGGTTAAATACTCATCTGAAAGTCTAGAGAAGCATGAATTCAAAACCGATGACCTTTGGTTTATGAGACAACGAAGTAGCTTTGGATAATGGAATGATTATATACATCTATATATCAGAACAAAAATATATATATTAAAAATTACCTTTTTCAGCAAACAACGTAACAAATTACCTTCTTCCTTTCAGGCCATTATATGCGTAACACTTCTAGCTCTTACCAAAACAAACTTGAACTTACCTGAAAATAGAAAATAGATTTTTTTTTTAGTTTATGAGTACCGTATTAACCCTTGTTCTGCTGAGCCCGGATATGCCTTTTCTTTGAAACAATGTAGATCCAGATCAGATGGCTTCTTCAGAAGCCATCTGATCAGGATCTACATTGTTTGTCATTCAGGTTGTGAATTTGTTGTAATAATTTGCATCAAGTAATCTGATTGGTTGATAATCGGTAGTGGGTGTGGCATATACCCTTGTCCTGCTAAATATTATATATGTCACATCCACTGCTTATTATCAGCCAATGACTGCATGATGCGAATTATTGCAACAAATTCATGAACTGAATGTCAAACAACGAAGATCCTGATCAGATGGCTTCCTCAGAAGCCATCTGATCTGGATCTTTATTGTTTCAAAGAAAAGACATATCTGGGCTCAGCAGGACAAGGGTTTACACTATGTATTCTAGTAGCAATCAAACCCAGATGAGACACCACAGAATGCAGCATCTGATCTGGATCTACATCCAGTATGTTTTTTGGACAGATTTAGGCTCCCGCAAACATCATATACCCAGATGATATGCCACAAAACACTGAATGTTATCAGGGTCTACACTGCTTGCCACTCATCCAGATACTTTTAGACACAACAGGGTGTAAATTTGTCCTTGTAAACCCCACTTTATATGAAAACCTGGGGTTTACTGAGGGTTTAGATTTCTGTAATGAACCCGAGTATTTGGACAGACAGGCCTAAGCAAACAGTGCAGACCCAGATCAGGGTTTACACTGCCATTCCATTTGCACCTTTTAGGCACTCCTTGCTGGATCATGAAACAAATTTACAAATTTTAGGGCAATTACAGCGAGTCCTCAAGGTGTCTAAATTAGTTAACATGACTTCCTTCGAGCTGTCAATTTCAAATTTTCCTCAGAAAATAATGTCTTTCAAAAACTTGGTTTGTTGATATTCGGATCCTTCGAACAGTCTCCATATTAAAGCTTTTTGTCAGTATCATTTATTGAACATACAGCTGGTGCCCGGAGCTGTGTTTCTTGCATGACATGTTGTCTCAACCTGCTATGCAATTAACCCATTTTCTACCGGAAACCCCCTAAATGGGTACCGGGGCAAACAGTGCAGGCCCAGATCAGACGCCACAGAATGCGGGGTCTGATCTGGGCCTCCACTGTGTGCTAAAAGTTCAGTCGTTTTCCAAATCAAGGAAGAAAACACAACCTGAAACCCCTAAATTTTTAAATGGAATCCTGCCATATGTAAGGAGGAATATTCCATTTAGTACAAAAAGGGTTAAAGTAGCGTATCTTTTGTTGTTTGAATTGAGGTTTAATGTCAGCAGTGAACACTATCTAGGTTTTTGCCAGGGCAGGCTTAGTCCTTCTAAGCGGTTTACCAGTACATGTACTTGGGTGGAGTCAGTTTCAGCTCTGCATGGAAGCATCATGCAGCCCAATCTACTTCTCAAAGCCTTGATCGGCGGGGGCCGTTTATCCATAACTGAAATATCATGGCACCATGAGTATGGCATACCTTCTAAACCTCATGTACAACCATAGTACCATTAATATATACCTTGATGGTGATCACAGAGTGATGAGTGAGTGTTTCAGTTTTACGTCCCACCAACAGCTAAGGTCATACGGAGACAGGACCTCGGTTTAAAGACTCATCCGAAAGTCTGGAGAAGCCTGGGATCGAACCTGCGACCCCTGGTTTACAAGTCGAGTAGCGTAACCACTCGACCACGGAGGCTTCCAAATCACAGAGTGATATTGTTTTGTTTGTTTGATTTGAGGTTAACATCTCCATCAGCACTGTATAGGTCATTTTGGAGACATTGCTTCCAATTTTGTGAGACTTTTACCCGATATTGAGATGACATGACATCTCAAGCCGCATGAGTGTCCCCCAATGAAACCTTAAAGGGGCTCTTACACTGTCACGATTTTGGCCACGACTCACCACGATTTAAAAATCGTGGTAAATCGTGAACAACGTCGAAGAGAAGTCGGCAGAGATCTTGAGGAATCGTGGTTGATCGTGATAGTTCGGGAGTGACCACGACTGTTTTGGACATGTTCAAAACATTCGTGACGAGTCGGCATCATTTTTCAAATCGTAGAGCGGTCGTAGAAAAATCGTAGCTCAGTCGTGAGCCGTCGTCGTGGTAATCGTGGCCAATTGTGAATAATCGTGACTGAATTCTACCACGGTTGTGCTACGACGAGACAAGATCATCTACGACACCTCTACGATTCCGTTGCGACTGCTGTATGATCTACTACGATATCATGACGACTGCTCACGACAATGCAAGATTCACCAGGAATGCACTACGATTGATGACGACGCTAGCATGATTTATCCCGACGCTACGTCGAACGCACTACTTTTTCCACGTGACTTTGTACATATAATTACCCAAGTAACTATGGTCAACTGTCACCTGTCCCTCCTGTTCCTCTGCACCTTCAGTTGTTCAGCCATTGCAATGCCATTTTCGATCATGTCTTGTTCAAGCTGTGTCTTGTTCAAGCTGAACTAAATTTTGAAGATACAGAAGCCTTTGACCTGGCTGCAAAAACATTTTCGTCAGATGCTCTCTACACTCTCTACAGAAATGGTTGAAACTGAATGACACTGTGCATTTGATGAACACTTTTATATACCCAGATCGTTATAAATCCTGACGAATCAGGAGAAGTCTTGGTTAATCGTGAGTAAATCGTATCGAATCCTCCATGATCGTACTGAGTCTTTGATCATCGTGCCTTGGTCGTAGAGCAGTCTTGCAGGGATCGTGAGAAATCGTGTATGATCGTCTGATATCTTGAAGCAATCGTGGTGCAGTCGTAGAAGAATCCTAGAGGATCGTAAGACATCGTGGTCGATCGTGGAGGATCGTTGTAAATCGGCTCCATTATCGTACAGCAATCGTGATTGTTCGTAGAAGTGTCGTAGCAATGTCGTGCATATTCGTAGGGTAGTGAAATCGGAACCGTGTATGCCCCGATTTGCCACGATTTTCATGGTCCCCATTGGTCGTGGACAGTCGTGGACAATCGTGGTCAAAGTCGTGACAGTGTAAGAGCCACTTTAGGGTTTATAAGCATGGACGGTCCAATTTGCACCAATTTGCCTGGGCAGGCTTAGTCCTTCTAAGCGGTTTACCAGTACTTAGGTGTAGTCAATTTCAGCTCTGCATGCAGCCCAATCTACTTCTCCAAGTCTCAATCTGCGGGGGACGTTTATCCTAAAGATAACTAAAATGCCATGGTTCTTACTCATGGCATACCTTCTTAACCTCGTGTACAACCATACAAAGTATCATCTGGTCCCCACCCATCAGGGCTTGAAGAAACAAATTGGTTGCATGCTTCCACCCAGGGCTGAAACCGACTGCACAGGGGTACTGGTAAACCGCTTAGAAGATTTGGGCCTGCCCAGGCAAAGCAGTGCGAGTCGGACCATCTGTGCTTATAAACCCTACTGGTTTCATTGGGCGGCAGGGCCAGAGATGTCATTTCATCTCAATGTTGGGTAAAAGTCCCACAAAATTGGACCTTTACAGTGTTGACGGGTACACTTAACCTCAAATCAAACAAACAAAACAAAGTACACCACAACCTCTTTATAACACTATTAATGGGGTCCAAAGCAGAAACGGTGTTAGTTAAACAACCGTGTTATATCCAAACAAAAATGTGTAGATTACATAGAAAAACTAGAATCGCGCAGTCGATGGCAAGCCATCGCATATCCCCACGCTTCCCCGCGGGCCCCACCCCCTGGGCCATCCCCTAGGGGTGTTTGACCCGAGGGGTAAAATTTTGATTGTGATGTATTCTACTCATCATGCCGTTCGATTTAATATGCTACACGACCATGTTCTGAAAACTTTGATTTTTTATCCCCAAGGTGCCCCACCCCTGGCCCCACTCCCAGGGGTAGGATCAAAATTCAGAAAGTGTTATGCACTCCCCAGACCAAAGTTTTATCACTTCCCAAAGTTTCAAGTTTCTATCTATAACGATCTAGGAGGAGTTATCCAGTAACAGTAATGTATGGGGGTAAAGGGGTCAAAATCAGTTTTTGACCTCTGGTGACCTCAAAATTGAACCGAGGGGTCAAATTTTGGTTGTAATGTTTTCTACTCATCATGCCATTCGCTTTGATATATTACACAACCATGTTCTGGAAATTTTGATTTTTGACCCCCGCGGGCCCCACCTCCTGGGCCCATCCGTAGGGGTGTGATCAAAATTCCGAAAGTGTCATGCACTCCCAAGACCAAAGATCTTTCAGTTCCCAAAGTTTCAAGTTTCTATCTGTAACTGTCTAGGAGGAGTTATCCGGTAAAGGGGTCAAAATCAGTTTTTGACCTCTGGTGACCACACAATTGACCCCAGGGGTCAAATTTTGGTTGTAATGTTTTCTACTCATCATGCCGTTCGCTTTGATATATTACACGACCATGTCCTGGAAATTTTGATTTTTGACCCCCGCAGGCCCCACCCCCTGGGCCCACCCGTAGGGGTGTGATCAAAATTCCGAAAGTGTCATGCACTCCCCAGACCAAAGATCTATCAGTTCCCAAAGTTTCAAGTTTCTATCTATAACCGTCTAGGAGGAGTTATCCGGTAAGACGGACGTACGGACGACGAAGACCATTACAATATCCCCACTTTTTCTTCGAAAAGCGAAGAAGCCTCCGTGGTGCAGTGGTTACGCTACTCGCCTTGTAAACCAGGGATCGCAGGATCGATCCCGGGCTTCTCCAGACTTTCGGATGAGTCTTTAAACCGAGGTCCCGTCTCCGTATGACCTTAGCTGTTGGTGGGACGTAAAACTAAAACTCACTCACTCACTCTTCGAAAAGCGTGGGGATAATGACCATTTATGGTCATTTTTCTATATAATCTACACATTTTTGGGATCAATCTTGAAACTGTGTTATATCCAAACCATGTTATAATGAGGTTGTGGTGTACCATCAGAGAATATCTTGATGGTGATGACAAAGTGATATTGTAAGAAGAGATAACTAAAATATCATGGTATCCAGAATTGAGGTTCTTGCTCATGAAATGCCCTCTTTACCAATTTAGTACAAGAAACCCCCAAAGGGTACCTTGGCAAAAAGTGCAGGCCCAGATGAGACGCTGCAGAATTCTGCGACATTTCACCAGGGCCTACACTATTTGCAGTAAGTTGAGCCATTTTCCAAATCAATTTTGAAGATACCACAACCTGTCACCCCTAAATTTAGAAATGTAGTCCAGCTATTTATAAGGTGGAAGATTCCATTTGGTACAAAAAGGGTTAAAAACAAGCACAATTGTGGCCCGTTCCATCAATATACCTCAAAGGCTGTAGGGGCTATGGTAGTCACATGGTTTCTGATATATTTTGGGGAGATAGCAAAAATACAATCACACACAGAGTTGTGGTTTTTGTACGTGACATGTCTTCGCAACCTTGTGTATTATTGTACCAAGTACCATCAGTATATTGGCCCCCGCCCATTGGGGCTTGAAGAAATTGATGGGCTGCATGATGCTTCCACGTAGATCTGAACCTGACTGCACACGAAGACAGGTAAACCGCTTAGAGGATCTAAGCCTGCCCAGGCAAAGTCGTGCGAGTCTGACTGTCCATATTTATAAACACTATTGGTTTCATTGGGTGACAGCACTTGAGATGTCATTTCATCTAAATGTCTGGAAAAAGTCCCACAAAATTGGAAGCAATGTCTCCAAAATGACCTATACAGTGTTGATAGGGATGTTAAACCTCAAATCAAACAAACAAAACAATCAGTCCTCACAAAGTTACATGGACCGACCTACATAATAATAATAATAATAATAATAATCAACCTTATTTACAGAGGGTAACATATTTAGTAAACTAGTACTAATCTTCCATGTGGCCCTCTTTTCCTGGGTAGAAACCAGTACTACGCAATGTGGATAAAGTCTCTTGCTCAAGGAAACAACACTTGCCGCTTGTGGGGATTGAACACCGTACCTCTAGATCCCGAGTCTGATACTTTACCACTGCACCACAGCGCTCCATAGATGGATGGAAGCCAGGCTGATTGCTTTATCCCACGAACCTTTGGTTGGGAAATATAAATTAACCCTTATCTTGATGTTCACGACAACCCCTATCTTTGCAAACAGTGTAGATCCAGATCAGATGGCTTCTGAAGAAGCCATCTGATCAGGATCTACAATGTTTGGCATTCTGTTTATGAATTTGCAGCAATAAATTACATCAAGTAACTTGATTGGTTGACAGACCGAAATGGGTGTGGCTTAAATGAATATTCAGCAAGATAAGGGATAATGAAGAAGAAAAACATCTTCCCTTTTTCTACATTTACCTTTTTTCTTGACGCCCCAGGTAAATCCCCATAATCCACCGTCTTTCCTTTCTTAAACAACTTTCTTTTCATATGCGCGCTTCTTTTCGGCTGGGATTCCATGTTCAATTACAGAAAATAAATGTCCTCAACGTTATTTAACAACTTCGTTTGCACTAATTAATTCCGAGCACAGATGTCTACTCTTGACAATATTCTGTCATTCTTTTGTTCCAAGAACTCCTGAATGTTACCACTTGGCAAGTAAAAAGAAGAGTGTTATATTGTGCAACGCAATGTCAATGTTTACTATACAGTGTTTTTTCTCTGTCAGACAGTATAGGTATTTCTTCTGCACATTACGAAAACACGCCTATACAAATACAGTGTAAACTTTACCGCCGAAAAAAACGAATATTTATTATGAAAAATTGTGATATTTTTCTTACTTCTGCTCCAAATATAGATTGTGGGTACACATTAGAACCGCCTCATCGAGGCTATATTTTAGAGCAGAAATAAGAAAAATAAGGTTTACCTCCTGTAAACCCCAGTTTTACAATATAAAAGTGGGGATCAAGGGGGTCAAAATTATATAGGCGTGTTTTCGTAGCTAGTAACTCCATATCATGCATAATCATCATCTGAACAAGTCCATGAAATGAACACCCACTAAATCCCACTTATAATTAGAGAAAATTAGGGTTTACGAGGATTTACATTAATTTTTTTTAACTTCTGATCCAAGACATAGCTTGTGGATACTCGTTAGGAGCGCCTCAATGAGGTGCTTCCAATAAGCACCTGCAACCTATCTTTGCAGACAAAATAAGAATAATATCACAGATTTTCATCTAAAGAGTAGCCATTTTGGAGATGTGAAAAAATGTTCTATGTCACACGGATGTGTTATTGTAATGAAAGAAAAAGTATGCCTCTTTACACATAATATTCTTGTTCATCATGTGAACAAGTCTATGATATGAACACCCCCTTAAACCCCACTTTATATAGAGAAAACTGGGGTTTATGGGGGTGCAACTTATTTTTCTTATTTCTGCTCCAAGACAAAGGTTGTGGGTACTCGTTAGAGCAGCCTCAATGAGGCGCTTCTAAAGAGCACCCACAACCTATGTTTTATGCAGTTATAATGAAAATATCACAGATTTTCATCAGAAAAGTAGCCATTTTGGAGATGGGAAAAATGCACTATGTCGCACAGGTGAGTTATCATAATGACACTTGTTACGGTACAAATGAGGATGAAAACATTTTTCTCTATATGTTATGTGTGTAATGCTACCACCAGAGAAAATATGCCCCAGATTTTTCCTCATTATGCCTGTTACATAACAAAGACATGTCGATAGTAGGACAATCTACACAGATGGCCAAAATTACTTTTTACATGTGTTTCAGCAGAAAATAGTTTTGAGTTTATATTTTCTCATTAACCTGACCCATTAAAATACGTATTTTTTGTTTGATTTGAGGTTTAACGTCCCCGTCAACACTGTAAAGGTCATTTTGGAGACGTTGCTTCCAATTTTGTGGGACTTTTACCCGACATTGAGATGAAATGACATCTCAAGCCCTGTCGCCCAATGAAACCAATAGGGTTTATTAGCATGGACAGTCCGCCTCGCACCGCAGTTCCTGGACAGGCTTAGATCCTCTAAGTGGTTTACCAGTACTAGTTTGCGGGCCGAATTCAGCTCTGCGTGGAAGCATCATGCAGCCCATATATTTCTTCAAGCCCCTATGGGCGTTAAAATACGTATTATGTCATAGCACGCTCATGGAAAATTTTATCTGCTTTTTGTGAGTGATTGAGTGAGTTTTTGAGTTTTACATCCCACCAACAGCCATATGGAGACGGGACCTCGGTTTAAAGACTCATTCGAGAGTCTGGAGAAGCCCGGGATCGATCCTGCGATCCCTGGTTTACAAGGCATGTAGTGTAACAACAACACCACGAAGGCTTCTCCCTGCTTTTTGTGAAGTAGCCAAGTAACATTTTCAAATATATTTTCTCTCCGATTTCTTTGAGGGTCTAGGAAAACATGTCTAAGAAACATATGGCCTCCACCCATTGGAACTTGGAGAAATACCGTATTCGCCCTATTTACCGCACATGCTCCTATAAGCGCACACCCAAGCTTTTTCTGGAAAAAAAATACACAAGCGCACACTTTACAGTAACCTCCCAACTAATTCATATGGAGTTTTGCTGCATCTTTGACCCAGACAATCATATGTATATGTGGTGAACCCCTATGCTGAAATTCAACTGTATAAAATAATCATATCAGAAGCTTTTTTTCGTATTTTTTTCGTACTGAGTGTGCGCATATTTGGTAGATTTTTCACCACAATATTTTCATACAATTTTGAAAAAAACTAAGTGCACGGTGCGGTAAATGGGTCGAATACGGTAGATATGGCTGCAAACTGCTTCTAAATGTTTTCCATAGGCGACAATAGTAACCTTTTACCTGCTCCCACAAAAACTACACATACAAAACTTTTCAAACCTTACAAGTTAATGAGAAAAAATCCACATGTTGAAATGCTCCTTTTCAAGTTACTGTCAACCATGTTTGTTTACATACTAGAATGGAGTAAATACAAACAGTTTTAAAGGAGGGGTGACCATATAAAATCAGCAAAAATTTCTTTGAGCTTGCAGAAATATTTATAAAACATGCATCATTTTATTCCCTTAACCTATCATTTTCTCACATTGAAATAAAACATGGGATATATATCCAATGGAAGCAAGTCTGGTATTTAGACCGCAACTAAAAGCTTTGTCCCAAAGTGATAAAACCCGGTACCTCCCAGTATTTAGTGCAATGCTACCTTCCAGGCAGAGCTGAAACAGACCACATAGTACTCAGGTAAGCAGCTTACAGGCAAAGTGGTGCAAGTAGGATGTCCATGCACATATACTCTACTAGTTTCATTGGGTGGCATTCACATTTACCTTAACCCAGTTAATACAGGGAGGGGGTGGGGAGGGGCAGGAAGGGAGCGGGCCCCAAAACAGGACACTGCAATCAGTGCAGGCCCAGATCAGATGCACAATGCAGCATCTGATCTGGGCCTCCACTGTTAGCAAAGACATACACCCATTTTCCTAAATGAATTTCTAAAAATAACGGAACCATTTCCAAATGACTTCTGTTCCAGTCAGAACAAAATTGGTTGATATATTTTAGTATTGTCTAAGTCATTTTTTCGCAGCATGTTAGCAAGTCCATGTAATGACCACTCAAACATTCCCTGTAAACCCCAACTTTATCAAGAGAAAAGTGGGGTTTACAGGGGTATATATTTATTTCTTTATTTTGGCTCGAATTGTAGGTTGTGGATACTCATTTGAACCACTTCAACAAGGTGGTTATAACATAACATAACATAACATAATATTCCTTTATTAAGACAAACTCAGGTCATACAGATGACATATGAGTGTAAAGAAGAAAAAGAAAGAACATAAGCAAGCACTCAACATAGTATCAGCTCCCATTCAACGCTTGATCGGCGCTTTCGACATTGAATCAGCTCTGAAACAACGTTGAAAACAACGTTTCAACGTTGTGTGGGCGTTTTTGTTCCTGTCGGAAATACATAATTATGCTAAACGCAATACATTGACAATGCAAGACTGTTTTGGAAAAGCATGAAAACATAATTTAAAGATCACTGGACTAGTTTAATAAGTATTTTCGCGAAAATACAGATTCTACGTAGTTCGTTCTCATTTTTGCAGTTCAACAATTCTCTAAATTTTAGCACGTTGGTAGACCTATAGTAATAGTTATCTATATATTTTTGTCTTTCAGATTTGAAAAAAGGACAGATTAATATATAATGAAATTCATCTCCTACTTCTTGTAAATTACATAAAGTGCACTTTCTGTCATTTAGTTTGAGTCCGAGCCAGCGACCGCGTTCGCAAGGAAATCTATGGTTATTGGTCCGGAGTTTAGCGAAATGAAGATAAAAGCTGGGTGGTACTTTCAGGAGATAGGGTTCTAGTTTTATTGTATCTTTAAAGAGTCTGTAGTTTAATCCTTTGGAAGAATTATCTAATTTGGCGCTCCAAGTTTGCAAAAATTGTCCTTGTAAAATTTGTTTAATCAGTGAGCCACTATGAGGGCTTGCAGACTGGTTTCTCCAAATATCTGGTCTGCCGCAATCTTCAAAAATTTTCTGAATACTAGCAGCCCATTTCGATTGGATGTTATTGGTGCGGAGCCTTCGATATAAAATAGAAGCTAATTTGTGTTGTTTTCCGCTTATTAATTTAGCCCAATAGTTAACCATTCTACATTTGATAGTGATTTCAATTGGGTATCTGCCGAGCTCCCCATAGAGCATGTACAGTGGAGTACTTTTACGTGCACCGATAATAGACCTTAGGAATTGGATATGAATCGATTCAAACAGTCCACAGTTTTCAAATCCGAGGACTTCGCATGAGTATGTCAAAATAGGCAATATTGTTTGGTCGAATAACTTAAGCTGAAGGTCAACTGGGAGATATAAATTCTTAATTCTAATCTGCAATAAATGCATAGCTTTCTTAGCTTGTTCGGCAATATATTTTCGTGCTTGTAAAAAAGTTCTGTTTTTAGAAAAATAGGTTCCTAAATATCTGTAGTTATCAACAACTTCTAAAGGTGTGTTTCCGAGATGGAAAGGAAATGAGTCTGTTTTCCTTGCTCCGAAGATTATTACTTTTGTTTTGCTTTCATTAACTTTGAGCTTCCAAAGAGAACAATATCCCAGGAATGAGTCAATACTTTTCTGTAGATCTTCGGCAGTTTCTCCTAGGATCACCGTGTCATCTGCATAGAGCATGACAAATAATTTAATTAGGTCGAGGGTCGTTCCATTAATATATTCGAGTGAAATTCCTTCGTTTCTGTCAGTACGTAAATGATCCTCCAAGTCGTTCAGAAATATAATGAGCACCCACAATCTATGTTTGAACAAGAAAAAAAATGAAAAAAAAAAAAAATACAAATTTCACCTGAAAAATGCTATTTCTAGGATGCGAAAGCTGTCATTATAGCACTTTAGATTGCTTGCCAAATCTGAGTCTGGGTCAGTGTGTGTGTGTGTCTTTTACATCCCACCAACAGCTAAGGTCATATGGAGATGGAACCTTGGTTTAAAGACTAATCCGAATAGTGTGGAGAAGCCTGGGATCAAACCCATTACGCAAACACGCCTATACAAATACATTGCCACCTTTAACGCTGAAAAAATGAAAATTTTAAGATGAAAAATTGTGATATTTTTCTTATTTCTGCTCAAAATATAGATTGTGGGCAGTCGTTAGAACCGCCTCGATGAGGCGGTTCTATCGAGTACCCACATTCTATATTTTAGAGCAGAAATAAAAAAAATTAGGTTTACCCCTGGAAACCCCAGTTTTACTATACAAAAGTGGGGTTGAAGGGGGTCAAAATGATGTAGGCGTGTTTTCGTGATGCCACCACCCCTGGTTTATGAGATGAGTAGCATAACAGTTACTATTGTACCAGAGAGGCTTCTCTAATGGTCAGTGGTCAACCATCCATGACTGATGGTTTTTGCTGGAAATTCTAGATTCTTTCTTTACATAAGGCCACATTTCTCCGATATCTAAACATTCAAGCATGTCTACAAGGGTGCAATTAAGTTAAATAATATTTTAAAATGACAACTGAAAGACAGTTTTCTTTGTTAGAAATGAAAGGAAATCCGAAACCATATTTTGATGAAAATTTTCTAGACAGATATAACATTATCTCCAAGAAAACCAATTATACAGAATCAGAAAAGTAAAGTCCTCATGGACTCATAAATCATCTGAAAATAAATGTTTATCAAATTTCTAAAATCTGTTTAGGAAACTTGAAGTTGAGTCTCTTAACCCTTATCTTGCTGTTCACGACAACCCCTATCTTCTCAAACAGTGTAGATCCAGATCAGATGGCTTCTGAAGAAGCCATCTGATCAGGATCTACACTGTTTGACATTCAGTTTATGAATTTGTAGCAATAAATTACATCAAGTAATTGGATTGGTTGATAGACAGAAATGGGTGTGGCTTAAATGAATATTCAGCAAGAGAAGGGTTAAAACTGGAATAAAAGCATTCAGACAGAACATGATACCCCTGGGGAGTTTGGGGTGGGAAGAGTAAGGTGTGGTTCTGGTTGTGGTTCAGGTTGTGGTTCTGTAGGGTGGATTTATGAAAGAAGATAGACAAATCCAATATTTTGACACTTGTCTTTGTGACAATTGCCCACGAGTTAACTATTTCCCCAATAGAACTGGACAAGAATTACTTTCCTTTGTGATTGGCTAAAAAGCTTGTTTCCATTTAAACACAATCTGTTAAATGATTACCGTATTTACCGTATGTTTTCGGACAATCAAGCCTGAGCAAACAGTGTAGACACAGATGAGATGCCGCAGAATGCAGTGTCTCATCAGGGTCTACACTGTTTGCTACTCATCCCGCTATTCTTAGACACAACATTGGGTAGTAAATTGTACTTGCTCAAATTTTACAACAAGCATGGTAAGGAGTTAAGGTGTCCGAATATTATGCACTAGTCTTTTGTAACCACTACCCCCACACCTACGGGGATAGCGGGGACAATGACTTTTCTCTTTTCACAGCCCTGCTAGAAGCCCTGCACTGCGGGGGACCTCCAGAAGGTCACAGCCCCGCTATTTATAATAGTTCATTCCACTGGGGGTATATTTGCATAATATCAAAACCCCCGTCAAAAATGAGTCGAAATTCACACTGGCAAAACATGCTGCAGTATGGCCCAACAGGTTGCAGAAGAAGGTAAAAAATGCCTTGAAATTGACGCTGGCAAAACATACTGCAGACAGTGAAAATCGCCAGTGTCAAACCCCTCAATTGTTGCCTTGACAGCAGTGTAAAGATTAAGATTCGGTCAAAAATACATGTGAAAACACACTTTTTGACAACTTTAAGATGCCCCTCGTTACAATAACAACGATTTAGCCTAAAAAGGTTCCGTTTAAAAGGCTACAGCCCAGTAACACAAGTTTGATGTAGAACTGACCATCCGCTATATGAAGTTGCATTTGTAAAAGCTGCTCACCAATTTTCAGCAAAAATACCACTGTATTGGATATTGTACTTACTAGAACAGTTGACAATTTGACCGTTAACCCTTGTCCTGCTAATCCCGGATATGCCCTATCTTTGAAACAATGTAGATCCAGAAGCCATCTGATCAGGATCTACATTGTTTGCCATTCAGATTGGGAATTTGTTGCAATAATTTGCATCAAGTGATCTGATTGGTTGATAATTGGTAGTGGGTGTGGCATATATAAATATTCAGCAGGACAAGGGTTAACGAGCACTTTAAGCTAACGAGGCTTTGACCAACTGGCTTCTGGCATGCCAGTAGGTATGGGAAAACTGGTAGTCAACAGAAGCGTTATGCAAACACGCCTATACAAATACATTGCCACCTTTATCTACGAAAAAATGAAAATTTTAGATGAAAAATTGTGTTTTTTTTTCTTATTTCTGCTCAAAATATAGATTGTGGGCATCGAGGCGGTTCTAACGAGTATCCACAATCTATATTTTAGAGCAGAAATAAGAAAAATAAGGTATATCCCCGGAAACCCCAGTTTTACTATATAAAAGTGGGGTTCAAGGGGGTCAAAATTATATAGGCGTGTTTTCGTGATGGTATTTATGCAGGTAGTAGTGTTGAAATAACACTATTTAAGTCCCTTTGGAGAAGTTGCTTCTAATTTTGTTGGACTTTTACCAGACATTGAGGTAAGATGACATCTCGAGCCCTACCCTCCAAAGAAACTGCTTCAGCTCACACCACTTTGCCTAGGCAAACTTAGACCTAAGCGGCTTACCAGCTCTCAAATGTTGGGCTGGATTCAGCTCCTAAGGGAGCACCACAGAGCCCAATCTGTTCTCGTGCATGGGTGGGGGTGAGTTTTTGCAGGTTTATAATAATAATTATTATTTATTTGATATCAATATCAGCCATAAATATATGCCAGTGCATGTATTTGATTGCTTATGGTGACAGCTGTTAATTAGACGTCATTATTGACATAGTTAAATTATCGATGATGAAAATATGTATCCTCAAATCAAACAAAATGTATCTTTCTCAAGAAAGTCACCGATAGCTGTAAAAATCTATTTCTGGCACAATCAAATTTTATTCACTACATGTATCTTTTGTACAGAACACCAGAATGTGGTGTCTCCTCAGGGGCTATACTGTTTACCATTTATCCAACTTATTTTTAACCTTAACCCTGGTCCTGCTGAATATTCATATATGCCACACCCACAACCGATTATCAACCAATCAGATTACTTTATGCAAATTATTGCAACAAATTCATAAACTGAATGACAATGTAGATCCTGATCAGATGGCTTCTTCATTCTGATCTGGATCTTCATTGTTTGAAAGATAAGACTTTTCCGGGATCAGCAGGACAAGGGTTAACCATTCTCTAGGCAAATTCCGCAGACGACAAGTTAATATTTGTCTAATTTTTCCCAGAAAAGAGGACTTGACATCCCATGCAAATTGTCTCCAAAGGAGAAAAGCAAATTGTCTCCTTTGGAGACAATTCGCATGAGATGTCAACTCCTGTTTTCTGGGAAAATTAACAAAATATTTCAAAATGTCGTCTGCTGCAACAAAAAATACCCAGCATGAGCATTAAGACATCTGGAATGAGTATGGTTGTTTGTTGTTGTACATTTGAGGTCTAACATCCCCCTCAACACAATAAAGATCATTTTGAAGACGTTGCTTCCAATTTTGTGGGACTTTTACCCGATGCTATGAAATGACATCTCAAACCCTGCCGCCCATTGAAACCGATAGGGTTTATATCATCTTGTGTTCATCGAGTCACTGATATGTATATCAACCCTCATGTTGTTATATTACCCAAGCAATTTAAATAAACTTGTAAACTTGTATGCAACTTGCACCACTTTGCCTGGGCAGAAGTGGTTTACCAGTACTAGGGTGTGGTCAGCTTCAGCTCTGCCTGGAAGCATCATGCAGCCCATCTAACAGTGATTCTTGAAAAAATGACCCAATTATGAAACCAAAAAGGAAGAAAAATGAACCTTATGGAATTTCGACTGATATGTTTTCTTTCGCCTAATTTCCACCCCAAACTTTTACCCACACCATTTCAATAGTTTTTGAGTTTTTGACAGTAAAACATGCTCGTTACGGAGGAGAGTTTATATTTGTAAGCCCATGTGTCTGTTTCATCCAACAGTCTATGCTAACCCAGTGGGTATATTTATGAAGTTCAACTCGTAGCTTTTGCCATCAAACAACACTTCGTCGGGCTACTGATTGTCTGAATAAGTAACGGTCACTTCTAAAATTGCTCCCCTCCGTAACATTTTAACTCACCTCCGAAACATCTCTTCCGTAACAATAGATTTCTCCCCACAGTCTGTAGCTAGGACAAAATCCAATGTTTTGCTTTAGTGATTAGATATTACTAGCACAAATAGCACTCGATGCACACGAAGATGTTCCGATACCTATATCGGATTAGGTTTTTACGTTACGGAGGAGAGAAGTTACGGAGGTGGAGGACAGTTTATTTTTTATCATCCAAACCGTTGTTGTTGGTCCAATGGTCAATATTATGTTTCATATCAGTACAATCTTATGCAATACCGGTATATATCGCAATCCATCCATTGACCTTTTGAAAGCACTGGTACGGAAGTGAGGCTCTGAAAAGTGACAAATTAATTATCCACTTTCAGATTTCATATTATGTTTATTTCGAAAGAAGATCAAACACTTAATGGTTTATTTATCAGAACATTCCTTTTACTTATAGGAACAAGGTAGAAGTTATGAAAATTCAGGCATCATGGTCATGAAATCTGATTATTTACACAAGTCATTTTTGATGACCACTGATGGGAGATTCACTGCTAGATACAAGTTTCAGCTTTAACTCAGTGCTGTGGGTATTATACCTGCCTATAGGTGATACCATATCATTTATTCAAACAGTTGAAACAAACCACTAATGAATTATCCTTTCCATTCAAAAAGCACCTCTTTTGCATGTATAAACAGCAAGTAAGTGATAGTAGAGGATAAGTGCTTTAGCCATCAACTGGTGTTTATTTAACAAATTTTATGACTGTTAAGAAGCTAATCAATTGAATTATCTGATAAAAATAGGATCCTTCTGAGAAGGGGGTTCTAGTACTTTGTTCCCTATAGTACTTTGGAGGGCTATAAGACATAGTTATAAGCAGAGAATTATTCCTGTCTGCACACTTTGACCACATATAGATCCGTTACGGTAGGTGAGTGCTGTTTTAGCGACACCCTATTTTTACGGCATTGTGTCCAGACACTGAATGCAATAAGTCTTTAAAATCTGCTAATTGTTTCCTAAGCATCGTATCGTTGAACCGCAATTGCAATTCCCATTCCATCTAAACAATAAAAGGTTAGATATTTGCACTTCAGTATGTAACCATGCCTTGTGACATGGCAAAAACGCATACCCCACTGGTATATTAATGGTGCTAACTCAGTAATCGTACTAGAAGGCATTGGTTTTAGAACTGGAAGTAAGTTCCTGAATATGCCTCTTGGCTTATACCCATAGATTGCATTGTTTAGGCACCATGAAGGGACAAACAATAGCGACAGGGTTTATTCAAAATTGGGTCATTTTTTCAAGAATCACTGCTAATTCTTAAAGCCCCAATGGGTGGGGGCCAGAAAACAAGTATGGCAAGCAATTGTTAGTTTGAATGGATGTTTAATGTCCCGGTCAACACTATTTAAGGAGTTGAGCTGTCCATATATTTATGGCAAATACTGTATAATATCATCAAAGCCAATTAATTCATCACATCCTGTTACTGGAAAGAATAACATCCAGAAGAGTTTTGGTGCCACAAAAATCATGAGTGATGCTATTTTTAGCAGCAAAAATTAACTTGTTCCCATGTGTGCCTGTTAACCCTTATCCCACTGTTCATGACAACCCCTACTTTTGCAAACAGTGCAAATCCAGATTAGATGGCTTCTTCTGGATCTACACTGTTTGACATTCAGTGAATATTTGTAGGAATAGATTAAAATAATGTAATCGGTTCAAAAATGGGTGTGGCTTATAATTTTTTTCAGCAGGGTAAATGTGAGGCAGAGCTGGCAAAAAAATCAAAGCATTGACAGTACTGGTCTGTCGATAGTATCTGAGCTGGGAAATAAATCCTTAATGATCCTTAAAACTCCTCCTGGTTGTCCTAACATGGAAACATGACAAAATTCATGTAAGCTCACTTCCAGGAAAGAATGACACAAAAATATCAATAAAAATCCAAACACAGAAATTGAAAACTTACACCAAGAAAACTTGATCAGTTGGAAGAAAACTCAGAAATTAGCAATTAAAGAACTATTTTCTTGGAAATACCTGGATATCAAAGAAACTTAATCAATAAAAGAAGATTACTTTATTGGCTGTGAGCAATTTGATCTTGAAAGAAGATGTATGTAAAAACAAACCTGACCTTGAAATGATGCCAAAAATAATCAGCGACTATATGAAGATCTGGGTCCAGTTCTTCAAAGCATCATTAGCTTAACAAGCTTGTTAGTGATCAAATTATTAAGTACTCTAGCAAGTACAATAGCTAATACACTGCTATTTTTGCTGAAAAAAAATGTGCTCACATTTTTTTCTGCAAAAATATTGGAATATTTGCCATAATTAATGGTCAGTTTTAATATTTGTTACTAATGATCAACTGGCCCCTGGCTTCATTTGTTCACAGCTGTTATGAAGGAATTAGCTGACATTACATTGGTTTGATTCATTGATTGTGCTTGTTTGTTTGATTTGATGTTTAACGTCCCCGTCAACACTATAAAGGCTATTTGGAAAGGTTGCTTCCAAGTTTGTGGGACTTTTAGCCAACATTTGGATGAAATCACATCTCAAGCCCTGTCGCCCAATGAAACCAAAAGGGTTTGAAAGCATGGACGATCCAACTCGTGCGCACCACTTTGCCTGGGCAGGCATAGATCATCTAAGCAGTTTACCAGTACTCATATGAGGTCAGATTCAGCTCTGCGTGGAAGCATCATGCAGCCCATTTATTTCTTCAAGCCCCAATGGGCAGGGGCTATTCTTTGATTGTGTAGGGGTTTAATGACCCAAGAACACTTCTGGGTCATTTTGAAATGGAGAATGTGCGTTTGAGTTTTACATCCCTGTTTACTTACTAAGGTTTTACATACTAAGGTCATATAGAGATGGGATCTTGAATTAAAGACACATCTTAAAGTCTGGAGAAGCCTGGAATCAAACCTAGGATCCCTGGTTTATTTGCCTAATAGCTTAACCACTTCACCACACAGGCTTCTTGATGAAGGGATAAAAGATTATTGTCAGAAGAGATAGAAGAGACCTGTGGCACTAAAAGAGAGGGGAGAAAGATGAAAATGAATGACGGTTTAGAAACAGATCAGTTGGATTCCCCATTGTCCCTCTTCCTCACAACAGCCCCCGCCCATTGGGGCTTGAAGAAATAGATGGGCTGCATGATGCTTCCACACAGAGCTGAAACCGACCCGCACACGAGTACTGGTAAACCGCTTAGAGGATCTAAGCCTGTCCAGGCAAAGCGGTGCGAGTCGGCCCGTCCATGCTTATAAACACTATTGGTTTCATTGGGCGACAGGGCTTGAGATGTTATTACATCCTAATGTCGGGTAAAAGTCCCACAAAATTGGAAGCAACGTCTCCAAAATGACCTTTACAGTGTTGACAGGAACGTAAAACCTCAAATCAATCAAAAAATCTTCCTCACCACATGTATTAAAGATGCTCCAATGAATCTAATTGTTGCAAAAAAAGTATGTATTGGAGAGCGGTTACATTTTTGATCACTACCAGGATGTCTGAATTTTTATCCTTTTGAGCCACAACCCTTACCTTTGCAAACAGTGTAGATCCAGTGGCTTCTGAAGAAGCCATCTGATCAAGATCTACACTGTTTGTCATGCAGTTTGTGAAACGATTGAATATATCTGGTATTACTAATCTAATTGGCTAATAGCTGATTTTGGTTGTGGCTTAATATACTCAGCAGGATAAGGGTTAGAGCAGAAAAAGGAAAATGTTTACCCTTGTAAATCACACATTTTTCATGTGTGCTGCTGACAGAAACTTGCTATGCAATTAATTTTAGCATGATCACAATATCAAAGGTATTGAGAGAATGCAACAAACAGCAGCATGCATATAAACAACCTTGAGAAAAGTACTGCTAGTTTTTAGAGAACTGCGCATCTCAAGGGAAAGGCAGCCGGTCCAGATCCAAATCAATGCTTTTGAATAGGATGCTCAGACAAGCAACAAAAAGGCACATTCTAATTAAATACTTCTGTTAGAAGAAAAATCAACAATCATGTATGATTTTCTTAACATCACGAAAACACACCTTGAACTAGAATTTGTTTTTCTACAAAAACACAGATGTCTCCCCCGTTTTTGACTGCTAAGTATAACCTTGACGTTGGAGGTATTGAGCTGGGTCTTGTGTGCAACACATCATCTAATGAAGATGAACATTTCTGCATAGTAACTTTAAAAATGTTCATAGAAAAATAAAAAAGTTATTGGCCATAAACAAAAAAAGCACTTTTTTACCTTTGACCTCTAAGTATGGCCTTGACCTTTGTAGTACAACACATCATCTCATGATGGTTAACATTTCTGCCAAGTAATTTCATAATCCATCAAAGAATAAGGAAGTTATTGACTGTCCTTTTTTTACCTTTGACCTCTAGGTATGACCTTGACATTGGAGGTATGGACCTTGGTCTTGCACATGACTCATGGTCCAACTTTCAAGCCTCTAGCTCCAACAGTTTTTGAGATATCTTGCTGACAAGATTTTATTAAAAAAAATTCAAAGGGCAATAACACTTGAAAGGGGCATAATCCGGATGAGAAAAAAAAACGTGTCAGCTTATTTTCCATTAGGAATGCATATATGAAATTTCAAAACCATAGCATACACAGTTCTAAAGTGATGCTATGCATCACTTTTAGGATTCATTACAATGGGCACAAATTACCAAAATGACAAAGGGCCATAACTCGCAAAGTATTTTTCGGAATTTTGTCAAAAGTTAATCAGTTCATATACTCATCACCACCAATATACTCAACAACTTTCAAGGCTCTAGCTCCAATAGTGTTTGAGATATTTTTCTGACAAGATTTTATTAAAAAAATTTCAAAGGGCAATAACTCTTGAAAGGGGCATAATCCGGACGAGAAAAAAAATACGCGTCAGCTAATTTTTCATGAGGAATCCATATATGAAATTTCAAAACCCTAGCATACACGGTTCTAAAGTTATGCTATGCATCACTTTTACCATACATTACAATGGGCACAAATTACCAAAATGACAAAGGGCCATAACTCACAAAGTATTTTTCGGAATTTTGTCAAAAGTTAATCAGTTCATCTACTCATCACCACCAATATATTTACCAACTTTCAAGCCTCTAGCGCCAATAGTTTTTGAGATATCTTGCTGACAAGATTTTATTAAAAAAAAATCAAAGGGCAATAACTCTTGAAAGGGGCATAACCCTGACGAGAAAAAAAATACGCGTCAGCTTATTTTCCATCAGAAATGCATATATGAAATTTCAAAATTATAGCATACACCGTTCTAAAGTTCTGCTATGCATCACTTTTACCATACATTACAATGGCACAAATTACCAAAATGACGAAGGGCCATAACTCACAAAGTATTTTTCGGAATTTTGTCAAAAGTTAATCAGTTCATCTACTCATCACCAACAATCTATTCACCATCTTTCAAGGCTCTAGCTCCAATAGTTTTTGAGATATCTTGCTGACAAGATTTTATTAAAAAAATTTCAAAGGGCAATAACTCTTGAAAGGGGCATATTCCGGACGAGAAAAAAAAAATTACGCGTCAGCTAATTTTCCATGAGGAATCCATATATGAAATTTCGAAACCCTAGCATACATGGTTCTAAAGTTATGCTATGCATCACTTTTAGCATACATTGCAATGGGCACAAATTACCAAAATGACAAAGGGCCATAACTCACAAAGTATTTTTCGGAATTTTGTCAAAAGTTAATCAGTTCATCTAATCATCACCATCAATATAATCACCAACTTTCAAGGCTCTAGCACCAATAATTTTTTAGATATCTTGCTGACAAGATTTTATTAAAAAAAAAAAAAAAATCAAAGGGCAATAACTCCTGAAGGGGGCATAATCCGGACGAGAAAAAAAATATGTGTCAGCTAATTTTCCATGAGGAATCCATATATGAAATTTCAAAACCCTAGCATACACGGTTCTTTAGTTATGCTATGCATCAAAAGCGTAATGGACGGACGAACGGACAAACGAACCAGAACCAATATGCCCCTCAAACTTTTTCAAAGTTGGGGGCATAATAAGAAAGTTATTGACAGAACACAAAAAAGGCCCTTTTTTACCTTTAACCTCTATGTATGACCTTGACCTTTCAGGTATTAAACTGGGTCATGCGTGCAACACATCATCTCATGGTGGTTAACATTTCTGCCTAGCAATTTCAAAATCCATCTAAAAATAAGAAAGTTATTGACCAAACACGAAAAAAGGCCCCTTTTTTACCTTTGACCTCTATCTATGACCTTGACATTTTAGGTACCAAACTGATTCATGCATGCAACACATCGTCCCATGATAGTTAACATGTTTGCCAAGTAACTTCAAATTCTATTTAAAAATAGGCCAGTTATTGACAAAACCCGTAAAAAGGCCCCTTTTTTTACCTTTGACCTCTAAGTATGACCTTGACCTTTGAGGTACCAACCTGGGTCATGCGCGCAACACATCACCTTATATTGGTTCACATTTCTGCCATGTGATTTCAAAATCCATCTCAAAATAAGAAAGTTATTGACCAAATACGAAAAAAAGGCCCACTTTTTGACCTTTGACCTCTAAGTATGACCTTGACCTTTGAGGTACCGACCTGCCTCATGTGCACTACACATCGTCTCATGATTGTTAATAATTATGCCAAGTAATTTTAAAATCCATCTCAAAATTAGAAAGTTATTGACCAAATACGAAAAAAAGGCCCCTTTTTTGACCTTTGACCTCTAAGTATGACCTTGACCTTTGAGGTACCAACCTGCCTCATGCGCACCACACATCGTCTTATGGTTGTTAATAATTATGCCAAGTAATTTTAAAATCCATCTCAAAATAAGAAAGTTATTGACCAAATACGAAAAAAAGGCCCCTTTTTTGACCTTTGACCTCTAAGTATGACCTTGACCTTTGAGGTACCGACCTGCCTCATGCGCACAACACATCGTCTTATGGTTGTTAATAATTATGCCAAGTAATTTTAAAATCCATCTCAAAATAAGAAAGTTATTGACCAAATACGAAAAAAAGGCCCCTTTTTTGACCTTTGACCTCTAAGTATGACCTTGACCTTTGAGGTACCAACCTGCCTCATGCGCACCACACATCGTCTTATGGTTGTTAATATTTCTGCCGAGTAATTTTAAAATCCATCAAAAAATAAGAAAATTATTGACCGGACACGGTTTGCCCATACATATATACATACCAACAAACTTCCAAGGGAGATAATTCAAAAAGTATAAATGCGAGAGTTATGGTTCTTGCGCACTGCACGTCGTCTAATGCTGATTAATATTTATACGAAGTTTCGTGACGATAGCTCTAACGGTTTTCAAGTTACAGAGCGGACACGAAAGTGTGACAGATGGACAGACGGACAGACGGACAGACAGACAGACAGACAGACGGACAGACGGACAGACAGACGCCCGGGGGAAAAACAATATGTCTCTCCGAAAAAAAATTTTTCGGGGGAGACATAATAATGCTGACCCCCATGTCTGTCTGACAAGCCTGCATTAAAGTAAAGTGCAGGCGCACCTGAGCCTGTGATAATTACTTTATTTACCCTAAATATTCAGACACCTTAAGCCCCTGTCACACTATGCCGCGTTTTCACTGCGATGCGACGGCGTTGTTTAATTTTTCAGAACGCCGCGAGATCGCAAGAAATATGGGATATTTTTGTGAACATGGACCTGTCATGACGTCCCTACAGCGCCCAAGACGTTGCTACGGAGCTTACATGGCGATCTATCGCGATCCTGCGGCGTTCTTGATGGCGATTGTATGCGCTCTCACGGCGCTTCCTCGGCGCTTCCTCTGCGCTTCCTCTGCGCTTTTACGGTGCTCACAATGCGTGCTCTGCGCTTTTACGGCGCTATCACTGCGTGCACTGCGCTTTTACGGCGCTCACATGTTGAAGACGTTCTCAAAGTGTAAACAGACATCTTCATCAGTTGAACAGTTTTGTTTGATTTGAGGTTTTACGTCCCATCAACACATTATAGGTCATTTTGGAGACGTTGCTTCTAATTTTGTGGGACTTTTACCCAACATTGAGATGAAATGACATCTCAATCTCAGTCACCCAATGAAACTAATAGGGTTAATGAGCACGGATGGTCCGACTCGCGCCCCTTTGACTGCTTAGATCCCCTAAGCGGTTTACCAGTACTCCTGTGCCGTCGTAAGCAAGTCCACCGCAATCACCGCAAGCAGGAGCAAGTCCACCGCCATTACCTTACCCGAAATGAGTCACCTCAGAAGTAGGTTTTTTTCGGGACAGTACACAATCAAACTCTACTCTAGCAACTGTTTATACAAGCGGGCGGCCCCCTCCCATCGGAACTGGAAGAAATAGATGGGCTGCATGATGCTTCCACGCAGAGCTGAAACCGACCTCACACGAGTACTGGTAAACCGCTTAGAGGATCTAAGCCTGCCCAGGCAAAGCGGTGCGAAATACGTGTAAACTCTATTGGTGTAAACAGCTTATACGTGTAAACTCTATTGGTTTCATTGGGCGACAGGGCTTGAGATGCCATTTCATCTCAAAGTCGGGTAAAAGGCCCCTCAAAATTGGAAGCAACGTCTCCGAAATGACCTATACAGTGTTGACTGGGACGTTAAATATCAAATCAATCAATCATTTAATCAATTATACAAGCGGAGCTTATATGGCGTTGTAGGAGACCTCTGTGCGCCCCTGCCGAGCTCCTCTAGCGTTGTAGGAGACCTTACTGCGCTGCTATGGCAACCTTACGGCGACCTCACTGTGCTCTGATCAGAACGCCGAGCGACGGCGTTTGTTTTGAGCATGCTCAAAATGCGCGCCGTCGCTTGGCGTTCTATGCGATCCCAACGCGTCTACTGGCGACGCCAATGCGTTGGTACGGCGATGTTTGCGATCGTACTGCGCGCAGCTCGGCGTTCTGAATTTTTCTTGGACGCTGTGAGAACGCAGCCCTGGTGTGACAGGGGTTTTATCTCCTTACCATATTAATTCTAAAATTTGAACAAGCTAAATATACTATAATGTTATTAATCAAGTATTTTCGTATTGGCCCAGGTACAGGTCCGAGGTCTGCTGTATTGGCCATGCTGTATTGGCCGGAGGCTGAAGGCCGAGGCCAATACAGCTGATGGCCTGTAACTGGGTCAATACAATATTACTTGATTAATGACAATTTTATTAATTGACACCAATAAAAATATTAATATTGATTTTTGACCTCAGTGTTAATACGGATGACCTCCGAACAATACAGGATATATAGTCAATTAATAATACCTGATATTGTGTCTATATATAGCACAGTCTCGACCCTGATGAGATGCGATATTCTGCAATGTCTCTAAAATGACCTAAATAATGTTGATGGGCATGTAAAACCCAAACACAAACAAACCAATATTGACTTTGAAAACAAAATTACTGTAAATTGCATGTCCCTTCAAATTTGACAAAAAAATGGGGCATGATTGATGTCATTTTTTGTATTAAGATTGATGCAACATCACATTGCATCAATGCAACATTTGTGACGTTGCATCAATGCTAATACAACGTTGCCTCAACAGGTTTGCTTTAACTCCCACCAAAATGTTGAAGAACAAAAAAGATGTCAACTATTGATCTGCTGAAACACATTTGTTACATCCATATCTAATGAAAACAAAAGATCCATTTTTTTTCTTTTTGAAACATATCACATATCAAACCATCCATCGACAAACTGAATAATCAATAGAAGACTATCAGATATAGTATCACAAACTCTTTTCTCCAAGTTACTATGAATCCCTTGATATTAACCCTTTTAGTATCAAATGGAATGTTCCTCCTTATACACAGCAGGAGTCCATTTCAAAATTTAGGGGTGTCAGGTTGTGTTTTCTTTCAAAATTACTTGGAAAATGGCTTAGCTTTAAGCAAATGGTGGAGGCCCTGATCAGACGCCGCTTTCTGCGGCGTCTGATCTGGGCCTGCACTGTTTGCCCTGGTGCCCGTTATGGGGTTTCCTGTACTAAATGGGTTAAATTGAACAAATCCGCAATGTTATTAACTTTCAATTTAGCAAAAGTTAAGAATTATTCCAAGTAAAAATTGCCAATCACAGAAGTTATTAGAAGTTATTAATAAATCCAGGAAGAACTTTAGCAACCTTATCTGGAGGTCAAGTGTTCATGAATTCATCAAAACTGTTTATGAAATCCTAGACCTTGACACAGATGAATTAACAGATTCAACTGACAGCTGCTAACATGCAGGAAATCAGAATCTGATCTAGTTTGAGATATAACAGGTATATGGAATCTGATACAGATGACTGGAAGAGGTAAATACCATCACATGATCAGAGTTTGGGAAAATGTAGAAAATACCATCACAAGATCAGAGTTCCAGAAAATGTAGAAAATTCCATCACATGATCAGAGTTCCAGAAAATGTTGCATATTTCTGAGTATATTTCCTAGCATATTTTCGTGAATAATACGAAAACATATGTTGTAGGTGCTCAATAGAATTGCCTTAATCCATAACTTATCATTTCCTGCCAAGTGCAAGCTCCAACAAAACTAATTAACCAATCTTATCCTGCTGAATGAATTAATTTAGCCACACCCATATGACAATCACTGATTTTTAGGAAATCCAGGTACGGTCATTAAAAGAAATTACCTGTTTGCAAGCAGTGTTGACCCACACACCGGTTACCGCAGTACAACGAACGCGACAGAGCACAACGAACGCTACAGAAATCATGACGTCATAGCTGTATTTTCGTTAAGAAAAAGGTTTATTTTAGCCCAGATCCTAATCTTTTTGGGTGGTTATTTTGCATAGCTGCAGAATAATGGCATTACCATTTACTGATACAGTTGCAGAGAATTATGTCCATTATAAACGAAACCACAAACATTTTTCTTTCGTCTAGTGTGTTTTCACCAACTCCAGCTTACTTCTGTCAATGTTTTATGACAATAACACATCTTTTGTGCACATGATTTTGTGATTTACATGTTATTGCGATTTCAGAGCTTCCATTGATGCATTTGCTTGAGCCCCAGTTCATGTCAATACCCACTGAATCCGTGGATGGTTCAATGGTTGATTTTTTGTTAGGGTACACCTTACCACGGGTTATGATACACCATAACGCGGTTTGTCAGCACAATTTGGGTACAACAAACACGGGTAATAATCTTTATAACTTGAAATATTTGTTTGATTTGGGGTTTAACGTCCCCGTCAACATTATTTAGGTCATTACGGAGACGTTGCTTCCAATTTGGTGGGATTTTTACCCGACATTGAGATGAAATGACCCCTCAAGCCCTGCCACCCAATGAAACCAGAAGGCTTATATGCATTGGACGATCTGGCTCACACCGCTTTGCCTGGGCAGGCTTAGTCCTTCTAAGCGGTTTACCAGTACTCGTTTGTGGTCAGATTCAGCTCTGTGTGGAAGCACCATGCAGCCCAATTTATTTCCCCAAGCCCCGATGGGCGGGGACGAAATAAATTGAAATAAAACTCTTTAATCCGCCAGCGAAGGCATGATAAATGATGCGGTTTTTAATTTAAAACGATCCATTTTGCTGTTACATAGTCTTTAATGCCTTTTTGATTCTCATTATGATCTCCGAACTTATACCCGTACGACTTATACACGTACGAATTTCAGGGGTTGGGTAAAAATCTTGGACAAAGGAGACGGGTGAACAAATTTATTCTGGCTTTCCAGAACGTTTTTACCACATTCCCAACTTATGAACAACTGAAACCCAACTTATTTAGTTTCGGCATTGGTGGGGAGGGGAGACACTTGAATTTATAGATTCCTTTCTTTGCTACCGAAAATAGTAAGTTTTTGTAAATGGCATGGACCCAATATGAGTTAATGGCGAGTATATGGAGTGTGTTCCAGTTTGGGTCCCGAATGGGACTGTTCTTATTCATCTGTTATACTCCCTGTATATTAATCATATTTCCACAGACATTGACTCAGAAATAAGACTTTTCGCAGACGACTGGGTGTGCTGCCGGGAAATTAGAGTTACAGAGGACTAACATACACTTCGGAACCAAATGGAAAGACTAGGATGTAGGGCATGAAAATGTGGCATGACATCATGCGAACAAGTCCTTGAAATGAACACCCCTTACTTTATATAGAGAAAACTGGGATTTAAGGGGATATACATATTTTTTATTATATCTGCTATAAGCCATGGGTTGTGGGTACACGTTAGAACCGCCTCCTTGATACGGTTCTAACGAGCAACCACAACCGATGTGAAAAACACACTATGTCGCACTGGTGTGTTACCGGAATGAGTTTTCAGGTCGTTTAATGCAATACATTAAGCAGATAACTAGGCAGAGAACCAATAAAATTGAGGGTTCGTGCATTAGAACTCCTTGAGTATCATTTCACATGATTCTCGGACTCCCAGAAATTCGATGGTGAATTTCAATGTGGAGGGGGAGAATGTCATAGGGTATAGGTATATAGCACACTTGTACTGACTTTCGGTACAAGCCGGCTTTAATAGCAACGTGGTAAATTTGCTTATCAATCCGGCGGCCCGGGTTCGAACCCCGGCCGGGCAAAAATTGTGTAGCATTTTTGTCACCTGTTACACAATGTCAATAAAAATGCCATTAATGTCCATGAAGAACAAAACTGGACCGAAAACGGCACCTTGTGAGACACCAGACAAAACTTGAGCCCAATCCTAAGTTTCACCGTTAGGTTCGGCAATAGTATACATGGTGTTGGGGTCATCTGGATGATTAGCATCGCTAAACTCAAACTCAGCCATAATGTATCTTTCTGAAATAAAGAATATAAGACTCTTACTTGGGTATTCTTACGACATGAATGTCGTAACAATGGAGAGAAGCATAGTTGTACAAAAGGGGAAAAATCGCCTATGGTGAGATTCGAACCTGGGACGATCGGGTAAAATCAACTGCTCAAAACACTAAGCGAACTGTCTTCCTCAGTTGTCTTCCGCATAATCAACCAAGTCCGGCATAATGTAGGTTAGGTACTGCGGGCCGTAACACCTCACCCCTTTTCTTCAAGTCCGTATGTTGATGCGAGGTCGATTTTGCGAAGAAAGTTAAATCCCGGGCGAGCCACATGACAGCCATAATGAAGGAATGGAGCATAGCTGAAAAAAAGTAATCGACTCTGTGCAAAAGAGTCGTACCCATGACGCAGTTGTCATTGGTTATAAACCTGTAGGCCAAGGAAGATAATTCAGGATTAAAAGTTGTGGGCCGTAACAGTACCAGGGACGTAGCTGAAAGAAAATCATTTGTGCTCAAAAAAAGAAAATACTAAAAATAATAACTCCGTTTGCCAAATGGGGACCACTCTTACAGGAAAGTATTTGCTCCGGGAGCAAATTCTTTCCTGTAAGTGCGGTCCCCATGGCAGAGTAGGAAACTATGCTAGCTAATAAATAGTGTTGCGTATATCCTAGACAAATACAGCTTTTTTTTCTTCTTCTTCTTCTTCTTCTTCTTTTCCTTCTTCTTCTTCTCATTCTTCTTATTATTATTTTTCTTCCTCCTCTTTTTCTCTCTGCTTCTTTCTTTTCTTCCTCTTCTTCTTCTTTTTCTACTTTTTAGCTCACCTGGTGAGCAATTGTGATCGGTCAATGTCCGTCGTCCGTCTTGCGTCTTGCGTCGTCCGTCGTCAACAATTGCTTTAAAAGACTACTCCTCCTAAACCCTTGGGCCAATTTAATTTAAACTTCACAGGAATGTTGCCAAGGTGAATCTCAACCAAAATAGCTTAAATGGTACCGCTCTGATGAACAAGATGGCTGCCAGAGCTAAAATAGAAAAATCTTTAAACTCTTAGCCAATTTCATTCAAACTTCATAGGAAAATTGCCTAGGTGACCCTCTACCAAAATAGCTAAAATCGATCTGCTTCGATGGACAAGATGGCCGCCGAAGCTAAAATAGAAAAATCTTTAAACGACTACTCCTCCCAAACCCCTGGGCCAATTTTATTCCAACTTTAAAATAACGATGATTAGGTGACCCTCTACCAAAATAGCTAAAATTGTTCTTGTCTGATGAACGATATGGTCGCCAGAGCTAAAAAGAGAAAAACGTCGTTTGCTTCAAATACGAACTCCTCCTAAACCCTTAAGCCAATTTGATTCAAACTTCACAGGAATGTTGCCCAGGTGACGCACTACCAAAAAAGCTAAAATCGTTATGCTCTGTCAAACAAGATGGCCACCAGAGCTAAAAATAGAAAAAAAAAATCTTTAAACGACAACTCCTCTTGTACCCTTGGGCCAATTTCATTCAAAATTCATAGGAATGTTGTTTAGGTGACGATCTAGCAAAATAGCTAAAACGGTTCTGCTCTGATGAGCAAAATGGCTGTCATAGCTAAAAATAATAATAAAAAAAAAATAATAAAAAAAAAACATTGTAAATTTGCTTCAAACGACAATTCCTTCTGAACCCTTGGGCCAGTTTCATTCAAACTTCATAGGAATGTTGCTTAGATGACTGAAATGCTAAAATAGCTAAAAGGATCCCGCTCTGATGAACAAAATGGCCATCAAAGCTAATAATAGAAAAACGTTAATTTGCTTCAAATGCGAACTTCTCCAAAACTGATTCGAACTTCACAAGAATGTTGCCCAGGTGACTCCCTACCAAGTAGCTAAAATCATTCCGCTCTAATGAACAAGATTTTCGCCAGAGCTAAAAAAGAAAAAAACTTCAAACGACAACTCCTCCTGTACCGTTGGGCCAATTTCATTCAAACTTATAGCAATGTTGCTTCGATGACCCTCTACCAAAATAGCTAAAATGATCCCGCTCCGATTAACAATATGGCCACCTGAGAGTTAAAAATAGAAAAACATTGTAAATTTTCTTCAAATGCAAACTCTTTCTAAACCCTAGTGTCAGTTTGATTCGAACTTGGCTGCGTGACACCCTTCCAAAATAGCTAATAATGTTCCACTCTGATAAACGCGATGGCCACCAGAGCTAACAATAGAATTTACTAGTGACAGTGACATTCAGGTGAGCGAATCAGGGGGCCCTCTTGTTTCTTCTTCTTTTTCATCTTCTCCATCCTCCTCTTTTTCTTCTTTCTTCTTTTTTCTTATTTTTCTTCTTCTTCTCCTTTCTTTTCTTTTTCTTCTTCTTTTTTCTTCTACGTCTATTTTTTTACGTGTGTGATGTGTGCGTATCTGCGTACAGGTAGCTACGCCCCGGAGTGTGATGGACAAACTTTCCTATCTATCCCTCACACCGATTTCTTTGGCTGGCTTGTTTCTTCGCTTGGTTGGGAGTTTAACAGCGCAGCAAACACTATTTACGTCATATCGAGCCAGTTAGTTTACCTTGAAGGCTTATAAAACCAGCACAGTGCATATTCTTACGCCAGAATTTGACAACCGCCCTTCTTGAGCCAGTGAAAGGGAGAGAATGAACCCTATTATTCCCCTTGGGCGGTAGGTTTGAGATGTTGTTAAAACTCAATGACGGATAGAAAGACTTGCAAAATTGGAAACAACCAGTGTTTCAGCTGAAGTGCACGACCCGCCGGATGCTTTTAGCTTTATGAGTGTTACCATATATGGGTATGGCGGCCATTTTGGTCTGTGACGTGGACCTATAACGGTTCCCCCAATAAATGCGCCTTATCGTAAGGAGCAAAAATATATCTTATACTTTAGTACTGTATTCTGAATCGTTTGCAGGATAAAATACATTCTCACTTTTCCAATACAAAAGCATATGCGTCAAAGTTTGACCTAGGCACAAAGAAGGTCAAGGTCAATCCAGGGTCACCATTTTAGCAATTTATGATGGGCCTACGTCCCAGATGCTATTTATCAAGTTTCGTGGAAATCTGCCCTGTGGTTCTGGAGAAGACTATTTTTGAAGGGTTTTTACCATATATGGCTTGACGGCCATTTTGGTCATGTGACCTGGACCCCATGAGCAAATTTTGGTTTCCCCAGTCCCATAGAGGCTCCATATGAAATTTGACTTCAATTGGCCCAACGGTTTCCGAGAAGAAGCAGTTCGAAAATTTTCACATTTTTCGCCTCGGCGAGGCTATACTAAATGGAATGTAATATTTCGCAAGTTCATTGGTTAGATCTCATTGATATCTATCAGTATGCCTAAAAGTGTTTAAATATTCCAAGCGGTTAAGTCACTATCACCAATTTTCACAAACGGGTTACGGACGGACAGACTTACAGAATGACTGAATGGCAATGTGATTTTAGGGCACTCTTAGAAAAACAACCGACTTCAGTCGGTCGCTTTTTCTGCGGGTCGTGCAATTCCAAAATGACCTTCTTAGTGTTGACGGGGACGTAAAAGCTCAATTCAAACAAACAAACAGGTTATTTTGTATGTGACATTTTTGATGGATTATAGCGACTGTTTATTGTGCATCTGTTGTAAAAAGTTGTCTCCATGTCATAAACACACATACAACCCAAAACACTTTTCTGTTTTAGGAATGGCCAAGCGCATTGTCTACATATTGAAATTGTTCCACTCAAGGGCAAATATGTATCGTTCATCTTGTCTATCTCTTAAAAAAATGGCGCTTATAATGGCTAAAAATGTCCAGAGTCGGTTTTCCATATCCGTGTTTGTTGTTTCATTTGTTCCGTGTTAAGTGTACTCAAACACAACACATGATCCGTGGTAAGGTGTACCCGTGTTTCAAGGTAGTGGGCCAAGAAAAATAGGTACGATTCTGATTTAAAATAATTTTATGAATTATTAAAAATAGTATACTTACTTCGATGCCTAGACATGAAAAACCAAAGAATGCTCGTGTATATGTCATTTGTTTTTGATTGATAGACCCTTAAAACTTGAAGTTTTGTTTTTCTACCTATTTTGGCCTTATTTATGGCTTTGATTTCCCTTCTCTTACCGTGTCATAACTTAAAATTTGGACAAAACAACAAAAACACAATCTGTCGTCATCGCAAAAACAACAGAAAAACGTAAATCGCGATATGTTCGACAAAATAAAGGAAAAAATGTACTCATACTTTTCTCCCGTCAAAAAAAGCCGGTAGCGTTTGTTGTACTCAGACGCGTCACGTTGTACCGCGGTAACCGGTGTGACCCAGATCTGATGCCACAGAATGAGCCATCTAATCAGGTTCTACACAGTTTGCTTAAAGTACATGAATTTAACCACAGCTTTGCCCAAAAGTAATTAAAAGTAATTTTTTTCAAACAGTGTGGACCCAGATCTGCCCTCACACTGTTTGCCCAAGTGCAAAACTATTTTAAATGAACTGATAGGTCTTGGTCTGAGCAAATGTCATACCAAATTTTAACCAAGTAGCACAACAGGTAAAAAAATTATGAGCCCGCATTGGTGCCCAAGGTTTGAGCTGGACATTTCAGCCCGAGGTGGTTACGAACTTGACATACAAACGTACGCACGTAACATCACGGCAAAATGCTATATGCCCCACTCCTGCCGAAGCAGGGGGGGGTGGGGGGGGGGGGGGGGGGGACATAAAAAGTTTGCAAAACAATTCAGCAGACAGCATAAGCAGACAACATTTTCAGATGTAGTTTTGCTCAGTGTCTTAAGGGTTAAGGGTTAAACAAAACTGTTGAAGTCCCAGTCCACGACCGTTTTTCACACCATCAACCCAAAAGTGCTCTCCTACTACTTCACATGTCCGCCCCCGCCAATAAGGGCTTGAAGAAATATTTGGGCTGCATGATTCTTCCATGCAGAGCTGAATCTGGCCCGCACACTAGTACTGGTAAACCGCTTAGAGGATCTAAGCCTGTCCAGGAACCGTGGTGCGAGGCGGACCGTCCATGCTAACAAACCCTATTGGTTTCATTGGGCGACAGGGCTTGAGATGTCATTTCATCTCTATGTCGGTTAAAAGTCCCACAAAATTGGAAGCAACGTCTCCAAAATGACCTTTACAGTGTTGACGGGGACGTTAAACCTCAAATCAAACAAAACTACTACACATGAACAGCAATACCAATACTTGTTAACATAACAAAATTCAGAATGGAATAAACAAGAAATATCTTTAAAAAAGATATGCGGCGTAGATTTAATTGGAAGGTTGTTTAGAAACCAGTGCTTAATCAGCTGAAGTGCACAACCCGCCAGATGCTTTTAGCTTTATGAGTGTTACCATATATGGGTATGGCGGCCATTTTGGTCATGTGACCTGGACCTAAAACGGTTCCCCCAACAAATGCGCCTTATCGTAAGGAGCAAAAATATATCTAATACTTTAGTACGCAGGATAAAATGAATTCTCACTTTCCCAATACAAAAGCATATGTGTCAAAGTTTGACCTAGGCACAAAGAAGGTCAAGGTCAATCCAGGGTCACCATTTTAGCAATTTATGATGGGCCTACGTCCCAGATGTTATTTATCAAGTTTCGTGGAAATCTGCCAAGTGGTTCTGGAGAAGACTATTTTGAAGGGTTTTTACCATATATGGCTTGGCGGCCATTTTGGTCATGTGACCTGTACCCCATGAGCAAATTTTGGTTTCCTCCATCCCATAGAGGCTCCATATGAAATTTAACCTTAATCGGCCCAACGGTTTCCGAGGAGAAGCAGTTCGAAAATTTTCACATTTTTCGCCTCGGCGAGGCTATACTAAATGGAATGTAATATTTCGCAAGTTCATTGGTTAGACCTCATTGATACTATCAGTAAGACAAAAATTGTTGAAATATTCCAAGCGGTTAAGTCACTATCACCAATTTTCACAAACGGGTTACGGACGGACAGACAGACAGACCATATATGGCTTGGCGGCCATTTGGGTCATGTGACCTGGACCCCATGAGCAAATTTTGGTTTCCCCCATCCCATCGAGGCTCCATATGAAATTTGACTTCAATCGGCCTAACGGTTTCCGAGGAGAAGCAGTTCAAAAATTTTCACATTTTTCGCCTCGGCGAGGCTATACTAAATGGAATGTAATATTTCGTAAGTTCATTGGTTAGATCTCATTGATATCTATCAGTATGCCAAAAATTGTTTAAATATTCCTAGCGGTTAAGTCACTATCACCAATTTTCACAAACGGGTTACGGACGGACAGACAGACTGACAGAATGACACGGTGATTTTAGGGCACTCTTAGAAAATCAACCGACTTCAGTCGGTCGCTTTTTCTGCGGGTCGTGCAATATGAGCTACAATAGTGACAGCAACAATTGTCTAGCTATGAACTGGTTTACTGTATTCAAACAATTCAGATGTCACGCGAGGAAAAATAGCTTTGCAGAGGGCGGTGTCCCGCCTGTTTGAGCTAAGGTCAATGTAAAAGGTCAAGGTTAAAAACATGACCTCATTTCAAGAGCATATGATCTCAAGTATATGCACAACAAATAAGAAAACGTTATTATTTACTGTTTTTTAAACACAAATTCTAGGGTTAACATTTAGGGTTGTCGCTATGGTGAACGTAAACGCATAGGCTGACGAACAAACGGACGAGCAGACAAACGGACGGAAACTTGATCTTATGTGCACCTAATTAAAACTCAAATTACACTTATTCCTTTTCAGAATTTATATAACATTAATGATATTCGAAAATCTCCATTTTGTGGTAAAATGGGGGACATAAAGTATGCTGAAGACAAATGATACACTGCAACTTTTATTTAGCATATATTGTAAATTAAACATCTGTCAATTTGTAATGCGATTATTACATGTTTTTGTCATGCTATATCTCTTTATTGGTTTCATTGGGCAACAGGGCTTGAGGTGTCATTTCATCTCAATGTCGGGTAAAAGTCCCACAAACTTGGAAGCAACGTCTCCAAAATGACCTACACAGTGTTGATGGGGACGTTAAACCTCAAATCAAACAAACAATTCCTTTCACAGAAAATTCTTCCTTTCGCGAAAGGAACCTTCCTTTCGCGAAATGGTTCCTTTCGCTATATAGACCAACCACGTGAAATTAGGTCAAAATAGCTATTCACCGCAGCAGTTACAGAATTCACTAGAAACACAATTATACATATGACGTATGGTCATCAAAGGACAAGACGGTGAGCAAGCCGAAACTGTATATATTTTTCATTCATGTCTCACATAAAAAACGAAACATTTCCTAGGTTAAAACTTCAGTAAACTGTCGTATTTTTGAGTAGATTTATTTATGCAAATCATTGACCAATGAAATGGTCATCTCCTTGGACATGTGGTTTTAGTGACCAATGGAATAACGAACAAGAAAAATGCCTAATGGCATTATGGACGGGTTTTTTTTTCAGTACAGTTAGGATGGTGGTGGCATGGGTGGGGTGTGCTGGTGTGGGGTAGGGTGGGGTGTGTTAGGAGTCGGGTGGGACAGGGTGGAATTTGTGGTGGGGTGGGGTGTGGGGTGGGATGGGGTGTGGTGGGGTGGGCTTGGGTGGGTCGGATGGGGTGAGGTCGGGTAAGGTTGGGAGTGGTGGGATGGGGTGGGGTTGGGGGTGGATTGGGGTTGTTTTGGGATGGGGGTGGGGTGGGGTTGTGGGGTAGGGTATGCTAGGGTAGGGTGGGGTGGGTAGGGTATGTATGTAAAACTAAGTATGCATGTATGTACAGAACAAATGCAATATCCTAACCCAGTAACAACTTTTTGTGGAGGGGGGGGGGGGTATGATTTGTTTGTGTGTTTTAAGAAGAAAAAATAAATAAAGTTTTTAGGGTTGAAGGTTTTGTTTATGTGTTTTTCTGTATGTATGTAAAACTATGTATGTACAGAACAAATGAATATCCTAACCCAGTAACATTTTTTTTTTTGTGTGTGTGTGTGGGGGGGGGGGGGGGTTGATTTGTTTATGTGTTTTACGAAGAAAAAAAAAATAAAGTTTTTTTTCTATTTTTAGCTCTATTTTTAGCTCTAGTGGCCACTGATTTTAGCAATTTTGAAAAAGGGTCACCTAATGAACATTTCTGTAAAATAATTTTGAAATCGGGCCATTATCCCAGGAGGAGATGTCGTTTAAAGAAATTGTTGACGGACGACGGACATCAACTCACCTTGAGCACGAAGAGCACTTCGTGCTCAGGTGAGCTAAAAAAAAAGAACGAAAAAAAAAAAAAGAAAAAGAAAATTCCATGCCTGTGCATGCATGTATGTATTATTACTAGCAACTATCAGGGGAGGAAGATAATAATTGTTCATATGTGTTTATGGAGAAGAAAAGAAAAATAAAGAAAAAAAACAATGAAAAAAGAAAGAAAAAAAAAAAGAGCAAAAAAAAAAAAAATGTCTCCACCGGGGTTTGAACTCACGCCCCTCAGATTCATAGTCAACAATAGGATTCGTAGTCCAGCACTCTATCCACTACACTGGCATTTGAAAAAAGGTTAACCAAAAGGTAAACCTGAAAAACACAAGTTTGAAAAATGACAATTTCCGCCAAAATTTTAGTCTTTTGCGCCATTTATGGATAATACATGAAAGCGGTACCTCCACTTATGCTTCAGTCCTGATATTAAAACAATCTGCTACAGAATAGATGAAAAATATCACTTTGAAAAAAGGTTAACCAAAAGGTAAATCTGGGACGACGCCCGCCCGCCCGCCCGCAGGACGCCCGCCCGCCCGCCCGGACATCGCTATTTTAAAGGACGGATTTTTTTTTAAAAACCCGTCCAAAAATGTAGGACAAAAGCAAAACTATAACGGCTACGCCGTAAAAAAGGCAAGTCTAGTGTGAGAAATCATAAAATATTTACAACTGAAAAATTGCATTTCTGTCTTTTGCAGAAATCAATTTGATTAAAGAGGCAGTCCAATTCATTGTAGCAGGGTCAATGCCAAAACAATGAAACTGCTGTATTTCCATAATGATTCTAAGTTTTGGGACAGACAGGCCTTAAAGCAAACAGTGCAAACCGAGATCAAACTGCTCCTGAAGGAGCAGTCTGATCAAGAGTCTACACAGTTAGCCATTCTGTCTGAACCATTTGGAATCCTTGCTTGATTGTGAAACAAATTTGTTGAAACTTTAACTCTTATCCTGCTGTTCACGACAACCCCTATCTTTGGAAACAGTGTAGATCCAGAAGAAGCCATCTGATCAGGATCTACACTGTTTGGCATTCAGTTTATGAATTTGTAGCAATAAATTACATCAAGTAATTTGATTGGTTGATAAACAGATATGGGTGTGGCTTAATTGAATATTCAGCAAGATAAGAGTTAAGCAAACAGTGCAAACCAAGATCAAACTGCTCCTGAAGGAGCAGTCCGATCAAGAGTCTACGCAGTTAGCCATTCTGTCTGAACCATTTGGAATCCTTGCTTGATTGTGAAACAAATTTGTTGAAATTTCAGGAGAATTATAGCAAATCCTCAAAGTGTCCAAATGTTTTGGATTTTTGGGGGGATTTTTTAGGTACTCCTAAACTCATCAAATCACCAGCAAGTTCATATAATGGAGTCCATGTAAACTCCACTTCATACACACAAAAGTTGCATTTACAAGGGTATACATAATGTTCTTTAAGCGTTTATAATTTTTGAATCCTTCAAACAATTTAATTGAGTTTCACATAACCCATTGTATACTAGTGGACTCTGCCATTGCTAAATGTTGGACAAGTCAATTTATCTTATATGAGGTGTCAGGCTAGACTTGCCCAAGTCTGTTAATTAGGTGTCCATTGTAGAAATAATTGTTTACAAAAAAATAAATAATAAATACATTGTAAACTAGAGCTGTCAGAGGATCTGACTATAGCCCCGCTTCAGCGCTGTCAGAGAAGAAAGTTATTTAAGCTGCAGAGAAAACAGTTATGAACAAGAAATAACTGTTGAAAATTTTACATTATCTGGAAAAACTCTAAGAGTTGTGAGCCCTTGTCCCTCATTTCAATGAGCATGATACATTACCAGAATGTCCATGTTTATACTAAATTTCATCTTCCATTTTTCAATGTTCAAAGGGTAATAACTCCTAAAGTAGGCAAATCAGAGTCAGGGTTCCTGCGCTCTGCACATTGTCTCATGGTGCTTTACACTTGTGTGAAGTGTCATGAAAATATCTCAAATGGTTTGTGAGTTATGGAGCCGACACAGTCAAAATTGCCTTTTTAAATGTTCAAAGGGCAATAACTCCTAAAGTAGGCAAACCAGAGTTATGGTTCCGGCACTCTGCACATCATCTCAAGGTGCTTTTCATTTATTTGAAGTTTCATGAAAATATCAGAAACGGTTATGGAGCGGACATAGTTAAAATTGCCATTTTTTAATATTCAAAAGCCTATAACTGAAAAAGTAGACAATCCAGAGTTTGGGTTCCTGCGCTCTGCACACGTAATATGGTGCTTTACATTTGTGTGAAGTTTCATAAAATTATCTCAAACAGTTTTTGAGTTATCGAGCAAAGACGGCTAAAATTGATATTTTCAATATTCAAAGGGAAATAACTCAAAAATTAGGCAATCCAGAGTTATGGTTCCTGCACTTTGCACACCATCTCATGGTGTTTAATGTTTGTGTGAAGTTTCATGAAAATATGTGAATGGGTTTTAAAGTTATGGAGCGGACACGAAAATTGTTAACAGACACAGACAGACACACAGACAGACACACAGAAAATACGAAAACCAGAGTTATGGTTCTTGCGCTCTGCACATTGTCTCATAGTGCTTAACATTTGTGTGAAGTTTCATGAAATTATCTCAAACGGTTTTCGAGTTATGAAGCGGACACTGTTAAAATTGCCATTTTTCAATGTTCAAAGGGCAATAACTCCAAAAATAAGCAATGCAGAGTTATGGTTCCTGTGCTCTGCACATCGTCTCATAGTGCTTAACATTTGTGTGAAGTTCCCTAAAAATATCTCAAACGGTTTTCGAGTTATGAAGCGGACACAATTAAAATTGCCATTTTTCAATGTTCAAAGGGCAATAACTCCAAAAGTAGGCAATCCACAGTTATAATTCCTTCGCTCTGCACATTGTCTTATGGTGTTTAACATTTGTGTGAAGTTTCATGAAAATATGTTAAGCAGATACAAAGTTATGGAGCCAACACAAATTAACGGAATCACGGAATTACGGAATTACGGAAAATGTTCAAAGGGCAATAACTCCAAAAGTAGGCAATCCACAGTTATAATTCCTTCGCTCTGCACATTGTCTTATGGTGTTTAACATTTGTGTGAAGTTTCATGAAAATATGTTAAGCAGATACAAAGTTATGGAGCCAACACAAACTAGAGCTGTCAGAGGATCTGACTATAGCCCTGCTTCAGCGCTGTCAGAGAAGAAAGTTATTTAAGCTGCAGAGAAAACAGTTATGAACAAGAAATAACTGTTGAAAATTTTACATTATCTGGAAAAACTCTAAGAGTTGTGAGCCCTTGTCCCTCATTTCAATGAGCATGATACATTACCAGAATGTCCATGTTTATACTAAATTTCATCTTCCATTTTTCAATGTTCAAAGGGTAATAACTCCTAAAGTAGGCAAATCAGAGTCAGGGTTCCTGCGCTCTGCACATTGTCTCATGGTGCTTTACACTTGTGTGAAGTGTCATGAAAATATCTCAAATGGTTTGTGAGTTATGGAGCCAACACAGTCAAAATTGCCTTTTTAAATGTTCAAAGGGCAATAACTCCTAAAGTAGGCAAACCAGAGTTATGGTTCCTGCACTCTGCACATCATCTCAAGGTGCTTTTCATTTATTTGAAGTTTCATGAAAATATCAGAAACGGTTATGGAGCGGACATAGTTAAAATTGCCATTTTTTAATATTCAAAAGCCTATAACTGAAAAAGTAGACAATCCAGAGTTTGGGTTCCTGCGCTCTGCACACGTAATATGGTGCTTTACATTTGTGTGAAGTTTCATAAAATTATCTCAAACGGTTTTTGAGTTATCGAGCAAAGACGGCTAAAATTGATATTTTTCAATATTCAAAGGGAAATAACTCAAAAATTAGGCAATCCAGAGTTATGGTTCCTGCACTCTGCACACCATCTCATGGTGTTTAATGTTTGTGTGAAGTTTCATGAAATTATGTGAATGGGTTTTAAAGTTATGGAGCGGACACGAAAATTGTTAACAGACACAGACAGACACACAGACAGACACACAGAAAATACGAAAACCAGAGTTATGGTTCTTGCGCTCTGCACGTTGTCTCATAGCGCTTAACATTTGTGTGAAGTTTCATGAAATTATCTCAAACGGTTTTCGAGTTATGAAGCGGACACTGTTAAAATTGCCATTTTTCAATGTTCAAAGGGCAATAACTCCAAAAATAAGCAATGCAGAGTTATGGTTCCTGTGCTCTGCACATCGTCTCATAGTGTTTAACATTTGTGTGAAGTTTCCTAAAAATATCTCAAACGGTTTTCGAGTTATGAAGCGGACACAATTAAAATTGCCATTTTTCAATGTTCAAAGGGCAATAACTCCAAAAGTAGGCAATCCACAGTTATAATTCCTTTGTTCTGCACATTGTCTTATGGTGTTTAACATTTGTGTGAAGTTTCATGAAAATATGTTAAGCAGATACAAAGTTATGGAGCCAACACAAATTAACGGAATCACGGAATTACGGAATTACGGAATTACGGAAAATGTTCAAAGGGCAATAACTCCAAAAGTAGGCAATCCACATTTATAATTCCTTCGCTCTGCACATTGTCTTATGGTGTTTAACATTTGTGTGAAGTTTCATGAAAATATGTTAAGCAGATACAAAGTTATGGAGCCAACACAAATTAACGGAATCACGGAATGACAGAAGGACATGGCAAATCCAATATAGCCCCACTTTTTCAAAGCGGGGCTATAATGAAATAGCAATACAGTCTTTTACATATTTTTTTGTTTAAGGGGACTTTAATTTAAAAATAAAAAATGTAATATAAATGTAGGGACTTTGGCAAGTCTAGGTGTTAGGCCTATTTTTTCATTTTTATTCTATTTTTGACAGAAAATTCTGTTAGCAAAATGTACAGGTTCTGATAGAGCAGCCTCTAAGCACATCTGCAGTTTTCTTACATTGATTTTATATTTCACCTGGAGACAAGTGTCATTTATGGTGAAATAAACATGCAATTAAAGATATATAAACACCTAGGTTTACTATTCACTGTCTGGCAAGCACATCACCAGCTTCCACAGCACAGTCGGCAGCATACCTTATTTCTATCATGGCTAGTTCAAATCCCAACTAGATTTGTTTTCTGATAAAACACATGCCACCCCACACCCAACCCTCCACCACCACCACCAGTAAACCACATACCCTTCATAACAAGGCACCACTGTGACCTTGAAAATAAGGTCAAGGTCCCAAAAACCTAATCAGTTCTTCATCCATGCAAATTTGATTAAAATCCACCCAGTAGTTCATGATATACTGCACACAGCCTAAATTTGGCCTAAATTTGTTGTTTTGAGCATGACTAGATCAAGGTCAGCAAATTTTTCATCCTGTCTCAATGTTATATCCATGCAAATTTGATAAAAATCCACCCAGTAGTTCATGATATACTGCACACAGCCTAAATTTGGCCTAAATTTGTTGTTTTGAGCATGACTAGATCAAGGTCAGCAAATTTTTCATCCTGTCCCAATGTTATATCCATGCAAATTTGATTAAAGGTGCATTATTGAGCTACCGGGTCTCAATTTTTTTTTTCTGGTTTTTATCTTCAATGCATACTCCTTTGTCACTTTTGGAGCCAAATACAGCTTCAGAACTTTGTGAAAATGGTCGTTTTCATTCATGTTTACCCTTCGCTCTGAACATTGTGTTCGGAATTTCTGTTCTAAAAATAAATGTGTCACTTTACACATACATGGCGACAGTATAGTCTCAGAGTGTCGTTACTTATGGCATGGAATTCAGCGTCATATTTTTTTCCGATTCAGGCATGGCCTAAGCAAACAAGGCCAAAAATGAACATCGCATAACGTCATATATGGGGGTTCTATTTTTGTCACAAACTAAAAATAGATCTAACTTGTGTTCAAAACCTAGTTAGGGAATCCCTCTCAAACTTGTTTACCTGTCATAATAATTGTTCGCATTTTTGCATAAAATGCATTCATTTGTATTGTTTTAAAGAAAAATACCTATATGTATTTTGATTTTGGAAGCATTTTTTCCAGGTAGCTCAATAATCCACCCAGTAGTTCATGATATATCTTGCACACAAGAAAGTGTCAACTGAAGAATAATGCAGATGCAAAAACCGACGCCGATGGGATCCACGTCCCACTCCCCTTCAGTGGCGGACATATTTAGGTCATGGGACTAATTATGAAGTATAGATAGATTAGATAGATAGATAGATGGATGGATGGATGGATGGATGGATGGATGGATGGATGGATGGATGGATGGATGGATGGATGGATAGATAGATAGATAGATAGATAGATAGATAGATAGATAGATAGATAGATAGATAGATAGATAGATAGATAGATAGATAGATAGATAGATAGATAGATAGATAGATAGAGATGGATGGATGGATGGATGGATGGATGGATGGATGGATGGATGGATGGATGGGTGGGTGGGTGAATGGATGGATGGATGGATGGATGGATGGATGGATGGATGGATGGATGGATAGATAGATAGATAGATAGATAGATAGATAGATAGATAGATAGATAGATAGATAGATAGATAGATAGATAGATAGATAGATAGATAGATAGATAGATAGCATGGGACTGATTCTGAAGTATTTGCTACAGCCATGATGGATGGATGGATGGTGGATAGATAGATAGATAGATAGATAGATAGATAGATAGATAGATAGATAGATAGATAGATAGATAGATAGATAGATAGATAGATAGAGATGGATGGATGGATGGATGGATGGATGGATGGATGGATGGATGGGTGGGTGGGTGAATGGATGGATGGATGGATGGATGGATGGATGGATGGATGGATGGATGGATGGATGGATAGATAGATAGATAGATAGATAGATAGATAGATAGATAGATAGATAGATAGATAGATAGATAGATAGATAGATAGATAGATAGATAGATAGATAGATAGATAGCATGGGACTGATTCTGAAGTATTTGCTACAGCCATGATGGATGGATGGATGGTGGATAGATAGATAGATAGATAGATAGATAGATAGATAGATAGATAGATAGATAGATAGATAGATAGATAGATAGATAGATAGATAGATAGATAGATAGATAGATAGATAGATAGATAGATAGATAGATCCCACAACCTATGTCATAGAACAGAAATAGATGGACTAATGTATGCTCCTGTTTTCTTTCTCTATAAAGTGGGGTTTAGAGGGGTGCTTTAATTCCATCATGGACTTGTTACCTGATGTTATTTTCTCTAAAACTTTTAATTAAAAATAAAATTGTTGCTCTAAATATATTTGTGTTGCTTTAAGCTTAATGCATTTTTCTAATGACTTCTAATTTATTTTTCTAATAACATTTAATTTATTAATTTTTAACCCTTTTTTTACCAGAAACCCCAAAACAGGTAATTGGCAAACAGTGCAGTCCCAGATCAGATGCCGCAAAATGCGGCATCTGATCAGGGCCTACACTGTTTGCAAAAATGTTCAGCCAATTTCCAAAAAGAATTTGAAGAAAACACAACCTGACACCCATAATTTTTTAAATGGATTTGTGCTATATATAAGGTGGAAGATTCCATTTGGTACAAAAAGGGTTACTTCCTAATTCACTTATTATCCATCAAAAACCACAAAACACAGTTCTATAGAATCCACAAACATTCACATAATTATGTGTCTGAATGCTACCAAAGTTAGTCAATAAATACTTTATGAGGCCCATCCATGGAAAACATGTCTGCAGGTAAGACATAATGTCTGCAGAATTCACATACCGTATTCAACCTATTTACTGCACATGCTCCTATAAGCGCACACCCAAGCTTTTTCTGGAAAAAATACACCAGCGCACACTTTACAGTAATCTCCCAACAAATTCATATTGAGTTTTGCTGCATCTTTGACCCGGACAATCATATGTATATGTGGTGAACCCCTATGCTGAAATTCAACTCTATAAAATAATCATATCAGAAGCTTTTTTTCGTATTTTTTTCATATTTAGTGTGCGCTTATTAGGTAGATTTTTCACAAAAATATTTTCATACAATTTTGAAAAAACTAAGCGCACAGTGTGATAAATAGGTCGAATATGGTATGTGATATTACTCCATCACCAAGAGGAAGACTCTCATTTTGATGCTAATTTTGCCCGAATTCTGCTAAAATTTTGGTGTTTCCCTCAAGTGTACTGAGAATTTCCCTATATATTCTTTACATTTGTTAAGAATCTCCCTAATAACAATGGCAAATCTCCCTCATACAGTTAAAACAAGAGGCCCATGGGCCACTATGCTCACCAGAGCTCAGGTGGGCACTGCCAAATTGCAGCCATGTATTTTAACATGATATCATTTTAATCTGCCAAATGAACCCCCATATCCAAATGAGCATCCATGTGGACTCAGTATATGAAACATTAGGCCTTTTATGAAGTAGAGGGGGTGGGGCATGGACCCAATGGAGCCCTGGTTGGTATCACTAAATGTGTCTTTTCACAAAGAACAAGAATATATATGGTTTAGCAGTGGGGATCTTGCATGGCTGGAGATATAAGTGGAGGGGTTGGAGCATGCCCTGTCGTTCCCAGGAAAGCCCAAGATTGTTATCCCTAAATGTGTCTCATCATAAGGACCAAGTATATATATGGTTTAGGGGTGGGAATCTGAACGGTTTCCAAGATATCCTTTCATGAAGTGGAAAGGAGAGGACTGGCCCCTGCGGACACACCTACAGTAGGTGTGCTAATAATAAGGAACAAGAACATATATGAATATGGGGTGGGGATTTAATGGTTTCTGAAATATATGGCCTTTTATGAAGTGGAAGGGCGGGGCACATTGCCTCAGCACAAAGAGACCCCCAAGTTGGTGTGACTGAATGAGTCTTATCATAAGGAACAAGAATATATATGGTTTAGGGGTGGGGATCTGAACTATTTCTGAGATATGTGGCTTTTAATGAAGTCAAGCGGTGGAGCAAGGCCCGGGCATGCCCCGGGGACTCACAAGCTGGTGTCAATGAATGTGCCTTATCATAAGGAAGATGAATATATATGGTTTAGGGGTGGGGCTCTGAACAGTTTCTGAGATATAAGGCCTTTTGTGAAGTGCAGGGGTGGGGCAAGGCCCAGGGAGACCCCCAGGTTGGTGTCAATGAAAGTGTCTTATCATAAGGTACAAGAATATATATGGTTTAGGGGTGGGGATCTGTAAGGTTTCCAAGATATTGTGATATTATGAAATGGAGGGGGTGGGGCATGGCCCCAGCACATCCCTGGGGACCCCCAGGTTGGTGTCACTGAATGTGTCTCATCATAATGAACAAGAACATATATGGTTTAGGGGTGGGGATCTGAACAGTTTCTGAGATATATGGCCTTTTGTGAAGTGAAGGGGTGGGGCATGGCTCCGGCGCACCCCGGAAGACCCCCAATTTGGGGTCAATGAATGCGTCTTATCATAAGGAGCAAGAATATATATGGTTTAGGGGTGGGGATCTGTAAGGTTTCCCAGATATTGGGCCTTTTATGAAATGGAGGGGCGGGACATGGCCCCGGCGCATCCCGGGGGACCCCCAGTTTGATGTCACTGAATGCGTCTTATCATAAGGAACAAGAGTATATAGGGTTCAGGGGTGGGTCTGAATGGTTTCCGAGATATTGGGCCTTTTATGAAGTGGAGGGGGTGGAGCATGGCCTCGGCACATCCCGGAGGACCTCCAGGTTGGTGTCACTGAATGCGTCTTATCAATAGGAACAAGAATATATATGGTTTAGGGGTGGGGATCTGTAAGGTTTCTGAGATATAAGTCATTTTATGAAGTACTGGGGGCGGGGCATGGCCCCGGCACAACCTACTGGACCCCCAGGTTGACATAACAGCATATGGCTGAGAGAAGTTTACTAAAGGAACATTTCTATGAAAGTTTTGTCAAAATATCTGCAAAGGCTTTGTAGTTAATGCCATTTTTCAATTTTCCCCATTATAAGTCTATGGAAAATCTAAGTTGCCATAGCAACCAAACTAAACAGCCGAATTTCATAAAAAACACAAAACCTGTAAAGGCAAATATGGTGAATATTTCCATAAACTTTCAGCCTCATAGAGCATACGGTTTCTGAGGAGATGATTTTTTAAGTATTTTTTTTTCTATTTTTTCATTTTGGTTTCCATGGCAACCAATACAAATGAGCAGTAGGCCTAAAATCATATGGCAGATAGTAGATTGCCTAAGGAATATTTCTATGAAAGTTTTGTCAAAATATCTGCAGTGACTTGGCAGTAAATGCCAATTTTCAATTTTCCCCATTATAAGTCTATGGGAGCTCTAAGTTGCTATAGCAACCAAACTAATGGGCCAATTTTCATAAAAAACACAAACTTTCAATCCCCCAGCCCAAGGATGCTACAGATAAAATTTGGGCTGAATCGGTCCAGTGGTTTCAGAGAAGAAGATGTTTGAAAGTGTTGACGTCAGACGACGACAACGACGACGACGACAACGCCGGACAACTGCCTATCCTATAAGCTCCCCTGGAGCCTTCGGCTCTGGTGAGCTAAAAAATATCACATATATGGATTTGTGAGCAGGTAAGACAACTGTCTGCAGGGTTTGTGAGCAGGTAAGACAAAATGTCTGCAGGGTTTTTTAACAGGTAAGACAAAATGTCTGCAGGGTTTGTAAGCAGGTAAGACAATGGCTGCATGGTTTGTGAGCAGGTAAGACAATGTCTTCAGGGTTTGTGAGCATGTATGCAGGGTTTGTGAGCAGTTTAGACAATGTGTTCAGGGGTTGTGAACAGGTAAGACAATGACTGCAGGGTTTGTGAGCAGTTTTGACAATGTGTTCAGGGTTTGTGAGCAGTTAAGACAATGTCTGCAGGGTCTGTGAGCAGCTAAGACATAATATCTGGAGGGTTTGTGAGCAGGTAAGACAATGTCTGAAGGGTTTGTAAGCAGGTAAGACAATGTCTGCAGGGTTTGTGAGTAGGCTACAGAGACTAGCAAGATTCTTGAAATTTTATGTATCATCATGCTAAGAAGTCCATATAATAAACATCAACCCCACCCACACACCATCCCCCAAATACTTTATTTTATTATTTTTCTTATTTCTGTTCCAAGACATAGATTGTGGGTACTCATTACAACCACTTCCATGCGGTGGTTCCATTGGATGGTTCTATGAGCACCCACAACCTATGTTTGGAGAATAAAACAGATTTTCATCAGAAAAGTAACCATTTTGGAGAAATGAAAGAATGCACAATACAATGTCACACGGGTGTTTCATTGATTTTGTTTGTCTGATTTGAGGTTTAACGTCCTCGTCAACACTGTAAAGGTCATTTTGGAGACGTTGCTTCCAATTTTGTGGGACTTTGAGAAGAAATGACATCATAAGTCCTGTCGCCCAATGATACCAATACCTGTTCATACCTGTTGCCCATTGATACCAATAAGGTTTATATGCACGGATGGTCCGACTCGCACCACTTTGCGTCAACAGGCTTAGATCCTCTAAGCGGTTTACCAGTACTCATGTGTGGTCAGTTTCAGCTCTGTGCGGAACCTTCATGCAGCCCATCTATTTCTTCAAGCCCCAATGAGCGGGGGCTGGGTGTTCCATTGAAATGTAGAAACTAGAGGTATGGTATCCAAGCAGTGAAAACAAAGGTGCAGGTCAGCCTGAGCTGATGTGCAGGGTTGTTCGCAAATGGCTAAAACAGGTTTTCTCATATCCATGTGAATCATAAGAGCCCCACCAAGCGAATTTGTGTCTTCGAGCATTCCGTCATGACAAATTTTAACTGCACATGCCCAGCCATCCAGAGGGGCCAGGGATATGGCTTTCTGTCTGAAGGTTCTTCTTGATTCACTGCTTGTATGAGCGAGCAGCGAAGGTTCTGGCGAGACTGCGCGGATGCGCAGGCTCGCCTGAACCTTCGCTGCTCGCATAGGCGATAAGTACCAAAATCGCTTGACGGGGCCCATATGATATTTACTTTCCAGAACTGTGACCTGTTCATAAACTCCATGCTTTGGAATACAATAAGGTTATAACATTGTCAGATATGAAAACAAACATGTTTTTCCCATAAATGTAATTTTACTGTCCTAAATATTTACACAGGACATTTTAGTAAGACCTTTTATTTCACCCACTTTGGACAGAATGGAATCTTCTCACTTATATACAGCTGGTACAGTCCATTTCAAAGTTTGGGGTGGCAGGTTCAGTTAGTTTTAGAAAAATGTTTAGAAAATGGCTGAACTTTCTAAAAATGGCGAAGGCCTTGATAAGACACCGTATTCTGTGACATCTAATCTGCGCCTGCATTGTTCGCCAAAGACCTGTTTAGGAGTTTACCGCATAAAATGGGTTTATAATGGTCACATAAAACATTAGATATTTTTCATATCTTAAAAAGTGAAGTATTTTCTAAACAAGAGGCCCATGGGCCACTATGCTCACCAGAGCTCAGGCGGGCACTGCTGACTGGCAGCCATGGTTTTAATTTATCGATTATAAAGTCTCCCAAACGAACCCCCATTCCATGTGGACTCCCTTGAATGTGTCTTATCATAAGGACCAAGAAAATATATTGTTTAGGAGTGGGGATCTGAAGTGTTTCTGAGATATGAGGCCCTCTTATGAAGTGAAGAGGAGAGGAATGGCCCCTGTGGGCGGCCAAGTTGGTGTGACTGAATGGGCCCAGTTGGTGTGACTGAATGTGCCTAATTGCAAGGAACAAGTATATATGATTATGAGGTGGGGATCTTAATGGTGTCTGAGTTAATGGCCTTTTATGAAGTGGAGGGGTGGGCCATAACATCGATACATTGCCCTGGCACAAAGACAACCCAGGTTGATGTGACTGAATAAGTCTTATCATAAGGAACACAAATATACATGCGTTAGAGTTGGAGATCTGAACAGTTTGTGAGATGTATGGCATTTTATGTAGTGGAGGGATGGGGCATGGCCCCAGCGCACCCTGGGAAACCCCTAGGTTGGTATCACTGAATGTGTCTTATCACAAGGAACAAGAATGAATATGGTTTAGGGGCGGGGATCTAAATGGTTTCGGAGATATTGGGCCTTTTACAAAGTGGAGGGGGTGGAGCATGGCCTGGGCATAACCCAGGGGACACAGGTTGGTGTCACTGAATGCCTCTAATCATAAGAAACAAGAATACATATGGTTTTTCGGGTGGGGATCTGAAAGGTTTCTGAGATATATCTCCTTTTATGAAGTGGAGGGGTGGGGCATGGCCCCCGCGGCACTCCAGGAGACCCCTAGGTTGCAATAACTGAATGCATATTATCATAAGGAACAATGATATATATGGTTTAGGGGTGGGGATCAGAACAGTTTCTGAGATATTGGGCCTTTTATGAAGTGGAGGGGGTGGGGCATGGCCCGGGCACAACCCAGGGGACCCCCAGGCTGGTGTCACTGAATGCATCTTGTCACAAGAAACAAGAATATATATGGTTTTTGGGTGGGGATCTGAATGGTTTCTGAGATATATCGCCTTTTTATGTGGCGGGGTGGGGCATAGCCCAGGCGCACCCTGGGAAACCCCTAGGTTGGAACCACTGAATGCGTCTTATCATAATGAACAAGAATATATATGGTTTAGGGGTGGGGATCTAAACGGTTACTGAGTTATTGGGCCTTTAATGCAGTGGTTGGGATAGGGCATGGCCCAGGCACATCCAAGGGGAACCCCAGATTGGTGTCAATGAATGCGTTTTAATAAAAGGAACAAGAATATATATGGTGTAGGGGTGGGTATCTGAAAGGTTTCTGAGATATATCACCTTTAATGAAGTGGAGGGTGGGTAATGGCCCTGGGGCACCCCGGGAGACCCCTAGGTTGGAATCACATGAATTTGTCTTATCACAAGAACAAGATCATAATATGGTTTAGGGGTGGGGATCTGAATCGTTACTAAGATATTGGGCCTTTTATGAAGGGGGTAGGGCATGGCCAGGGTACATCCCGGGGGACCCCGCGGTTGGTGTCACTGAATGCATCTTATCATGAGAAACAAGAATACATATGGTTTTGGGGTGGGGATCTGAAAGGTTTCTGAGATATATCGCCTTTTATGAAGTGAAGGGGTGGGGCATGGCCCCGGTGCACCCCAGGAGACAGCTAGATTGGTATCACTGAATGCGTCTTATCATAAGGAACAAAAATATATTTTGTTTAGGGGTGGGGATCTGAACAGTTTTTGAGATACTGGGCCTTTTATGGAGTGGAGGGGTGGGGCATGGCTAGGGCACATCCAAGGGGACCCCCGAGGTTGCTGTCACTGAATGCATCTTATCATAAGAAACAAGAATACATATGGTTTTGGGATGGGGATCTATATGGTTTCTGAGATATATCACCTTTGATGAAGTGGAGGGGTGGGGCATGGCCCTGGTGCACCCCGGGAGACCCCTAGGTTGGTATCCGTGAAGGTGTTTTATCATAAGGAACAAGAATATATATGGTTAATGGCCGGGGATCTGAACTGTTTCTGAGATATATCACCTATTATGAAGTGGAGGGTTGGGGCATGGCCCCGGCCCACCCCAGGTATCACTGAATGCGTCTTATCATAAGGAACAAGAATATATATGGTTTTGGGGTGGAGATCTGAACGGTTTCTGAGATATTGGGCCATTTACAAAGTGGTGGGGGTGGGGGCATGGCCACGGCACATCCCAGAGGACCCCTTGGTTGCTATCACAGAATGCGTCTTATCATGAGAAAAAAGAATATACTTTAGGGTTGGGGATATGAATGGTTTCTGAGATAAATGGCCTTTTATACAATGGAAGGGGTGGTGCATGGCCAATGCACATCCCAGGGCACCCCGAGGTTGGTGTCACTAAATGCATCTTATCATAAGAAACAAGTGTATATATGGTTTTGGGGTGGGGATCTGAAAGGTTTCCGAGATATATATCGCCTTTTATGAAGTGGAGGGGTGGGGGCATGGCCTCGGCACATCCCAGAGGACCCCTTGGTTGGCATCACAGAATGCCTCTTATCATGAGAAAAAAGAATATACTTTAGGGTTGGGGATATGAATGGTTTCTGAGATAAATGGCCTTTTATACAATGGAGGGGGTTGTGCATGGCCCATGCACATCCCAGGGCACCCCGAGGTTGGTGTCACTAAATGCATCTTACCATAAGAAACAAGAATATATATGGTTTTGGGGTGGGGATCTGAAAGGTTTCCGAGATATATATCGCCTTTTATGAAGTGGAGGGGTGGGGCATGGCCCCGGTGCACCTCGGAAGACCCCTAGGTTGGTATAACTGAATGCGTCTTAGCATAAGGAACAAGAATATATATGGTTTAGGGGTTGGGATCTGAACGGTTATTGAGATATTGGGCCTTTATGGAGTGGAGTGGTGTGGGTAGGGCATGGCCAGGGCACATCCCAGGGGACCCCGAGGTTGCTATCAATGAATGCGTCTTATCATAAGAAACAAGAAGACATATGGTTTTGGGATGGGGATCTGAAAGGTTTCTGAGATATATCGCCTTTTACGAAGTGGAGGGGTAGAGCATGGCCCCGGTGCAACCCAGGAGACCCCTAGGTTGGTATCAGTGAATGTGTCTTATCATAACGAACAAGAATATATCCGGTTAAGGGGTGGGGATCTGAACGGTTTCTTAGATATATCACCTTTTATGAAGTGGAGGGGTGAGGCAAGGCCCCGGCGCACCCTTGGAGAGCTCTAGGTGGGTATCACTGAATGCGTCTTAGCTTAAGGAACAAGAATATATACGATTTGGGGGTGGGAATCTAAACGGTTACTGAGATATTGGGCCATTTACGAAGTGGTGGGGGTGAGGCATGGCCCCGTCACATCCCCCAGGTTGGTGTCACTGAATGCGTCTTATCAGGAGAAAAAAAAATATACCCTAGAGTTGGGATCTGAATGGTTTCTGAGATAAATGACCTTTTATGCGCTGGAGGGGATGGGGCATGGCCCTGGCACATCCCAGGGTACCCCGAGGTTGGTGTCACTAAATGCGTCTTATCATATATATGGTTTTCGGGTGGGAATATGAAATGATATATATATCACCTTTTATGAAGTGGAGGGGTGGGGTATGGCCCTGGCGCACCCTGGGAGGACCGTAGGCTGTTATCACTGAATGCATCTTATCATAAGGAACAAGAATATGATTTAGGGGTGCAGATCTGGTTGGTTTGAGGTTTAGCGTCCCCGTCAACACTGTAAAGGTCATTTTGGAGACGTTGCTTCCAATTTTGTGGGACTTTTACCTGACATTAAGATGAAAATGACATCTCAAGCCCTGTCGCCCAATGAAACCAATAGGGTTTATTAGCATGGACGGTCTGCCTCGCACCACGGTTCCTGGACAGGCTTAGATCCTCTAAGCGGTTTACCAGTACTAGTGTGCGGGCCCAATTCAGCTCTGCGTGGAAGCATCATGGAGCCCATATAATTCTTCAAGCCCCTATGGGCGGGGCCGCGGTGCAGATCTGAACGGTTTCTGAGATATTGGGCCTTTTACGTAGTGGAGAGGGTGGGGCATGGCCCCTGCACATCCTAGAGGACCCCCAGGTTGGCATTTAAGCTTGTAGCCAAAAGAAGTTCACTCAAGGAATATTTCTATAAAAGTTTTGTCAAAATATCTGCAAAGGTTTGGCAGTAAATGTCATTTTTCTATTTTCCCTATTGTCAGTCAATGGAAACCAAGTTGCCACAGCAACCAAACTAATGAGCGCCAGACGATGCAGACAAAGATGCAGACGACGACACAGGCGACGCAGATGCAGACAACGATGGACAACTGCCTATCCTATAAGCTCCCTCGGAGCCTTTGGCGCTGGTAAGCTAAAAAAATTTGTGATATTCTTCTATTAATTCTGATTCATACATAGATTGTGGGTACACAAGAAGCCACAATCTGTGGTTTCCAGCAAGAATAAAAGAATAGAGTGGACAAATAAACAAGAGGGTCAAGAGGGCCCTGATATGCTCGCATGAGTGTCACTGTCTCTAGTACATTCTATTTTTAGCTATGGCAGACATCTTGTTCATCAGAGCGGATTGATTTTAGCTTTTTGGGTAGAGAGTCACCTAGGCAACATTTTTGTGAAGTTTGAATCAGATTGGCCCAATGGTTAAGGAGGAATTCACGTTTGAAGCAAATTTATGTTTTTTCTATTCGAGCTCTGGCAGCCAACTTGTTAATCAGAACAAAATGATTTTAGCTATATTTACGGGGAGCTGCCTGGGTAACATCCCTGTGAAGTCTGAATCAAATTGGCCTAACCGTTTAGGAGGAATTCGCATTTGAAGCAAATTTTCAATGGTTTTCTATTTTTAGCTTGGGCAGCCATTTTGCGCATCAAAACCATTTTAGTCATTTTGGTAGAGAGTAACCTAAGCAATATCAGACATGTTAAGTCTCCCGAAAATCGCGGGAGACTCCCGAAAAAATAGCTTTTCTCACGCCTCACGAAATTCAGGATAAAACTCCTGGAAAAATGAAAATACCGTTTTAGGCAAATTTTTGAAAGGCTGCACTTGTATTTTCGTGTGTGCAAACCAGCGGAAAAATCCGAGTTAATCTGTGAGTAAAACTGATAATAATTAATGCACTGTCCAGTATAATTGGGGATTAAAACACGGTGCCACACCTGCAGATGGGCATTAACAAACAAAACATTCGTTTCTTGAAGTGATTGCAAAAATGAAAGTAAATCCTAACGGTTAATTTCCTTCAACCAACGGACCAAGTTAGTCAACCGAATCGTGTTATAAACGCTGGCCGTATTTGTCACGGATCAGTCTATTCTATAATTACACTGTAAACACAAGCCTCCGGTGCTCTCGATAATCCTACAATCTTCTGCGTGACAAGGTGTGAAAATAAGATTAAGTTATGGCTCTAATTTCAATCAGTGTGAAAATAATGTAATCGCTTCTAAGATGTTTAGCTACATCTAACGGAAGATGTATCATGCATAATAAAAAGACTATTTTGCTGTCTTATGCATGGTTATGCATGGTTATGTTTTGGCGCCAAAATAGCAGACGATTGGCGGGAAAAGTCGAACGTTTTAATATGTGTAAACACATCTGTATGCTGTTGTTGGTGATTGACACGGAGCTTCCCGGGATAAGTCGGTTATTGTGCAAGGCACCGTCCCCTATCCAGTTCTATCCACAACCGTTTAGCTGTCGAGAAAACATTCTTTTTACCGATTGCAAACTTTTTTTATGAAAGAAATACGCCCCCAAAAATAGAATAAAACAATTAAACATTAAACACGTGCGGGGTTGCTGGGGTGGGATGACGTCATTTTCCGATCGCGTGTAGAAATACTGCAGCTGCTGTTTGTGGACGGTGGATTTCATGGCGATTTTGGTGGTGGAGATCATTGATGTTCGCCTTGAATTGGCTTGTTGAGCGGGTGTGAAAGTTTTGGATGGAGGGGTCTTCGTCTTGTGGCTGGATGATTAAATTATAAACTAATCTGCATTCTTTATTCTCTTATCTCGCTAACCTGACAATTTTGATCTTTTGAGTATATCAGCTGCAGCTGCGTGTCAAGTTTATATAACTATCAGAATCTTTGATTCCTAATTGGACAAGCTGTTATGACATGTCTGCAATTAATTTGAACTTGAAAAAGTACCGTTATTGACAGTGACAACTAAAGTATTGTCTACCGTATTTCCGCACTTAAAAGTCGGAGGGGAATTAAGTTGATGTGCTTGAAACTTGATCGAAACCTTGGATTATTATTTTAAGAAGAATAATCGGGTATATTGTTTTCGTGTCAGAGTCGAGTGTCTGCCAGTCCGTGGGTCTGTATGTATATGTGTGTACATACGTCTGTCACGATTCTATGGAATGGATCTCCTCTGAAACCGGTTAAGGTACACTTTTCAAACATTGCCTATGGATAGTACATGGGATGTAGATGGCACTAGGCTACTTCTTTGCATGACCTTGACCTCAACATGACCCCGAGGTCAAAGTTCAAAAGGTACGATTTTGCCATATCGCCTAAACTATTTGAGTTACACTTCTGAAACTTTGGTTATTGGATGGCCCTTGGAATATAGAATAAATTGGGCTACTTTTGGGGTGACCTTGACCTCAACATGATTCCAAGGTCCAGGGTCAAAAAGTATGATTTTGCAATATCTTCTAAACTATTGAAGTTACACTTCTGAAACTTTGGTTATTGGATGGCCCTTGGAATATAGAATGAATGGGGCTAATTTTGTCATGACCTTGACCAAGGTCAAAGGTCAAAAAGTATGACTTTGCCATATCTCCTAAACTATTGGAGTTATTGTGAAACTTTGCTTATTGGATGGCTCTTGGAATAAAGAATATATTAGGCTACTTTTGGTGTGACCTCGACCTCAACTGACCCAAAGGTCAAAGGTCAAAAAGTATTATTCTGCCATATCTTATAAACTATTGGAGCTACACTTCTGAAACTTTGGTTATTGGATGGCCCTTGGAATATAGAATCAATTGGACTACTTTTGTTGTGACCTATCTGGGCATAAATGATAAGATATGCCCTTGTGCTGTAGCATTATACACCGGTAGGGGGTTGCACTGGTATGGCTAGGTGTTAGTTTGTAGGCATCTTCCCAAGGAAATGATTTTAAAAATATTTATTAGTTATTTTTCCATGAATAGGAGTGTAAAGAATAAACAAAAAAAATGTTCAAAAAGCTCTCAGAGTGCACCATTTTCTAGCCTGTCCTGAGAGCTTGCCACCAAGACTTCGTGCCTTCGGCACTATCCAATCCTGCTCGAACGCGCTGTCTCCCTCATTTTTATTTTCAAAACTTAACATGTCTGCAATATTCCTATGAACTTTGAATGAAATTAGCCCAAGGCTACAGGAGTTGTTGTTTTTTTGTGTGTTTTTTTTTCTATTTTTAGCTCTGGTGGCCATCTTGATCATTAGAGTTTAGCTATTTTGGTAGGGTGTCACCTAGTCAATATTTCTGTGAAGTTTGAATCAAATTGGCCCAAAGGGTTTAGGTGGGGTTTGCATTTGAAGCAAATTAATGATGGTTTTCTCTTTTTAGCTCTAGCCGCCCTTTTGCTTTTTTGAACGGAACCGTTTCAGCTATTTTGGTAGAGGGTCACATTAGCAACATTCCTATGAAATTTGAATGAAATCTGCCCAAGGGTGCAGGTGGAGTTATCCTTTAAAGATTTTTTTTATTTATAAGCTCTGGTGACCAACTTGTTCATCCCAATAGAACGATTCTAGCTATTTAAGTAGGGAGCCACCCAGGCAACATTCCTGTGTAATTTGAATCAAATTGACCTAAGGGTTTAGGAGTTTGCGTTGGAAGCAAATTTACAATGTTTTCTATTTTTAGCTCTTGCAGCCATTTTGCTCATTGGAGCAAAATCGTTTTAGCTAATTTGGTATAGGGTCACCTAAGCAATATTCCTATGAAGTTTGAATGAAATTGGCTCAAGAGTACAGGAGTTTTTTTTTTTTCTTCTATTTTTAGCTGTGGCAGCTATCTTGTTAATCCGAGCAGAACGATTTTAGCTATTTTGGTAGGGAGTCGAGTAGGCAACATTCCTGTGAAGTTTGAATTTTATTGGCTCAAGGGGTTAGGAGTACGCGCTTGAAGCAAATTTCCGTTTTTCTTTTTTTAGCTCTGGGACCCATTTTGCTCATTGGAGCAGAACTGTTTTTGCTATTTTGGTAGAGGGTCACCTAAGCAATATTAAGTTTGAATGAAATTGGCCCAAGGGTACAGGAACAGTTGTAGTTTAAAGATTTTTTTCTATTTTAGCTCTGACAGCCATCTTGTTCATCGTAGTAGAACGATTTTTAGCTATTTTGATAGGGAGTTACCCATGCAATATTCCTGTGGAGTTTGAAGAGTTTAGGAGCAGTTGGCATTTGAAGCAAATTTACGACATTTTTCAATTTTTAGCTCTAGAAGCTCATTGGAGTGGAATCATCTTAGCTATTTTGGTAGAGGTCACCTAAGCAACATTCCTATAATGTTTGAATGAAATTGGCCCAAGGGTACAGGAGGAGTTGTCTTTTAAAGATTTTTCTATTTTTAGCTCTAATGGCCATCTTGTTCATCTGAGCATATCGAATTTAGCTATTTTGGTAGGGAGCCATCATTCCTGTGTCAGAAATTTGAATCAAATTGGCCCAAGGGTTTAGGAGTTTGCATTTAAAGCAAATTTATTGACCATCCATGACGTACAACAGACGATGGACGACGGACATTGACTGAGCACAACAGCTCACCATGAGCTCATGGTGAGCTAAATGCTAAACAACAGTCCCCCGTCCCACACCTGCTGCAAGCACAATAGACCTTTCCCTTGTGAAATGCAGTTCATAACATGATGAAACTTTCAAGCCTTTCATGAACATCTCATGAACAGTTCACATTATGTTCTTGATTTCTGTTCATGAACTTCTGGAAATGAACAGTCCAGAAATTATGTTCCTGAAATTTTCATGGACTTGTTATTTTCATGAACTGCTGAAGCTCTGATGAAGTCCTTGAACTGTTCATTGACCATTCATTGGTATTTCATGAACTGGACTATATTGAATAGTCCTTGAAATGATCATGAACATAATCACAGATCATTCATGGAAATTCCATGAACTGCAATCTTCCTCATTCTAAGGCATATAGTGGAGGATACTTTGTGTTCACTTCCTCTTCCTGTGGCAAAGCAAAGAAAATGCAGAAATTGATCCAAGAAACAGAGGCAGTAATCCATCTCTTCAGCTGAGGAAAAGGACCACCAACAACAACCCTGAGTTTCTTCCCTCTTTAGTGTAAGCCAGTAGGAATTATCTATTTTAATGATATGTGGATTTTGAAATGTGCTTTACATGCATCTACACATTGCATACATGGTTATGGACAAGTCCATTTGTCTTTAAAGGTGTGAAGGGTCTATTTTTCAGATTTTGTTCCATTTATGACAGGGAATCCTATTAACAATATAGACACTGATCAGATGCCACATTATGTTGTGTCTGATCTGGGTCTGCACTGATTGTCTATGTCCATTTTATGGGTATCCAGGTATGAATGGGTAAAACAGTTCATGAATTGTTCATGAATTTAGATCCTTGAACAGTTCATATCCACAGCATGAAATCTAAATGAGCAGCATACTAGTACAGCTAAAAGTTCATGAACTGTTCAGGAACTAAAAATGTTTATGAATGGGTAATGAATGCTCATAAAATGTTGTTTGTTTGTATTGGATTTTAATGGCCCAGTCAACACTATTTCACGTCATTTTTGAGCCCGTCAGTTTACCTATCCACACTTTTCCTAAGCAGTTAACCAGTATAGTGCACATTCTTTCTCTGGGGCTTGAAGAAATAGTAGGCTGCACAATGCTTCCATGCAGAGCTGAATCTGACCACACATGAGTACTGGTAAACCGCTTAAAAGATCTAAGCCTGCCCAGGCAAAGCTGTGCGAGTCAGACCATCCATATGCTTATAAACCCTATTGGTTTCATTGGGCAACAGGGCTTGAGATGTCATTTCATCTCAATGTCGAGTCCCACGAAGCTGGAAGCAAAGTCTCCAAAATTACATATACAGTGTTGATGGGGACGTTAAACCATAAATCAAACAAACAATTTGGTACAAAAAGGGTTAAGAAAAATGCCACGGACAGTCAACTAAAATGGCCGTTCTCAGTGGCAGCGAAGATTAAACACCATATCAATCAGGCACTAAAAGATTACCGATATCAATCAAAGTCAGCCAAGTAGGCAGATATCTTGTTATGTGTCTTGTCACATATTTCTTCTTATTATTACAGTATGTATATGGTGTGTAACAGAGAGATGTTCCATTGATGAAGGGGTCATACTCGTAGTTCTCAATTCTGAAATGACTTTCTAATTGACAGAATTTCTATGAAATGCACCAAATTCTTTGTTTGACTGGGTTTTGAGTTTTGACAGCCCAGCCAACACTATTTACATCATCTCAAGCTGGCCACACTTTTTGCTGGGAATGTTTAACCAATAAATATGTTCTTTTAATAACATCAGTCAACCCATTGTATGCCAGTGAACTCTTCCATTGCTATATGTTGGACAAGTCCATTTGTCATAAAAGAGGACCCAGAGGGCCCTGATTCGCTCACCTGAATGTGACTGTTTCTAGTACATTTTATTTTTAGCTCTGGTGGCCATCTTGTTCATCAGAGTGGAACGATCTTAACTATTTTGGTAGGGTGTCACCTAGGCAACATTCCTTTGAAGTTTGAATCGAATTGATCCAGGGGTTTAGGAAGAGCTCGCATTTGAAGCAAATTGACAATGTTTTTTTCTAATTTTAGCTCTGGTGGCCATATTGTTCATCAGAGCGAGACCATTTTAGTTATTTTGGTAGAGAATCATCTTAGCAACATTCCTATGAAGTTTGAATGTAATTTGCCCCAGGGTACAGGAGGAGTTGTGGTTTGAAGATGTTTTTCTATTTTTAGCCCTAATGGCCATCAGAGTGGAATGATTTTAACCAATTGGTAAGGAGTCATCGGGGCAACAGTCCTGTGAAGTTTAAATCAAATAGGCCTAAGAGTTTAGAAGAGGTTTGCGTTTGAAGCAAATTAATGATGTTTTTCTATTTTTAGCTCTGGTGGCCATTTTGTTCATGGGAGCAGGATCCTTCTAGCTGATATGATAGAGGGTCATCTAAGCAACATTCCTATGAAGCATGAATGAAATTGGCCCAAAGGTGAAGTAGGAGTTGTTGTTCAAAGATTTTTTCTATTTTTAGCTCTGGTGGCCATCTTGTTTGTCAGAGTGGAATGATTTTAGCTATTTTGGTAGGGAGTCACCTAAGTAACATCCCCGTGAAGTTTGAATCTAATTGGCCCAAGCGTTTAGGAGCAGTTTGACGCAAATTTACAATGTTTTTCTTTTTTTAGCTATGGCAGCACTTTTGTTCATCAGAGGGAAATCTTTTAAGCTATTTTGGTAGAGAATCAACTGAGCAACATTCCTATATAGTTTGAATGAAATTGGCCCAAGGGTACAGCAGAAGTTGTCGTTTGAAGAATTTTTCTATTTTCAGCTATGGAGGCAATCTTTCAGTCAGAACAAAACGATTTAAGCTTAAGCTTTTTTGGTAGGGAGTCACCTATATAATATTCCTGTGAAGTTTGAATCAAATTGGCCCAAGGGTTAAGGAGGAGTTGGCGTTGGAAGTAAATTTACAATGTTTTTCTATTTTTAGCTATGGTAGCCATTTTGCTCAACAGAGCAGAACCCTTTCAGCAATTTTGGGAGAGGGCTACCTAAGCCGCATTTCTATGAAGTTTGAATGAAATTAACCCAAAGGTACAGGAAGAGTTGTTGTTTAAAGATTTTTTATATTTTTAGCTCTGGCAGCCATCTTGTCCGCCGAGTTAAACGATTTTAGCTATTTTGGTAGGGAGTCACCTAACTAACATGCCTGTGAAGTTTGAATCAAATTGGCCCAAGGGAACAGGAGGAGTTGTTGTTTAAAGGTTTTTTTCTATTTTTAGCTCTGGCTGCAATCTTGTTTGTCAGAATGATTTAAGCTATTTTGGTAGGGAGTCACTTTGGCAACATTTCTGTGAAGTTTGAATCAAATTTGCCCAAGGGTTTAGGAGGAGTTTGCATTTGAAGTAAATTTATGATGTTTTTCTATTTTTAGCTATGGTGGCCATTTTACCCATCAGAGCAATACCGTTTTAGCTATTTTAGTAGAGGGTTACCTAAGCAATATTCCTATGAAGTTTGAATTAATATGGCCCAAGGGTACAGGAGGAGTTGTCATTTAAAGAATTTTCAATTTTTAACTCTGGTTGCCATTCTGTTCATCGGAACAGAACTTTTTTAGCTATTTTGGTAGAGGGTCACCTAAACAACATTCCAATCGTTTGCATGAAATTGGCCTAAAGGTAAACTCCAAACAAACAAATGAACTTGGACTTGATGATGCATTTTTTTTATCCCTAAATATGTGACCTTGATGTTCTTGTATGTCCCATTTACTTAACTTTGGATGATCTGTATATTAGCTGTAAAATGTCAATCATTTCTCTCCGATTTGGCCCAATAATTCCTTCTTTACAAGGGAAAAAAACAGACAATTGTCCATAATCTGGACATAATAAAAGCAATTAATAAATGGAACAACTCTTACAGCACCAAGGAATTTCTAAAGCAGATGACAATTCAAGTTTAACTCATTACTTTTAAGATAAACTAAGGCTTGACATTTCATGTGAAACATCTGCCAAGCAGATGATTCACATGAAATGTCAAGCCTTATTGTCTAAGAAAATACAAGATAAATATCTGAAAATGTCATCTGTTTATGGTTCTGATGGGTGCTCTAAGGGAAGAGAGGATTTCACAAGATCAAAACCGCCAAGCCTCTGTCAATCACTGCCATATATAGCCAATACCGATAGCTCTTCCGCATTGCCAAGAGACACCATGGCCAAGTAGTTAAGCCACTGACTGTAGCAGGCCAATGCCTTACTAAAAGCTGTTAGTTCACATATAAGAAGAAGAAGAAGAAGAAGAAGAAGAAGAAGAAGAAGAAGAAGAAGAAAATTAATAATAATGATGATTTTATGAGAAAGCCCAGTTGGAAACAGTCCAATCTTCCCTGGGGTCCTCCTTCAGCATATACACATGTACAAAATGAACATGGAAAATACTAGTAACATTATATATGTTATACATTATCACAATTAAACTTGTCAAAAATTATAAACATGACTGAGTTGCTTCTTTTTCTTAACTGTGGCAGGGAAGTGGAAGCTGTGATGTTTTCTGAGATAGCTTCTACATTCCAGAATAAGCAAGGGTATTCCCGTAAATTTCCTAATTGGGAGAGCTAGAAAAATTACACTCCTCAGACTTGGTTCTTTTGTGGCAGAATGTGAATGAGTGACTTTCAGATCCTGATTTTCATCAGGTGATATTCTAGAACTACTTAATAAATTCCAGAATTAGGAACTATTCTAGCAGAACTGCTGAATAAATTCTGGAATAAGAACTGTTCCAGCAGGAATCAATTTTCTAGAACTCAATTATATTTGAAGACTCAGGAAGAGGTCCAGTATTTACTTACCATTGCTATTGAAGACCTTACTCCTTGAATACAAGAACACATTGGAGTGTATGCCATATTCTTCACGGCTATTTCAGAGTTCCTCTGTAGTAATGCCACGGATAGTTTCGATTTTGTAAAGACACAGTTTTAACAGTTCACAAAACAGTATGTGTAAATCCAGTTAAATTTTCAACAATAGTCATTCACTGCATTTTTGAGAATTCCAGAACTGTTATAGAACTGTCACCAACATAACTGATTCAATACTATACCATCAAGAACAATATCAGAACCTGTTCACGTTTTCAAATTTTTTTAAGAACCACAGTTGTTTTACAACGATTCAAATCCTAATTTTCATAAGGTCATGAATAAATTCCAGAATTAGGAACTATTTCAGTAGAACTACTGAATAAACTCCAGAATAAGAACTGAATCTAGCAGTGAATCAGTTTTCTAGAACATGATATTTGAAGACTCAATATTCCATAATTAATTGACACTTTAATTATGAAGATAATAAACAAGACTAAGGTATCTGAAGACTAGAAGTGCAAATACTGTATTGAGATTAATCTAGTAAGAAGTGTTTTAGGTACTCATAGTGTTTCATAATGTCAATGAAATCAGGGCATTATTAAATCATGGTCATAAAATGATATTCTGGTCACATCCTTAATGCCTCAAGAAAGTCCTAATCACGTTTTTTTTTTTCTTTCAACCTTTAACCCCTGTAATTTATTCCTACAAAATTCATAAACTAAATGCCAAACAGAGGAAATACAGAAGCCATCTGATCTGGATCTACACTGTTTGCAAAGATAGGGGTTGTTGTGAACAGCAAGAAAAGGGTTAAAATAGCAATGTCAACTACAGTAGATGGAATTTTGAAACATTTTCTTATTTTTAGTGGCATCACATATGAGCCCCGCCAAGCGAATTTGGGTCTTCGAGCATTCTGTCATAACAGATTTTAACTGCGCATGCCCAGCCATTCAGAGGAGCCAGGGATATGGCTTTCTGTCTGGAGGTTCCTCTTGATTCACTGCTTGTATGAGCGAGCAGCGAAGGTTCTGGCGAGACTGCGTGGATGCGCAGGCTCGCCTGAACCTTCGCTGCTCGCATAGGCGATAAGTACCAAAATCGCTTGACAGGGCCCATATAATGTGAATTGGCCAACTAGCAGATGATTCACATGTAAAATGAAGCCTGCTTTTCTCAGATTTTCTCAGAAAAATGTAAAAAGAAAGATATGATATCTGCTTTCAGTAATTTTTGGTGCTTTAAGCATACAAGCTGGTACAATCATGAGTACTGGTACTGCAAATGCACCAGTCATTTGCAACCACTGTCCCCACACCTACGGGGATAGCGGGGACAATGACTTTTCACTTTTCACAGCCCTGCTAGAAGCCCTGCACTGCGGGGGACCTCCAGAAGGTCAAAGCCCCGCTATTTATAATAGTTCATTCCACTGGGGGTATATTTGCATAATATCAAAACCCCTGCATTAACCCGGAACTGCGGGGGAACACAGAGGGTAACTACCCCGCACATTTGCCCCGCTATTCCCGCCTATCCCCATAGGTGTGGGGTGGGGCAGTGGTTACAAATGACTAGTGCATAACACTTACAGTGCAGGCAACAAGTCTAGAGAAAGTCTAGTACTAGTATTTTGGAGATGTTGCTTCCAATTTTGTGGAACTTTTACCCAACTTGAGATGAAATATCATCACAAGCCCAACTGCCCAAAGAAACTGCTAGGGTTTAACCCTTATCTTGCTGAATATTCATTTAAGCCACACCCATTTCTGTCTATCAACCAATCAAATTACTTGATGTAATTTATTCCTACAAATTCATAAACTGAATGCCAAACAGTGTAGATCCTGATCAGATGGCTTCTTCAGAAGCCATCTGATCTGGATCTACACTGTTTCCAAAGATAGGGGTTGTCGTGAACAGCAAGATAAGGGTTAAGAGCTGGTCAGACTCGCACCACTTTTTGCTGGTCAGACTCGCACCACATTTTCTGGTGAGGCTTAGACCTACTGCTTTACCAGTACTCAAAAGTTCTGTCATTTCAGCTCCCCAGTCAGAGCACCAGCATGCAGCCCAATCTATGTTTCGAAGCACAGATGGGCTGGGGCATCATGTTATAAAGAGGCTGACATGTTTTTGTCAAGTTCCTGTACCTACATCAGTTCACAAATATATATTGATTCCACCTTAACCCATTTTATACCGGAAACCCCAAAAATCGGTACCATGGCAAACAGTGCAGGTCCAGATCAGAAGCCGCAGAACGCCGAGTCTGATCAGGGCCTACACTATTTGCAAAAAAAAATCAGCTAGTTTCCAAACAAATTTTAAAGTGAAACAACCTGTAACCCCTAAATTTTGAAATGGACTCCTGCCATATATAAGGAGGAAGATTCCATTTGGTACAAAAAGGGTTAAATGGGATCGCTGACCACTGTTGACAGCCACAATGAATACCTGCTGACTGTGTCCTTTTGACCGGAGCTGACATTTACAAAGAACCTTATGTGACAATGACGTCTAACGGCTATTGTCCTCAAAAACTGTTAGTTAGTATCTGCCCTTGCATTTGCAAATTAATGAGGAAAAGACTGTTTTCAGCTCTTTGTTACTCCTCCTACAGTTTTTTACAGAATTACAAAAATAAGCCTTTACAAATACATTATACATTGTAAATCTTACCACCGCAAAAATGAAAATTTTAAGATGAACAACAGCTGTCGCTGTAAGCGACCAATGCCCTCCGTGGGAGCCAATTTTTATGCCTGTTAAAGTTTTTGTGACGGACAGACAAACAAACAGACAGACAGGGCAAATACTATATGCACCCGAGAATCTCTCTTGGGGGGCATAAAAATTGTGATATTTCTGCACAAAATATAGATTATGGGACACGTTAGAACCGCCTTATTGAGGCGGTTCTAACTAGTTCCAACAATCTATAGTTTAGAACAGAAATAAGAAAAATATGGTTATGGCTGGATTCAGCTCTGCGTGGAAGCATCATGCAGCCCATATATTTCTTCAAGCCCCTATGGGCGGGGGCGGTAACCCTTATGGAGCTGAATGCTGAATAAATTAATTTTGACACACCCACTTCTAACATCAACCAATCAAATTACTTGATTATGATGACCTAAATAGTTTTGACTGGGCTGTTGAACTCCAGACAAACAAACAACGATGGTTCTGATTGGTTGTTTTGAATGTAAATATAACTCTTATCTTGCTGTTCGCAACAACCCTTATCTTTGGAAACAGTGCAGATCCAGATCAGATTGCTTCTGATGAAGCCATCTGATCAGGATCTACACTGTTTGACATTCAATTTATGAATTTGTAGGAATATATTACATCAAGTAATCTGATTGGCTTGAAGTCAGAAATGGGTGTGGCTAAACTGAATATTCAGCAAGAGAAGGTTACGATAACACAACCTACTACTCCTAAATTCTGAAAAGGGCTCCTGCTATATATAAGGTGGAAGATTCAATTCATACAGAATGGGTTAAGAAATGCGAACAATTAATGCTGTAGCTTTTATGAAGTGTCCTTAAGCATACTGTCTTCCTTGAATTGATGTTTTACATCTCCTTAAACACTATTTAAGTCATTTTGAAGAGGTTGCTTCCAATTTTGAGGGACTTTTATCAGACAATGAGATAAAATGACATCTCAAGCCCTACAGCCTAAACAAACCAATATGGTTTATAGGCTCGCCCTACTTTGCCTCTGCAGGCTTAGACCTTCCAAGCTAATTACCAGTACACATGGACTGTTGGTTTCACCTCTGCATAAGGGCATCATGCATCCCAACCTAATTTCTCCAAGCCCCGGTCAACGGGGGTCAAAATACAGCTTCAGATAAGGAATAGTAATGTATAGTATAGTAATGAGGATTGGTTTGTTAACCCTTGTTGTGCTGAATATTTTAATCTGCCACACCCACTACCGATTATCAACCAAACAGATTACTTGATGCAAATTATTGCAACAAATTCACAATCTGAATGGCAAACAATGTAGATCCTGATCAGATGGCTTCGTCAGAAGCCATCTGATCTGGATCTTCATTGTTTGGAAAATAAAGCATATCCGGGCTCAGCAGGACAAGGGTTAAGAGTTTAATTTTTGTTTTGTTTGAGGTTTAACGTCCCCGTCAACACTGTAAAGGTAATTTTGGAGACGTTGCTTCCAATTTTGTGGGAGTTTTACCCGACATTGAGATGAAATGACATCTCAAGCCCTGTCGCCCAATGCGGCCCCCGCCCATAGGGGCTTGAAGAAATACATGGGCTGCATGATGCTTCCACGCAGAGCTGAATCTGGCCCGCACACTAGTACTGGTAAACCGCTTAGAGGATCTAAGCCTGGCCAGGAACCGCGGTGCGAGGCGGACCATCCATGTTAATAAACCCTATTGGTTTCATTGGGTGACAGGGCTTGAGATGTCATTTCATCTCAATGCCGGGTAAAAGTCCCACAAAATTGGAAGCAACGTCTCCAACATGACTTTTACAGTGTTGACGGGGACGTTAAACATCAAATCAAACAAACTGTCGCCCAATGAAACCAATAGGGTTTATTAGCATGGACGGTCTGCCTCCCACCGAGGTTCCTGGACAGGCTTAGATACTCTAAGCGGTTTACCAGTACTAGTGTGCGGGCCAGATTCAGCTCTGCATGGAAGCATCATGCAGCCCATATATTTCTTCAAGCCCCTTTGGGCGGGGGCTTATTGAAACCAATAGGTAAGCATGGACGGGCGACTTGCACCGCTTTGCCTGGGCAGGTTTAGATCCTCTTAGTGGTTTACCAGTACTCCTGTGGGGGTCGGTTTCACCTGTGTGTGGAAGCATGGCGTTTGTTTGTTTGTTTGATTTGAGGTTTAACGTCCCTTTAAACACTGTAAAGGTCATTTTGGAGACGTTGCTTCCAATTTTGTTGGACTTTTACCCGACATTGGGGCAAAACTAGAATTTGTTTTTCTACAAAAACACAGATGTCTCCCCCTTTTTGACCTCTAAGTATGACCTTGACATTGGAGGTTTTGACCTGGGTCTTGTGTGCAACACATTATCTAATGAAGAAAGTAACTTTAAAAAGTTCATAGAAAAATTAGAAAGTGATTGACCGTACACAAAAAAGTCCTTTTTTACCTTTGACCTTTAAGTATGGCCTTGACCTTCGAGGTACAACATATTGTCTCATGATGGTTAACATTTCTGCCAAGTAATTTCATAATCAATCAAAGAATTTGAAAGTTGTTGACTGTACACAAAAAAGGCCCCATTTTTAACCTTTGACCTCTAGGTATGACCTTGACATTGGAGGTACAGACCTTGGTCCTGCACACGACTCATCATCTAATGAAGGTGAATATTTCTGCATGGTTACTTTAAAAAGTCCATCCAGAAATAAAAAAAAAGTTATTGACTGGACACAAAAGAAGACTTTTTTTACCTCTGACCTCTTAGTATGACCTTGATCTTGGAGGTACCGACCTGGGTCTAGCATGCACCACATTGTCTCATGATGGTTAACATTTCTGCCAAGTAATTTCACAATCTATCCAGGAATAAGAAAGTTATTGACTGAACACTAGAAAAAGGCCCCTTTTTGACCTTTGACCTCTTAGTATGACCTTGACCTTTAAGGTACCAACATGGTTCATGCAAGAGACACATCGTCTCATTGTGGTTAATATTTGTGTCAAGATATTTCAAAATCCATCTACAAATAAGTCAGTTATTGACCAAACACGAAAAAGACCCCTTTTTTACCTTTGACCTCTAAGTATGACCTTGATCTTTGAGGTACCAACCTGAGTCTTGCTCGCAACACATCATCTCATGGTGGTTAACATTTCTGCCAAGTAATTTCAAAATCCATCTGAAAATAAGATAGTTATTGACTGAACACAATAAAGGCCCCTTTTTAACCTTTTACCTCTATGTATGACCTTAACCTTTGAGCTACCAAACTGGGTCATGCACGCAACACATCGTCTCATGGTGGTTAACATTTCTGCCAAGCAATTTTAAAATCCATCTAAAAATAAGAAAGTTATTGATCAAACACGAAAAAAGGCCCCTTTTTTGACCTATATGTATGACCTTGACCTTTGAGGTCCAAACCTGAATCATGCGTGCAACACATCGTCTCATGATAGTTAACATTGCTGCCAAGTAATTTGAAATTCTATCTAAAAATTGAAAAGTTATTGACAAAACATGAAAAAAGTCCCCTTTTTACCTTTGACCGAAAAAAGGCCCCTTTTTTGACCTATATGTATGACCTTGACCTTTGAGGTCCAAACCTGAATCATGCGTGCAACACATCGTCTCATGATAGTTAACATTGCTGCCAAGTAATTTGAAATTCTATCTAAAAATTGAAAAGTTATTGACAAAACATGAAAAAAGTCCCCTTTTTACCTTTGACCTCTAAGTATGACCTTTACCTTTGAGGTACAAACCTGCGTCATGCACACAACACATTGGCTAATGGTGGTAAACCTTTCTGCCAAAAAAGTTTAAAATCCATCTAAAAAAAAATAAAGTTATTGACCAAACACAAAAAAGGCCCCTTTTTTGACCTTTGACCTCTAAGTATGACCTTGACCTTTGAGGTACCAATCTGGGTCATACACACAACACATCGTCGCATGGTGGTTAACATTTCTGCCAAGTAATTTCAAAATCCATCTATAAATAAGAAATTTATTGACAAAACACGAAAAAGGCCCCTTTTTTGACCTTTGACCTCTAAGTATGGCCTTGACCTTTGAGGTATCAACCTGGGTCAGCAGGCAACACATGGTCTCATGGTGGTAAACCTTTCTGCCGAGTAATTTCAAATTCTATATAAAAATAAGAAAGTTATTGACAAAACACGAAAAAAATGCCCCTTTTTTGACCTTTGACCTCTAAGTATGACCTTGACCTTTGACATACCAACCTGGGTCATGCCGGCAACACATCGTCTCATGGTAGTAAACACTTCTGCCAAATAATTATCTAAATCCATCTAAAAATGAGAAAGTTATTGACCGAACACGAAAAAAGGACGCTTTTTTATCCCCACGCTTTTCAAAGAAAAAGTGGGGATATTGTAATTGTCTTCATCGTACGTCCGTCCGTCCGTCTTACCGGACAACTCCTCCCACACTTTTACAGCTAGAAACTTAAATCTTTGGGAACTGATAGGTCTTTGGTCTGAGGAGTGCATGACACTTTCGGAATTTTGATCCTACCCCTAGGGGCCAGGCCAGGGGTTTGGGTGCCCCGGGGTAAAAAATCAAAGTTTTAAGAACCTGGTCGTGTGACATATCAAATCGAACGGCATAATGAGTAGAATACATAACTAGAATCGCGCAGTCGATGGCAAGCCATCCCATATCTCCCCGCTTCCCCACCCCCTGGGCCATCCCCTAGGGGTGTTTGACCCGAGGGGTAAAATTTTGATTGTGATGTATTCCACTCATCATGCCGTTCGATTTAATATGCTACACGACCATGTTCTGAAAACTTTGATTTTTTATCCCCAAGGTGCCCCACCCCTGGCCCCACTCCCAGAGGTAGGATCAAAATTCCAAAAGTGTTATGCACTCCCCAGACCAAAGTTTTATCAGTTCCCAAAGTTTCAATGTTCTATCTATAACGGTCTAGGAGGAGTTATCCGGTAACAGTAATGTATGGGGGTAAAGGGGTCAAAATCAGTTTTTGACCTCTGGTAACCTCAAAATTGACCCCAGGGGTCAAATTTTGGTTGTAATGTTTTCAACTCATCATGCCTTTTGCTTTGATATATTACACGACCATGTTTTGAAAATTTTGATTTTTGACCCCCGTGGGCCCCACCCCCTGGGCCCACCCATAGGGGTGTGATAAAAATTCTGAAAGTGTCATGCACTCCCCAGACCAAAGATCTATCAGTTCCCAAAGTTTCAAGTTTCTATCTATAACAGTCTAGGAGGAGTTGTCCGGTAAAGGGGTCAAAATCAGTTTTTGACCTCTGGTGACCTCAAAATTGATCCCAGGGGTCAAATTTTGGTTGTAATGTTTTCTACTCATCATGCGGTTCGCTTTGATATATAACTCGACCATGTTCTGGAAATTTTTATTTCTGACCCCCCGCGGGCCCCACCCCCTGGGCCCACCCGTAGGGGTGTGATCAAAATTCTGAAAGAGTCATGCACTCCCTTGACCAAAGATCTATCAGTTTCCAAAGTTTCAAGTTTCTATGTATAACCGTCTAGGAGGAGTTAACCGGTAAAGGGGTCAAAATCAGTTTTTGACCTTTGGTGACCTCAAAATTGACCCCAGGGGTCAAATTTTGGTTGTAATGTTTTCTACGCATCATGCCGTTCGCTTTGATATATTACACGACAATGTTCTGGAAATTTTGATTTTCGACCCCCGCGGGTCCCACCCCCTGGGCCCACACATAGGGGGGTGATCAAAATTCAGAAAGTGTCATGCACTCCCCAGACCAAAGATCTATCAGTTCCCAAAGTTTCAAGTTTCTATCTATAACCGTCTAGGAGGAGTTATCCGGTAAGACGGACGGACGGACGGACGACGAAGACCATTACAATATCCCCACTTTTTCTTCGAAAAGCGTGGGGATAACAATCAAAATTTGACCCCTAGGGTCAGGTTTGAGGTCACCAGAGGTCAAAAACTTGGATTTTCACCCCCATAATCCCCTTTTAAACGATTACCGGATAACTCCTCCTACGCTGTTTCAGATAGAAACATGAAACTTTGGGAACTGATAGGTCTTTGGTCTGAGGAGTGCATGACACTTTCGGAATTTAGATCCTACCCCTAGGGGCCAGGCCATGGGTTGGGGTGCCCCGGGGTAAAATATCAAAGTTTTCAGAACCTGGTCATGTGACATATCAAATGGAACGGCATAATGAGTAGAATACATAACAATCAAAATTTGACCCCTAGGGTCAGGTTGAGGTCACCAGAGGTCAAAAACTTGGATTTTCACCCCCCTAACCCCCTTTTTAACGATTACCGGATAACTCCTCCTACGCCGTTTCAGATAGAAACATGAAACTTTGGGAACTGATAGGTCTTTTGTCTGAGGAGTGCATGACACTTTCGGAATTTTGATCCTACCTCTAGGGGCCAGGCCAGAGGACGTGGGTGCCCCGGGGGTAAAAGATCAAAGTTTTCAGAACCTGGTCGTGTGACATATCAAATCGAACGGCATAACGGGTAGAATACATAACAATCAAAATTTGACCCCTAGGGTCAGGTTTGAGGTCACCTGAGGTCAAAAACTTGGATTTTCATCCCCATAACCCCCTTTTTAACATTTACCAGATAATGTTAGGTTCCCACTGTCGTGCGATCCGTTACGAACGCCACGATTGGCCATTCGTAGCTGGTCGTGGAATATTCTCTGAAAGTTCAGGTTTGGATACGAGGTGATGAGATTCGATACGTTCTGGTACGATTCGTTGCGCTCGGATGCAATCCAATCACGATTTGTCAATTTCAGGTATCACGATCAGCCACGGTCTGCTCTCACGTTCAGATACGACCAAATGCGTTCCAATAGGATTGTTGCGATCGAGTCTACGACTTGGTCTCGATCTGGAACGATCATCACGATCGAGTACCCCGAAATAGGACGATCTGATACGTGCAGATACGTTCTTATTCGCTCATCACGAGCCGATGCGCTCCGTTACGAAAGCATACGACTGTCGTCTCGATGTTTTTCACGATCATGATCGATGGCGATCATGATTTGAGCTACGACTTGACCCCGACTGGTATAAATACAGCCGGACTGACCTTGGACTTAATTGTTTCTTGACCTTTTACAGCATAAACACTGACCCCCAACCATTGATGATGGTAGGAGTGCGGATGATGACAATGTGGCAATTTTTCTGGCTGGAATGGTTCAGGCTTGCCATTTCCATTCTTAGCTTCCATTACCCTTGGGTGGCATCTTTCATAGGCTTTAACAATACTAGCAAAGGCTTGTATAAACCAGGGATTGCAAGATCGATCCCGGGCTTCTCCAGACTTTCGGATGAGACTAGAAACCGAGGTTCCGTCTCCGTATGACCTTAGTTATTGGTGGGGCGTAAGACTGAAATACACTCACTCACTCACTAACTCACTCATGAGCAGATCGCTGAATGAGTCACATTAAATCTTGAGAACTCGTAATAGATCGTGAACGTTCGTATAAAAACGTAGCCTACTCGTATCTAATCGCATTTACTCGTATGATCTCGTATCTGATCACGAGTCATTCGTGACAGGTCTTGAGCAATGGGACCCGACAGAGCGTAACAAATCGTGACAGATCTTGTGAGATCGCAACACATCTCAACAGAACGCGGTGCTTGTTTTGTCCAAGATTTGCCCCGATCACCGCGATTTGGAAGCACGATTAGATGCGATCCGTCGCTCTTTGTTACGATGCAACACGATGCAACACGATGTGATACGATGATCCCGATTTGAAATCGATCGTGTTGATCGTGGAAAAATTTTGAACCGTTCAAAAATTTTCTACGATTAACACGATTACCACGACTGACCCCGAGATCTGATAAGATCTGATAGGATCACCACGATTAATCCACGATTAAGAACACGATTGCAATCGTGGCGCGAATCGTGATAGTGGGAACCTAGCATAACTCCTCCTATGCCGTTTCAGATAGAAACATGAAACTTTGGGAACTGATAGGTCTTTGAGGAGTGCATGACACTTTCAGAATTTTTATCTTAAGATTGGGTGGGAGTTGCAATTGAGAAATTATATAGTGGCGTATCTTTAAAAAAGCGTGGGGATATGCGATGGCGTGCCATCGACTTCGGGATTCTAGTTGACATTTGACCTCTAAGTATGACCTTGACCTTTGAGGTCCCAACATTGGTCATACACACAACACATCGTCTCATGGTGGTTAACATTTTTGCCAAGTAATTTCAAAATCCATCTGAAAATAGGTAAGTTATTCCCCCATACATATATACATACCCACAAACTTCCAAGGGAGATAACTCAAAATATATAAATGCACGTCGTCTAATATTGATTAATCTTTATATGAAGTTTGGTGAAGATAACTTGAACGGTTTTCAAGTTATAGAGCGGACACGAATTTGTGACAGGTGGACAGACAGACAGACGGACAGACAGACGCCCGGGGGAAAAACATTAGTCTCTCCGAAAAAAAAAATTTCTGGGGAGACATAATGACATCTCGAGCCCTGCCGCCCAATGAAACCAATAGGGTTTATAAGCTGGGATGGTTTACCAATACTCGTGTGTGGGTCGGTTTCAGCTCTGTGTGGAAGCATCATGCAACCCATATATTTTTTCAAGCCCCGATGGGCGGGGGCCAGGTAGAATCATGCAGCACATCTTTTTCTTCAAGCCTTGGAATTTAATGGCCTAGCCAACACTATTCCGGTCATATTGAGCTGATCAATGAACCCATCTCACACTTCCTGGGAAAGCTTATACATAAACAGATAACCAGTTTTGCCTTAGAAAATGACCATAGAAAAGATTTCATGATCAATCTCCACAAAACAACGTTGCCAACCCCAGCAGGTATCGGACCCACAACCTCCTGATCACCAGTCAGATGAGCTACAGAGGTAAGTACTAATAAATTCTATAATAATTTTTCTCGCCCCCTCCCATAGGGGCTTAAAGAAATATATGGGCTGCATGATGCTTCTACGCAGAGCTGAATCCAGTCCGCACACTAGTACTGGTAAACCCCTTAAGAGGATCTAAGCCTGTCCAGGAACCGCGGTGTGAGGCGGACCACCCATGATTATAAACCCTATTTGTTTCATTGGGCTCCAAAATGACCTTTACAGTGTTGACGGGGATGTCAAACCTCAAATCAAATCAAACAAAAATAATTTTTCTCATTTTTTTTCCATTAAACCATACACTGTCATGTTAGAATCACCTTCTTGAGGCAATTCCGTTTTGTTTGATTTGAGGTTTTACATCCCTGTCAACACTATTTAAGTCATTTTGGCAACATTGCTTCCAATTTTGTGCGACTTTTACCCCACACTGAGATGAAATTACACCTCAAACCCTGACGCCCAATGCAACCAATAGGGTTTATTTGCATGGATGGTCTGACTTTGCCTGGGCAGGCTTAGATGCTCCAAGCAGTTTATCAGTACCGCACTCCTGTTCAGTATGTTTCAGCTCTGTGTAGAAGGATCATACAGCCCAATCTATTTCGCCAAGCCCCTATGGGCTCTTGTGGTTTTTCTAACAAGTACCCACACCATACCGTTTGTTTCTAATAAGGAATGACGAAAATCATCCCTAAACTATCCTCACTAACACATTGTATACCAGTGGACTCCTCTATTGCCATAGGTTGGACAAATCAATTTGTCATAGAAGGGGTGTCAGGCCTATTTTTTTCCATTTTTATTCTGTTTTCGACAGAAAATTCTGTTAGCAAATAGTGCAGGCCCTGATCAGATGCTGTGTTCTGCGGCATCTGATCTGGCCCTGCACTGTCTGCCAAGGTACCCCTTTAGGGGTTTCCCACTTGCAATGGGTTAACTCTTATCATGCTGTTCACGACAACCTCTATCTTTGGAAACAGTGTAGATCCAGATCAGATGGCTTCTGATCAGGATCTGCACTGTTTGGCATTTAGTTTATGAATTTGTAGGAATAAATTACATCAAGTAATTTGATTGGTTGATAGACAGAAATGGGTGTGGCTTAAATGAATATTCAGCAAGATAAGGGTTAACTCTATGGTGCTCATGCAAAACTTAGTCTCGGCTACTTGCACACAAAATGTCTTGGACACAAGGAGGGTATGGGGTTGGGGTGGGGTGGGTTGGGAGCATGCACAATTTTTTTTCTGCAAAATATAATATATATTCTTCAGAAGCCATCTGATCTGGATCTACATTGTTTGAAGGATAAGAAATGCCCGGGCTCAGCAGGACAAGGGCTAATACACTCATGTGGAGCCAGTGAGGTTCTCTAATAGACTAAGTCCATAGTGGATAACCACAAGACTGCACGAATCATCAGCTTTATCCCCGAAATTCTGATTTCAACGATGAAATCCAAAATTCCATTGAGTATTTTAACCTCATCAAATTAAATTTCAATGATGATTTTCAAAAATTCAAGGCTGAAATTTACTCCCTCTTATTTAGGACTCTGCACCACAGACTGGTGCTTTATATGGTGGATAAAAGTAAGACACACTGCTTAATTACTATAACAACCATTTTTTCCCCTATTTTTCTTTTCTATTTAGAATCCTTAAAAGTTCTTTCAGCTTTTATAAATCCAAATCAATTTCTATTAACCATGACAATATCTTTATAAAAGAACATTATCAACAGAGTTCTGTGAGACACTTTAGAGATTTCCCTTGTATTTCAATTTGTTCTGTAGTTATCAGCTGCTCTCAATTTTTTACCTCACCAGGGGGAGCTGATAGGATAGGCAGTGGTCCATTGTCTATATCACCTGCCTGGGCATCATGAACATTTCAAATATCTCTTCTGAAACTGCTAGGCCAATTGAAAACAAAGTAGTGTAAAATTCTTATATTGAGCCCACCTTTGTGACTGTTCAAAAGTGGTCTTAAAGACCACTTTTGAACAGTCACAAAGGTCACGTCCCTCGCCAGAGGATATTGTAGGTAGAAAACACAAAGAAAAATTCAGTGTACCCTTCAAATGAGCTTTTTATAGCAAAATAAGTCCTAATAGCGGAATTTTACTACTTGTGCAGCCACCATCGGATGGGGAAACAAATGTTGTCCACATAAACAAGATGGCAAACTGATAGAGGTGCACTAGATGAAGCTTCATACCAAATATAAAATATCGAAGACATGAGCCTTCCTGTTTCACGATTTTTACGGTATATCTAGCCTGCGGAACTGATTTCTTTCAAATATGGCACTGCTGTTTCAGGATAACATTAGTGTAGATCCAGATCAGATGGCTGTTGAAAGTCACTTTGTCAATATGAATGAAAGCATTATATCCAGTTATTTGATTGGCTGATAGTTAGAAATGGGGGAAGGCTAAATAAATCTATTTGGCAGGACAAGTATTAAATTCAAATTAGATTCTGTTGAATTCGCAAACGGGTCATTAACCCTTATCCTGCTGTTCACGACAACCCCTACCTTTGCAAACAGTGTATATCCAGATCTGAGCTTCTAAAGAAGCCATCTGATCAGGATCTACAGTGTTTGACATTCAGTTTGTGAATTATAACAAGTAATCTGATTGAGATGTCATTTCATCTCAGTGTCAGGTAAAAGTCCCATAAAATTGGAAGCAACATCTCCAAAATTACCTATCTAATGTTGACGGGGATGTTAAACCTCTTCTTAGAATCACTTGATTCGAACAAGTACCCATAATTATTTTTTAACAAGAAAAAAGGAAAATTATTTCTTAACCAATTCAGTACCAGAAACACCTAAAGGGGTCATGCTGGCAAACACAGTGCAGGCCCAGATCAGACACCGCAGAATGCAGTGTCTGATCAGGGCTTACACTATTTCCAAAAAGTTAAGCCATTTTCCCAATAGTTTTTGAAGAAAACACAACCTGACACCCCTAAAGTTTGAAATGGACTCATGCCATACAATGGCATAAGGTGGAAGATTCCATTTGGTACATCCTTGTTATTTCTGTCAATGTAAAGCTATGTTTTATTCCCACACTGACTGATTATCTCACATGAGTGCCTTAATTATCTTACATGGGCATATTCACAAATCTGTCTTGCATTTACATCTTTCACAGAGGAAGCGTGACACTTCAAATAAACCATATTTATATTCCTGACACTTATCCTTATATGTCTTTTCTGATTTCTGTGAATTATTCGGAAATAATATCTGAATTAATAGTTTTTCATTTCCAAGCATTGTCCGCATTTAATATTGAAAGCCACTTGCTTTGACAGCTCCAGTAAACGACTAAGGTCAGAGCCGTAAAAATAAGAGCTTAATATAACGGTAAACAACAAAACAGAGTCTTATTAATTGGTTCCATTAATTCCTTCCACTTTATTGCACTGATTTTATTTGAAATCAAAGCACTGACAGTACTGGTGGGTCAATTGTCTCTGAGTGTAGGTTGGGGAAAAAGGCCCTGATCAGACAATTAGACTGTTTCATTTAACCCTTGACAAAAAGTGCTAATCAAAAGGAAATGTGCAGACTGCAGAGATTGATCGTCGCAGTCTGATCAGTGTCTGCATTGTTTTATTTTGTTTGAGGTTTTACATCCCCATCAACACTATATGTCATTTTGGAGACATTGCTTCCAATTTTGTGAAACTTTTAACCGACACTGAGATGTAATGACATCTCAAACCCTGCCGTCAAATGAAACGTATAGAGTTATGCATGGACAGTCCGACTCACAGCACTTTGCCTGGGCAGCTGGGCAGGCTTAGGTCCTCTAAGCGGTTTACCAGTATTTTCAGCTCTGCGTGGAAGCATCATGCAGCCCATCTATTTCTTCAAGCCCCGTTGGGCATCCCAGTTTGCATTGCTTTTCGCAATTACAGTAGAACGTCGATGGCTCAAACACCGATGGCTCATTTACCATGGCTGAGTCGAACCCGTCCTTTGGTCCGTAGGGAAATCCTCTACATAAGAAATGGTGCGAGACAATTTAGGAGATTTTTGTCTTTTATTTTGCAATTGTATGCTGTGTGTACTCATTAGAATCGCCTCGATGAGGCGATTCTAATGAGTACACACAGCATACAGTTCATTATAGAACACCGAAAAAAGTCCCACAGTATCTCGCTATATATCCTCCTGGCAGTAACATTCAGTGGCTGGAACTACCCCTGTCTCGAACAGATTTTCGAGGTCTCAAACGTGTTCGAGCCATTGAAGTTCGGCTGTATTCTGTGTAAGTACGTACAATGACAGGCAAATTTTCATTTTATCAGAAATCTAGACATTATTATCACCTAGACTGTCACATCACAGTAATGGTATACAAATGAGACAAGACTCCCAGAGATGGTTAATTGAATGTGCAAGTCACATAGCGAAAGTCAATTAACCCAAAGATACTAATTGCAGTAGCTTCATGTCGCTGATATCCACATGACAGTTATTCATAGTCACACAATTCTTAACCCTTGTCTTGCGTATATGCCTTATTTTCCAAACAATGAAGATCCAGATCAGATGGCTTCTGGCGAAGCCATCTGATCAGGATCTACATTGTTTGCCATTCAGATTGTGAATTTGTTGCAATAATTTGCATCATAATTATAATCTGATTGGTTGATAACCATTTGTGGGTGTGGCATATATAAATATTCAGCAGGACAAGGGTTAATACAGTAAAATTCCTGTATTAAGACCACCTGTGGCACTGTTCAAAAGTGGTCTTCAAGACCACTTTTGAACAGTACCAAAGGTGGTCTCTTGCTAGTGGACCCTGGTTGTAGAAAACGCAAAGAAAAAACAACTGAAACCTTTTAACCCTTGTCCTGCTGAATATTTTAATCTGCCACACCCACTACTGATTATCAACCAATCAGATTACTTGATGCAAATTATTGCAGAAAATTAACAATCTGAATGACAAACAATGTAGATCCTGATCAGATGGCTTCGTTAGAAGCCATCTGATCTGGATCTTCATTGTTTGGAAAACAAGGCATATCCAGGCTCAGCAGGACAAGGCTTAAATATGTTTAAAATGAAAAATCAGTATTAATTTTAACTTGTCTTGATAGTGGGATTCTACTGGATATTCTTACCATTGCGAGGTCAGAGTGTCTGTCTGAACTCAGCTCATGTGTTAAGCTTCGCAAACAGTGTAGACCCAGAACAGACACCACAGTCTGATCATGGTATATACATTTTCTTAAAATACAGGAATTTAAGGATCTCCGTTCTTGACAATTTTCCCAGCCTACACTCAGAGACAACTGACCCACCAGTGCAGTCAGTGCTTTGGTTGATTTCTGCTCTTCAAGGTAGATATTATGTGACTAAAAGAATTCTTTCACATCTCCAAAATGCCAACTTTTCTGATGAAAATCTGTGAAATTTTTTGTATTCATAATGCAAACATAGATTGTGGATACTCATTAGAACCGCCTCAGTGAGGCAGTTCTAACGAGTACCCAAAACATATGTCTTGAAGCATAAATGAGCAAAAAATTGTATACAACCGTAAACCCTAGTTTTCTCATATAAAGTGGAGTTTAGTGGGGTGTTCATTTCATGGACTTCTGTCCAATCTTAGTGGTTGGCCATGAAGAACTCTGAACATTGACCATCATGTACTGCTCTGTCTTTTGTTTGTTTGATTTGAGGTTTAACGTCCGCGACAACACTGTAAAAGTCATTTTGGAGACATTGCTTCCGATTTTGTGGGACTTTTACCAAACATTGAGATGAAATGACATGTCAAGTCCTGCTACCCAATAAAACCAATAGGGTTTATAAGCATGGACAGGCACCACTTTGCCTGGGCAGGCTTAGATCCTCTAAGTGGTTTACCAGTACTCATGTGCGTGTCGATTTCAGCTCTGCCTGCAAGCATCATGCAGCCCATCTATTTCTTCAAGCCCCGATGTGCGGGGGCCGCTACTGCTCTGTCTACTTTCTCTGTCAAATTCAAATTGATACAGACATTTCCTGAACTTTGCATCTTGTTGCATATAAAACATGAGTTTTCCCTCAACTTGAATATGCATCACCTATCTGGCAACCCTATTCAGACTCAGCAGATGGAGAAGGTAGTACAGAAGACAGCTGCTCAATGGACCTGCCAGCAATACAGAAATAGTAGCGTCGATGACATGCTTAATAAGCTAGAAGGGCCGTCCCTCAAGGCCTGTCATGAGTAACAAGGGTATCAAAAGTACATTACGAAAACACACCTATACAAATACATTGTAAACTTTACCGCCGAAAAAACGAAAATTTTAACCCTTGTTCTGCTGAATTTACTATCAATAGTAGGCGGTGTTTCATTGGTTGAAGGATATATGTGGGTATAAGCCGGTACCGGTGAATCCGGATTATACCGGGACCCGCAGAACAAGGGTTAAGATGATAAATTGTATTATTTTTCTTATTTCTGCTCTAAAATATAGATTGTTGGTACTCGTTAGAACCCCCTCTAAAATATAGATTGTTGGTACTCATTAGAACCGGCTCAATGAGGGGGTTTCTTATTTCTGCTCTAAAATATAGATTGTTGGTACTCATTAGAACTGCCTCATTCTGCTCTCAAATATAGATTGTTGGTACTCAATAGAACTGCCTCAATGAGGTGGTTCTAATGAGTACCATCAATCTATATTTAAGAGCAGAAGAAAGAAAAATAAGGTATACCCGTGCAAACCCCAGTTTACTATATGAAAGTGGGGTTCAAGGGGGTCAAAATAATTTAGATGTGTTTTCGTGATGAAACAATACACAATAGTCCTGTAGTGAAGCCATGAAGAATTCTTTTCTTTTTTTTTCCTAGAACTATTCCTCAGTGGAAATGCAGGGGATGCCAAGACCACAGAGGAGTTCAAAGCCCATAAAGTATAGATTGGGACTCAGAGGTTTGCATTTTAGCATACCTCAATTTTTCACATTGTAAATAGTATTAAGGACTCATCCAGTGACCTTTTTTTTTTTTGTGCTATTTTAGGCTAAATTCCAAAAGTTAGCCACCCATCCAACTGAGGTAATGGCCCAATGTGATCATTCAGTATAAGAAAATAGATACCATAAATCAAATATAACAGAAATTAATCCAATTTTATGAATTTTTTTTAAAGTTTTAATAATTGTTCTTTTAAATTCCTTTTTATCTGCCAAGTAATCCCTTTACCAATTTACCAAGTTGTAATATCACAGACCTGCTTTTGTAAATTTAATATAGAAGCAACTGTTTGCACAGCTCTGTAATTATATTAGCCAAGAGCAAATCAAAATCTAGACCCATTTTTATCGAAATCTAGTCAGCAATAGTACCGTATTGGCTTAAAAAAGGGGCACACTGCACATGGACGTTTTATTCTAATCATAAAAATAAACCCTAGAATGTCCTTCCATTAAAGTTTTGCATGCTGGGTATTTTTGCAGAAGATGACAATTTGATTTTTTTTTTCTATTTTTCCCAGTAAACAGGATTTGACATCTCATGGAAATTATCCCCCAAGAAAACAGGATTTGACATCTCATGCAAATGGTCTCCTATGCCCCAGAAAATGAGAGATTACAATTTGATTTTTTTTTCTATTTTTCCCAGTAAACAGGATTTGACATCTCATGGAAATTGTCCCCTATGCCCCAGAAAATGAGAGATTACAATTTGATTTTTTTTTCTATTTTTCCCAGTAAACAGGATTTGACATCTCATGGAAATTGTCCCCCAAGAAAACAGGATTTGACATCTCATGGAAATTGTCCCCTATGCCCCAGAAAACAGGATTTGACATCTCTTGGAAATTGTCCCCTATGCCCCAGAAAACAGGATTTGACATCTCATGGAAATTGTCCCCTATGGAGACAATTTCCATGAGATATCAAATCCTGTTTTCTGGGAAAATAAGAAAAATATCAACAAAAATTTGGGTGTGGTAGAGCACACTTAACATCACAACAAGTCTGTGACATGAAAAACTCCTAAACCCCACTTTATAGAGAAAAGTGGGGTTTACTGGGTTGTACAATAATTTTATTATCTGCCTTAATTTTGCTCAAAAACGCACATTGTGGGTATTTGTTTGATGGAGAATACTGTTCAGTAGCCCCTGCAATGGTGCAGATAATCACTCTGTAACATTTTGGATGGTGGAGAACCCAGTGGAGAACATCACTCTACAGCCCTTGCAGTTGTGGCTAATATCACTCCATTGGTGGAGAATATCACTTTGCAACCCCTTGAATGGAGGAGAACATCATTAAAACCTTTAAAACTGTGGTCCATATTACTTTGCAGCCTTTGCAATAGTGGATAATATCACTTTGTAGCCCTTTGAATGGTGGAGAATATTGCTTTCTAGCCTTTGTAATGGTGGAAAATATCACTTTATATAGCTTTGAAATGTGGTGGAGAATATTTACTTTGTAACCCTCCTAATGGTGGAGAATATCACTGTATCCTTTGTAATGGTGGAGAATATCACTTTGTAGCTTTGAAATGGTAGAGACCACTTGCAATGGTGGGGAATGTCACCTTGTAGCCTTTGAAATGGTGGAGAATATTTCTTTGTAATCCTTGCAATTGTGGAGACTAATACTTTGTAGCCTTTGCAATGGTGAAAAATATCATCCAGACTTCATGGATTTGACCATACATGTAATATATAGCATATAAGCAAGTCAGTAGAGATCTCACTTTAAAATCCTGAAAAAGCAACTTCCTATACTTTTATATGTGGGAAATAAAAAGCTACAAAATCCTGAAATCAAAAATTATCCTGAAAACTTTCTCCTAGCAGTCACTAGTTTCTTCTGAATTAATATGCATGTGTCATGCTACTTTCAGGCTTCAATAATGCTGTTGTAAATTGAAGCAAAAACAGTCAAAGTTCAAAAGGATGTTAGTTTAAGGCAAATGGACACACCCTTCAGGGGAGGCCACTCATTCAAAAATAGTTTTGTCTCCTTTAGTTATAGGGTTCTACTCTTAAGAAAAGAATTTGCTCCTCTGGGGCAAATTCTTTCCTTTACAAGTAGACCCTGCTTTATGAAAGGGTACAGGAACTCCCAAAAGTTGTCATCCTTGTTAAAGCGGAAGCAAATATGCCAAGTATATCCATTCCCATTACAAAATGTGATACAGATTTGCATAGACTTTGTAAGAAATCCCAGAGTGGCTCTTAAGTCGCAAGAAAATCCAGTCCTCAAACCAGAATCAATACCAAAATAAGTAAATATAAGGTTAACATGTCAATTAGCAAAAACTCCTGCTCTGCAGAATAGTTTTGCATCCCAATGTTTATCAAAGACTTTATATAAATGGTGCAGGTTACATTTTATATTATTCTTTAACATGTCTGTTTATGTGAGTGTTACAGGGGAATGACTGCGCCTTTGGAGAAAGCAATCAAAAAAGTATCAAAAACATTTTTGTCACTATTATTAATAGTGTTTTTACTCAAAAGGGTAGAATTTGCTCCTCAGAAGCAGTTTTCTCTTCAAAAGAAGCCCCACTTTTTAGAGGGTTTCAGCTTGTCCGAAAGCCGACAAGCCGATCACAAAAGTTGTTTCACTTGAAGAAGAAACAAAATGTGGAAAATATGACAGGTCCATCTTCAATCCGTAATTTCAAGAACACACTGCTCAACATTAATTTGATTTGCCAGAGCGTCTAGTCATGCAACTGACTTCAACACTTTTATTAAATTGTTAACTGCTAAACTTCCTAATAAGCGTTATTAACCCTTGACCTGCTGAATATTTATATATGCCACACCCACTACAGATTATCAACCAATCAGATTACTTGATGCAAATTATTTCAACAAATTCACAATCTGAATGGCAAACAATGTAGATCCTGATCAGATGGCTTCGTGAGAAGCCATCTGATCTGGATCTACATTGTTTCAAAGATAAGGCATATCCTGGATTAGCAGGACAAGGGTAAGTATCATAAACTACACAAAGCCTTTTCAAAACTTTATACGAGATATCATTCTGATTTAATTTCAAAATTCAATATTAGACTTAAATCTCTTCAACAACAAGATCTATCGGAACCCGAATTTTTATGGTGACTTAGTAAATAAATTCAGAAAAATATATACTTGCAATGACTTCAGCACCCAATTTCGTAAAATCTTTCTTCGGATGGGCCCATCTGAGTTTAACTGCTGGTTTTCTTTTGCTCAAGCATTTCAGTGGTTTCAGGAGGCCTTCATACAGACTGAACAAATTATTTGTCTAAATCGTGACAGAAGTAAGGGACAAAGATCGTGGCCACATTAAATGTATTTAAGCCTCTCAGTGGAATTCGTTTCACTGACCATTCCTAGGCAGTTCTTCTGTCGGGGTTTTATTTTTGTTACGGTTTGTCTTTAAGTGTGTGTATGAATTATATTATCTTTTTTTGCGGTAGCCAATTGGCCATTTTGTGGGAAAGACTTTCAGCTATTGATATTTCCATTGGAGTACAGTTGTTTCATGTTTGTGTATCTTTCCTTTTAGGGGTCTCTGATGGGAGCTGTGGGTTAATTGTATCTATTCCTGATCATTGCCTCCACTTCTATTTTGAACATTTGATCTAAATCAGTTTTGTTTTGTTTGATTTGAGGTTTAACATCCCCGTCAACACTGTAAAGGTCATTTTGGAGACGTTGCTTCCAATTTTGTGGGATTTTTTACCCGACATTGAGATGTAATGACATCTCAAGCCCTGTCACCCAATGAAACCAATAGGGTTTATTGCATGGACGGTCCGCCTCACACCGGGGTTCCTGGACAGGCTTAGAACCTCTAAGCGGTTAACCAGTACTAGTGTGCGGGCCGGATTCAGCTCTGCGTGGAAGCATCGTGCAGCCCATATATTTCTTCAAGCCCCTATGGGCGGGGGCGGTGCTAAATCAGTTGGCAAGTGCTTTCCAGTTCTGGAAGAATCAATAGTGATCTTGTCGCCAGATTATGAGACATAATAAGGGATAATTTTCCTTACTTCCTGTTAAAAACATATGTTGTGGGTACTTGTTAGAATCGCCTCAAAGAGGCGATTCTAACAAGTACCCACAACATATGTCTTAACGGAAAAATAAGACAAATATACCAAAATTATCTAAAGTATTCCATCCGATCTGTAGCTAAGATTGCGTTCATCTATTCTGAGTTTGTAATAGAAGAAGCTAATAACTGGTTTCAGGAATCAGGACACAAGAACCTAATTGCTGGAAATGGATACTAAATGCCATCCATAATTAGCAAGAAATCAATTTTAAATTGATTAAAGGATTTCTCATTGCTTGTTGCTGGTTGACAAAAAAGACAATATTGTTACCAGTACATGCCTATACAAATACATTGTAAATTTTACCTCCTGAAAAACGAAAATCTTAGATGAAAAATTGTGATATTTTTATTATTTCTGCACAAAATATACGAGGACTGTTCAAATATGAATACAAGTAGAACGTTTTCTCATGCACTAATGCGAAAATCACCTGGAAATAAATATCACAGCGTAGAAAAACATTTTACCTATACATTGATACCAAACCTGTTAAAATCCGTTGACTTTAGCCATGTATATCGTTCGACAAACACTGTCTACTCTTGTATACTAATACAAAACATGGTTGGAAGAAGGTCAGAGTACGCCGTTGAAATACGGTCCTATATTAAGAATCGTTGTATTCTTGGTATACGTAGCAAAGACATTTTTGATGAAATACCGTATTCGACCTATTTACCGCACCGTGCGCTTATTTTTTTTCAAAATTGTATGAAAATATTGTGGTAAAAAATCTACCTAATAAGCGCACACTCAATACGAAAAAATACAAAAAAAAGCTTCCGATATGATTATTTTATAGAGTTGAATTTCAGCATAGGGGTTCACCACATATACATATGATTGTCTGGGTCAAAGATGCAGCAAAACTCAATATGAATTTGTTGGGAGGTTACTATAAAGTGTGCGCTTGTGTATTTTTTCCAGAAAAAGCTTGGGTGTGCGCATATAGGAGCATGTGCGGTAAATAGGTCGAATACGGTATGTTCGGTTTATGGGCATAATGAAATATCTTTTCCGACAGTTTTTCTTTGGTGTAAGAAATTCAGCTGTGGGCTAGGCTCAACAGAAGATGCACCACATGATCGTCGGCCGAAAAGAGCAACATCTGCCAAGATAGTTGCTAGAGTGAAAGAAATAGTTGCTACCGATGCACGATACACCACTAGGCAAATAGCTAGTATGGTTGGCATCTCATTAGGAGCAGCTCATACAATTCTGAAACGGGATTTGAAAATGAGAAAGATCTGTGCTAGATGGATTCCCCATCTGTTGACAGATGAGCAGAAAAAGACATGCGTTCAGTGCGCCAAGAAGCTGCTTAAAAAGTTTTCAAATTACGATGCACGGTCTTTAGCTAATTTTGTCACAAGTGACAAGACATGGGTTCACTTTTTTGAGCCAAAACGAAAGATTCAGAACAAAATATGGGCAACAAAGATTTCAAAAGACCATGCATTGCAAACCGGACCATGAGCGTCAAGAAGGTAATGTATGCCAAATTCTTTTCAAATCAGGGCCCTGCTATTCAGGTTGCTGTGCCTAAAGGCAAATCTGTAAATGCGAAGTTTTACAAGAATAAAGTTCTTCGAAAATTGAAGAAATATTTCAAAGAACGAAGAGCTGCAACTAGTTTGACCAATGTCAGATTGCTACATGACAATGCGTCATCGCACAAGGCGTTCATTGTGCAAGACTATCTGAAGCAGGAAAAGGTTGTTGAACTCCCTCACCCCCCGTATTCCCAATGACCTTGCCCCGTGTGACTTTTTTTTTGTTCCCGCGGCTGAAAAATACCTTTCTGGTCGAAAATTTGTACAGCACAAACACCTCGGTTCTGCAATATTCCAGTGCCTTCATAGTATACCTCGAAAAGACTACCAAAATGCATTCAATGATTGGATCAGAAGTTTGAAAGTTTGTATATCTGTTAAAGGGGAATACTTTGAGGGGACAGAATAAATTTTTCATCGAAATCTATCACGGAATCATTTTTATGTGCATAGTTGCATTCATATTTGAACAGTCCTCGTAGACTGTGGTTACTCATAAGAACCGCCTCATTGATTGTTCTATTGAGTACCCACAATCTATATTTTAGAGCAGAAATAAGAAAAATAAGGTTTACCACAATAAACACCAGTTTTACTATATAAAATTGGAGTTCAATTATATAGGCATGTTTTCATGATGGCTGCAAAAATTCAGCAAGAATCTGTGTGACATGTACAATCCTGCAGTTCAGCTGCATTCCATTCTTTTGTTGTGACTTTCATGTTGTAAGATGAGGGTTTGTCCGGGATCTGATTTTAATTCATCAAAAATTGTGGCTTCCCTGCTCTACTGAATTTTCTTCAGACCTTTGGATGAGTCTTTAAACCAAGGTCCTGTCTCTGTATGACCTTAGCTGTTGGTGGGGTGTACAACTCAAACACACACACTGGATTTAACCCGTGACCTGCTGAATATTTATATATGACACATCCACTACTGATTATCAACCAATCAGATTACTTGATGCAAATTATTGCAACAAATTCACAATCTGAATGACAAACAATGTAGATCCTGATCAGATGGCTTCTTCAGAAGCCATCTGATCTGGATCTACATTGTTTGAAAGTTAAGGCATATCCGGGCTCAGCAGGACAAGGGTTAACAATGTAACAGATAAAGACAATCTACACCCTAGTCAGTCTACCGTAATGATGCAAAGTATTGGGACAGATAGGCCTGTGCAAACTGCAGACCCAGATCAGACTGGGAGCAGTGTGATCAGGGTCTACACTGTTTGCCATCAGATCAGGGTGTACACTGTTTGCCATGCCATCTGCACTTTTTGGACTCCTTGCTGGATCAAAATTTTAGGAGAATTACAGCAAGTCCTCAAGGTGTCAGTATTTTTAGAATTTTTACAGTAAACAAGTGACACAAAAGCGCCCAGTTGCTAAAAAGCATCATAGGCTTATAACTCGTCCTGCTGAACCAGACTATGAGTGTTCAATGGCTTTGGGTGAGTCTTTAAACCAAGGTCAAATCTCTATGACTCTATAACCCTTGTCCTGCTGCGCCCGAATATGCCTTATTTTCCAAACAATGACGAAGCCATCTGATCAGGATCTACATTGTTTGCCATTGAGATTGTGAATTTGTTGCAATAATTTGCATCAAGTAATCTGATTGGTTGATAATGGGTAGTGAGTGGGTGTAGTATATATGAATATTCAGCAGGTCAAGGGTTAAGTTACTGGTTTTGTTTGATTGGAGGTTTAACCTCCCCACCAACAATTTACAGGTCATTTTGGACACAATGCTTCCAGTTTTGTGGGACTTTTACCCAACATTGAAATGAAATGACATCTCAAGCCCTGTCGCCCAATGAAACCAACAGGGTTTATAAGCATGGACGGTCTGACTTGCACAACTTTGCCTGGGCAGGCTTAGAACCTCTAAGCGGTTTACCAGTACTCGTGTGGGTCTGCATGGAAGCATCGTGCAGCCTATCTATTTCTTCAGGCCCCAATGGGCAGGGGCCAATTAAGTTATTGGTAGTGCCTACATCCGTGCCTAGATTGTTCACATGCGGCATCCTTTCATTCCCTATCGTACAACCAAGACCTTTAATAAACTTAAATCCCACTATTGGTTCGTAATCCTTCTCTCCCTTCTTATGTTATTTACAGACAGACTTCCATCTCCCCGAGACTCAAGGGAAAATAACCAGTCGGACAAAACAAACCATGAATTATCCTTAGATCAAGACAAATGTAAAGACGATGTCAACAAAATTAGTTTTCTAGAAGTGAAGTTCTTTATGGCAAAGGAAAACGCATAAAGAATATTAGGTTAAAACCTTTCTTCCATTAACTGTCTCATTTCTTTTCGGTTAATCTTTATTATAGCCTCTTCTTAGCAAATACGTAATGATCCTAAGTATCGGGACAGACAGACCTAAGCAAACAGTGTAGACCCAGATCAGACTGCTCCTGAAGGAGCAGTCTGATCAGGGTCTACACTGTTTGTCATTCAGTCCACACCTTTTTTACTCCTTGCTTGATTGTGAAACAAATTTGTCACAATATTAATAGAACAAGGAAATGAAAGAATATAGCTCAAAGAATCATTTTGAACATGATAACTTGGTTTTAGAAACCAACCTGGGTTTTGGGCACCACACATGCTCTCATGATGATTAACATTACTGTCAAGTTATTCTAAAATCAATCCAGGAATAAGAAAGATATTGATCGGACACAATAAAAAAGACGTTTTTTTTGCCTTTCACCTCTAAGTATGACCTTGACCTTTGAGGTACGGACCTGGGTCTTGCGCGTGACACACTGTCACATTATGGTTAATATTTCTGCTAAGTAATATTTAAATCCATCCAGGTATAAGAAAGTTATAGATTGGACACAATAAAAAAGACGCTTTTTGACCTTTTATCTCTAAGTATGACCTTGACCTTTGAGGTACGGCTGTGGGTCTTGCGCGTGACACTCCGTCACATTCTGGTTAACATTTCTGCCAAGTAATATTTAAATTAATCCAGGAATAACAAAGTTATTGATTGGACACGACAAAGACCCTTTTTTGACCTTTAACCTCTAAGTATGACCTTGACCTTTGAGGCACGGACCTGAGTCTTGCGCGCAACACTCCATCATATTATGGTTAACATTTCTGCCAAGTAATATTTAAATCCATCCAGTAATAAGAAAGTTATGGAGGATAAAAAACAAGAGGCCCATGGGCCACTATGCTCACCAGAGCTCAGGTGGGCACTGCCAAATTGCAGCCATGTATTTTAACATGATATCATTTTAATCTGCCAAATGAACCCCCATATCCAAATGAGCATCAATGTGGACTCAGTATATGAAACATTAGACCTTTTATGAAGTAGAGGGGGTGGGGCATGGACCCAATGGAGCCCTGGTTGGTATCACTAAATGTGTCTTATCACAAAGAACAAGAATATATATGGTTTAGCAGTGGGGATCTGCATGGCTGGAGATATAAGTGGAGGGGTTGGAGCATGCCCTGTCGTTCCCAGGAAAGCCCAAGATTGTTGTCCCTAAATGTGTCTCATCATAAGGACCAAGTATATAGATGGTTTAGGGGTGGGAATCTGAACGGTTTCCAAGATATCCTTTCATGAAGTGGAAAGGAGAGGACTGGCCCCTGCGGACACCCCTACAGTAGGTGTGCTAATAATAAGGAACAAGAACATATATGAATATGGGGTGGGGATTTGAATGGTTTCTGAAATATATGGCCTTTTATGAAGTGGAAGGGCGGGGCACATTGCCTCAGCACAAATAGACCCCCAAGTTGGTGTGACTGAATGAGTCTTATCATAAGGAACAAGAATATATATGGTTTAGGGGTGGGGATCTGAACTATTTCTGAGATTTGTGGCTTTTAATGAAGTCAAGCGGTGGAGCAAGGCCCGGGCATGCCCCGGGGACTCACAAGCTGGTGTCAATGAATGTGCCTTATCATAAGGAAGATGAATATATATGGTTTAGGGGTGGGGCTCTGAACAGTTTCTGAGATATAAGGCCTTTTGTGAAGTGCAGGGGTGGGGCAAGGCCCAGGGAGACCCCCAGGTTGGTGTCAATGAAAGTGTCTTATCATAAGGTACAAGAATATATATGGTTTAGGGGCGGGGATCTGTAAGGTTTCCGAGATATTGTGATATTATGAAATGGAGGGGGTGGGGCATGGCCCCAGCACATCCCTGGGGACCCCCAGGTTGGTGTCACTGAATGTGTCTCATCATAATGAACAAGAACATATATGGTTTAGGGGTGGGGATCTGATCAGTTTCTGAGATATATGGCCTTTTGTGAAGTGAAGGGGTGGGGCATGGCTCCGGGGCACCCCGGAAGACCCCCAATTTGGGGTCAATGAATGCATCTTATCACAAGGAGCAATAATATATATAATCATATATGGTTTAGGCGTGGGGATCTGTAAGGTTTCCGAGATATTGGGCCTTTTATGAAATGGAGGGGCGGGACATGGCCCCGGCGCATCCCGGGGGACCCCCAGTTTGATGTCACTGAATGCGTCTTATCATAAGGAACAAGAGTATATAGGGTTCAGGGGTGGGGATCTGAATGGTTTCCGAGATATTGGGCCTTTTATGAAGTGGAGGGGGTGGGGCATGGCCTCGGCACATCCCGGAGGACCTCCAGGTTGGTGTCACTGAATGCGTCTTATCAATAGGAACAAGAATATATATGGTTTAGGGGTGGGGATCTGTAAGGTTTCTGAGATATAAGTCATTTTATGGAGTACTGGGGGCGGGGCATGGCCCCGGCACAACCTACTGGACCCCCAGGTTGACATAAAAGCATATGGCTGAGAGAAGTTTACTAAAGGAACATTTCTATGAAAGTTTTGTCAAAATATCTGCAAAGGCTTTGTAGTTAATGCCATTTTTCAATTTTCCCCATTATAAGTCTATGGAAAATTATTGCAACAAATTAATAAACTGAATGGCAAACAATGCAGATCCTGATCAGATGGATTCTTCAGAAGCCATCTGATCTGGATCTACATTGTTTGCAAGTAAGGCATATCCGGGCTCAGCAGGACAAGGGTTAACAAATTTGTTTCACAATCCTGCAAGGAGTCCAAAAGGTGCATAAGAAATGGCAAACAGTGTAGATCCTGATCAGTAGCAGTCTGAACTGGGTCTGCACTGTTTGCTTAGGCCCGTCTGTCCCAATACTTTGGAACATTACTGTAAATTCTGGATTTTAAGCAAAAAGTGTAGACCCGGAACAGACTGCATTTTGCTGCCTCTGACCATTAAACCTTAAATTCCTGTACTGTAATCAAACAGTGTAGACCTTGATCAGATGCCAAAGAATACGCCGCATTTTGCTGCATCTGATCCGAGTCTGCACTGTTTGCCAAGCACAACTCATGATTCCAGCCCAGACTACAGATAACTCTATTACACACTGCCATAAAATTAACGCTGCTATTTTCTATAACTAAGTTACCCCTTATCTTGCTGTTCACGACAACCCCGATCTTTGCAAACAGTGTAGATCCAGATCAGATGGCTTCTGAAGAAGTCATCTGATCAGGATCTACACTGTTTGGCATTCAATTTATGAATTTGTAGCAATAAATTACATCAAGTAATTTGATTGGTTGATAGACAGAAATGGGTGTGGCTTAAATGAATATTCAGTAAGACAAGGGTTACCTGGATTTCATACAAATCAGTGACAGTCACATGGACTTTAGCACCGGAAAGTTTAAACGCTTAGTAACTTTGGGCCCAATTGATACTAAACAATCAACCCAAAAAGTTGTTTAACCCTTGTTCTGCTGAATATTTAAATATGCCACACCCAGTACTAGTACTGATTAGCAACCAATCAGATTACTTGCAAATTATTGCAACAAATTCACAACTTGAATGACAAACAATGTAGATCCTGATCAGATGGCTTCTTCAGAAGCCATCTGATCTGGATCTACATGGTTTGAAAGGCAATGAATATCCGGGCTCAGCAGAACAAGGGTTAACAGGTTCCATAATGTGATGTTGCATAATATGAGGTACTTTAAAGTCTTTTACTAAATGAACTATTGAGCAATCAACAAGCTTTTACCAAATCAATCTTTTTTTCACTCTGCACTAATCAAACTAGCGTTAACCCATTTTGTACTAAATGGAATCTTCCACCTTCCCCATAGCAGGAGTCCATTTCAAAATTTAGGTGCCAGGTTGGACTGATTTTAGAAACTGTTTTAAAAATGGCTGAACTCTTTTGCAAACAGTAATGGCTCTGATAAGATGCCACATTTTGTACCATCTTAAATCTTAGCCTGCACTGTATGCCGGTGACCCGTTAAGAGGTTTCCCAGTAGACAATGGGTAAATCCTAAAGATGCAGAGAAAAACATCTGAAAAATTTAATGTCGTCTGCTTATGTCGTCTGCTGAATTTTCGTGCAAACTTTTTTTAAAATATTTTTGCATACAGGCAAAACAGTGTGGACCCAGATCAGACTGCTCCTAGAGGAGCAGTCTGATCTTGGTCTACACTGTTTGCAAAAATGAGTTTCAAAGTAACCACCAGAAACAAAACAGACGACAATAGTTGTGATTGGCATCTTAAGGATTAACACGATTTTGCATTGTAATTAGCTAACATGCACAAGAAAATTCATGGAATCTAACTCCTGGGAGTCTTTAATGCAAAAGCACTTTCACTTGGAATGATTCTATCAGGAAATTCCATCAAGCAATTTTTACAGGTTTCAGAAATCAATTTTTGGAAGAATTTTAGAGATGTATTCAGCTATTAATTTGCTGTCTTACATTTGTTGTCTGATAATCTGACTCAACATGCAGTACTTAACAGCACTGAGATATCAGTCTCAACAGTAATTAAGCAGCCTTGTAAGATATCAGCCACTCAAACAGTACTTAAACAGCACTAGGAGGTATCAGTGCTAGAGATTATCTCTAAACAGTACTTAAGCAGCAGTATATGAGGTATCAGTGTAGAAGATAATCACTCAACAGTAATTAAGCACCATTATGAGGTATCAGTGTAGCAGGTATAACTCAACAGTATTTAAGCAGCACTGCGAGGTATGAGAGTAGTAGATAATCACTCAACAGTACTGAAGCAGCACTATGATGAATCTGTACTTGAGATAATCACTCAACAGTACTTAAGCAGCAATGTGAGGTATCAGTGTAGGGATAATCACTCAACAGTACTTAAACAGCACTATGCAGTATCTGTGTAGTAGATAATCACTCAACAGTACTAAAGCAGCACTATGATGAATCTGTACTTGAGATAATCACTCAACAGTACTTAAGCAGCAATGTAAGATATCAGTGTAGGGATAATCACTCAACAGTACTTAAACAGCACTATGAAGTTTCTGTGTAGTAGATAATCACTCAACAGTACTAAAGCAGCACTATGAGGTATCTGTACTTGAGATAATTACTCAACAGTACTGAAGCAGCAATAAGGGAATCTGTGTAGGGATAATCACTCAACAGTACTAAAGCAGCACTGTGAGGTATCTGTTCTTGAGATAATCACTCAACAGTACTTAAGCAGCAATGTGAGGTATCAGTGTAGGGATAATCACTCAACAGTACTTAAGCAGCAATGTGAGGTATCAGTGTAGGGATAATCACTCAACAGTACTTAAGCAGCAATGTGAGGTATCAGTGTAGGGATAATCACTCAACAGTACTTAAGCAGCAATGTGAGGTATCTGTGTAGGAATAATCACTCAACAGTACTAAAGCAGCATTATGAGGTATCTGTACTTGAGATACTCACTCAACAGTACTAAAGTAGCAATGTGAGGTATCAGTGTATGGATAATCACTCAACAGTACTTAAACAGCACTAAGAGGTATCTGTACTTGAGATAATCACTCAACCGTTATTAAGCAGCAATGTGAGGTATCAGTGTAGGGACAATCACTCAACAGTATTTAAACAGCACTATGAGGTATCAGTGTAGGGATAATCACTCAACAGTACTTAAGCACCAATGTGAGGTATCAGTGTAGGGATAATCACTCAACAGTTCTTAAGCAGCACTAAGAGGTATCTGTACTTTAGATATTCACTCAACAGTACTTAAGCAGCAATGTGAGGTATCAGTGTAGGGATAATCACTCAACAGTACTAAAGCAGCAATGTGAGGTATCTGTGTAGGAATAATCACTCAACAGTACTAAAGCAGCATTATGAGGTATCTGTACTTGAGATACTCACTCAACAGTACTAAAGTAGCAATGTGAGGTATCAGTGTATGGATAATCACTCAACAGTACTTAAACAGCACTAAGAGGTATCTGTACTTGAGATAATCACTCAACCGTTATTAAGCAGCAATGTGAGGTATCAGTGTAGGGACAATCACTCAACAGTATTTAAACAGCACTATGAGGTATCAGTGTAGGGATAATCACTCAACAGTACTTAAGCACCAATGTGAGGTATCAGTGTAGGGATAATCACTCAACAGTTCTTAAGCAGCACTAAGAGGTATCTGTACTTGAGATAATCACTCAACAGTACTTAAGCACCAATGTGAGGTATCAGTGTAGGGATAATCACTCAACAGTACTAAAGCAGCACTGTGAGGTATCTGTACTTGAGATAATCACTCAACAGTACTTAAGCAGCATTATGAGGTATCTGTACTTGAGATAATCACTCAACAGTAATTAAACAGCACTATGAGGTATCAGTGTAGCGATAATCACTCAACAGTACTAAAGCAGCACTATGAGGTATCTGTACTTGAGATAATCACTCAACAGTACTTAAGCAGCAATGTGAGGTATCAGTGTAGGAATAATCACTCAACAGTACTAAAGCAGCACTATGAGGTATCTGTACTCGAGATAATCACTCAACAGTACTTAAGCAGCAATGTGAGGTATCAGTGTAGGGATAATCACTCAACAGTACTTAAGCAGCACTATGAGGTATCTGTACTTGAGATACTCAAGCGTAGTTAAGCAGCACTATGAGGTATCAGTGTAGGGATAATCACTCAACAGTACTTAAGCAGCAATGTGAGGTATCAGTGTAAGGATAATCACTCAACTATACTTAAACAGCACTATGAAGTATCTGTGTAGTAGATAATGACTCAACAGTACTAAAGCAGCACTATGAGGTATCTGTACCTTAGATATTCACTCAACAGTACTTAAGCAGCAATGTGAGGTATCAGTGTAGGAATAATCACTCAACAGTACTAAAGCAGCATTATGAGGTATCTGTACTTGAGATACTCACTCGACAGTACTAAAGCAGCAATGTGAGGTATCAGTGTAGAGATAATCACTCAACAGAATTAAAGCAGCACTATGAGGTTTCTGTACTTGAGATAATCACTCAACAGTAATTAAGCAGCAATGTGAGGTATCAGTGTAGGGACAATCACTCAACAGTACTTAAACAGCACTATGAGGTATCAGTGTAGGGATAATCACTCAACAGTACTTAAGCACCAATGTGAGGTATCAGTGTAGGGATAATCACTCAACAGTACTAAAGCAGCACTATGAGGTATCTGTTCTTGAGATAATCACTCAACAGTACTTAAGCAGCAAAGTGAGATGTCAGTGTAGGGATAATGACTCAATAATCATTCAATAGTACTTTAGCAGCACTATGAGGTATCAGTGTACGAGATAATCCCTCAACAGTTCTTAGTGCACGATGAGGTATCAGTCTTGAGATAATCACCCAACGGTACTAAAACAGCACGATGAGGTATCAGTCTTGAGATAATCACCCAACAGTACTAAAACAGCACTATGAGGTATCAGTGTATGAGATAATCACCCAACAGTACTTAAACAGCACAATGAGTATCAGTCTTGATATTATCATCCAACAGTACTTAAACAGCTCTATGAGGTATTAGTGTATGAGATAATCACCCAACAGTACTTTAACAGCACAATGAGTATCAGTCTTGAGATAATCACCCAACGGTACTAAAACAGCACTATGAGGTATCAGTGTATGAGATAATCACCCAACAGTACTTAAACAGCACAATGAGTATCAGTCTTGATATTATCATCCAACAGTACTTAAACAGCTCTATGAGGTATTAGTGTATGAGATAATCACCCAACAGTACTTAAGCAGCACTATGAGGTATCAGTGTACGAGATAATCACCCAACAGTACTTAAGCAACACTATGATGTATCAGTGTACGAGATAATCACCCAACAGTACTTAAGCAGCTCTATGAGGTATTAGTGTACGAGATAATCACCCAACGGTACTAAAACAGCACGATGAGGTATCAGTCTTGAGATAATCACCCAAAGGTACTCAAACAACACTATGAGGTATCAGTGTATGAGATAATCACCCAACAGTACTTAAACAGCACAATGAGTATCAGTCTTGATATTATCATCCAACAGTACTTAAACAGCACTATGAGGTATCAGTCTTGAGATAATCACCCAACGGTACTAAAACAACACTATGAGGTATTAGTGTACGAGATAATCACCCAACAGTACTTTAACAGCACAATGAGTATCAGTCTTGAGATAATCACCCAACGGTACTAAAACAACACTATGAGGTATCAGTGTATGAGATAATCACCCAAAAGTACTTAAACAGCACAATGAGTATCAGTCTTGATATTATCACTAACAGTACTTAAACAGCACTATGAGGTATCAGTGTATGAGATAATCACCCAACAGTACTTAAACAGCACAATGAGTATCAGTCTTGAGATAATCACCCAACAGTACTTACCGTAAAAATTCGGCTATAAGACGAGGATTTTTCCCTCCAAAATGAGCCCAAAAAAACGACCCCGTCTTATAGCCGAGGTCATGGACTGCAGGCTTTTTTCCGGCAATGTCCGGCGAAGACCAGACATACGGAAAAAGCCGATCGGTGATTTATGAATTGATATAAATCGCCGCCCACAAACCACCGCTACGATTTTTCTGCACGCGATCGGAAAATGACGTCATCCGATGCCATTACCCCCACACGTGTTTAATGTCATTGCATGTATCTCTTTCATAAAAAAATGTTTGGAACCGGTAAAAAAATGTTTTCCCGATAGCTAAGCGGTTGTGAATAGAGGTGGATAGAAAATCAGTGCTTTGCACAGCTCCAGAATTATCTCCAGAAGCTCCGTGTCAATAACCAACGACAGCGTTCGACTTTTCCCGCCAACGTCTATTTGGCGCCAAAACATAACCATTCATGAGATCGTAGAAAAGTCTGATTTAATAATGCAAACATCTACCGTTAGATGTAGCTAATAGTCTGAGGAGCAATTAAATCAGTTTCACACTGATTGTGGATTAGATTTTATGACTGGAGGATAAACGCAAATTAGAGACATAACTTGACCATATTTTCACACCTTATCGACATGCACCGCAGGGTGGCAATTATACGACAGGGATTAAAAATAGTGTCATACTTGAACCGTAATAAATACACAGATGGTTTGTCTCTGAATTGACAGCGATTTACTTACTGGGTTACTTTTACCGTATTTAAGGACTCAAAAAGACTGGCGATTTTTTTTTTTTTGCACTTGTCCCGACCGAGCGTCATAAGGTTAAAGTGCACCTGCCCGGCGTGATTTCGGTCTTGTCCCGGACGGCCGGGAAATGGATTTGTCAGACCCTGTCGTCTATTAAATAGAAGTTTGTGTAGCCTAAGCCAGCAAAGCATGTACCTGGCCGACAGCGATACGACGTATCGGCCCGACGTTTGCCGCTATTTTGTGCTAGCTGGGGCGTTGGTTCTGAAACTGAATAGCTAGGTGTTGTGTTCCCCGATAAAAAAAAACGTTCAGTTACTTATAAAAAAGCTGCAACAAATATTTCTAAATTTTGTGGCTGGAAATGAGGGGTAAGTAGAGGGGTTTTATGACGAAAAAAAAGGCCGCTTTCTCACATCTAAATAGCATCTGGGGGTAGCAGATAGGCCCCGACAGATATGGCAAAAATTTGACCCGTCTTATAAAAGAGTACAAGCAAAATCCCACTTTAGAATAACTGAAAAAGGGGTCCCGTCTTATAGCCGAATCGCCTTATAGCCGAATTTTTACGGTAAACAGCTGTATGAGATAACAGTGAAGTAATCGGCCCCCGCCCATCAGCGCTTGAAGAAATAGATGGGCTGCATGAGCTGAAACTGACCCGCAAGGCGAAGGAGATAATCAATCATTGGTACTTAAACAGCACCTTGAGGTATCATTGTAGGCAATAATCACTCAACAGTACTTAAGCAGCATATGAGGTATTAGTGTAGGGATAATCATTCAACAGTACTTAAGCAACAATATGAGGTATCATTGTAGGGATAAATACTTAACAATATTTTAGCTGCACTTAGAGGTATCAGCTGATCAGTGTAGCAATAATCACTCAACAGTACTTTAAGCAGCATATGAGGTATCAGTGTAGGGATAATCACTCAACTGTACTTAGAGCACAATGTGGTATCAGTCTTGAGATAATCACTCAACAATACCCAAGCAACACCATGAGGTATCAGTGCACGAGATAATCACTCAACAGTACTTAAGCAACACTATGAGGTATCAGTGGTCCAGATAATCACTGAAGAGTACTTAAGCAGCACTATGAGGTATCAATGGAGGGAAAATCACTCAACAGTACTTAAACAGCACAATGAGGTATCAGTGTATGAGACAAACACACACAGCAGTACTTAAACAGTACTATGGGATATTAGTGTAGGGATAATCACTCAACAGTACTTAAGTAGCACTATGAGGTATCAGTCATCATCATCATCAACAGATTTTTGATTACTGTGCAGGTACAGGAGTAACATCCACATAAGTGAGCAAAAGTTGACAGATTTGTTTGTTTGTTTGATTTGAAGTTTAATGTCCCCGTCAACACTATTTTGTGGGACTTTTACCTGACATTGAGCTGCAATGACATCTCAAGCCCTGTCACCCAATTGAACCAATAGGGTTTATAAGCATGGACGGTCCAACTCCCACAGCTTTGCCTAGGTAGGCTTAGATCCTCTGAAAATTTGGGGACGAGTGTAGCATACTGATTATTCAGCATGGTGCGGATTAAAAAAAGTGAAATATCAATAGCACATCACTTTAGAAGCTAATCTGGTTTGTTACCATCAGACTGTAATAAATGAAATATCCCAAAGTAACAACAAAATTATTATTATCCTATAGCATGAAAAACACATGCTATAAAAGTAATTTGTTTCCATCCTAATGAATGGTTACCAACTAACAGACTTCTCTGTATATTCTGGAATACTTCAGATCTAGTCTGTGTGATTTTGTTTGTTGTGGAGTTTTACAGACCAGTCAACACTGTTTTGGTCATTTATTGATTGACTGTTTGTGGTTTAAGGACATGTCAACCCTTGCGGTTATTTTGTGCAGGCTCCCAGAGAAAGAAATAATTGATGTAAGTGTAGAAACTCACTCTCCATCTGCAAAGACCGTAGGCCTTGGCCAACTGTAAGCCAATATCATTTGGGCATCCTATGATGCAAGATACAACAGCTTTGCCTCAATCAACCACCACAAATATTTATGTCATATAGAGCCAGTTAGTTTGTTTGATTGATTCGAGGATTAACGTTCCCGTCAACACTGTAAAGGTCATTTTGGAGACATTGCTTCCAATTTTTTGGGACCTTTACAGTGTTGACGGGGACATTAAACCTCAAATCAAACAAACAAACAAGTCCCTTAGTCATATAAGGGGTGTCAGACCTATTTTTTCATTTTTATTCTATCTCTGACAGAAAATTCTGTTAGCAAATAGTGCAGACCCTTATCAGAATATAAGAATCTTATATGGGTGTGAGGGGACACTGTCCGGCATCACGAGGCTTGCCGAGTGATGCCGGACAGTGATCCCGAGGGACAGATTTTTCTATCCACCCCCGACACCCATATTGGATTCTTTTTCTTGCATAACTTCCATTTCTATTGCGAATTTTTAATGCTGCTGTCACTTCGGTTACCGACGTCTGCCATTTTGTGATGACACAACAGGAATGTTTAGTGACGTCACGCATGACGCCGCGGCGCATGAGGTTGTAATCAACCAGTGGATTTATCAAACACGCTTTTATATTCGATTTGGGGTCGGAACACCAGGGTCAGAACAAATTTCTATCCCAGGGTAAAATCACAGATTTCCTTGTCTGGTGTGCCAGAAATTTTGTTCTGTGGTGTCTGATCTGGGCCTGCACTGTTTGCCAAGGTACTCCTTCAGGGCTTTCCCCACATACAATGGGTCAAACTCTGTATAATCAACACAACAGTGATTTCAATCTGCCTTCAGAGTTGACACATCAGTTCTGTCAGTGATTTGACAACCTTTAAGATGCCAATCACAACAATTGTCATCTGCTTTGTTTCATTGTTGCATTGCAAAGAATGTGGACCCAGATCTGACTGCTTCTCTAGGAGTAGTCTAATCTGGGTCCAAACTGTTTGCCTGTATGAAAAAATATTTCTTAAAAGTTTGCAAGAAGATTCAGCAGACAGCATAATCAGACCACATTTCCAGATTCACCTTATTTGCATTATCTGCTGGTTCCTAGTCTGAAGGTTATCAGCATTGGAAAAACAGGTAACCAGACCCCCCTGACCTTAAAGGGTCTGGTTACCTGTTTTTCCAATATTGACAATGTGCAAGCTGGAAGCCAGCAAATATGGTGAATGCATTTTTTTCTTTACATCTTTAGAATTAACCCATAACATGCCAATTACAACAATTGTTGTCTGCTTTGACCTCAAAAGTCATTTTTGCAAACAATGTGGACAAAAAACAGTGTTTACCTGTACGCAAAACAAGTTTGCCTGTACGCAAACAATATTTTTAAGAAGTTTGCAAAAAGATTCAGCAGAAGACAAAAGCAGAAGACAAAAGCAGACAACATTTTCAGATACATTTTTTCTAGGCATCTTAACCCTTGTCCTGCTGAATGTTTGAATATATCACACTCACTACTGATTATCAGCCAATCAGATTACTTGATGCAAATTACTGCAACAAATTTATAAACTGGATGGTAAACAATGAAGATCCTGATCAGATGGCTTCTTCAGAAGCCATCTGATCTGGATCTACATTGTTTCAAAGGTAAGGCATATCCGGGCTCAGCAGGACAAGGGTTAAGAGTTAACTTATTTTGATCGCAATGCTTCCGTGGCAGAGATTTAATACAGACAATGAAAGATTTGAATATGGGGAGAAAATGACATGATGTCACCTAAGTCATGCATTAATCAAGAAAAATGACTGCTGCTAGGACTTTCATGTGGCAATTTATCCTCAGTCTCCAAGGAATACTGAATAATGCATAAACATCATGCTATGTTTGGATTTTTTATATTGTTTTTTTCTTCGTTGGTAAGAAATCAATTGTGCTGAAGTGAAAGAAGGTCAACTTCCAACCTGTTTAGAATGAGCAACTGTGACAATTTAATCCCCAGGGACCATATTTTTGTCTCATGAATAATATTTATTTGTGCTGAGGTTTTATGTCCCCATCAACACTATTTAGGTCATTTGGGAGATGTTGCTTCAGATTTTGTGTGAGTGAATGTTTGAGTTTTAGGTCTCATCAACAGCTAAGGTCATACGGAGATGGGACCTCAGTTTAAAGACTCATCCGTCTGGAGAAGCCCGGGATCGATCCTGCAATCCCTGGTTTACAAAACATAACCACTATACCACGGAGGCTTCTCAGATTTTGTGTGACTTTTACCAATCACTGAGATGAAAAGACACCTCAAGCCCTACACGGCTAGGGTTTAAGGGAAGTCCAACTCATACCACTTTTCCTGTGCATCCCTACATAAATAGACCTCAACATGTTGACCTTTCTGACCTCTTTTTATGTCAGAGCGCCACCATCTATCAATATTTTACATTCTTCGTAGCAAATCCACAAATCCATGTAATTAACTATTGGGACATTGAGTCACGCAACATTACATGATCATTTAGTGACATGGAAATAAACGATTGTTCTCTTCAATACGATTGGTTTGTTTGTCAGATCAGGGCCTCCACCGTTTGCTAAAAGTTCAGTTATTTTCCTAATTAATTATGAAGAAAATACAACCTATTCTATTTGGTACAAAAAGGGTCAATAAAGTTCTTCAGAAACTGACTCTTATATTTGGATGAAAGTTACTGTTATTGCAAATGATGGCTTGATGAACAAACAGATGAACGGCGTAAAACCGGACTCCTGAATCGCGCCTTGCTTGAAACAAAAAGTGTTGACTGGGCCACAAAACCCAAACAAACATACAATAGACAACAAGCAAACTTACCTTGCGTTTCTTCATCATGTTGGAATTATTTCCTTTTCTGACAAACTCAACAACTTTCTTTGAGGAAAAAAAATATCATCCAAAACCGTGGACACAAATCTTTTTACACTTGAAAAACAAAGAAAATCTTTATAAAACACTGGTCCTCTTCATTAAGGCTGTCTCCGACCTTCTGCACCAACTAAAATGCGGCACCAATGTAATTACCAAGAAGACGTGAAGCTATTGTCTCCTATGGGGAAGTTAACAAATGGAAGTTTCACACGTTCTGACAGAGAACCTGTTAAGGAATGTGTAAACCGAGGATTCTAGGATATTTTCTCTACTTTTCCACGAACAATCCCTTTAGGGTCTCCTTGGAGAAGTTTTGCAGAGGAATATCCAAATAAAAAGTACCCAAAACTCATGCTTTGATGGAAAAATACAAGTAATTAATCCCAGAAGGATCACTGAATAGGCTTTCTAACAAATCCTCAAAATTCACTAAATGCTTTTTATAATCTGAAGAAATATACTGAACTCCATTAAAAACACATTTTTTAACTCATATTTTCTTATTTTTCAATGAAATTAAGGCTTGACATTTAATTCGAACGTCTGCCAAGCAGACGATTCATATGTATTGCCAAATCTTAACCCTTGTTCTGCTGAATATTCAAATATGCCACACCCACTACCGATTATCAACCAATCACATTACCTGTAGCAAAATATTAGAACAAATTCACAATCTGAATGACAAACAATGTAGATCCTGATCAGATGGCTTCTTCAGAAGCCATCTGATCTGGAACTACATTGTTTCAAACAAAATGCATATCCGGGCTCAGCAGAACAAGGGTTAATAACTTAGAAAAATGTTCCAAAAAATTTAGACTGTCGCCTGCTCCAGGAAGAAAACATTTTATAAGTCTTTCAAATGTATTGTTAGTCCTCTATTTCAACCCAAAGTACCATGCTAAATTACAAAGCAGACACATGTATTTTTTTTTAAATAAAATTGGGCTTGACATTTCAAGTAAATCATCTGTCAGCATGAGAATTCAAGCCCGATTTGCTCTAAAGTAATGACACTTGCAATCAGCATGGTTGGCGATTTTATCCTGCAGAAATCTCTAAAGCAGACCGCATTATATATTTTTTATTTTATTTATTCATTTATTTTTCATTATTTAGTGAAAAATAAAGCTGCTGGACAGACAAATTACATATGTAATGTCAAGCCTTATTTTGGCTTATTGCTCTAAACCATCAGTGTTATTTATTCACCATATTTGCATTATTTGCTGGCTCCCAGCTTGCACATTGTTAATATTGGAAAAACAGGTAACCAGACCCCCCTGACCTTTTAAGGTCAGGGGGTCTGGTTACCTGTTTTTCCAACACTGATAACCTTCAGAATAGGAACCAGCAGATAATGCAAATAAGGTGAATATTCCTTATTAACCTTTACCACTTTCTGGGCTAATTCAGCAGACGACAAACTAATGATTTCTTTTTCTTATTTTTCCCTGAGAACAGGTTTTGACATTTAATGCAATGCAGACAATAATGGAGACAATAGGCATGAGGAAATTGTCTCCAGTGGAGATAATTTGAGTGAAATGTCAAAATCTGTTTCCTGGGAAAATTAAGAGAAATGTTTTAAAATGTCTTCTTCTGATTTTTACCCAGCATGCCTAGTATTTGGTAACAATATCTGTATAGTCTAGCATATAATTCCATAACTTTGGGAATAATAACTACATTTTCAATTAGAAATTATTATATAAAGAGCTTAGACTGGGGTTTCAAAATACAATAGATGTGTGGAATAACAGTCTTATCATGTTTATTGATATTTTGAGGGAAATGGCGAAACATCGGTGAATTTTCATTTTACAAGGGGGGATAAATCATGCAACTCTTGCATTTGCTATCCATCAGTTAGAATGCAGTCTCTGAAAAATGGGCCAGCAATTTTGGTCAACAATTAAAGAGTTTGCTTTCACCCATTTGGTACTGGAAACCCCAAAATGGGTACCTTGGCAGACAGTGCAGGCCAAGATCAGATGCCACTGAACGTGGCGTCTGATCATGGCCTATACTGTTTGCTAAAAGTTCAGCCATTTTCCAAATGAATTTTGAAGAAAACACAACCTGACACCCCTAAATTTTGAAATGGACTCCTGCTATACATAAGGAGGAAGATTCCATTTGGTACAAAAAGGGTTAAAGAAGCAAATTCTTTCCTTAAAGTGTAGTCCTACTCCTTATTGTTTTTGACAGAATTGTCTCCCTTGAAGGATTAGCTCTTCTCCTTCACTAACAGGAAAATCAGAGTTGTTCAACAAAGCCATATGAGATTTATGTGTTGAAGTGAGAGTACCATGGTATAGGCTTCAGGTTGCAAATTTGTTTCCAGTTTCCAACAATAGTTTTATTCTTGACAACCACTATATTAACCCTTTTTGTACCAAATGGATGGCCCCAGTCCATCCGGGCTTGAAGAAATATATGGGCTGCATGCTGCTTCCACGCAAAGCGGAATCCTACCCGCACACAAGTACTGGTAAACCGCTTAGAAGATCTAAGCCTGCCTAGGCAAAGCGGTGCAAGTCGGACCGTCCATGCTTATAAACCTTATTATCCCCACGCTTTTCAAAGAAAAAGTGGGGATAATGTAATTGTCTTCGTCGTCCGTCTGTCTTACCGGACAACTCCTCCCACACTTTTCCAGCTAGAAACTTAAAACTTTGGGAACTGACAGGTCTTTGGTCTGAGGAGTGCATGACACTTTCGGAATTTTGATCCTACCCCTAAGGGCCAGGCCAGGGGGTGGGGTGCCCCGGGGGTAAAATATCAAAGTTTTCAGAACCTGGTCATGTGACATATCAAATCGAACGGCATAATGAGTAGAATACATAACAATCAAAATTTGACCCCTAGGGTCAGGTTTGAGGTCACCAGAGGTCAAAAACTTGGATTTTCACCCCCATAACCCCCTTTTTAACGATTACCGGATAACTCCTCCTACGCCGTTTCAGATAGAAACATGAAACTTTGAGAACTGATAGGTCTTTGGTCTGAGGAGTGCATGACACTTTCGGAATTTTGATCTTAAGATTGGGTGGCAGTTGCAATTGTGAACTTATATAGTGGCGTAACTTTAAAAAAGCGTGGGGATATGCGATGGAGTGCCATCGACTGCGCGATTCTAGTTCAATTTGGTTTCATTGGGCGACAGGGCTTGAGATGTCATTTCATCTCAATGTTGGGTAGAAGTCCCACAAAACTCAAAGCAACATCTCCAAATTGGCCTTTACAGTGTTCACGGGGACGTTAAACCTCAAATCAAACAAACAAATTAATGTACCAAATGGAATCTTCCTCCTTGTATATAGCAGGAGTCCATTTCAAAATTTAGAGGTGTCAGGTTATGTTTTCTTCAAAATTTATTTGGAAAATGGCTGAACTTTTTGCAAACAGTGTAGGCCCTGATCAGACGCCGTGTTCTGCAGCATCTGATCTGGGCCTGCACTGTTTGCCAATTACCCCTTTAGGGATTTCTGACACAAAAAGGGTTAACTATGTTTTTATGTGGCCCTTTCATGGTTAATTTAATTTACACTGAGCCAATCGTTATGACAAACAAGAGCTCCAAGACGGGGCATTATACGACCGTGACAAGTTAATATTTACTGGACTGCAACCTTTGAACAATATGCACTGCCCCATATCATGGTTAAACTATATACAAAATTTCAGCTTGATCGGATCTAAACTGGAGGAGGAGTTAGCCGGAAACAAAATGTTTACAGAAATTTCAAAGGCGCTTAACTCTATAAACCTTTGGTGAACCACACCCTTGAAACAATATGCGCTGCAGCACATCATAATCAAACTTAATATCCAGTTAAGCTTGACTGAATGTCACCTACAGGAGAAGTTAACCACAAAAAAAAAATTTACAGAAAGTTTCAAAGGGGCATACCCTACCCTTGAAACAATAAGCACTGCTCCACACCTTATGATAACATACCCGTGCGACATAGTGTAGTTTTACATCTCCAAAATGGTTACTTTTCTGATGAAAATCCATGATATTTTTCTTATTTATACTGCAAACATAGGTTGTGGGTGCTCGTTAGAACCGCCTCATTGAGGCGGTTCTAACGAGTAGCCACAACCTATATCTTGGAGCAGAAATAAGAAAAACAAGAGGCCCATGGGCCACTACACTCACCAGAGGTCATGTGGTTTATACCATATACAGGCAAGGTGCCCATCTTGGTCATGTGACAACAATACCACGAATAATGTTTAACTGCCTCACCCCCATTTAGGCTTTTCATGTAATTTGGTGTCAATCAGCACAGCTCTTTTACTGGAGATGAAGATAAAAATACTGAATCTGAGCCATCCAAGACAAAGGTCAGTAATGACCTTGACCTTTGGAATTGATAAACTTCCATTCAGCTAACTACAAATATCATTTTTGATGTCACAGCCTACCAGGCAATCAGAAATATCCACTACTTTGCCATTTTTCCATACAAATGTCTAAGTGACCAAATTTGACCGTGACGTAAAACAGGTCAAGGTCAACCAAAAGTCATCATTTGAACAAATTTGGTAGGGCCAGAGACCCTGATGCTGCATACCAAGTTTCAAAATCATCTGCCATTCGGTTCTTGAGAAGATTTTTAAAGGTTTTTACCATATATGGGCATGGCAGCCCATATTGGTCATGTGACCCAGTCCTCCTGAACAAACTTTCGTTCCCTCTTCCCATCGAGGCTCCACATGTAATTTGGTTTCAACTGGCCAAGAAGTTTAAGTGAAGAAGGAAATAAAAATTCTGAATCTGAGCCATCCTGGACAAAGGCCGGTAAATGACCTTGACCTTTGAAACTGATAAACTTCCATTCAGCTGATTGAAAATACCATTTCTGATGCCGCTAGCTAACATACAATCAGAAAAATCCACTGTTTTGCCATTTTTCCATATAAACGTCTAAGTGACCAAATTTGACCTTGACGTTAAACAGGTCAAGGTCAACCAAAGGTCATCATTTGAACAAACTTGGTAGGGCCAGAGTCCTCGATAATGCATACCAAGTTTCAAGATCATCGGACATTCTGTTCTTGAGAAGAAGATTTTTAAAGGTTTTTACTATATATGGGCATGGCAGCCATATAGTGCATGTGACCCAGTCCTCACGAACAAACTTTCGTTCCCTCATTCCATAGAGGCTCCACATGTAATTTGTTTTCAATTGGCCGAGTAGTTTAAGTGAAGAAAAAGATAAAAATACTGAATCTGAGGCGTCCTGGACAAAGGTGGGTAAATGACCTTGACCTTTGAAACTGATAATCTTCCATTCAGCTGATTGCAAATACCTTTCTGATGCCACTAGCTAACATACAATCAGAAAAATCCACTGTTTTGCCCATCACGGAAACACGCCTTTATAATTTCGACCCCCTTGAACCCCACTTTTATATAGTAAAGCTGGGGTTTCCGGGGTATACCTTATTTTTCTTATTTCTGCTCTAAAAGAAATGGCGGTTCTAACGAGTACCCACAATCTATATTTTAGAGCAGAAATAAGAAAAAATATTACAATTTTTAATCATAAAATTTTGATTTTTTCGGCGATAAATGTGGCAATGTATTTGTATAGGTGTGTATGCGTAATGCATTTTTCCATACAAATGTCTAAGTGACCAAATTTGACCTTGACAGGTCAAAGTCAACCAAAGGTCATCATTTGAACAAACTTGGTAGGGCCCAAGTCCCTGATGCTGCATACTAAGTTTCAAGATCATCGGCTATGTGGTTCTTGAGAGGAAGATTTTTAAAGGTGTTTACCATAAATGGGCATGGCGGCCATATTGGTCATGTGACCCAGTCCTCCTGAACAAACTTTCGTTCCCTCTTCCCATCGAGGCTCCACATGTAATTTGGTTTCAATTGGCCAAGTAGTTTCAGAGGAGATGTTGTTTGAAAATCTTGACAGCGCAGACGACGAACGACAGACCAATGCCTATACTGTAACCTCCCCCAGAGCCTTCAACTCACCGCTATTTTGACTTTTCTCCATATAAAAGTCGCTGTGACCAAATTTGATTTTGCCGTAAATTGGGTCAAGGTTGTCCGAGGGTCATCATTTTAGCAAACTATGACAACGCAGACAACGAACGACGGACCAATGCCTATACTATAACCTCCCCCAGAGCCTTCAACTCACCGCTATTTTGACTTTTCTCCATATAAAAGTCTCTGTTACCAAATTTGATTTTGCCGTAAATTGGGTCAAGGTTGTCCGAGGGTCATCATTTTAGCAAACTATGACAACGCAGACAACGAACGACGGACCAATGCCTATACTATAACCTCCCCCAGAGCCTTCAACTCACCGCTATTTTGACTTTTCTCCATATAAAAGTCTCTGTTACCAAATTTGATTTTGCCGTAAATTGGGTCAAGGTTGTCCGAGGGTCATCATTTTAGCAAACTATGATGCCCCCCACCCCCCCCTCCCCCCCCCCCCCCCCAGTCCCCAATCCCACATACCAAGTTTCATTACAATCGGCCCACTGGATCAGGAGGAGAAGATTTTTTAAGGGTGTTTACCTTATATGGGCATAGTGGTCATCTTGGTCATGTGACCAAACTCAAATTAATTAAATTTCATTACCTTGTTCTAAAAAGTTTTCGTTGCAAATGGCCTAGTGGTTTCAGTGAAAAACAAATTTGTAATTTTCATATCTGAATGACCTTGGGGCAAGGTCAGGGAATAACCTTGACCTTGAAAACTAGTGTAGTTTCACTAGGACATTTTGCCTACTGCATTTAATAATGTTCAGGTCACAGGCTGCAATGGTTTAAAAAATTTATGCTGTTTTGACTAATTCTAATACATAAGTCTATGTAACAAAATTTGACCTTGGCGTAAAATGGGTCAAGGTCATCGGAGGGTCATCATTTTAGCAAACTATGATTGGGCCAAGTCCCCTATGCTACATACCAAGTTTCATCACAATCTGCCCACTGTTCAGGAGAAGAAGATTTCTTAAGGGTTTTTACCTTATATGGGCATGGAGGCCAGCTTGGTCATGTGACCTGGACCCTGTGAGCAAACTTTTGTTCACCCATCCACATAAAATTTGACTTCAATCGGCCCAGCAGTTTTGGAGGAGAAGTCATTTGAAAATGTTGACGCTGACGCGGACGACGGACAGCGGACCACTGCCTATACTATAAGCTCCCCCGGAGCCTTCGGCTCTGGTGAGCTAATAATGTATACCCCTATAAACCCCAGTTTTATCCCTATGAAGCGGGGTTTAGGGGGGTGTTCATTTCACGGACTTGTTAATGTGATGTAACGGTTAAGTTTCAGCTTGATTGGATCTAAATTGTAGGAGGAGTTAGCCACAAACAAAATGTGTACAGAAATTTGCAAAGGGGCATAACTGTATCAATATTTGGTGAACCATAACATCGAAACAATACTGCGCTGCTCCACATTGTGATCTAACTATATATCAAGTTTCAGCTGGATCGAATGTCAACTGTAGGAGAAGTTAGCCAGACACAAAATGTTCATAGAAATTTTCAAAGTGGTACAACTGTTAATATTTGGTGAATCATAACCTTGAAACACAATATGCACTCCTCCACACCATGGTCTAGATTCAGCTTGACTGGATCTGAATTGCAGGCAGATTGTTAGTCAGGAACAAAATGTTTACAGAATTTTTCAAAGGGGCATAATTTTGCTGAACTCTGTGGCATAACTATTAACCCTTGTCCTGCTGAGCCCGGATATGCCTGACTTTCCAAACAATGAAGATCCAGATCAGATGGCTTCTGACGAAGCCATCTGATCAGGATCTACATTGTTTGCCATTCAGACTGTGAATGTGTTGCAATAATTTGCATCAAGTAATCTGATTGGTTGATAATCGGTAGTGGGTGTGGCATATATGAATATTGAGCATGACAAGGGTTAATATCTGGTGGAAGTTTACCGTGTAACTTTACGTGTTACCGCACACAATAGTCTTACTATCTACCAAGTTTCAGCTGTGATCCAATGAAAACTGTAGAAGGTATCCGGATATAAAAATGTTTACAGAAATTTTCAAAGGGGCATGACTCTGTTAATATTTGGTGGCCTGTAAACCTCAAAACTTTACACACCACTCCACATCATAGTCTTACTATCTACCAAGTTTCAGCTTGATCAAAAAGTTTACAGTTTAGTTTACAGTCTAGTTTACAGTCTAGTTTACAGTCTAGTTTACAGTCTAGTTTACAGTCTAGTTTTTATATCCCATTTTGAAAAAACGGTAATATTATGTTACGAGGTTGGATAGACAGACGGATGGGCGCCAACCCCATAACATAATACGACCGTTTTTTCAACGAGCGTATGAAGACCAGAGTACCAAAAGGAAAAAAGGAAATGTCATTCTGTTAAAGCACTTGGCACCTCCCATATGACAGAAACGAGGCTCTATCCCTTGGCAGTGAGACAGACTTAACCCTTATCTTGCTGTTCACGACAAACCCTATCTTTGCAAACAGTGTAGATCCAGATCAGATGGCTTCTTCAGAAGCCATCTGATCAGGATCTACACTGTTTGGCATTCAGTTTATGAATTTGTAGCAAGAAATTACATCAAGTAATTTGATTGGTTAATAGACAGAAATGGGTGGGGCTTAAATGAATATTCAGCAAGATAAGGGTTAATGTTAAAGTGTCAGCACTCTTAACCCTAAACTATAGGGGCATATGCATCATCATCTGGAGCAACAGAAGATATAGAATCCGGGAATTAACCCTTCTCTTAATGAATATGCATTTAAGCCACACCCATTTCTGTCCATCAACCAATCAAATTACTTGGTGTAATTTATTGCTACAAATTCATAAAATGAATGCCAAACAGTGTAGATCCTGATCAGATGGCTTCTTCAGAAGCCAGATGGCTTCTTCAGAAGCCATCTTATCTGGATCTATACTGTTTGCAAAGATAGGGGTTGTCGTGAACAGCAAGATAAGGGTTAACCCTTTTTGTACCAAATGTAATATAGCAGGAGTCCATTTCACAATTTGGGGGTGTCAGATTGTGTTTTCTTCCAAATTTATTTGGAAAATGCCTGAACCTTTTGCAAACAGTTTAGGCCCTGATTGCGGCGTCTGATCTGGTCTTGCACTGTTTGTCAATTACCTGTTTTGGGTTTCCAGTACAAAATGGGTAATAACCCGACCACCGACATACCGGCCCCCGCCCTTTGGGGCTTGAAGAAATAAATGGGCTGCATGATGCTTCCACGCATAGCTGAATCTGACCGCACACCGTCACCTTAGTGCAAAAACGGGTTAACTGACATTTTTTCACAAAATCACTTTTTTTGATAAAATGGTGTACTATATCATGATACATGTATAAAAGAATTATTTCAGTTGACCTTAAATGGGAAATTGTATTTTTTGCAAAAAAGCAAAAAAGGTTATCTACAAGCTAATATTTTTTTGGTGCAAAAACGGGATAAGTACACTTATCCTCTTTTTGCACCAAGTTATTTCTATATAGCAATACAAAATACTTGGTGCAAAAACAGTACAGGCATTAATAAGCCCTACTTTTAAAGCTCTTTTTTTAAACTATCTTAAAATACAACATTCTTTTAAACATAATCAAATATTTGTAACTGATGTGTTTTAATTTGAAACCCTGTCACTATGATAATGAAATATTTTGGTGCGAAGAGCGCGAACTAGGAAGGTTGCTGGGGACAAAATAACAAAACACATCTAAGAATGGGGGTCTGGGGCTCCTCCCCCAATGGTGGTTAAGGGAACGGTGCCCCTTATGGGGGACCAGGGGACAAAGCCAACCCCCACCCCCGGGCGAACACGAAAAATAGAACAATTAACGAGTTTTTTTACTCTTTTTTTTTTCCTTTAACTAGCTCATACTTGCGGATCCAATGTGTACGCACATACGTACATTGAAGCTACGCCCCTGGGAGCTATAGCACTTTAAATTTAATGTCATTATAAAATGCAAAAAAACTGTTGTCATCAACAGAATCAATTCAACAAATATTATTCAAAGGTAAAACTTGATATTATATTCAGTAAGACAGAATGGATGTGAAAATTCTTGAATCCCTAAAAAAGATAAACCCTCCAAGCACTAAGCATATTTAGCAGACAGCGTTTTCAAAGTGTTTTTTTTTTTTCAGGGGTGTTAGGTTGAGTAAGTTTCAGAAATTCATTCAGAAAATAGTTGAAGTTTCTGCAAACAGTGAAGGCCCAATTTAAATCTGATGCCATTCTGTGGCATCTGATCTGGGCCTGCAACGTTTGCCAATTAACAATAATAATAATAATAATGGACCTTATTTATAGAAGGTAACACATTTAGTACTAGTACTAATCTTCCATGTGGCCCTCTTTTCCCGGTTAGGAACCAGTACTAAGCAATGTGGATAAAGTTTCTTGCTCAAGAAAAAAAACACGTGGCTCTTGCGAGGATCGAACCGGGTACCTCTCGATCTCAAATCCGATGCCATACCACTGCACCACAGCGCTCCACAAACAACCGTTTGGGGTTTCCCATTTAAAATGGGATAATCCATTAATGACATGTAGAATCTTCCACCTATGACGTGGGCAATGTCTATTATATTTAGCCCTTTTCAAGTTAGCCATGCCCATTTCTGACTTTGAACCAATGAGATTACTTGATGTAATTTATTGCTGCAAATTCAAAAACTGAATGTCAAACAGTGTGGATCCTGATCAGATGGCAGAAGCCATCTGATCAGGATCTACACTGCTTGCAAAGGTAGGGGTTGTCGTGAAAAGCAGGATAAGGGTTAAGGGGTATCTGTTTAATTATCCCCTTGAAAGAAAGTTGCAATGGGAATATAGCACCGCTGCCATGTGTCCCGTGTTTGTGTGTCTGGAACCTTGTGAACAGGATAGAAGACAAAGCTTTTATAATAGAAGCAGTCGATGCAACATGTAGGTCAGAGCTATCTACATGTATAGAGTCTGGTCAGAAATTGTGTGCTCGGTTTTGGCAAACACCGAATACCAAGATCAGATTGTGACGCAGGATGTGGCATCTACTCAGCCGGCTGCTCAGGGAATACACTGTTTGCTTAAATACAAGGGTTAAACCAATGCCAGGTTGCTGCCATCATGAAAGTAATGTTACTCTTCACACTTCTGCTTAGAGCTTAAATTTTAAAACCTAGAGCAACACTTTTATAGGTCATATCGTTATTAGACATACAGCATAGACGCAGATTGGGTAGACTGTACGGATAGTATAGACTGTCTGATCAGGATCGGCACTGTTTGCCTTACATACAGCAACATTTTAGAACATGATTCAGGCCTGTACACATACTCTGAAAAAGGGAGGAGGGGTGCGAATTTTGAGTGTTTTGCAGAGGGTGAAATACTGCATGAATCTGAGATAATTTAAAAATAAAAAGAGGGGAGGGTGCGTTAACACCCCTTCCCACTCTGTGTACGTACCTGCATCAACAGGTATAATGATTTGTTTGTTTGATTGTATTGGAGTTTAACAGCCCAGGCAACACTATTTAGGTCATTTTTGAGCAGGTCAGTTCACTGACCCACACTTTTTCTGGGCAGGCGAATACGTAAGGGGATAACCAGTACAGTGCACATTCTTTCGCAAGAAACAGATAACTGCCCTTCTCGAATCAGCAGAAGGGACTGGTAGAATGAACTAGCCATTACGATAACACATTCGTGCGAAATAGTGCATTCTTTCATATCTCCAAAATGGTGAAATTTCTCATGAAAAATAGTGATATTTTTCTTATTTTTACTCCAAACATATGTTGTTGGTGCTTGTTAGAACCGCCTCATTGAGGCGGTTCTAACGAGTACCCACAACCTATGTCTTGGAGCAGAAATAAGAAAAATAATGTATACTCCCATAAACCCCAGTTTTCTCTATATAAAGTGGGGTTTAGGGGGTCTTCATTTCACAGACTCGTTCCCGTGATGGCTATTTTGTTTAAACCTTGCCGCTGAAGGGGCTCTGTTATTCAGTAGCTGGGATGCAGTAGCGAGGAGGAACAATAACAATGTAGATTCTGATCTGCAGATGACATCGACTGATCTACACTGTTTGGAAAGGAGCAGTAAAATGTTATACATGTAATAACTTTTCCAGCACATATTTTCCTGCATATGAGGTTAAGTATTATCAATGAAATGTTGATAATTCAGAAAGGTGAATCTTTTGTGCTGGTTGAATATATGTGTATACAGAAGGGTAAATAAACACATTAACAAATGATAAGTAAATAATTTTGAAAACCTTTAAGGAAAATGCTACAAGTGTAACAACAAGAAGGTCATTTTTTTTTTGCAGACAAAAATTGTACTGAATACTTTTCTTATAACGAAGCCTTTTAATGAGTACCCACAATCTACGTCATAATGTAGTTTTCCTGTTGCTTGCTATTGTCCGCGTGACTATCACTGACCATGTACAAAACCTAGACACCAGTTATTTACAGTAGTGTTTAGTCTTCACCCTGTGACATCAGAGCTCTGTAAAAAGTAAAATCTCGACTGGGCTTGTGAACGAGGTATTGACTTATCAATGGACCCAAAGAAAATCTGGACTTGGCTCGTGTACGAGGTATTCGCTTATCAATCGACCCAAAGATACTAAGCACAGAAGCTTCCCGCCTGCTATTTACACAAGTACTGGTAAACCGCTTAGAGGATCTCAGCCTGCCCTGGCAAAGCACTGCAAGTCGGACTGCCCATGCTTATAAATAAACCCTATTGGTTTCATAGGGCGACAGGGCTTGAGATGGCATTTCATCTCAATGTCGGGTAAGTCCCACAAAATTGGAAGCAACGTCTCTAAAAGGACCTATACAGTGCTGACGGGGATGTTAAACCTCAAATCAAACAAACAAGTGACATTGCTTCCAATTTTGTGGAACTTTTGCCTAACATTGTGATGACAAACCCTGCCGCCCAATAAAACCAATAGAGTTGACACGCATGGACAGTCTGACTCGCACTACTTTGTCTTGGTAGGCTTAGATCCTCTAAGCAGTTTACCAGTACTCATGTGCAGGCAGTTCCAGCTCTGCATGGAAGCTTCATGCAGCCCAATCTATTCTCCATGCGCCAAAGGACAGGGGCCTATCTAAGCTTGTTGCTTAAGAAATAAATATAAATGGCCATAGTAGGAAACTAGACTGCTCTTTTTTCTGCTGCTTTTGAATGATTTGAAGTTAAATGAAAACCTTTACATGATGCATTATGAATTGCTCAAGTGCATCACATTTCCAAAAACAACATTGAAAATCCGACTTGACAAAGTAAAAAGTTGAGATTACATGGATATTCATCAATTTATTTATAAAGGTACTGGGAAAGGTAGGACACTATGGACTTTACTTTTTGCTGACCATAAGCCTCTTTCTAAAATAAAGTCATTAAATTAAATATTATCTTTATATTATTAGTGCATTAATTGTTTTACACAACAAAAATTGGTGCAAAAACAGAATATGTGCTTTTATCCTCTTTTTGCACCAAACATATAGTGTGCTAGAATATGATAAGGGCACTTGTCCTGTTTTTGCACCAAAAACTTCAGAAGCCATTTCAGGTTAAATGCTTTTTTTTTCAATTTATTCTTTTATTTTCAAAGTTGAAACTTTGTTACTTATACAGTTGAGTAATAACATATTGTCAATGCTTTTATTCCTAAAATGGTTTGCTTTTCCCAAAAGGTACAAATAATGGAACGTTTTTTCTCCGTCCTGTAAATTTTGAAAAATGCAGATAACCCGTTTTTGCACCAAGGTGACGACACGAGTACTGGTAAACCGCTTAGAGGATCTAAGCCTGCCCAGGCAAAGCGAGTCAGACCGTCCATGCTTATAAACCCTATTGGATTCATTGGGCAACAGGGCTTGAGATGTCATTTCATCTCAGTGTCGGGTAAAAGTCCCACAAAATTTGAAGCAACGTCTCCAAACTGACCTTTATAGTGTTGACAGGGATGTTCAACATCAAATCAAACCGACATACCGAGGACTCTCGTTAGAACAACAGCATTAATTTTGGTCCCTAACATTTTGCCATTATAAAGAATTTGTGGCTATAACCAGAGATTCAACTTCGGTGAAGTTGATGTCGCACCTGCTCCCCACCTGCCCCACACAAAAAAAAGTTTATTTAAGGCAGAAGAAATGAATATAGGGCTTTGAGAAGAATCCATAGCCTATATATGTGAGGTAAAAAACTGACAAAGTTCACAATGTGGAAAAAGTGATAAAAATTGATCCAAAGATAAAGTCAAAACCACATGCACATCCTCATACCATAGCAAAAACACACACAAAGTTTTAAAATGATCAATATAAAACTGTAGGAGGAGTTGCGATGACAAGAGGTACCTATTGGCTAAGTTCACAATATGCAAAAAGTGAAAAAAAAATGACTAAGTTCACAATGTGCAAAAAGTGAGAAAAATAAATTCGAAGATTAAGTCCAAACCACATGCGCATCCTCATACCATGCCGAAAGCACATACAAATTTTCCAAATGATTGGTATAAAAGTGTAGGAGGAGTTGCGATGACAAGAGGTACCAACCCAATACCAATTGAAGGGTACCCAATACCAATTGAAGGTTAAAAATGACTAAGTTCACAATCTGGAAAAAGTGACAAAAATTGATTCGAAGATTAAGTCCAAACCATATGCGCATCCTCATACAAAAGGGAAAGCACATGCAAAGTTTCCAAATGATCAGTATAAAAGTGTAAGAGGAGTTGCGATGACAAGAGGTACGTATCGCATACCTAAAAATGACTAAGTTCACAATATGGAAAAAGTGACGAAAATTGATTCGAATGTTAAGTCCAAACCACATGCGCATCCTCATACCATGCCGAGAGCACATACAAATTTTCCAAATGATTGGTATAAAAGTGTAGGAGGAGTTGCGATGACAAGAGGTACCAACCCAATACCAATTGAAGGTTAAAAATGACTAAGTTCACAATCTGGAAAAAGTGACAAAAATTGATTCGAAGATTAAGTCCAAACCATATGCGCATCCTCATACCAAGGAGAAAGCACATGCAAAGTTTCCAAATGATCAGTATAAAAGTGTAAGAGGAGTTGCGATGACAAGAGGTACGTATCGCATACCTAAAAATGACTAAGTTCACAATCTGGAAAAAGTGACAAAAATTGATTCGAAGATTAAGTCCAAACCATATGCGCATCCTCATACCAAGGGGAAAGCACATGCAAAGTTTCCAAATGATCAGTATAAAAGTGTAAGAGGAGTTGCGATGACAAGAGGTACGTATCGCATACCTCAATATGACTAAGTTCACAATATGGAAAAAGTGACAAAAATTGATTCGAAGATTAAGTCCAAACCACATGCGCATCCTCATACCATGGCGAAAGCACATGCAAAGTTTCCAAATGATCGGTCTAAAAGTGTAGGAGGAGTTGCGATGACAAGACATCCAGTGTAAAATGTTGACGGAATGACGGACGGACGTTCTCACGAACGTATACCTAAGTGGCTAGGCGTCGGCATATTGACTACTTAAGCGGCAAATTCTCTTAAGCGGCAAGCCACCTAAGAGCAAATTTTTGCCACTTAAGTACCCAAATAACGGAATAAACCGCATTTGGACTCACGAATATATACTTAAGTGTCAAACTGTCCAAATTTTTTGCCCCCTAAATGTCGTTTCGTTGGTGCGGACAGACCACCGGACGGACAGACGGACGGAAACTTGCACGCCTATGTCTTCCTGCTAAAGCAGGTGCGACAAAAAGGACCTTTTTTGCTTAAGTACTCCAATAAACTTTGTTGGAATTGCCACGGTGAGGCGATTCTAACAAATATCCATAACTAAGTACTATGGATCACAGACCATGCCTTTATTATTTACTTTCTGTTGAGAGTAAAAACAAACATCAAATCGGTCTTGATCCACATTTCACTGTCTCCAGCCCACTTCACCTGCAACGTATTTATCCTAAGTATGCAGACACCTCAACTCCTTACCAAACTTGTTCTACAGTTTGAACCAGTAAAACTTACTACCAAGGAGCTTATGAGTGTGATGAGCTCTTGCTACTACCCAATAATGTGTCTGAAAATAGCGGGATGAGTGGCAAACAGTGTAGACCCTGATGAGACGCCGCATTCTGCGGCGTCTCATCTGGGTCTACACAGTTTGCTCAGGGCTGTCAGTTCGAATATATACGGTAGTTACGGTATCCTTGAAGTTTTGTCTTCCTAAAGTCTGACTGAGGCTAAGTTCAGTACACTAAAAGATCCATTTTGCTGAAAGCCTTTGTCCAATCAGGCAATAAAATGTGGACAGTTCTTAAATAAACTGACAAACTGGTCAATAAAGACAATGGAACCGGACAATAAAAATCACTAATGCATTGTCCTTCCTTGACAGACACGATAGAAGTGCTGTCTGGTTCTATAATGCCCGTCTGTTTCTTTGTTTTGTTTGTAGTTTTACCATCCAGTCAACACTATTTAGATCATAGCATGCTGCCTACCCCGGCAGTTACTGAACCCACTAGTCAAGACGCTCATCCCACTAGCTACTGAGGCTGGCATTTCAAGACCTGCTGGTGATCACAGGGTTTTGTTTGGTGTAGTTTCCACAGCCCTTTCAACGTGCCCAATTCAGAAACCCAGTGATGGACAATTGTTTGTTTTTGTTTTGTTTGATTATAAGTCTTTTTGGAGACGTTGCTTCCAAACTAGTAAGAAAAGGTCATACAATTTTGTGAGACTTTTACCCGATCTTGAGATGGAATGACATCTCAAGCCCTATCGCACAAAGAAACCAATAGGGTTTATTAGCATGGACAGTTCAACTTGCAATGCTTTGCCTGGGCAGGCTTAGATCCTCTAAGCCTTTTACCAGTACTCATGTGCGGTCAGTTTTAGCTCTTGTGGAAGCATCATGCAGACCATCAATTTCTTCAAGTCCCAATGGACGGGGGCCACCAGTGACGGACAAATGATGTTTGTTTGTCTGCTTTCGAGTTTAACAGCCCAGTCAACACTATTCATTGAGTTTAACAGCCCAGTCAACACTATTTAGATCATTTTTGAGCCAGTCAGTTTACCTATCCACACTTTTCCTGGGCAGGATTATATGTAAGCTGTTAACCAGTACAGTGCAAATTCTTTCGCCAGAAACGGGCAACTGCCCTTCTTGAATCAGCAGAAGGGAGAGAGTGACTGTAGAAAAGATTTCATGATCAATCTCCACAAAAGAATGTTACCTCAACAGGTATTGTACCCATGTCCTCTTGATCAGATCCGCATCCAACTGAGCTACTGAGGCTGGCGTTCTAGAGACTTGTATGTGATCCTTATCAAACTTTTTTTGGGGGTTTTACGGCCCTTTCAAGATTATTTCACTCATATCGAGTCGATCGTTAGTCAGGTGGATGAAAACCGGAGTACCCGGAGAAAAACCACCTGACCTTCCGTTGCAGAACTTGGCGTCTCACATATGACCCGAGTGAGGCTCGAACCAGTGGTGAGACACCTAATGATCAAGAGTCAGCGCTCTTAACCACTAGGCCATGGAGGCCCTGTCTTATCAAACTTGTGGTAATGTCTAAGGCATGTTGTATGGATTTCATACACATTTTGCAGAACTGATACAAACTTCCTAGAAACTTGTACTGGATGCAATAATGCCATAAACATTCTAAATACCGTAGCCTTGTTGTGTGGCAGCATTAAAACAGTTATGACAAAAATATTTGACACAACTTGAGGACATCCATTTATCTTGTTGTGTATACTCATGACTCTCATTGTTTTGTTCACAAGAGCTCCGCAATCTGGGCATCGTTGTGTGTGTGAATTCGGGTTTAAATTCGCTTTCAACAATTTTTCAGTCATATCACGATGGTGTCTGGTTGCAACAGGGAGCTCAATGCTCACTTTTATAGTGCTGTCTCACTGAAGTATCATGTCCCTGACACATTCCATGATACAACACCCAGTCACATTATCCTGACACTGGGTTAACCAGTCCTAGCTCTACCCCGTAAATCTGAGTGGCAAGCGAGGAGCAGCTAGTACCATTCTTAAAGACTTTGGTATGTCGCAGCTCGGGATCGAACCCGTGACCTCCCGTTCCCTGGAGGGGACACTCTACCAACTGAGCTATCGGGGCCGGTGATCTGGCATCAGCCCAAGCGAGTAATAAGATGTGGCACATATACCAACTCTTGTATGTAACCTCAACATCATGGTCTATCTATAAATCAAGTTTTTTTATAGTTTTATGGCCCTTTTAACCCTTATCTTGCTGTTCACGACAACCCCTATCTTTGCAAACAGTGTAGATCCAGATCAGATGGCTTCTGAAGAAGCCATCTGATCAGGATCTACACTGTTTGGCGTTCAGTTTATGAATTTGTAGCAATAAATTACATCAAGTAATTTGATTGGTTGATAGAGAGAAATGGGTGTGGCTTAAATGAATGTTCAGCAAGATAAGGGTTAAGACTCTTGTATGAGACAGTGTTTGTGGAATGTAACCTCAAAACAATACATACTACTCCACATCATGGTCTATCTATAATTCAATTTTTTTTTTGTTTTAGTTTTATGGCCCTTTTAGGATTATTTCACTCATATCAAGCCAATAGTTAATCAGAAGTGGTCGAAAAGTGGAGTACCCTGAGAAAAACCACCTGACCTTCCGATGCATAACTTGGCCTCTCAGATGTGATCCTAGCCAGGCTTGAACCCTGAGTGGTGAGAGACCTAATGATAAAGAGTCAGCGCCACGGTGGCCCGTTAAAATCAAGTTTAAGTTTGATCAAATGTAAATTGGAGGACAAGTTAGCCGGAAACAAAAAATTTACATCGAGACAGACAAGCCAATGAACAGATGACAAACCCCCGTTTTTCAATGGGTGTATAACAAGAGCTGTCATCCTGATTATGTCATAGGCAAAGGTGGGAATATTGCAAAATAAATCTTTGGACCTTTACCAATCATCATGCTAATTCTGATCTAAATTCTTCATATGGTTTTGAAAATATGAGGTCTTAAAAACTTTTCCATAAAAGTCTATGAGGTCATGGGCATGGACAAGTGTACTGCTGAATAAAACTTTGGGCCGATATATCTATCCATCACGAAAACACGCCTATATAATTTTGACCCCCTTGAACCCCACATCTATACAGTAAAACTGGGGTTTACAGGGGTAAACCTTATTTTTCTTATTTCTACTCTAAAATATTGATTGTGGGTACTCCTTAGAACCGCGTCAATGAGGTGGTTATAACAAGTACCAACAATCTATATTTTGAGCAGAAATAAGAAAAACAAGAGGGCCCAGAGGGTCCTGAATCGCTCACCTGAGAATAAGTGTCTCCAGTACATTCTAGGCCCAAGGGCTATAATTGGAACAAACTTGGTAATGGTCCACTAGATGAAGCTTCATACCAAATATCAAAGACCTGGGCCTTCTGGTTTCAGACAAGAAGATTTTTAAAGGTATTCCCTATATAAGCCTATGAAAAACCAAAGGGTCCCGGGGTGGGGGCATTTTTTGGCCCCAAGGCTATAATTTGAACAATCTTGAAAGAGGTCCACTAGATGAAGCTTCACACCAGATACCAAAGATCTGGGCCTTGCGGTTTCAGAGTAGAAGATTTTTAAAGATTTTCCCTGTATAAGCCAATGTAAAACCAAAGGCCCCCAAGGCGGGGGCATTTTTGGTCCAAAGGCTATAATTTGAACAATCTTAGTAGAGGTCCACCAGGTAAAGCTTCACACAAAATATTAAAGACGTGGGCCTTGTGGTTTCAGAGAAGAAGAATTTTTAATGATTTTCCCTATATAAGCCTATGTAAAACCATAGGCCCCCGGGGCGGGGGCATTTAGGCCCCCAGGGCTATAATTTGAACAATATTGGTAGAGGTCCACTAGATGAAGCTTCACACCAAATATCAAAGATCTGGGCCTTGCGGTTTCAGAGAAGAATATTTTTAAAGATTTTCCCCGTATAAGCCAATGTAAAACCAAAGGCCACCGGGGCGGGGGCATTTTTGGCCCCAAGGCTATAATATGAACAATCTTCGTAGAGGTCCACTAGGTAAAGCTTCACACCAAATATTAAAGACCTGGGCCTTGTGGTTTCAGAGAAGAAGATTTTTTAATGATTTTCCCTATATAAGCCTATGTAAAACCATAGGCTCCGGGGGCGGGGGCATTTTGGCCCCCAAGGCTATAATTTGAACAATCTTGCAAGAGGTCCATTAGATGAAGCTTCAGATCAAATATCAAAGATCTGGGCCTTGAGGTTTCAGAGAAGAAGATTTTTAAAGATTTTTCCTGTATAAGCCTATGTAAAACCAAAGCCCCCTGAGCGGGGGCATTTTTGGTCCCAAGGCTATAATTTGAACAATCTTAGTAGAGGTCCACCAGGTAAAGCTTCACACCAAATATTAAAGACCTGGGCCTTGTGGTTTCAGAGAAGATTTTTAATGATTTTCCCTATATAAGCCTATTTAAAACCAAAGGCCCCCGGGGCGGGGGCATTTTGGCCCCCAGGGCTATAATTTGAACAATCTTAGTAGAGGTCCACTAGATGAAGCTTCATACCAAATATCGAAGACCTGGGCCTTGCGGTTTCAGAGAAGAAGATTTTTAAAGTTTTTGTTTAAAAAATCTATTTTTAGCTCCTGTGACCTAGATGTGCAATGGACCGGAACCATTTGAACAACTTTGAAAGGGGACCACCTAAGGATCATTTCTGTGAAGTTTGGTCAAAATCCGATCAGTGGTTTAGGAGGAGATGTCATTTGACGAAAAAGTTTACGCACACACGCACTGACGACGGACGACGGCCGAAAAGTGATCACAAAAGCTCACCTTGTCACTACGTGACAGGTGAGCTAAAAATAACAAAATTTGTCATCTTAAAATTTTAAGTTTTTTTTGCGATAAAGGTTACAATGTATTTGTATAGGCGTGTTTTCGTAACATTGGTGAAATGATTGTCTCTGAGTGTTGGCTGGGAAAATGGTTCTAATCAGGAACTTACGTATTTGCCCTAATTACCGCACATGCTCATGTAAGCGCACACCAAAGCTATTTTTGGAAAGGAAATGCATAAGCGAACAGTTTACAGTAACCTCCCCTTGAAGCTCTCACAGTAAATCTATTAAAACTTTGTGTTATTTTTTCAACAGTGAAGGCAATGCTTAAGTATCCTTTTCTGTCCAATTAAATATCAGTATGCATCATCTCGGAAGCTACTGTTTTCGTATCAAGTGTGGGCTAATTAGGTAGATTTTTCACCGCGATTTTTTGACACAATTTCGAAAAAACTAAGGGCATGGTGTGGTAATAAGGGCGAATACGGTACACAATTACCCATTGTATACTGGTGGAGTCTTCCAATGCTATATGTTGAACAAGTCAATTTGTCATAAAAGGTGTTTCAGGCCTATCTTTTGTTTTTATTCTATTTTTGACGGTAAATTTTTAGCAAATGGTGCAAGCCCTGATCAGATGTTTGTCAAGGTATCCCTTTAGGGGTTTCCCATATGCAGATTAGACGCCATGTGCTGTGGCATCTGATCTTGGTCTACACTGTTCACCAATGATCAAGTACACCAGCCCAATCTAGACTTTACAGATAACCAACGCTTTTACGCTGACACCACAGGGAGAAGAATCCATATCTGAATTTCTGCAGCCTCCATACCTGTTTCAAGGGAAGTAATACAAATTAGTTCTGACTGAAGCTCTTGTCTAGAGTTCTGTGTAATAGTTGGTGCTTTTTGCAAGGGACATAATTCAAACAAGCTTGTAGAAAAAGAAACATCAGAGTCAATTACAAATCAAAATTTGTTTGTGTTTGAATTGCCCGTCAACACTATTTAGGTCATTTTGGAGATGTTGCTTCAAATTTTGTGGGACTTTTACCCAACACTGAGGTGAAATGACATCTCAATGAAATGCATTGGACAATCCGAATGACACCGCTTTGCCTGGTCAGGCTTAGTCCTTCTAGCTGGTTTACCAGTATTTGTTTGTGGTCAGATTCTGCCTGGAAGCTCTGCATGGAACACCATGCAGCCCAATCTATTTCTCAAAGACCCGAAGGGCAGGGGCGATTCCAGACATATGCACACAATACTTTCAAACACTTTTTTTCTCACAGCTGACAAAATAAATACCCCTCTTTATTTATCCTTTATCCTGCTGAATAAATTAATTCAGCTGCCCCCAATGCTGACAGCCCCCATCGCTGACTAGCCATCAATCAAATCACTCATTCAGTTCACAAACTGCTTGACAAACAGTGTAGATCCTGATCAGATGGCTTCTTCAGAATCCATCTGATCTGGCTCTAAACTGTTAGCATGTATTCAGCTTGCTAGTATTTTAGCAATGTTTTATTTTTCTCCTGAAAGATCAGCAGTGTAAATGAAGACCGTGATGGAACCATTCCTTCTTGCACACCAGACAAGGAAATCCGTGATTTTACCCTGGGATAGAAATTTATGTTCTGACCCTGGTGTTCCGACCCAGGCAACTAACATAAATGCGCTTCAATTCTATTCAACTGCCGGAACTACTTCCGCACTACTTTTATTTTGTAAACAATATACATGTGCGAGCTGTCAAAACTGACCGGAGGTGTTGTGCAAGAAAAAGAATCCAATATGGGGTTCTGTTGTAGATGGGCTTTTCCAACCCTTGGGATGACCGTGCTGAGCGGAACCTCGGCATAGCCTCGGTTCCGCTCAGCATGGTCATCCCTCGGGTTGGAAACGCTCATCTACAACAGAACCCCATATCAGATTCTTATATTCTCTGAGGCTTTTGGGTTATAGTATCTGACCATGAGTTTTGAGTTCAACTTGGACCATATGTAATCCTTTGAACCCTTAACCCTTTTTGTGAGTGAGTTTAAGTTTTACGTCCCACCAACAGCTAAGGTCATACGGAGACGGGACCTCGGTTTAAAGACTCATCCGAAAGTCTGGAGAAGCCCGGGATCGATCCTGCGATCCCTGGTTTACAAGGCGAGTAGCGTAACCACTGCACCACGGAGGCTTCTAAACCCTTTTTGTACCAAATGGAATCTTCCTCCTTATATATAGCAAGAGTCCATTTAAAAATATAGGGGTGTCAGGTTATGTTTTCATCAAAATTTATTAGGAAAATTGCTGAACTTTAAGCAAACCGTGGAGGCCCTGATCAAATGCCACATTCTGCGGTGTCTGATCTGGGCTTGCACTGTTTGCTGGGGTTTCATCATCATCATCATCATCAACGGATTTTTTATTAACGTGCAGGTACAGGGGCAACGTCCACATAAGTGGGCCCCCTTCCAGGTAGCTGGCTTGCTGCACGCATGGCAGATCTTACACCAGATCTCCAGGCTTGTCTATCATGAGGATCGATAGCAGAGAGCTTCCATTCTCTGCAATCTCTTTCTGTTACTGTTAGCTGCTTCCAGGTCATCTTGGGCCTTCCTGGCCCCCGCTTTCCACCTACCTGTATGTCACAGGCAGTCTTGACTGCACCATTGCAGAGTTCCACATGTCCATACCAGCGAAGTCTTCTCTCTTTCAGGATGAGGTCCAGGTCCTCAATGCCAAGACCCTCAAGTAACTCACTGGACCTGATGGTGACAGTGTCCTGTGGCTTGACATTGCAGATCTGTCTGATAATTGCCCTGTCATTTCGCTGTAGACGTTGGAGGTTTGGCTTTGTCAATGGCCATGTCTCACTGGCATGGAGCATTGTGCTCCGCACACAAGAGCTATACACACGGCCACGTGTCTTGAACGAGAGGTGGCGGGAAGAGAGAACTAGTAGCAACTCCTTGAATTTCTTCCAGGCTGTTTTCACACGTGATGTAGTTGAAAGGTCGCAACCACCCGCTGCAGAGAGCATATCACCTAGGTAGCAAAAGGAGGCTACAACCTCCAGCTTGTCGGATCCGACTTGGACTTCCCTCTGTGGTCTGCCATCTAAGGGGCGTGCAGTTCCTTGGCACCGTGTACACCTGTAATCAGGGTCCTCTATCAGGCTTTTGAGCCCACTGCATTTCTTGTGCACCCAGAACTTGCAGCCATTACAAAAGATTTTGTACCAAGTTTCCGGTACCAAATGGGCTTAGTAACAGGATATCACCCCTGTGACATTATGCATTCTTTCATAATTCTTATCCCCACTGATGGAAAATCTTTGATATATTTCTTATTTGGCTCATGCTCAACTCAACTGAGCATAAAATTTGTGATGCTCATAAGTATTACAATACATATAAAGCAGACAATTTTACTGCTAAAATCAGCAAAGAATGTTGTTTGTCATGCTCATAGATTTCAAAATGCCATCTATTTTTGGCATTTTAAATTTTAAGAACAGGACAAATTTCATGCTGAAGTGAGTTAAGCATGAATAAAAGTTTTTAACCTCGGTGCCTTAAAAGCAACAATGAGCATGTCCCGAATTCTGAGATGAAAGAGTCAAGTTCAGAAACTCAGGGCTGAAAGGGCAAACATGTATCACTGTAATGATCCTAAGTATTTGGACAGAGAGGCCTAAGCAAACAGTGCAGACCCAGATCAGACTGCTCCTGAAGGAGCAGTCTGATCAGGGTCTACACTATTTGCCATACTGTCAGCACCTTTTGGACTCCTTGCTGAATCTTGAAATTGGAGGAGAAATATAGTAACTTCTCAAGAAGTCGTCATTTTTAGGACGTTTACGGCACCTAAAATAAGATTTTGAGCTTAAAAAATCCAGAACAATTAAAATCTGATACTATTATGAAATCTACAAGGAATTAAGTTTATCTTTGTGTAAATCTACAGATAAATATGTTTATGACCGGTCACTATTTTTGTTTTGTATCAGCTTTTGATCAAACCACAAAAAAACGTGGATCTTGTCTCAATTAATACCAACATAGCTACTTAACCCTTTTTGTACCAAATGTAATCTTCCACAATATATATAGCAGGAGTCCATTTCGAAATTTAGGGGTGTCAGGTTATGTTTTCAGCAAAATTTATATGGGACAATCGTTGAACTTTTTGCATACAGTGTAGGCCCTGATCAGACGCCGCATTCTGCGGCGTCTGATCGGGCCTACACTGTTTGCGAATTACCCAATTTGGGGTTCCTGGTACAAAATGGGTTAATTGTAAACATTCCAATTCACAGGCATTCCAGTAAAACTGCATGTGTGGCCATGAATACAAAGAGAAGCATACAGGCTGATCAGTCTAAGTTTCTGTGTTGTTTATCAGTGACTGTTCCATCTGATAACTGGACTAAACCACCTATTGACTAACTGAACATGACAGTTTTTCTTGCAACTATCACTGCACATATTTTTTTCTTGTGGGCTTGCTTGTTTACTCATTCAGTAGTTAATCTGGAGATAAAAACTATTGTTCCTTTGCCAGATTAGCATGTAGACCAGAAGCTAATATTCTATGCCATACTATTGGAAGTCCTTCAAAGTATGTTTACCAGCAGATGTTAACCCTTATCTTGCTGTTCACCACAACCCCTATCTTTGCAAACAGTGTAGATCCTGATCAGATGGCTTCTTCAGAAGCCATCTGATCAGGATCTACACTGTTTGGTATTCAGTTTATGAATTTGTAGCAATAAATTACATCAAGTAATTTGATTGGTTGATAGACAGAAATGGGTGTGGCTTAAATGAATATTCAGCAAGATAAGGGTTAAGCCCTCATTAATTTTAGAACTGCTTATATAAGCATTGTTCACTTGCATGCAAAGAGGTCACTGCATCAGAGTGAGTGAGTGTTCGAGTTTTACGTCCCACCAACAGCTAAGGTCATACAGAGACTGAACCTCAGTTTAAAGACTCATCCAAAAGTCTGGAGAAGCCCAGGATCGATCCTGCGACCCCTGGTTTACAAGGTGAGTAGCGAAACCACTACACCACAGAGGCTTCTAGGTCACTGCATCAGCATTGTTGTTTAATTCAAGGGGCCAATGCATTGTTCAGCTGTGTCCAAAAAGATCAAGGCATTGTTCAACTGTATCCAAAGGGGTCAAGACATAGTTCAACTGTATCCAAAGAGATCAGAGGTCAAGGCATTGTTCAACTGTATGCAAAGGGATCAAGGCATTGTTCAAATGCATCCAAAAGTGTCAAGGCATTGTTCAACTGTATCCAAAGAGGCCAGGGCATTGTTCAGCTGTACCCAAATCAATAAAGGCATTGTCCAACTGTATCCATAGGGGTTAAGGCAATGTTCAACTGCATCCAAAGAGGTTAAGGCATTGTTCAACTGCATCCAAAGAGGTTAAGGCAATGTTCAACTGTATCCATAGGGGTTAAGGCAATGTTCAACTGCATCCAAAGAGGTTAAGGCATTGTTCAACTGCATCCAAAGAGGTTAAGGCATTGTTCAACTGTATCCAAAGGGGTTAAGGAGATGTTCAACTGTATCCAAAGAGGTTAAGGCATTGTTCAACTGCATCCAAAGAGGTTAAGGCATTGTTCAACTGCATCCAAAGAGGTTAAGGCAATGTTCAACTGTATCCAAAGGGGTTAAGGAGATGTTCAACTGTATCCAAAGAGGTTAAGGCATTGTTCAACTGCATCCAAAGAGGTTAAGGCATTGTTCAACTGTATCCAAAGGGGTTAAGGCGATGTTCAACTGCATCCAAAGGGGTTAAGGCATTGTTCAACTGCATCCAAAGAGGTTAAGGCATTGTTCAACTGTATCCAAAGGGGTTAAGGCGATGTTCAACTGCATCCAAAGAGGTTAAGGCAATGTTCAACTACATCCAAAGGGGTCAAGGCATTGTTAAACTGTATCCAAAGGGGTTAAGGCGATGTTCAACTGCATCCAAAGGGGTCAAGGCACTGTTTAACCATATCCACAGAGGTCAAGGCATTGTTCAACTGTATCCAAAGGGGTTAAGGCAATGTTCAATTGCATCAAAAGAGGTCAATGCATTGTTCAACTGTATCCAAAGAGGTCAAAGTCAAGGAAATTTAATTGCATCCAAAGGAGTAAAGACAGTGTTCAACTGTATCCAAAGACGTTTTGTTCAACTGTATCCAAAGAGGTAAAGGCATTGTCCAACTGCATCCAAAGGGGTCAAGGCATTGTTCAACTGTATCCAAGAGGTCAAGGCATTGTTCAACTGTGTCCAAAAAGGTCAAGGTCAAGGAATAGTTTAACTGTATCCAAAGGGGCCAAAGCATTGTTCAACCGTATCCAAAGAGGTCAAGGCATTCCTGAACAGCATCAAAAGGGGTCAAGGCATTGTTCAATTGTATCCAAAGAGGTCAAGGTCAAGGAATTATTTAACTGCATCCAAAGGAGTCAAGGCATTGTTCAACTGTATCCAAAGGGGTCAAGACAATGTTTAACTGCATCCAAAGGGATTAACACATTGTTCAACTATATAGAAAGGGGCCAAGGCATTGTTCAACTGTCTCCAAAGAAGTCATCACATTGTTCAACTCCATCCAAAGAGCTCAAGGCATCCAAAGACCTTTCGATCCCGGGCCGGGACATACCAAAGTCATTAAAAATGGTAGTAGCTGCTCCTCGCTTGGCACTCAGATTTACGGGGTAGAGCTAGGACTGGTCGACCCAGTGTCTGGATAATGTGACTGGGTGTGGTATCATGTAATGTGTCTGGGAGATGATACTTCAGTGAGGCAGCACTATAAAAGTGAGCATTGAGCTCCCTGTCGCAACCAGACACCATCGTGATATGACTGAAAAATTGTTGAAAGTGACGTTAAACGCGAATTCACACACATACGGATCCAAAGACCACAGGGACCAAGGCATTGTTCAACTGCATCAAAAGAGACCAAGGCACTATTCAACTGTGTCCAAGGTCAAGGCATTGTTCAAACATAGATTGTGGGTACTCATTAGAACTGCCTCATGCTTCTTCATGAATTTGTAGCAATAAATAGCATCAAGCATTCTGATTGGTTGAGGGTCAGAAATGGGTGTGGCTGAATTAAACTATTCAGCAGGAAAAGTTTAATTTCTGACATTGGTTAACAAAAACGTCACACGAACAAATGTTGATCACTAGTACATAATAACAGTATCCAGGGATCTCAGTAGAAATTAGGCTAGGAGACCACTAGACCTCCTGTCCCCACTAAACAACAATGATTGATTCTTTTTCTAATAATAATAATAATAATAATAATAATAATCGACCTTATTTATAGAGGGTAACACATTTAGTAAACTAGTACTAATCTTCCATGTGGCCCTCTTTTCCTGGGTAGAACCAGTACTAAGCAATGTTCTCTCTTACAACCTGTACGTGAAGACTTGATGGCAGCCCTTTTCTCCAGCATCTGGACATAATGCTAACAAGTCAGTGTAATGAACATCCCTCTAAACACCTCTTTATGTGGAGAAAACAGGGGTTTAAGTGAGGTATACATTATTATCCCCACGCTTTTCGAAGAAAAAGTGGGGATATTGTAATTGTCTCCGTCGTCCGTACATCCGTCCGTCCGTCTTACCGGACAACTCCTCCCACACTTTTACAGCTAGAAACTTAAAACTTTGGGAACTGATAGGTCTTTGGTCTGAGGAGTGCATGACACTTTCGGAATTTTGATCCTACCCCTAGGGGCCAGGCAAGGGGGTGGGGTGCCCCGGGGGTAAAAAATCAAAGTTTTCAGAACCTGGTCGTGTGACATATCAAATCGAACGGCATAATGAGTAGAATACATAACAACTAGAATCGCACCGTCAATGGCAAGCCATCGCATATCCCCATGCTTCCCCGTGGGCCCCATCCCCTGCGCCATCCCCTATGGGTGTTTGACCCGAGGGGTAAAATTTTGATTGTGATGCATTCTACTCATCATGCCGTTCGATTTAATATGCTACACGACCATGTTAATATGCTACACGACCATGTTCTGAAAACTTTGATTTTTTATCCCCAAGGTGCCCCACCCCTGGCCCCACTCCCAGGGGTAGGATCAAAATTCCGAAAGTGTTATGCACTCCCCAGACCAAAGTTTTATCAGTTCCCGAAGTTTCAAGTTTCTATCTATAACTGTCTAGGAGGAGTTATCCGGTAACAGTAATGTATGGGGGTAAAGGGGTCAAAATCAGTTTTTGACCTCTGATGACCTCAAAATTGACCCCAGCGGTCAAATTTTGGTTGTAATGTTTTCTACTCATCATGCCATTCACTTTGATATATTACACGACCATGTTCTGGAAATTTTTATTTTTGACCCCCGCGGGCCCCACCCCCTGGGCCCTACCGTAGGGGTGTGATCAAAATTCCGAAAGTGTCATGCACTCCCCAGACCAAAGATCTATCAGTTCCCAAAGTTTCAAGTTTCTATCTATAACGGTCTAGGAGGAGTTATCCGGTAAAGGGGTCAAATCAGTTTTTGACCTCTGGTGACCTCAAAATTGACCCAAGGGGTCAAATTTTGGTTGTAATGTTTTCTACTCATCATGCCATTCCCTTCGATATATTTCTGGAAATTTTTATTTTTGAAATTTAAATTTAAATTTGACCCCTAGGGTCAGGTTTGAGGTCACCAGAGGTCAAAAACTTGGATTTTCACCCCATAACCCCCTTTTTAACGACTACGGGATAACTCCTCCTACGCCATTTCAGATAGAAACATAAAACATTGGGAACTGATAGGTCTTTGGTCTGAGGAGTGCATGACACTTTCGGAATTTTGATCTTAAGATTGGGTGGGAGTTGCAATTGAGAACTTATATAGTGGCGTATCTTTAAAAAAGCGTGGGGATATGCGATGGCGTGCCATCAACTGCGCGATTCTAGTTTTTATTATTTCTGCTCCAAGACATAGATTGTGGGTACTCGTTAGAACCCCCTCAATGAGGCGGTTCTAACGAGCACCCACAACCTATGTTTGTAGTAAAAATAAAGAAAATATCATGAAATTTCAGAAAAGAAGCCATTTTGAAGATGAGGAAAAAATGCACTATGTCGCATGGGCGTGTTATTGTTATGAGAAACTGAGACAAAACCAAACACAAGAAATTTTGGTATCAAAATGTTACTTTTGATTTATACCCAAGCTTGAGGTACAGCGTTGAAAGGGACGTTAAACATCAAATCAAACAAACACATCTTATTCTGAAATAAAGAATTGAAATAATGAAGTTATAGAACTTCTGAGTTGGTCTTTTACCAGCCAATGTCGTTAGTGTACAAAGCCAACGTTATTCGGCACGTCTTGACGTCTAAAGTCACATATGAGCTGCAATCATGTCAGCCTGTGAGACAGATTTCAGTCTCATATTTTCTGTATCATATGGGTGCCTATGTTGGACAGATTTCAATGAATAATTTTCTGTATCATATGGGTACCAATGTGGGAGATTTCAGTCTCATATTTTCTGTATCATATTGGTGCCTATGTGGGACAGATTTCAATCAATAATTTTCTGTATCATATGGGTACCAATGTGGGAGATTTCAGTCTCATATTTTCTGTCTCATATGGGTGCCTATGTGGGACAGATTCAATCAATAATTTTCTGTATCATATGGGTATCAATGTGGGAGATTTCAGTCACATATTTTCTGTCTCATATGGGTACCAATGTGGGAGATTTCAGTCTCATATTTTCTGTCTCATATGGGTACCAATGTGGGAGATTTCAGTCTCATATTTTCTGTCTCATATGGGTGCCAATGTGAGACAGGTTTCAGTCCCAAATTTTACGTCTCTTGTGGGTGCAAATGTGAGACAGGTTTCAATCTCATATTTTCTGTTTCATATGGGTGGCAATGTGAGACACATTTCAGTAACAAATTATCTGTCTCATATGGGTGGCAATGTGAGATAGGTTTCAGTTACATTTTCTGTATCATATGGGTGCCAATGTGAGACAGATTTCATTCTTATATTTTCTGTCTCATATGGGTGCCAATGTGGGACAGATTTCAGTCTCAAATTGTCTGTCTCATATGGTTGCCAATTTGGGACAGATTTCTGTCTCATATGGGTACTAATGTGGGATAGATTTCAGTTGCATATGTTCCATCCCATATGGGTGCCAATGTGTGACAAATTTCAGTCTCATATGTTCTGTCTCATATAGGTGCCAATTTGAGACAAATTTCAGTCTTATTTTTGGTATAATAAGAGATTCAATGTAGGACAGATTTCAGTCTCACATTTTCAGTCTCATATGGGTCAAATTTGGGACAAATTTCAGTCTTATATTTTCTTCTCATATGGGAGCAAATGTGAGACAGATTTTAGTCTCATATATTCTGTCTCATATCGGTGCCATGTGAGACAGATTTAAGTCTCATATTGTCTGTCTCATATGGGTGCCAATTTCGGACAGATTTAAGTTGCATATGGGTATCAGTGTTGGATCACATTTTTCTGTCACAATGGGTGCCAATGACAGATTTAGCCAACAGCAAGTAAAGACAGGGATGTCTTGGTCTCACAAGCACTGGTATGTGGGAAAAGTAAATGACAAATGTAATTACCATCACGAAAACACACCTATATAAATTTGACCCCCTTGAACCCCACTTTTATATAGTAAAACTGGGGTTTCCGGGGGTATACCTTATTTTTCTTATTTCTGCTCTAAAATATAGATTGTTGGTACTCGTTCGAACCGCCTCGATGAGGCGGTTCTAACGAGTGCCCACAATCTATATTTTGAGCAGAAATAAGAAAAATATCACCATTTTTCATCATAAAATTTTCATTTTTTCGGCGATAAAAGTGGCAATGTATTTGTATAGGCGTGTTTTCCTGATGTAAACTATAAAATACCTTTTCATCCCCATCATTTTCTTATTCATATACCAATCAATTGTCTGTTAAATCACACTTACCTGAAAATAGAAACAAAAACGTTATGATTATTTGATTACCACATATACCCTTAAATTACGGGCCTCCGTGGCCTAGTGGATAAGAGCGCTGACTCTTAGTCATTAGGTCTCTCACCGCCGTAGGTTCGAGCCTCGCTCGGGCCACGTGTGAGACGCCAAGTTCTGCAACGGAAGGTCAGGTGGTTTTTCTCCGGGTACTCCGGTTTTCGCCCACCTCTGATTAACGATCGGCTCGATATGAGTGAAATAATCTTGAAAGGGCCGTAAAACCCAAAACCAAAAAAAAAAAAAAAAAATACCCTGAAATAATCTAACTCACCCAAATCATTTGCAAAAGCTACTCATTTCTATGTAAAGAATATAGGTATATAATCTGCCATATTAACCATCCTGCTGAATCAATTAATTTATCTACTCCCATTTCTGACTATCCACCAATCAAAAAACTTAAAACAATATATTTGATCAATTCACAAACTGCATGGTAAACAGTGTAGATCCTGATCAGATGGCTTCTTCAGAAGCCATCTGATCTGGATCTACACTGCTTGCACTGGTAGGGGTTATTGTGTTCAACAGGATAAGGGTTAAAATGCTCAAAGTGTTAAAGATAGGTTAATTAACTAACAAATTATATTGGAACAACTGGTCACCAAACCAAAATAAGCATGTTCTGTTTTTAACGAGCCATGTTCTGGGCAAGAATAAGAAAGTAATAGGCTAATGTTTTTCAAACAAAACTAATTAATACGTTTTGAAAACATAAGATGGTTAAATTGGGATCCTTAATTGGAAGTTCTAGTTCTATGAATACTAATCATTTGCTTATAACATCCATGTCTCTTAGCAATAAGACAAGAGGGCCAAGATGGCCCTGCATCACTCACCAGTTATGGCATACGGATGTGCCACCTAGGCAACATTCCTATGAAGCTTGAATAAATTTGGCCTAATGGTGTAGGAAGAGTTGTCATTTTAATTTACAGATTTTTCTATTTTTAGATTTTTAGCTGTGGTAGCCATCTTGTTTAATGAAGAAGATCCTTTTATACTGTTTTGGTAAAGAGTCACTTAGGCAAAAATCATTTGAAGTTTGAATGAAATAGGGTCAGGGTTGTAGGAGGAGTAGTCTTTTAAAGTGTTTTTTTTTCTTTTTTTTTCTATGTTTAACTCCGGTGGCCATCTTCTTCAATGGAGCAGAACTGTTCTAGTTATTTTTATTAGAGGGCTTCCTAAGCAACAATCCTGTAAAGTTTGAATCAAATTGGCCAAATGGTTTAGGAGGAGTAGTCTTTTTATGCAAATTGTTGACATATGATGGATGCTAACATTGATGCTGGCCTTACCCCACCCCTTCCACTTTAGAAAAAGCCTATTATCTGAGAAACTGTATAGATCCCCACCCATAAACCATATATAATACTCTTGTTCCTTATGATAAGAGGCTTTCAGTGACAGCAACCTGGAGGTCTCCCGGAGTTTGCTGGGGCATTGCCACACCACGTCCATTTCATTAAAGACCTTATATCTCAGAAACTGTTTAGATCCCCACCCCTAAACCACATACATGTATATTCTTGTTCCTTACCATAGGACGCTTTAGAACTGCCAGCCAGGGTGACTCCTGGGTTACACTGAGGCCATACTCCATCCCTCCACTTCATAAAAGAACATACATTTCAGAAACCATTCAGATCCCCACCCATAAAGCAGATATACTCTTGTTCCTTATTATAAGACGCTTTCATTGACAGTAACCTGGAGGGCACCAGACCAGGGCCATGCCCCACCCCCTCCGTTTCATTAAAGGCATTATATCTCAGAAACCGCCCCCGCCCATAGGGGCTTGAAGAAATATATGGGCTGCACGATGCTTCCACGCAGAGCTGAATCCGGCCCGCACACTAGTACTGGTAAACCGCTTAGAGGATCTAAGCCTGTCCAGGAACCGCGGTGCGAGGCGGACCGTCCATGCTAATAAACCCTATTGGTCTCATTGGGCGACAGGGCTTGAAATGTCATTTCATCTCAATGTCGGGTAAAAGTCCCACAAAATTGGAAGCAACGTCTCCAAAATGACCTTTACAGTGTTGACGGGGACGTTAAACCTCAAATCAAACAAACAAAATTATATCTCAGAAACCGTTCAGATCCCCACTCCTAGTCCATTTATATTCTTGTTCCCTATAATAAGATACATTAAATGACACCAACCAGGGCGTGCGAAAAACAGCGTTATATTTGGCTCTGTCAGAAGTGTAGGGATTTGCAATGGCGTGCCATCAACTGAACACTCTAGTTCTGAACTTGTGATTGGCATTTTAGGTTAAATACTGTAAAGATCATAAAAATTTGCACACCTGGATGACTTGTTATAATTCTCAATTTTTTATAACAAATTTGTTTCACGATCCAGCTAGATGTGGAAAAAGTGCAGATGTGGCCATCCTTAAAAAATTCTTAGTTTGCTGTGCTCCTACCTACCCACACAGATTGCCCCTACCCAAAAAATTTTATTACGATTCTGAGAAAAGATTTTTTTTTTTTTAAATCCTGATTAAACTCAAATTTAATACACTAAGCCAAATTTCAAGATGACATTCTTGTTTTTTTTTTTTTTTTTGCTGTTTTATTTTTTTTTTTTTTCAGAGAAAATCAGGCTTGACATTTCATTAGACTGGTTTAGCAGATCATTCAAATAAAAAACAGGCTTGACATTTCATTTGAATGGTCTAGCAGACCATTCAAATGAAATTTCAATCCTGATTTTCTCTGAAAAATCAGAAAATAAGCATTTGAAATGATGTTTCCAGTTGTTGTATGGTGCTTTAAGGGTCATAATTATATCTTTTCAGATCTAAAAAAATAAAAGACCTACCTTCTTTCCTACCCACCTCATATATGATGGGTATGAGAACAGCAAATAAATTTTTTTTAGGATGGCCTGAAATGGCATAGTGTTGACCCTGGTTAGACTGCTCCTTCAGTCCGATCTTGGTCTGCACTGTTTGCTTTGGCCTGTCTGTCCCAATAATTAGGATTATTATGGTATGTCGTCTGAGCAAATGTCAGCTACTTAAGTGTCAAGGGAGGTATAGACATATGGTGACTTCATTATTAAAACTGATGCTAATTCCAGACAGCATCTTGTTGGCCATTTCCATCGATTTGTGCATTACCGAACATCTCTGCGACACACTACACCACTCTGTTTAAATAACTGTAATTGTAGCAGGTGACAATCTTGTAAAATAAGGGTTTATTGACATGTCAGGACACTGGGAGTTTGGTATTAAGTTTTAGGGCCCAGTCAACACTATTAAGGTCATATAGAGCTAGTCAGTTAAATTACCTAACCACACTGCCAAGGAAAAGTTGGGTTAAACTGCTGTCACGCCAGGACTGCGTTCTCACGGCGTCCAAGAAAAATGCAGAACGCCGAGGTGCACGCAGTACCATCCCAAACATCGCCGTAGCTATGCAGTGGCATCGCCAGTCGACGCCTAGGATCGCACAGAACGCCAAGCGACGGCGCGCATTTTGAGCATGCTCAAAACAAACGCCATCGCTCGGCGTTCTGATCAGAGCGCTGTGAGGTTGCCGTAAGGTTGCCATAGCAGCGCAGTAAGGTCTCCTACAACGCCACAGGAGCTCGGCAGGGGCGCAGAGGTCTCCTACAATGCCATATAAGCTCCTCTTTTATAATTGATTGAGTGATTTGATGTTTAACATCCCGCACCTTGGCGTTCTGCATTTTTCTTGGACACCCTGAAAACGCGGCCCTGGTGTGACAGGGGTTTAAGCAGTTTACCAGTACTCATATTTGGTGGGTTTCTGCTCTGTGTGGAAGCACCATGCAGCCCAGCCTATTTCTCCAAGCCCTGATAGACAGGGGCCTAAAACTAAACAGATTGTTGTCTGCTCTAGGATTTTATGTAGCAGTTGATTTTTTCTTAATTTTAGATGGTCTTAATAGCGGAGTTTTACTGCAATTAAGGCTTGGCATTCTGGGCAGTCTTATTTTCATTAAATATAACAGAAGCCTCTGTGGTGAAGTGGATAAGCTACAGTGAAGCCTGAACTAAAGTTTAGACCAAGTGCACTTGAAACATGCATGCCAAGTGCACTACTTGCATTAAAATAATAGTAAATTTGTGCACCTGACGTGAACACCAAGTGCACAAGGGTGTAGACTTTTGTTCTGACGCCACTGTACTCGCCTCAAACCAGGGGTCGTGAGTTTGATCCCGGGCTTCTCCAGACGTTTGACCTCAGATTTTGGTGGGACATAAAACACACAGACTCATTAAAAAGAAGTCACTCACCCATTAAGAAAAAAAAATACTGAAAATTCTGTATGCTAGTCCTGGATTAATTAATAGAGCTGAGGTTTGCCTGGGCTAATGCACTCAAAAAACCATCTGCACAAAGACACTGATCAGACTGCACATACATAAGGTATGATGCGAGTCTTACAGGTTGCCCACGTCCCCAGTTGCCCACGCCCCCAAAGAAATTAATAACCGAGAGGTTGTACACAATGCAGTCTTGATCCACCATCTTGGAGACATCAGATATGAATTTTGTGCACAATTTTATTATTATCATATCACTTTATATTTGAATGATGAACAGACTTAAGCCCCTGTCACACTATGCCGCGATTCCACTGCGATGGAATGGCGTTGTTTAATTTTCCAGAACGCCGCGAGATTGCAAGAAATATGGGATATTTTTCGTAAACATGGACCTGTCATGGCGTCCTTACAGCGACCAAGACGTTGCTACGGAGTTTACACCCCATTTACACAGACGGTCTGTCCCCAATCGGTCATTTTATATTAAATTTCCTCACTGTTTTGATCGGTTGTCATGCGTGATTTTATTTATGTTTTTTTGTGTAAACGGCCATAGGTGATGGAAAAGTGTTCAATCAGTTAACCAAACCTTTCATGGGTTGCTGGTAGGTGACCGAAAGCAACTCATACGGGGTTGGATCGGTGATAAGGATGTTTTCATCGATAAAATACTGAAATACTAACCATTTTTATTGTTTGTAAATCAGAGCTAAATCGGGCGTATCGCTGATTAATCGGTATTTGATAGCTAGTCATCGGTGGTTAAACACTTTCCTTCAGATATGGTTGGTGATTCATATTTGGTTATCTTTGTCCGATCGGCAATATCAGTGATTAAGAGCTTGCATATCTCGTGCTATAGGTTGCTGTCGGTTCTTTTATTAAAACCCACCGATGACACGATGGCGGCAACCGATTGATCACAGATTGGGTCCCTATTAACCACCGATCAAAACCGACGATATCCGACATTTTAATTCTCATCTTTTTTCTATCGGTTGTAAGTATTAGTTGATCGCTTGCTTATCTGTGGCCCATAGGTGATATCGGTTGTCGACAGCTTGTCTATCGGTTATTTGTAAAATATTTTCACCGATCGAGAATTTAAAACATGTTTAACAAGATGTGTTTGTGAAACACTGATGCCCCCGGACAGCGCATGTTAAATATGAAAGCAGTATCACTAAGCAATCAAAAGGTATGGCCAAGAAATGTAGGCGCCAGAGCCATGACAAAGTTTTTCTAAAAATAGCCACAGTGACCTTGACCTTGAGGTCATGACCTTGAAAGTCGAACTAGCTCGAGATATTGTCATAAGGAACATTTGTGTGAAGTTATATTGAAATCAGTAAAGAAATGTTGGCGCTAGAGCGATGACAAAGTTTTTCTAAAAATAGCCACAGTGACCTTGATCTTGAGGGGGGGGGGGGGGCGGTCTGGATGGACAAAAATTATGCTACCACTAGAAAGGTCTTGTGACAAGGAGTGCACGTGTGAAATATGAAAGCCCTACTACTTACCAATCGAAAGTTATGGCCAATGTTAAAGTTTATAAAAGTAGGTCAAAGGTCAAGGTCACGAGGTCAAAAATTATGGTACCACTAGAAAGGTCTTGTGACAAGGAGTGCACATGTGAAATATGAAAGCCCTACCACTTACCAATCGAAAGTTATGGCCAATGTTAAAGTTTTTAAAAAGTAGGTCAAACATCACGGTCAAGGTCACAAGGTCAAAAATTATGGTACCACTAGAAAGGTCTTGTGACAATGAATGCACATATGAAATATGAAAGCCCTATCACTTACCAATCGAAAGTTATGGCCAATGTTAATGTTTTTAAAAATTTTGAAAAAAATAGGTCAAAGGTCAAGTTCAAGGTCACGAGATCAAAAATTATGGTACCACTGGAAAGGTCTTGTGATAAGGTATACACATGTGAAATATGAAAGCTCTATCTACTACCATTCAAAAGTTATGCCCAATGTTAAAACGGACAAATGGACAAACAGACGGAAAAAAATAGGTCAAAGGTCAAGTTCAAGGTCACGAGATCAAAAATTATGGTACCACTGGAAAGGTCTTGTGATAAGGTATACACATGTGAAATATGAAAGCTCTATCTACTACCATTCAAAAGTTATGCCCAATGTTAAAGTTTTTGCAGACGGACAAACAGACAAACAGACGGACAGACCAAAAACTATATGCCCCCGAATCTCTTAGATTCAGGGGGCATAAAAATCCCAATCGGTAATTTTTTGCCGATAAAACTTATCTTTCCCCAATAGCAGTTGATAGGTGGAAAACAGGTGACCAATAGGTTATATCGGTGTTGAATACATTGTCATCGGTTCACGCTAAAAAAACTACCGATCAGTCACCGATGGCTCTGTGTAACTGGGGTGTTACATGGCGATGTATCGCGATCCTGCGGCGTTCTTGATGGCGATTGTATGCATTCTCACGGCGCATCCACTGTGCTTACACGGCACTAACACTGCATGCACTGCACTTTACGGCACTCACACTGTGCTTTTACGGTGCTCACACTGCGCTGTCAGCATGTTGAAGACTTTCTTTTGCACTATAAAGCAAAGTGTAAACAGTCAAACAGTTTAGTTACGTCCCCATCAACATGGTATAGGTCATTTGAGGGAGACGTTGCTTCCAGTTTTCTGGGACTTTTGCCCAACATTGACATGGAATGACGTCTCAGTCCCTGTCGCCCAATGGGACCAATGGGGTTGGTAAGCATGGATGGTCCTACTTGCGCCCCTTTGCATGGGCAGGCTTGGATTCCCTAAGCGGTTTACCAGTACTCGTATGCTGTCAGAAGCAAGTCCACCACCATCACCGCAAGCAGGAACAAGTCCACTACCATTACCTTATCAACCCCGGAATGAGTCACCACAGAAGACAGTACTCAATCAAACTTGACGTTTCACTGTCTACTCTAGCCACTGTTTATACAAGAGGGCAACCCCCCCGCCTCCCCCGCCCATCGGGACTGTAAGAAATAGATGGACTGCATAATGCTTCCACGGAGAGCCGAAACCGACCGCAAACAAGTACTGGTAAACCGCTTACAGGATCTGGGCCTGCCCAGGCAAGGCTGTGCGGGACCGGCCGTCCATGTTTGAGGACTCTATTGGTTTCATTGGGTGACGGGGCTTGGGATGTCATTTAGTCTCAGTGGCACATGGGAGTCCCGTAAAATTGGAAGCAGCGTCTCCAAAATGACATGTAACGTGTTGACGGGGACGTTAAACCTCAAATAAATCAATCAATTAAACAAGCGGAGCTTACAAGGCATTGTAGGAGACCTCTGTGCGCCCCTGCCAAGCTCCTGTAGCGTTGTAGGAGACCTAACTGCGCTGCTATGGCAAACTTACGGCGACCTTACTGCGTTCTTATCAGAACGCCGAGTGAAGGCGTTTGTTTTGAGCATGCTCAAAATGAGCGCCGTCGCTTGGCATTCTATGCGATCCCAACGCGCCTACTGGGGATGCCACTGCGTTGCTACGGCAATGTTTGCAATCGTACTATGCGCACCTTGGTGTTCTGCATTTTTCTTGGACGCCGTGAAAACGCAGCCCTGTTGTGACAGGGCTTTTAGGAATTTAAAATATAGTTATAAGTAAGCAATCATTCTCTTTAAGCCAAGAACATTATCAATGACCAAAGTACATAAAGAATCTGTTGAAAAACAGTCTGGGTGTCTTCAGCAAGGAAGGTAACTCTTGGAGTGTGATGTCATCAGCAACCTCTTAATGCTTTGCATACTGGGTATTTTTTTTTTCAGCAGACATCATTTTGAAATATTTTCTTACTTTTCCCAGAAAACAGAATTCGACATTTCATGCAAATTAACAATTTGTATGAAATTTCGAGTTAAGTTCGTTTTCTTGGAATAATAAGAAAAACATCAAAATTTGTCTTTTGCTAAATTAGCCTAGAGAGTGGTAAAGGTTAATATGTAGGTAAGAACTACATTAGATGCCAGCAAGAACTATTTGAGCTTACACACGACAAAGGAGCACTTTGTTTTTTTTTTGTTTTTTTTACTTCATGTTCGTCAAATATGGGTAGTCATATAACTTCTGGCATAAAGCTACCTCAAGGTGTTTTCTACATCTCTGCAAGCAGCAGAGGCTCAGGCTAGACTGTTCTCAGGCGCAGGCTTGCCTGAGCCTCTCCTGATCGCCTTGGTGATAAGTACCCCCTTTCCATGGACTGGTTGGCTTATTTTCGTCTCATTCCTTCTATGAAAGCTGACAGATCCTGGAGATGTGACTGATTAATTATAATGGAATCATTTGATGTAGTTCTGGTATATGTAATATCATATTTACACCTTGAAATAGACATCAGGTAATACGCCACATCATGTAAAAATTTGCTATGTAACAGCTTTAGCTGGCAGAGGTTCAGATCAGCCATACCCACAGACTAATCTCAGTGTCTTTGCTGTCCCCATGGCCCTTCAGTGTATTCTTTCACATGGCTTGCCTGATAAACATTTTTGGGTCATTGTGAAAGATACTAAGCATAGAAGCTTTTGTCGAGGTCCTATTGTAGGTAATCAAGGTAAAAGTTATTTACAGAAAATAGCTGCAATATTTTTATTGCATTGTGCAAGAGGGTTTACTGGAATCCTGCTGGGTTTGGCAAACAAACAATGTAGAGCCAGATCAGACACTGCAGAATGTGGCATCTAATCAGGGTCTACAATGTTTAGATGCCACATTCTGCAGTCTCTGATCACGGTCTAAGCAATCAGCGTCAATGAGAGTACCCACAATCAACATTTTAGTGCATTTCTGCTCAAAATATAGATTGTGGGTAAATGTTAGAACCAACTCATGGAGGTGGTTCTAACGAGTACCCACAATCTATATTTTAGAGCAGAAATAAGAAGAATATGGTTAACCCCTGTATTGTTTGATTTGGGGTTTAACGTCCCCATCAACACTGTAAAGGTCATCTTGGAGACGTTGCTTCCAATTTTGTGGGACTTTTACCAGACATTGAAATGACATCTCAAGCCCTGGGTGCCGCACTATGAAACCAATAGGTTTTATAAGCATAGACTGTCGGACGCTCGCCCTGCTTTGCATGGTTAGGCTTAGATCCTCAAAGCGGTTTATCAGTACTCGTGTACGGGTGGGTTTCAGCTCTGCGTGGAAGCATCATGCAGCTCATCTATTTCTTCTAGCCCTGATGGGCGGGGGCCATGTTTACCCCTGTAAACCCCAGTTTTACTATATAAAAGTGGGGTTTAAAGGGGTCAAAATTATATAGGCATGTTTCTGGGAAGAAACAAATTTTCTCAGACTGAGACATTAAAAATTGATGACAGTTTGTAGCTGAAGAAAAGTTCCACAAATTGGAAGCAACGTCTTCAAAATTACCATAATAGTGTTGCTGGGGACGTTGAACCTCAATTCAAACAAACAAACTCAACAGCAGGAGAAAAGTTCCACAAAATTGGAAGCAACATCTCGAAAATGACGTAAATAATGTTGATGGGGACCTTAAACCTCAATTCAAACAAACAAACATGTTAACCCTTGTTCTGCTGAGCCCGGATATGCCTTATCTTTGAAACAATGTAGATCCAGATCAGATGGCTTCTGAAGAAGCCATCTGATCAGGATCTACATTGTTTGTCATTCAGATTGTGAATTTGCTGTAATAATTTGCTACAGGTAATCTGATTGGTTGATAATCAGTAGTGGGTGTGGCATATATGAATATTCAGCAGGACAAGGGTTAATAACAGAAGAAAACCTATCTCAGTTGTCATAGAAAAACCCATCTCATTTGTTATGGAAAATATATACAAACTGGCTTCGGAAGCCCTACTGAATGCGCGTATGACTGGTGATCAGGAGGACACAGGTTCAATACCTGCCAGGGTCGGCAACATTCTTTCTTGGAGATTGATCAGGAAATCATTTCTATGCTCATTCTCTCCCTGCTGATTCAAGAAGGGCGATTGTCAGTTTCCTGGGAAAGAATAAGACCTGTACTCGATTACCGCTTACGTATAAGCCTGCCAAGGACAAGTGTTGACAGGTAAACTGACTGGCTCAAAAATGACCTAATACAGTGTTGATTGGGCTGTTAAACTCATATACAAACAAACAAAAATCATCAGAATTCTTGTGTGAAGCCTACTATGAATAAAATAAAGCAGACATCAAAAAAAAAGGAAGTGGACCGTTCCAAAGCTATTTGGTGAAATATTCAATTTTTATTCTCCCGGTAGCGATAGCCGGGACATATTGTCTGCTATTGGTTATGACAAAACACAATGTCACATGGTCACATCTGATGAGAAACCACAATTCATATTTAAAATAACAACAAGAATTCCGCCGAAGGCGATGACCCGCCTGTGGGGGGCGCAAAGTCATCGAACCATGATATGTAGGTCAAGGTCAAACATAGATGCTTGCAGAAAAAATTCCATTCTCAAATGCAAGCTTGTACTAAGTATCTTTAATGAAGCTCTAATAATTCTTGAGAAATGAACTTAACCATTTGGGTGAGCGCTAGGGTGGTCGCAATATTTTACAAAGTCAGTGAACCATGAAATTTAGGTCAAGGTCAAATATGGATGCTTGCATTTAAGTTGCCATCCACAGATTCAAGTTTGCACCAAATATCATTAATGAAGCTCTTATAAATCTTGAGAAATAAACTTGACCATTAGGGTGAACGCTAGGGTAGTAACAATATTTTTCAAAGTCAGTGAACCATGAAATATAGGTCAAGGTTAAATATGGATGCTTGCATTACCAAGTAAGGATGCTTGCATTTAAGTTACCATCCTCAGATACAAGTTTGTACCAAGTATCATTAATAAAGCTCTTATAGTTCTTGAGAAATAAACTTGACCATTAGGGTGAACGCTAGGTTGGTCGCAATATTTTACAAAGTCAGTGAACCATGAAATGTAGGTCAAGGTCAAATATGGATGCTTGCATTCAAGTTGCCATCCACAGATACAAGTTTGTACCACATATCATTAATGAAGCTCTTATAGTTCTTGAGAAATAAACTTGACCATAAGGGTGAACGCTAGGGTGGTCGCAATATTTTACAAAGTCAGTGAACCATGAAATGTAGGTCAAGGTCAAATATGGATGCTTGCATGTAAGTTGTCGTCCCCAGATACAAGTTTGGACCAAGTATCATTAATGAAGCTCTTATAGTTCTGGAGAAATAAACTTGACCATTAGGGTGAACGCTAGGGTGGTTGCAAATGTTGACGCCTTGACGAACGGATGGACGGACGGACGAACAGACGGAAAACCGGGTGCCTATATTGTGCCATGCTAATAGCAGGCGCAACAAAAATCAGGCAGTAAGAGGTAGTCAAAAATCTTTACAACTGGCATCCTTAACATTTATTGTCAACACTAAAAATTTTTGGCCAGTCACCTCGGACTGTCATTGTACTGCCCATGTTGAAAACTGTTTAAAAATGGTTGTCAGTCGTCTCCAAATCTGGTCCAGAAGCATGTGCATGGTGTGACATGGCTTTCTGCATGTTTTTGGTAGTTATCAGAAACAACGTCAAAAGTGCATCGGCGTAAGGCTTATAGCTAAATTGTTGGATGCGTGCTTGCAATCAGCGTTTACTTCCCTGAAGGTTTCAAACAGGCAAAATGCATTCTAGCATTTCCTTTGATCTCTTCCTGGCAAGGCAGTTTCTCATTAAACAAAAGAATCAGTGTTTATGCATTTCCATAACAGACTAGTGTTTACATATCTGAAATCTGGTAGTTCTCTGGTTTTCTGCAGACAATTATATAATCAATCTGTAATTGCAGGAACCAAGATGATTTTATATAAAGTTTATAAGCATAAAACAAACTGAGTATCAATTAACCCTTCTCTTGCTGAATATTCATTTAAGCCACACCCATTTCTGTCTATCAACCAATCAAATTACCTGATGTAATTTATTGCTACAAATTCATAAACTGAATGTCAAACAGTGTAGATCCTGATCAGATGGCTTCTTCAGAAGCCATCTGATCTGGATCTCCACTGTTTGCAAAGATAGGGGTTGTTGTGAACAGCAAGATAAGGGTTAAGATGGCATAATTTCAACTATTTTGGGCTGACTGTCAGTCAACTGGCCCAAAAGAAGCATACGAATCTGAGTTATGGGATTTGTACGAAAACCACGAGACGGTTAATTAAAGTTGCACTATTTATGTCAACATATAAGCCCTATTGCTTTCATTGTGCGGCAGGGCTTGAGATGTCACTTCATCTCAATGTCCGGTAAAAAGTCCCACAAAATTAGAAACGTCTCCAAAATGACCTACATAGTGTTGACGGGACCTTAAACCACACTCAAACGAACTATTTATGTCCCTTTGACATCAGAGGGGTGTTCAAAAAAGGTTCCGTATCTGTAAAAGCTGGACTGGGCGCCTTTACTGAGACAGAGGCAGTGTATATAATGAAAACACGCTTATACAGATACATTGTAACCTTTATCACTGGAACAAGAGCACCGCATGCGGGTGCCAACGCTCGGCTGCAGTTTCTTTTAGTTAAACAAAAATTCTAAATCGAAAAAGGGACATAACTGTGTCAAAAATATTTTGAGTTACCTCACCTATTGGTATGAGTTCCCCTATTCATAATGACCAACTAGTCCAAGGTTCAAATAAATATGTTCATTAATGACAGAGATGATACAAAATATCCAAGTTTTTGCATGTTGACGACGATGATGACCATGACGACGACGAGGACGCCGCCAGAGCTATGACAATACCTCGTAGTTTTCTTCGAAAACAGCCGAGCTAAAAATGAAAATTTTAAGACAAAAAATTGTGATGTTTTTCTTGTTACTGCTCAAAATATAGATTATGGGTACTCGTTAGAGCTGCCTTGATTAAGTGGTTCTAACGAGTACCCACAATCTATATTTTAGAGCAGAAATAAGAGAAATAAGGTTAACCCCAGTGAACCCCAGTTTTACTATATAAATGTGGGGTTCAAGGGGGTCAAATTTATATAGACAATCATGTTTTTGTGATGAGATCTTGATCAGATGCCACAGCTGGAATTTAACCCTTATCCTGCTGAATACATTAATTTAGCCACTCCAACTTAAGACTGTCAGCCAATCAAATTGCTTGATAATGTACTTGTTCAATTCACAAACTGTGTGACAAACAGTGTGGATCCTGATCAGATGGCTTCTGATCTGGATATACAGTGTTTGCAAGGGTAGGGATTCAGGAGATCCAGTCTTGTTTATGATTTTTTATGATATTATTTGTACTTTAAATTTTTTCATGCAAATACTTGAAAAAAATACTGTTTAACAAGGGTATTAGTGGATAAGGGTTTAGGTTCTAACAAACCAGCCTAAGTCCCTTTTCACAGCCTACACTTGACCCTTATCTTGCTGTTCACGACAACCCCTATCTTTGCAAACAGTGTAGATCCTGATCAGATGGCTTCTTCAGAAGCCATCTGATCAGGATCTATACTGTTTGACATTCAGTTTATGAATTTGTAGGAATAAATTACATCAAGTAATCTGATTGGTTCAAAGTCAGAAATGGGTGTGGCTAAACTGAATATTCACCAAGAGACGGATTAAGAGACAACAAATCCAACAGTACTTTCAATGCTGTCAGCACTTTGATTTGTCTACTGATGGGCCAAATCTTACAGAAATCAAACCACTGACATCACTGATGAGATGATCGTCACTGAGTGTAGGCTGAAAAAAAACAAACATTCTGAACCTGGAGTTAGATTGTCAGAAAATTTAAGGGTTGAATGAAACAGAGTACACCCTGCTCAGATGCATCTGATCATAGTCTACAAAGTCAATATATCATGTATGGAAATAAATTAACCTATTCAGTACTTGAGGTTAAGTCACCATGGGTGGTTAGGGACATACATCACGAAATCTTTGGACTGCTATGCAACACTGAATCAAGTATCAACTGAATTTGTCTTAGAGTTTAGAACATACAGGCATCTATAAACTTTGTCATAAAACTTTAACCAAATGTAAAATTTCTAAGTCTGTGACCTTGACCTAAAGGTCACAGTGGAGGGTGGGACATGCATCAATGAAATATTTAGACTAGTATGTAACTACAGTGTAAGAATCAACTAAATCTATCAAAGGGTTCAGAAGATACAATCTCCTGGAGACTTTAACGCAAAACTTTAACCAAAATGTTAACGGATGGATAGAAGGACGGACGGACGGGTCCGTCTGTCCGCACCAACGAAACGACATTTAGGGGGCAAAAAATTTGGACAGTTTGACACTTAAGTATATATTCATGAGTCCAAATGGACTTTATTCCGTTATTTTGGTACTTAAGTGGCAAAAATTGTCTCTTAGGTGGCTTGCCGCTTAAGAGAATTTGCCGCTTAAGTAGTCAATATGCCGACGCCTAGCCACTTAAGTATCCATTCGTGAGAACGGACGGACGAACGGCATGACGAAAACTATATACCCCAATAGCATACTTCGTATGTCGGGGGTATAATGAGTTCCAGTAAACCGCAACTAGAGGGTCTAAGTCTGCCCAGGAAAAGTGGTGCCAGTCAGACCATCCCTACATAATTTTAAACCCTTTTGGTGGTTTCGGCGGCAGGGCTTGAAATGTCATTTCATCTCAATGTCGGGTAAAAGTCCAACAAAATTGGAAGCAATGTCTCCAAAATAACCTAAATATTGTTGATGGGGACATAAAACCTCAATTCAAACAAACTGAACCCTTTCTGGTACTTATAGTCTAGTACCTTAACCCTTATCCTGCTGAATACTTAAATTAGCCACACCCATTTCTGACTATCAGCCTATCAGATTGCAATGTTCTCTTTCAAAGTCAGAAACTGAATGGCAAGCAGTGTAGATCCTGATCAGATGGTTTCTTCAGAAGCCATCTGATCTGGATCTACACTGTTTGCAAAGATAGGGGTTGTCTTGAACAGCAAGATAAGGGTTCTTCAGAAGCCATCTGATCTGGATCTACACTGTTTGCAAAGATAGGGGTTGTCGTGAACAGCAAGATAAGGCTTCTTCAGAAGCCATATGATCTGAATCTACACTGTTTGCAAAGGTAGGGGTTAACGTGAACAGCAAGATAAGGCTTCTCCAGAAGCCATCTGATCTGGATCTACACTGTTTGCAAAGATAGGGGATGTTGTGAACAGCAGGATAAGGCTTCTTCAGAAGCCATCTGATCTGGATCTACACTGTTTGCAAAGATAGGGGATGTCGTGAACAGCAGGATAAGGCTCCTTCAGAAGCCATCTTATCTGGATCTACACTGTTTGCAAAGATAGGGGATGTCGTGAACAGCAGGATAAGGCTTCTTCAGAAGCCATCTGATCTGGATCTGCACTGTTTGCAAAGATAGGGGATGTCGTGAACAGCAGGATAAGGCTTCTTCAGAAGCCATCTGATCTGGATCTACACTGTTTGCAAAGATAGGGGTTGTCGTGAACAGCAAGATAAGGGTTAAGATGCTGAGAAAAACTACATCTGAAAATGTTGTCTGCCATCTGATCAGGATCTACACTGTTTGTCTTGCAGTTTGTGAATTGAATGAATACACTGTATTAAGAATTTTTGATTTTTTTGATAATGGGTGTGGCTTAATTTATTCAGCAGGATAAGGGTTGAATCTAGGATTATTCAAATACGATACTAGCGTGTCACAATATTTGAGTTATTTTGGTACACCGAATTTAGTATCACTAACTTTATAGCTAAACATGGGCTCTGTGGATTAATTATTCATTTTAATCCATTGTTATACCTATTTATTTGGAATAAATAATTGATTTCTGAACTTAAAGCTCGGTTAAGGGAGGTTTATTGTTAACCTCGACAAAAGAGGATGGATGTTTAAGAATACAACATAAAATTCAGTGTTATTTGGCTTGGCAATATGCTGAGCTGTATACAATTTGTTCTAAATACATTTTGTTTACTGGCAAAGAAATCAAGCACAATTCTAACTCTTATCATGCTGTTCACACAACCCCTATCTTTGGAAACAGTGTAGATCCTGATCAGATGGCTTCTTCAGAAGCCATCTGATAGAAGCCATCTGATCAGGATCTACACTGTTTGGCATGAAGTTTATGAATTTGTAAGAATAAATTACATGAAGCAATCTGATTGGTTAAAAGGCAGAAATGGGCATGGCTGAACTGAATATTCAGCAAGATAAGGGCTTTTTGGATTAACTGCCAAATGGTGCAGACCTGGATCAGACAGCTACAAAGCACTGTATCTAGGCAAGTGCCCCGACCTGACTGTCCCTGAACCTGTCCTGTCCCTGAACCCATGACCCTTGGGTTACAAAGTAAGCAACATAACCACCCGACCAGTTAGACTGGTCAGTTGTGCCATCATGTCAACAAGTCTATGTAATGCACACCCCTCAAAAACTGCGCTTTATTTAGAGAAAACTAGAGTTTACAGGCTTTATATTATTTTTCTAATTTCTGTTCAAAGACAGAGGTTGTGGCTACTTGTTAGAACTGCCTCTTTGAGGCAGTTCTAACAAGCACCCACAACCTATGTTTGGAGCATCAATAAGAAAAATATCACAATTTTTCATCAGAAAAATAACAATTTTTGAGATATGAAAGAATGCACTATGTCAAATGGGTGTGTTATCATAATGGCTTCTACTACGTGTTTTGGGTGGGGGTGTTAGGGTGAGGTGAGGGTGTGGGTGTGGGTATGGGTGGGATGGTGGTGGTAGTGGTGGTGGGGGGATTTAATGGAACTATGCATTGTCCACCATGTTAACAGCTCCATTTCTAATAAAACCCACTGTACATGTAAATTGGAAGAAATTCCTAGTGCATTCTTGGGCATCATAACTTCATAGGCATTTGTAAGTATTCTGAACTTATTTGAGGATTCCATACAAAGCAAGTAAGAAGTATCTTGATAGAAAGTGCCAAGAATCATCAAAAAAAAAAGTTACAAACCAGCTTTTGCAGCTTTGCGCACCCCACAACCAATGAAAAACTACACTGACCAAAAAGATTAAGGAAGCAATCATTGACTGTTCTATCCAAATGGGTTTTGATTAAAAATCCTTGCAAATATTTGTGACAAATTCTGCCACAGGCAGCGTCATGCCTGTGGGGATGCAAAGTCACTGAACCCTGAAATATAGGACAAGGTCAAATACGTGCATAAAACTTGTCATTCCTAGATGCAACTTTGTACCCAAGTATCATCAATGAATGTCTTATAGTTATCCAGAAAATGACATGATTTGTTTGTTTGATTTGAGGTTTTACGTCCCCGTCGACACTGTATAAGTCATTTTGGAGACGTTGCTTCAAATTTTGTGGGACTTTTACCCAACATTGAGATGAAATGACACCTCAAGCCCTGCCACCTAATGAAACCAATGGACGGTCCGACTCGCACCACATTTCCTGGGTAGGCTTAGAACCTCCAAGTGTTTTACCAGTTCTCATGTGTTGTCAGTTTAAGCTCTGCGTGGAAGCATCATGCAGCCCAATCTATTTCTTCAAGCCCCAATGGGCGGGGGCTGTTTAAGTTCTTGAGAAATGGACCTAACCATTAGAGTGAACGTTAGGGTGGTCGCATACAAACGTACAGATGAATGGAAAAAAGGAGAGAGATTTCGACTCCTATATATCGCGCCATGCTTAAAGCAGGCTTCCCTTGTGACAACTAATCTTTTTGCTACATAGTGTCTTTCATACTGTATTTGTGGAACTAGCATTTTTATGATATTTTTCGTTTACCATATTTACCATAATACTATGTATTCAGACAGACAGGGCTTGAGCAAACAATGTAGACCCTGATGAGATGCTACAGAATGTGGCATCTCATCGGGGTCAACAGTTTGCAACTCGATTCCTGCTAGTCCTAGGCTTAACATAGGGTAGTAAACTGGAGAAAGGTAAGGAGTTTACGAACACATTTAGGGTAAATATAGTATTAATGTTACTTCAATATCAAACATAGATTGTGGGTGCTCCTTAGAACTGCCTCAAAATGAGGCAATTTTAGGAGCACCCACAATCTATGTTTTCAAATAAAATTAAGAAAATAATGTATACTCCCTGAAAACCCCACATTTCTTTCAAATGCTCTGTATAAAGAGTTTTTATAAGGGTATTCATTTCATATACTTGAATTACCGTAAAAATGCTAGATATTGGGATACCTTGAGGACTTTCTGTGAATCTCCAACAATTTTAACAAATTTGTTTCCCGATCCAGGAAAAGTCCAAAAAGTGGAGATGTAATGGCAAACAGTGTAGACCCTGATCAGACTGCTCCTTCAGGAGCAGTCTGATCTTGGTCTGCACTGTTTGTTTAGAACTGTCTGTCCCAATATTTAAGATTATTACCGGTACCAATGGACTCAATTTGCTGCCTACAAAAAGCATATGCTCCTATATTATCGTGGGGTTTGAACTGTCGCCACCTGTGCAACTTTTGTCACAATTTTTAGATTATTTGTATCATTTAGATTGACTGCAACACTCTGAGATGTGCAAGCTATCATTAGTTTAATGAAAATGCGTATGAATTATTAAAACACGTTTGTCTGACACTGTAACAGTTTTGTATGGCCCTGACAGCAACCCATCAAAACATTTGGCTTTGGTAATTACCTCAAATAATGGAACACATAATTCAATAATTCAATTTAAATGCACTGTAGGCTCAAACACCTTTTGGTTCTAGATGTGGGGGGAGGAGGGGTGGGGGTGAGGTGGGGTGGAGGGGGTGTAGAGTATGTGTTGGTGTTGAGGGGTGGGGAAGATCATAAGTTCATAAATATCATGAAAACATACCCATATAATTCTGACCCCCTGAAATCCCTCTTTTATATGTTGAAACTGGTGTTTATACAGGAGTATACATTATTTCTCATATTTCTGCTCAAAAACATTGATTGTGGGAACTCGTTAGAAAAGCTCCAGCAGAACTTTTTTTTTTGTGGGTGAAGGGTTTTAAGCATTATTTTCGTCCTGTAATCTTGAGGTACCATAAAAATCCTAAAAAACTTGGACATCTTGAGGACTTGCTGTCATTATCATTAAATTTTAACAAATTTGTTTCATGCTCCAGCAAGAAGTCCAAAAGGCGCAGCTGATCTGGGTCTGATTTATTTGTTACCTGATATTCTGCTGAATAAATTAATTTAGCCACACCCCTTTATGACTATTAACCAATAAAAATACTTAACACAATTTATACCCTCAATTTACAAACTGCATGACTAACAGTGTAAATCCTGTCCCTCTGATCTGGATCTATGCCATTTGCAAAGACCTATACGTCCTTCACATTCACAAAAAAAAATCCCTACTTACCTTAACAAGCTTTTTCGGACAAAGAACCCTTACTGTAATGATCCTAAGTATTGGGACATTCAGGCCTTAGCAAACAGTGCAGACCCAGATCAGACTGCTCCTTAAGGAGCCGTCTGATCAGGGTCTACATTGTTTGCCATTCTGTCCACACTTTTAGGACTCCTTGCTGGACCTTGGTTGACCATGAAACAAATTTGTTAAAATTTAGAAGAACTATGGAAAGTCCTTAAGATGTCCGAATTTTTAAAATTTTTATAGTATGACTGTATAAACATACATATTTTTTTATTTGGCCTAGTCACTGAGACAAGTAAAAGTCCCTGGGGTGTAGCGGTTATGCTACTTGCCTCACAAACCAGGGGTTGTGGGTTCCTTCCCATGGCTAATCCAGACTTTTGGATGAGTTTTAAAACTGACGACCTTGGCTGTTGATGGGACGTAAAACAGAAACACGCACACTGAAAAGCTTTTGTGAAAGCTACACTTGTTAGACAGGCTTTTTTTTTTCTTTTTTTTTTTATAAAAACATGATCTCAAAGAATCTCACCTTTGGACCAGCAGGACATGATGCTCGTCGTTTACTCTGCTTCCGCATCAAATCAACTCTCTCCTTCTCGGCGGCACTCTCGAAATTTTCCACCGGTTTATCATCATCCGGTATGGACTGAAGATTTGGTGGAATGATTGTGCCAACCGAGCGCCGTCTTGGACGCATCTTGTTTAAATTTTTTCCCAGAAAATCCATTTTGAGCACTTATTGAGTAATCCAAAAATACGAATTCAAGGCATCAGCAAACATGTGAACAAATAGAAAAAAACACTTCCATCCTATTCCATTAACACTCACGTTTTTATATTAACACTTTAATAACTCCTATTTGTTACAAGACAATTACGAAATTACTATTTTTTTCTCAACAGAGATCTATATTATACAGGTCTGAGACTACTACTCAATAAGATCTTACGACTACCTGATAAATGTGCAGCTTTTGATGTGATTCCAAAAATATATTCATTAAGAGCAATATACATCCATTTCAATACTTTGCCTGTAGCACCAAGAGATTGTAAAGCAGATGACAATCATATCTTTATCAAAGAAAAATATGTCCGTCATTTCACATGAATCAATCAATCAATCACATGTAATGCTTAGCCTTATTTTCTCTCAAAAGTTAGAATAAAGAACGAAATGCTTTGAAACTGCTGTTTGATAGTCCAACCCTCTAGGCTAAAAGCAGCAGACTCCATACAAATTGATGCTTTTCTGTTTTTTTTTTTGTTTTTGTTTTTTCTGAAAAAAAGTTTTGACATTTGATGCAAATTGTCTCCATTGTCAAAACCTGTTTTCTCAGAAAAATAAGAGAAATATTTTAAAATGTTGTCTGCTAAAATTTTTACCCTGAGTGCTAAGTGATAAGTGATAATACGTAGCTGTATTCTGCAAAAGGAAACAATTTCTCCGAATGGATACACAGTTAGGAGAGGCAACTCACTCCTTTTAAAAATATTTTTGTCATCAATGTTAATAGAGGCCCTCTTCCCCTAAAACCTTTTTACATTCTCTATCCTACCCCCTTTTACATTCCCTCTTTCCCTGCCCCCTTTTACCTTTTACATTCCCTCTTCCCCCTCCCCTTTTTACATACCCTAATCCCCTAACACCATTTTACATTCCCTTGCATCCTTACCCCTTTTTACACCCCCACCCCCCTTCCCTAAACCCCTTTTTACATCCCTCTTTGCCTAACCCCTATTTCCGATCCCTTTCTATATACCAATTTTTACTTTCCCTCGGCCCCTGCCCATAGGGGCTTGAAGAAATATATGGGCTGCATGACGCTTCCACGCAGAGCTGAATCCGGCCCACACACTAGTTCTGGTAAACCGCTTAGAGGATCTAAGCCTGTCCAGGAACCGCAGTACGAGGCGGACCGTCCATGCTAATAAACCCTATTGGTTTCGTTGGGCGACAGGGCTTGAGATGTCATTTCATCTCAATGTTGGGTAAAAGTCCCACAAACTTGGAAGCAACATCTCCAAAATGACCTTTACAGTGTTGATGGGGACCTTAAACCTCAAATCAAACAAACAAACAAACTTTCCCTTTTTTCCCCATTATTGCCCGTTACATCCATATTATATCCTTCAGGAAAAAAACATCTATCACTGTCACGAGAAAACCGGTCTTCAGAGTTTATCACCAGGCAAGTCACAAACCAGCCAGCCCAGCTACATAGTCACATTTTTAATTTCTGCTATTAAGATCAGTTAAAATTTGGACTAATTATGCTTTTGTAAGCATATCAAGGAGATTCTGTGTATTTTCTACATCAGTGACCTCCTTTCCGACTGTTCAAACGTGGTCTTAAGGACCACCTTTGGGACTGTTCAAAAGTGGTCTTAAAGACCACTTTTGAACAGACCCAAAAGTGGTCTTATTAATAAAGGAATTTTACTGCAGAAACAGATTAATTTTATTATACTACGGTATCCAAGATGATTTGACTGCATGTATACGCACAGGTCGATCTGCGTCTTTGTTGTTCGCGAATGACGAAAAAAGATTTTCTTACAACCTCGCTAATATGTCAAGCATTAATTCCAATGTAGGTAAGGAATATATCTAAACTCGCTGGCAAAACTACAGACACTGTGAAGGCCAGACCCATTATTCTTCTGTTTTTCTTTCCCAATGATCTGTACCTGCGTACTTTATCTCTCGGAAATTATTGGTAATTAATTCATTGATTGTTCTGCTTCAGTTAATGCCAAACATTAATGGCATCCACAGTAGATGAAAACATTCCAGTTACATTTGAGCCGTTTAATCAGGTGGGTGAAAACCGGAGTACCTGGAGAAAAACCACCTCACCTCCTGTTGCAGAACTTGGTGTATCACATAGGACCCCGAACCCAGTGATAAACCCTTGACCTGCTGAATATTTATATATGCCACACCCACAACTGATTATCACCCAATCAGATTACTTGATGCAAATCATTGCAACAAATTCATAAACTGAATGGCAAACAATGAAGATCCTGATCAGATGGCTTCTTCAGAAGCCATCTGATCTGGATCTGCATTGTTTGAAAGATCAGACATATCCGGGCTGAGCAGGAGAAGGATTAAAGTCAACACTCTTACCCACTAGGCTACAGATGCCAGTAGTAAATCTTCTGCTTAATTCTTACTATGCTACACATTGTCATCCCTACATGCAAGTCTGTACGAAGTATCATTAATGAAGGTCTAATATAGTTCTTGAGAAAAGGACTTGAACATTGGGGTGAACGGTAGGGTAGGGTGGTCGCCATAGATTTCCAAAGTCAGTGAACCATGAAATATAGGTCAAGGTCAAATATGAATGCTTTCATTAAAATTGGCATCCGTAGATGCAAGTCTGTATGAAATATCATTAATGACGCTCTTATAGTTCTTGAGAAATGGACTTGAACATAGGATGAACGCAAGGGTGGTTACAATAGTTTCCAAAGTTAGAGAACCATGAAATGTACGCCAAGGTCAAATATGGATGCTTTTATTGAAGTTGCCATCCTTAAATGCAAGTCTGTGCCAAGTATCATTAATGAAGATCATAAAGTTGTTGAGAAGTAGACTTGAACATTGGGGTGAACATAGGGTGGTTGAAATAGTTTTCCGAAGTCAGTGAACCATGAAATATAGGTCAAAATCAAATATGGATGCTTGTGTTAAAGTTGCTATCCATAGATACAAGTCTGTATCAAATATCATTAATGATGCTCTCATAGTTCTTGAGAAATGGATTTGACCATTAGGGTGAACGCTAGGGTGGTCGCAAATGTTGACGGCTTGATGGACAGATGAATGGACAAATGGAAGAACAAATGGGCAGAAATTTCAACATCTATATTGCACCATGCTTAAAGCAACAACAAAAAAAAAAATATTTTGATATCTGAGTGACCCTGGGCCAAGGTCAATGAGTACCCTTGGCCTCTGGTAATCATGCAACTGTATTAAGTTGTTAACCCTTGTCCTGCTGAGCCCTGATATGCCTTATCTTTCAAACAATGTAGATCCAGATCAGATTGCTTCTATCTGATCAGGATCTACATTGTCATTCAGATTGTGAATTTGTTGCAATAATTTGCATCAAGTAATCTGATTGGTTGATAATCGGAAGTGGGTGTGGCAGATTAAAATATTCAGCAGGACAAGGGTTAAGCTGATAGTATAAACCATTTAATTTCACAGGCAATACTAGTTTTCAAACAAGAGGCCTATGAGCCACTACGCTAACCAGAGGTCAGGTGGTTTATACCGTATACAGGCATGGCGTCCATCTTCGTCATGTGACTACATGTATAATCCTATAGGGGCTCTTTGTGTAATTCGGTTTCAATTAGCACAGCAGTTTTAGTGGAGAAGAAGATAAAAATACTGAATCAAGTCATCCAGGACAAGGTCAGTAAATGACCTTGACCTTTTGAATTGATACACTTCCATTTAGCTGATTGTAAATATCAATTCTGATGCCACAGGCAACAATAGAATCAGAAAAATCCACTGTTTATCCTTTTGTCCATACAAATCTCTAAGTGACCAAATTTGACCTTGATGTAAAACATGTCATGGTCAACCAAAGGTCACCATTTGAACAAATGTGGTAGTCCCTGATGCATACATACCAAGTGTCAAGCTCATCAGCCATATGGTTCCTGAGAAGAAGATTTTTAAAAGGATTTTACCTTACATGGGCATGGTGGCCATATTGGTCATGTGAACCAGCCCTTATGAACAAAATTTTATTCCCCCTTCCCATAGAGGCTCCGCATATAATTTGGTTTCAATCAACCCAGCAGTTTAAGTGGAGATGAAAATAAAAATACTGATTCTGAGCCATCCAGGACAAAGGTCAGTAAATGACCTTGACCTTTGGTACTGATAAACCTGTTATGCTGAATGTGAATATCATTGCTGATGCCACAGGCTACAATAGAATCTAAGTGACACAATTTGATGTTGACGTAAAACAGGACAAGGTCAAGCAAAGGTCATCGTTTGAATAAACCTGGTAGGGCCAAATTCCTGATGCTGCATACCAAGTTTCAAGGTCATCTGAGGGGAAGATTCTTAAAGGTTTATGCCATATATGGGCATGGGGGCCTTATTGGTCATGTGACCCAGCCCTTACCAACAAACTTTTGTTCCACCTTCCTATAGAGGCTCCATGTGTAATTTGGTCTCAATCAACCAATCGGTTTAAGATTGAGCCATTCAGGACAAAGGTCAGTAAATGACCTTGACCATTGAAATTGATAAACCTCTGTTTTGCTGATTGAAAATGTCATTCTGATGCCACAGGCTACCATGCAATCAGAAATCCACTGTTTTGCCTTTTTTTCCAAACAAATGTCAAAGTCCTTGATGTAAAACAGGCCAAGGTCAACCAAAGGTCATTATTTGAACAAATTTGGTAAGGCCCAAAGTCCCTAATACTGCATACCAAGTTCAAGGCCATCCTGAAAAAAAAAGATTTTTACCATATATGGGCATGGTGGCCAAAATTGATCATGTGACACAGACCTTATGAAAAAACTTTTGTTTATCCCCCTTTCCAATAGAGGCTCCATATGTAATTTGGTTTCAATTGGCAAGTAGTTTCAGAGGAGATGTCAAATGTTGATGTAGACAGCGATGGTTGACTGCCTATACTAAAAGCTCCCCCGGAGCCTTCAGCTCTGGTGAGATAAAAAAAACAAGATGTGTTTGTGAAACACTGATGCCCCCGGACAGCGCATGTTAAATATGAAAGCAGTATCACTAAGCAATCAAAAGGTATGGCCAAGAAATGTAGGCGCCAGAGCGATTACAAAGTTTTTCTAAAAATAGCCACAGTGACCTTGACCTTGAGGTCATGACCTTGAAAGTCGAACTAGCTCGAGATATTGTCATAAGGAACATTTGTGTGAAGTTATATTGAAATCCGTAAAGAAATGTTGGCGCTAGAGCGATGACAAAGTTTTTCTAAAAATAGCCACAGTGACCTTGATCTTGAGGGGGGGGGGTCTGGATGGACAAAAATTATGGTACCACTAGAAAGGTCTTGTGACAAGGAGTGCACGTGTGAAATATGAAAGCCCTACTACTTACCAATCGAAAGTTATGGCCAATGTTAAAGTTTATAAAAGTAGGTCAAAGGTCAAGGTCACGAGGTCAAAAATTATGGTACCACTAGAAAGGTCTTGTGACAAGGAGTGCACATGTGAAATATGAAAGCCCTACCACTTACCAATCGAAAGTTATGGCCAATGTTAAAGTTTTTAAAAAGTAGGTCAAACATCACGGTCAAGGTCACAAGGTCAAAAATTATGGTACCACTAGAAAGGTCTTGTGACAATGAATGCACATATGAAATATGAAAGCCCTATCACTTACCAATCGAAAGTTATGGCCAATGTTAATGTTTTTAAAAATTTTGAAAAAAATAGGTCAAAGGTCAAGTTCAAGGTCACGAGATCAAAAATTATGGTAACACTGGAAAGGTCTTGTGATAAGGTATACACATGTGAAATATGAAAGCTCTATCTACTACCATTCAAAAGTTATGCCCAATGTTAAAGTTTTTGCAGACGGACAAACGGACAAACAGACAAACAGACGGAAAAAAAATAGGTCAAAGGTCAAGTTCAAGGTCACGAGATCAAAAATTATGGTACCACTGGAAAGCTCTTGTGATAAGGTATACACATGTGAAATATGAAAGCTCTATCTACTACCATTCAAAAGTTATGCCCAATGTTAAAGTTTTTGCAGACGGACAAACAGACAAACAGACGGACAGACCAAAAACTATATGCCCCCGAATCTCTTAGATTCCGGGGGCATAAAAAATATCTGAGAAAAATCAGTTTTAAGTATTATATCTGAATGACCTTGGGCCAAGGTCAAAGAATGGCCCCGACCTTTTATATTCATGTACTTTCATTTACTCATTTGGCTAACTGCATCTACTATTACCAATTTTCAGATCACAGGTTGCAATAGTTTCCAAAACATACACTGTTTTGACTTTGTCCCATTCGAAAGCCTATGTAACCAAATTTGACCTATGCCTTAAACTGGTCAAGGTCACCCAGAGGTCATCATTTGAACAACCTATGGATGACTTGAGTCCCCAATGTTTCATACTATGCTTCATGATAATGGCCCCCTGGTTCTGGAGAAGAAGGTTTTTACCTTATCTGGGCATGGCAGCCATCTTGGTCATGTGACCTGGACCCTGTGAACAACCTTGTGATCGGGGTCGATCTTGGACAACACAAACACCATGTTCTGTTGAGATGTGTTGCGATCTCCCATGATTTGTTACGGTCTGTCTAGTCCCATTGCTCAAGACCTGTCACAAATGACTCGCCATCAGATACGAGGTGATACAAGTAAATGCGAGTAGATACGAGTAACTACGTTTTCACATGAACTTTTAGGATCTGTTACGAGTTCTCGTGCCCATATTATACCGGACAGGATTTAATGCGACTCATCCAGCGATCTGCTCTTGAAGAGAGTATATCTAGGTACAGGCCTTTGCTTGTATTTTGGAGCCTTTGAGAGATGTCACCCAAGGGTACTAGATGCAAGAAGGGAAAAGGCAAGGCTGTCTCATCCCAGGAGCCTGAACCATTCCAGCCAGAGAAAATGCCACATTGTCATCATCCACAACTCCTGTCCTCATCAATGGTTGAGGGTTAGTGTATATGTTATAAAAGTCCAAGAAACAATGAAGTCCAAGGTCAGTTCGGCTGTATATATACCCGTCTGGGGTCCAGTCATAGCTCAAATCGTGATCGCCCTCAATAATGATCTTGAAAAACATCAAGACAGCAGTCGTATGCCATCGTAACGGAGCGCATCGGTTCGTGATGAGTGTATAAGAACGTATCTGCATGTATCAGATCGTCCCAATTCAGGGAAACCGATTATCGTTTCAGATCGATACCAAGTGGTAGACACGATTGCAACAATCCTATCGGAACGCAATAGATCGTACCTGAAAGGGAGAGCAAACCGTGGCTGATCGTGACACCTGAAATTGACAAATCGTGATTGGATTGCATCCGAGCGCAACAAATCGTACAAGAATGTATCGACTCTCATCACCTGGTATCCAAACCTGAAATTTCAGAGGAACTTCCAAGACCAGCTACGAATAGTCAGTCATGGCGTTCGTAATGGATTGCACGACAGTGGGAACCTAGCATTACAAAATGTCCAAGTTTTTGCATGACGACGCAGACAACGACGACGCAGACGATGCCAGAGCTATGACAATACCTCCTCGTTTTCTTCAAAAAGAGCCAGGCTAATAAAATTAGTAGACTTAAATGCTTTTGGTCCAGTTGTTCAATATCAATGTTATTGTTAGTTAATATGTCTTTAAAACTTGGATCATGGAATCTGGCTTTTTGCTGAAAAAATGTGAGCAAATTTTGCATATCATATTTTTTCAGAAAAAATACTACATAATTTAATTCAGATAATGTACTTGCTAGAACAGTTAATAATTTGACCATTAACAATCTTGTTAAGCTAACAATGCCAACAAATGGACCTCCTAGCAATGCAATAGAGAGCAATTGGGCCCATTGCATGCAGGAAACAGAAGCAAACAGTGCAGGCCCAGATCAGACGTCACAGAACGCGGCGTCTGATCACAGCCTGCACTATTTACTAACAGAATTTTCCGTCAAATACAGAATAGTAATGAATAAACAGGCCTGACACCCCTTATATGACAAATGGACTTGTCCAACATATAGCAATGGAAGAGTCCACAAGCACACAATGGGTTAATGTATCAGTATTTAACCTAATGTGATTTCCGTCACATAAGTAATATTGACATCCCAAAACGGTGACAAATCAATGGAACTGCCCAGTGACCAGTTTAATTGCAATCTAGATATAGAAAGGATACTGATGCATAAATAATCAATTCGTTAGATGGCAAGAGAAAAATTGTCTCTGTGGCCTAGTGAGTAAGATTGATTGATTGATTAACACATCAACCCTTATTACCAGGGTCATATGGTGTCATCTCCAAGGGAAAGGGAGAAAAGAGGTAGAAGAGATAGAAGAGGAGATGAAGGTGAGAGACAGAGGAGAAAGAGGAAAATGAATAGAAGAAACTAGAGCTGCCGCCTAACGGGCGCCAATTATACCTCGCTACCGACAAATTTTTACAAGTATTTGACCTTGAGGAAGGTCAACGTAAAGGTCAAGGTCAGGTTCGTGTATATCAATCTTAAGTACTAGTGGCAAGGTGTGTGGTGTGTGAATATTAAAGAAATCGGTCAAAGAATAAGGAAGTTATGAGCAATGTTAAAGTTTTTTGTAACGGACCGACGACAGACGACAAGCTGACTCCTATATACCCCCTTCAAACTTCGTTTGCAGGGGTATACTAACAATGCTCACCCTATACCCTTAGCTGCTACAAGGACAACTGTAAGCCAGTGTCAGTTGGACTCCTCAGGTATGCAAGATACATGACTGCCCTCTCCCAACCACCCCCAGTGTATAAGGGCCCTGACTTATAATCATTAAGTATCCATGCTTCGATCGGGCCACATATGAGATGCCAAGTTCTGCAACAAACGTCGAGGTACATCCACTTTTCAACCACCTCTGATTAACTAACGGCTCGAAATAATTGAAATAATGCTTTCGGACACCAATGCTGAACTCCTGTTCTAAAACTTTACTATGCGATGTTGTGTCTTAAAGCTGCTGGGTGAGTAGCAAACTGTGTATATAGATCCTGATGAGATGCCACAGAACTGCATGAAGCAAAATTTCAGCATTGCTGTAGATTTTAAGGGAGTATGACAAAGTTTAGTTTGTTAGTTTAACATCCTAATCAACACTTTTAAGGTAATGAGGAGCTGTCTAGCAAACCTAACTTTGCTCATAAACCAATTCTGAACTGAATGGATTATTCTCCAACACCTCCCACCCACCCCCACACACACACCCTTCCTTACATGTATATGCAGCAGGATCATTATGTCAGGTTCAGTTATTTTTAGAATTTTTTTTAGAAAATGGGTGATCAGTCTCTTAACAGTGGAGGCCCTGATCAGATGATATCTTCTGTGGTGTAAGATCTGGGCCTGCACTGTTTGCCAATGACCCCATATGAAATGGGTCACCCCATGTTTGCCAATGACCCCATATGAAATGGGTTAACCCATTTTGTACCGGAAACCCCAAAACGGGTACCCTGGCAAACAGTGCAGGCCCAGATGAGACGCTGCAGAATGTGGTGTCTGATCAGGGCCTACACTATTTGCAAAATGTTCAGCCATTTTCCAAATCAATTTTGAAGAAAACACAGCCTGACACCCCTAAATTTTGAAATGGATTCCTGCTATATATGAGGTGGAAGATTCCATTTGGTACAAAAAGGGTTAATAATTCCTATTTATTTTCTTTATTTTGGTTTTACAGCCCCTTCAAGATTATTTCACTCATATCGAGCCTAAAACCTGAGTACCCAGAGAAAAACCACCCGACCATCTGTTACAGAACTTGGCGTCTCACATATGACCCAAGTTAGGCTATGGCCCAAGTCAGGCTCAAACCCACAGCCCTATTTGTTGTTAGTTTCTGGCCAAAGAATGTGCACACAGTACTGGTTAACTGCTTAAGTATATGCCTGCCCAGGAAAAGTTTGGATAGGTAAAGTTACCAATTCAAAAATGACCTTTGTTTGTTTGATTTGAGGTTTAATGTCCCCATCAACACTATTTAGGTCATTTTGGAGACGTTGCTTTCAATTTTGTGGGACTTTACCCGACATTGAGATGAAATGACATCTCAATCCCTGCCGCCCAATGAAACCAATAGGGTTTATAAGCATGGACGGGCTGACTCGCAGCAATTTTCCTGGGCAGTCAAAAATGACCTACAAGAATTCCGCCGAAGGCTATGTCGCACCTGTGGCCACTAGGCCAAGGTAAAAAATAAATGCTTGCATAAAAGTTGCAATTCTTAAATGCAAGCTTGTACTGTACTAAGTATCATTAATTAAGCTGTAATAATTCTTCAGAAATGAACTTAACCATTAGGGTGATTGCTAGGGTGGTTGCAATATTTTACAAAGTCAGTGAACCATGAAATTTAGGTCAAGGTCAAATATGGATGCTTGCATTTAAGTTCCCATCTCCAGATACAAGTTTGTACCAAGTATCATTAATTAAGCTCTTATAGTTCTTACCATTTGGGTGAACGCTAGGGTGATCGCAATATTTTACAAAGTCAGTGTTCCATAAAATGTTGGTCAAGGTCAAATATGGATGCTTGCATTTAAGTTGCAATCCCCAGATACAAGTTTGTGCCAAGTGTCATTAATGAAGCTCTTATAGTGCTTGAGAAATAAACTTGACCATTAGGGTGAACGCTAGGGTGGTGGCAATATTTTACAAAGTCAGTGACCCATAAAATATATGTCAAGGTCAAATATGGATGCTTGCATTTAAGTTGCCATCCTCAGATACAAGTTTGTACCAAGTATCATTAATGAAGCTCTTATAGGTATTGAGAAAAAAACTTGAACCTTTGGGTGAACGCTAGGGTGGTCGCAAATGTTGACGCCTTGACAAACGGACAAACGAATGGACGAACGAATGGACGGAAACTGGAAGCATCGCGCAGCCTAATCCATTTCTCCAAGCCTCGATGGGCAGGGGCCAGTATGTGTAATTGACAGTATGTGGATATCAGCAATGTGAAGTTACTCTTGGTTGACTGACAAACATTGATTACGAATCAAAAAGATCTAGTGTCTTCAATGTTGTAATGATGTCCAATTTTGATCTCAAATAATTTCCTTATAAAAACTTAGATAAAACATAAAAAAAATCAATAGGCTTCGTTAATCAGGCTTAAATTGATTTTGCCTACTGTTTTTAATGAGTTTCACATAAAGATACAAATGGAAGCATCTTCATGAACTTCTTAACAATAAATGTGCAAAGAAAAACTACAGAGCAGATGAAAATCTATTATAGAGATCGATTCGTCCCTTCGAATACTAAAGTCATACAGAAACGAAACCTTGGTGGCGACTTCAATCGGCCCTGTGGTTTCTGAGGAGATGTTTGAAATTCAGATGGTTATTCAATCCTTGTGACCTTGACCTTTGACATTCATAGAGGTTCATATAAGAGCTATTGTCTGTTCCTACCTACAATTGTAATCAAAACAAGCACATTTTTACTTTTATCTCAAACGCCTTAGGGACTAAATTTGACCTTAGTGTAAAATAGGTCAAGGTCAACCCAGCATCATGATTTGTATAACTTTTGTAGGCCTTGGGTCCCTTTTGCTGTCTGTCATTTTTCAAAGTCCTCTGACTTAGGGTTCTGGAGAAGAAGATTTCAAAGGGTTTTTACCTTATACGGGCATGGCGGTCATCTTGGTCATTATACCAGGACAAATTATATAAATCGTTCCCTGAGGCATAGATGTTCTACTATAACATATGACTACGATTAAACCAGTGGTTTCTGAGAAGAATATTGTTTGAAAGTGTGGACAGATGACGGACAACCGACCATTGGTATACTGTGGATTTGGGTTCAACTACTCGTCAACCACGGCCCCCGCCCATCAGGACTTGAAGAAGTAGATGGGCTGCATGAGGGGTTTCCATGCATAGTTGAAACCAACCGTACACTAGTACAGGCAAACTGCTTAGAGGGTCTAAGCCTGCCCAGGCAGAGCGGTGCTAGTTGGATAGTTCATGCTTATAAACTTTGTTTCATTTGGTGGCAGCCTTTGAGATGTCATTTACCTCTATGTCAGGAAAAAGTCCCACAAAATTGGAAGCAACGTCTCCAAAATGACCTTTACAGTGTTGACGGGGAATCAAACGAACAAAGACACGTCAGTCCTTGTGGGCCGTTTGGTGCAATCTCCAAGAGAAAGGGAGAAAAAGAGATAGAAGAAATACTACAGGAGATGGAAGAGGAGGTGTGGAAACAGATGAAATAACAACATTTCCCCTCTACCCTTACCTTTACCTGCAGCAAGGACAGCAGGCCTTGTCCAACTGTTAGCCAATATAGATGGACACCTGAGTGACGCGAAGTACACATCACCTTTGCCTCACCAAGCCAACCCATGTCAACTATAAGCTCACCTTGTGAGCCTTTGGCTCGGATGAGCTAAAAATCAGGAGAGTGATTACATTCTTATATGACTCATTTATTCAAATTGTACCTAAATCAAAACATTACCCAAGATAATAAATTAAGCTCTAAAACCTTTCTCTATATCTGATGTAAATTTGGATTTCATCATCTAACTGTTTCCTTAATGTTTTCCTTGTGTTTATCAATTTGTTCTAAACCTCTAAATTTCTGGCATCAAACTCTATCATTAAACCCTTTAAGGAGAATGGGAACACCTTCAGGGGAGGCAACTCCTGCAAAAGTATTTTTGTCTCCCATTAGTCAATAGGGTCAACTCTCAAAGGAAAGAATTTGATCCTGAGGAGCAAATTCTTTCCTTTAAGAGTAGACTCATTTTTCAGTTGGACAGGGCTTATAGAAAAGTGAACAGGGAGTCCCGAAAGTTGTCTCCCTTTGAAGAATGGTGGAAAAATCTGCCAGGTGTTCCATTTCTCCTTAAGTGCTAATCAAAACAAGCAGACAGCATTTTCATTTTTTTTTTTTTTTTTTACTTTTACTTTTCATAGAAAGAGCATGGCCCAGTTGTTCAAAGCATCGTTACCTTAACAAGCTCATTAGAGGTTAAAACTTTAACTTTCAGGTAAGCAAAATACCTAAAACAGTGTTATTTTTGCTGAACAAGAATTCTACTCAATGCCTGTGGGGGCGCAAATTAAGTCACTAAACAATAAAATCTAGGTCAAGGTCAAACATGAAAAAGATGAAATCCCAGATACAAGCTTGCACCAAGTATCATTTATGAAGCTCTTATAGTTCTTGAGAAATTAAATACTATGGCGAAAAACTAGGGTTCACGCAATAGTTGACTACGTCAATGCTTGGTTGATTTGAGGTTTAACGTTCCCGTCAACACTGTGTAGGTCATTTTGGAGACATTGCTTCCAATTTTGTGGGACTTTTACCCGACACTGAGATGAAATGACATCTCAAGCCCTGTCGCCCAATGAAACCAATAGCCTGGGCAGGCATAGTCAATCTAAGCGGTTTACCAGTACTCAAGTGCGGTCAGTTTCAGCTCTGTGTGGAAGCATCCTGCAGCCCAATCTATATCTCCAAGCCCCGATGGGCCCGGGCCATTATATGGATTTTACTTCAAATCATTGACAGTATGTGGATATCAGCAACGTGAAGTTACGCTGGGTTGACTGACAAACATGGGTTTACAAATCAAAAAGATCTGGTGTCTTCAATGTTGTAATGATGTGGTCCAAATTTGATCTTAAATAATTTCCTTATAAAAACTTAGATAAAACATTAAACAAGAGGCCCATGGGCCACTATGCTCACCAGAGCTCAGGGGGCACTGCCGACTGGCAGCAAAGTATTTTAATTAACCATGGAAGCCCTGCGCCCAAGGATGCTACAGATAAAATTTGGACCCAATCAGCCTAGTGGCTTCAGAGGTCTGATGTCGCTTGAATGTGTTGTTGCAGGACAACAGATGACAACTGACAATTTCCCATATGTGGCAACCAATAGGCCTTAAAGAACATTATTAAAGGAACATTTCTATGTATGTTTGACAAAATATCTTGAAAGGCATAAATGTCATTTTTCAATTTTCCCCATTATAAGTCAATGGAAACTCTTAACTTGCCATGGCAAACAAACCAAAGAGCCAAATTTCTAAACCAGAGCTCAGATGGGCATTGCCCAATGGCAGACATGTATTTTAACATGGTATGATTTTAATCTGCCAATTATAAAGTCTCCCAATTCCCAAATGAGCATGCACTCATGTGGACTGTATCTGAAATATTAGGTGTTTTATATAGTAGAGAGGGTGGGGCATGAACACAATGGAGCCCTGGTTGGTGCCACTAAATGTGTCTTATAAAAAAGAACAGAGACATAAATGGTTTAGCGGTGGAATATGTATGGCTCCTGAGATGTAAGGCCTTTTAAGCAGTGGGGGGATTCGGGCATGGTGGATTTCAGAAAAGCCCAAGATTGTTGCACCCTAATGCTGAACAGTTTCTGAGATATGAGGCCCTTTTATGAAGTGGATGGGAGAGAAATGGCCCCTGCAGACCCCACAAGATGGGTTGACTGAATGTGTCTAATAACAATGAACAAGAATATATGTGATTATGTGGTGCGGATTTGAATAGTTTCTGAGATATATGGCCTAATATGAAGTGGGGTCTTATCATAAGGAACAAGAGGGGTGGGGATCTGACCGGTTTCTGAGATATATGGCTTTTAATGAAGGGGGAGTGGGGGCCCATGCTGGTGTCACTGATTGCATCTTATCATAAGGAACAAGAATATATATGGCTTAGGGGTAGGGCTCTGAACAGTTTCTCAGATATATGGTCTTTTGTGAAATTGAAGAATGGAGCATGGCCCACAGGCGAGCCCTGGGGGAACCCTATGTTGGTGTCACTGAATGTGTCTTATCACAAGGAACAAGAATATATATGGTTTAGGGGCGGGGATCGGTAAGGTTTCTGGAATATTTGGCCTTTTATGAAGTGGAGGGGGTGGGGCATGACCCCGGCACATCCCGGGGGACCCTCAGCTTGGTGTCGCTGCGTGCGTCTTATCATAAGGAAAAAGAATATATGGGTGGAGATCTGAATGGTTTCTGAGATAAATGGCATTTTATGAAGTGGAGGGGGTGGGGCATGTCCCCGGCACATCTGGGGGGACCCCCAGGTTGGTGTCACTTAATGCTTCTTATCATAAGGAACAAGAATATATTTGGTTTAGGGGTGGGGATTTGTAAGGTTTTGGAATATTTGGCCTTTTATGAAGTTTTGTTTGTTTGTTTGATTTGAGGTTTAACATCCCCGTCAACACTGTAAAGGTCATTTCTGGGATGTTGCTTCCAATTTTGTGGGACTTTTACCCGACATTGAGATGAAATGATATCACAAGCCCTGCCGCCCAATGAAACCAATAGGGTTTATTAGCATGGACGGTCCGCCTCGCACCACGGTTCCTGGACAGGCTCTAAGCGGTTTACCAGTACTAGTGTGCGGGGCGGATTCAGCTCTGTGTGGAAGCATCATGCAGCCCATATATTTCTTCAAGCCCCCATGGGCGGGGGCCAACCTTTTATGAAGTGGAGGGGGTTGGGAATGTCCCCGGCACATCCCGGGTGTCCCCCAGGTTGGTGTCACTGAATGCAACTTATCATAAGGAACAAAAATATATTTCATTTAGGGGTTTGGATCTGTTAGGTTTCTGGAATATTGGGCCTGTTGTGAAATGGAGGGCTGGGGCATGGCCCAGGCACATCCTGGGGGACCCCCAGGTTGGTGTCACTGAGTGCATCTTATCATAAGAGACAAGAATATATACGCTTTACGGGTGGGGATCTGAATGGTTTCGGAGATAAATGGCATTTTATGAAGTGGAGGGGGTGGGGCATGTCCCCGGCACATCCGGGGGGATCCCCAGGTTGGTGTCACTTAATGCATCTTATCATAAGGAACAAGAATATATATGATTTAAGGGTGGGGATCTGTAAGGTTTCTGAGATATAAGGAATTTTATGAAGTACTGGGGCGGGGAATGGCCCCGGCACAACCTACAGGACCCCCAGGATGACATAAAAGCATATTGCTGTGAGAAGTTTACTAAAGGAACATTTCTATGAAAGTTTTGTCAAAATATCTGCAAAGGCTTTGTATTTAATACCATTTTTCAATTTTCCCCATTATAAGTCTATGGAAAATCTAAGTTGCCATAGCAACCAAACTAAAGAGCCGAATTTCATAAAAAACACAAAACCTGTAAAGGCAAATATGGTGAATATTTTCATAAACTCTCAGCCTCATACAGCGTACTGTTTCTGAGGAGATGATTTTTTAAGTATTTTTTTTTTCTATTTTTTTCAATTTGGTTTCCATGGCAACCAATACAAATGAGCAGTAGGCCTAATATCATATGGCAGATAGTAGATTGCCTAAGGAATATTTCTATGAAAGTTTTGTCAAAATATCTGCAGCGGCTTGGCAGCAAATGCCATTTTTCAATTTTCCCCATTATAAGTCTATGGAAAATCTAAGTTGCCATAGCAACCAAACTAAAGAGCCGAATTTCATAAAAAACACAAAACCTGTAAAGGCAAATATGGTGAATATTTTCATAAACTCTCAGCCTCATAGAGCATATGGTTTCTGAGGAGATGATTTTTTAAGTATTTTTTTTTTTCTATTTTTTTCAATTTGGTTTCCATGGCAACCAATACAAATGAGCAGTAGGCCTAAAATCATATGGTAGATAGTAGATTGCCTAAGGAATATTTCTATGAAAGTTTTGTCAAAATATCTGCAGCGGCTTGGCAGTAAATGCCATCTTTCAATTTTCCCCATTATAAGTCTATGGAAACTCTAAGTTGCCATAGCAACCAAACTAATGAGCCGAATTTCATAAAAAACACAAACTTTCAATCCCCCAACCCAAGGATGCTACAGATGAAATTTGGGCCCAATCGGCCTAGCGGCTTCAGAGGAGATGTCGTTTAAAAGTGTTGACATCACCAGACGCAGACGCAGACGCAGACGACGACGCAGACGACGGACAACTGCCTATCCTATAAGCTCCCCCCGGAGCCTTCGGCTCTGGTGAGCTAAAAAATCAATAGGCTTAGTTAATCAGGCTTAAATTTATTTTGCCTACTGTTTTTAATGAGTTTTACATAAAGATACAAACAGAAGCATCTTCATGAACTTCTTAACAATAAATGTGCAGATGAAAATCTATTACAGAGAAACACTGACAGCATCTTCAAGTTAACAAGAGGCCCATGGGCCACAATGCTCACCAGAACTCAGACGGACACTGCCCGCTGGCAGCCATGTACGGTATCCGGACAAAACACCCCCCGGACATAACACCCCCTGCTCATTTTGGCATAGGTGGACGAAACCCCCCCTCAAATTTTTTACAGGGTGGACATAACACCCCCTGCAACTTTTGACATGGTGGACAAAACCCCCTTGTAAGTTTTGCAAGGTGGACAAAATCCCCCCTATCATGTGGACAAAACCCCCCTCGGACAAAATCCCTCTGACGCTAGATTGGGCACCTCACAAGTAGTTGAAGGGTGTTCCTGTTACACACATAAACCGTGATGTCCAAACAAAAATGTATAGATTATATAGAAAAACAGCCATCAATTAAAAAAATGATTAAAAAACATCATAGATTAAAGGGATTTGATTAAGAGACAATTAGCTCTAATCAGCTAATTAAAAGTATAATGATCTGGAACTTATACAATCACAATTCATATTAGAAAATTAACTGAACAATTACAAACTGAATATAGCAATCTATAGCATACTGGTAGAAGAAAAATTTCACAATAAAGTTTATTTAATACTTAATAGCCCCATTAATTTCTTCATACTTCATGCCCTCATACATTTTTGAAACAAAAATATTGTTGATAAGCATACATTTATGTTCATATCTTGGAAGGGATTTTGCCTACTGTACCATTGCAAGCAGATTATTACTCAAGGGACCAGGGGCCTATTTCAAAAAAGGTCGTACGACTGATTTTCATCGTATCGTGGTCGTACGAGAATCGTACGACCAAAAATGACTTTCAAGAAAAAAATCCGGTTTCAAAAAAGTTATCGTATCGTGTCATTTATGACGAAATCCACGATCACTTTAGACCACTCGTAGAATTTACGATTTTGTCGCTGTAGAATCCAAATATTCACAAATTTAATTTTCAATATTCGCGCAATTATTAACATTTATTCAACAATATTCGTACCGATTTTCTTTGTAAAATATTAAGTTTTACTCTAGATATATTAAAAACAATAGACCTACCACCATTTTCAAGCATGTATCTGCTCAACGAGAATCGTACGATTTTCGTAGAGCGGAAACATTAATCGTAAGAGAGGGAATCAGTTGTTTTTTCCTCTTAACACAAGGCATTGTGTGTTCCTATCATTCTGAAATAATGGCCGCTGTTCTTGTTGCAAGGCGAATGAATTATATTGCTCAAGAAAGAGTCTTAAAGGATACACTCAACCCAATCGATCGTTTAAGTGCCGATGAATTGATCTTGAGGTACAGATTAAGCAGAGTGTATTTTAGATCTGATGGAGATAATAACAGATGGGCTGCAACACCCTACCAGCAGAGGACATGCAGTTTCACCAATTATACAACTAACAACTGCTCTACGATTCTCTGACACTGGCTGCTTCCAACGAGACGTTACAGATGTGCATGGTATTTCAGTATCCTCTGTATTTCAAGTGTTTCACGGGCTACAGCCATGAAAGTGAAAGATAATATAACTTTCCCAACTGATCCGGAGAAAATTCGAAGAGTAAAAGCAATACAGGCCAAGAGTACATTGCAGATCGGCTAGCAGTAGAGCTACAACAAAATCAGGTGAGCTACAACACTCCACCAAAAAAGGGCATGCAATCTCGCCAATTATACATCTAACAACTGCTCTACGCTTCTATACCACTGGCTGCTTCGAACGAGAAGCTGCAGATTTGCATTGCATTTTATTATCCTCTGTTTCAATGTGTTTTTCAAGTGAGTCGCAAGCTATAGCCATAAAAGTGAGAGATATTTGAAATGGATGACATAAAGCCATGGTTATTAATCCCAGTAACCGCTGCAGGAACAAGACCTCAACAGCGGTATAGTTTATCAACGACCTCTGAGAGTTCAACGTTCAAGCGTGGCAAGACTATTCCATGTTTTAGGGGAAGACAGGTTTCGGATTTCTTTTTTTCACAGGATTTTAAAATTATAAATAAGTTTTTTGATAATGTCATTATGTAGAAGTCGTTGGCAAGTGACTAGTATGATGCAGTACGAATCTCAGTAAAACTACATCTGCCAATGAAAAATCCCAACTGAAGGCGACTTACCTAAAACACGGACTGGTCCAAAATTAAAAATGCAGTCACGTCTCATTGCGTTTTGAAAGACTATACAATTCTTGTCATCGGCGTACACGCTGTGTTGTGAAAATATTAGATGACATGTGGATGTCACGCTTCAGATGTGACGACAAAATTTCGGGATGTTTTCAGTATGCATTGGGATCTGTAAGGTTTCTGAGATATAAGGCATTTTATGAAGTGGAGGGGGGGCAGGGCATGGCCCCGGCACAACCTAGGGGACCCCCAGGTTGACATAAAAGCATATGGCTGAGATAAGTTTACTCAAGGAACATATTTATGTAAGTTTTGTAAAAATATCTGCAATGACTTGGCAGTAAATGCCATTTTTCAGTTTTCCCCATTATAAGTCAATGGAAACTCTAAGTTGCCATAGCAACAAAACTAAAAGGCCAAATTTCATAAAAAACACAAAACCTGTAAAGGCAAATATGGTGAATATTTTCATAAAGTCTCAGCCTCCTAGAGCATATGGTTTCTGAGGAGATGATTTTTTTAAGTATTTTTTGTCTATTTTTTGCATTTTGGTTTCCATGGCAACCAATAAAAATGAGCAGGAGGCTTAAAATCATACAGCAGATAGTAGATTGCCTATGGAACATTTCTATGAAAGTTTTCTCAAAATATCTGCAGAGGCTTGGTAGTAAATGCCATTTTTCAATTTTCCCCATTATAAGTCTATGGAAACTACAAGTTGCCATAGCAACCAAACTAATGAGCCGATTTTGATAAAAAACACAAACTTTCAATCCCCCAGCCCAAGGATGCTACAGATAAAATTTGGGCCCAATCGTCCCAGTGGCTTCAGAGGAGATGTCGTTTGAAAGTGTTGACGCCAGACGCCAGACGACGACGACGACGGACGACGACGGACAACTGCCTATCCTATAAGCTCCCCCGGAGCCTTCGGCTCTGATGAGCTAACGAGTCTTTCACCAGAAACTGACAACTGCCCTTCTTGAATCAATTCATCCCTTCGAAAACTAAGGTTATACAGAAACAAAACACTCATGGTGACTTAAATCAGCCCTGTAGTGTCTGAGGAAAAGATGTTTGAAATTCTGACGGTTATTCAATCCTTGTGACCGTGACCTTTGACGTAGAGTTTCATATAAGAGCTATGGTCTCTTTCTAAACAACAATTGTACTGGAAAAGAGCACATTTTTATTTTCATCACAAATGCCTTAGGTACTAAATTTGACCTTGCTGTAAAATAGGTCAAGGTCAACCCAGCATCATCATTTGTATAACTTTTGTAGGCCTTGAGTCCCATTTGCTGTCTGTCAATTTTCAAAGTCATCTGATTTAGGGTTCTGGAGAAGAAGATTTTAAAGGGTTTTTACCTTACACGGGCATGGCGGCCATCTTGGTCATTTGACCAGGACACATTATATAAATTTTCGTCCCCTGAGGTATAGATGTTCTATATAACATATGACTACAATTAACCCAGTGGTTTCCGAGAAGAATATTGTTTGAAAGTGTGGACAGATGACGGAAAACCGACCATTGGTATACTGTGGATTTGGGTTTAACTACATGTCAACCACAGCCCCCGCCCATCGGGACTTGAAGAAGTAGATGGGCTGCATGATATTTCCATGCAGATCTGAAACCAACCGTACACTAGTACAGGCAAACTGCTTAGAGGGTCTAAGCCTGCCCAGGCAGAGCAGTGCTAGTTGGATAGTTCATGCTTATAAACTTTGTTTCATTGGGTGGCAGGGTTTGAGATGTCATTTCATCTCAATGTCAGGAAAAAGTCCCACAAAATTGGAAGCAACGTCTCCAAAATGACCTATACATTGTTGACGGGGTCATTTAACCTCAAATCAAACAAACAAAGACACGTCAACCCTCGTGGGCCGTTTTGTGCCGTCTCCAAGAGAACGGGAGAAAAAGAGATAGAAGAAATACTACAGGAGATGCAAGCGAAGGTGTGGATATAAGAATCTAATATGGGTGTGTGGGGTAGATTGAAAAATCCGTCCCGAGGGACACTGTCCGGCATCACGAGGCTTGCCGAGTGATGCCGGACAGTGATCCCGAGGGACGGATTTTTCTATCCATCCCTTACACCCATATTGGATTCTTTTTCTTGCATACCTTCCATTTCTATTGCGAATTTTTAATGCTGCTGTCACTTCGGTTACCGACGTCCGCCATTTTGTGATGACACAACAGGAATGTTTAGTGACATCACGCATGACGACGCCGCACATGAGGTTGTAATCAACCAGTGCATTTATCAAACACGCGATTATATTCGATTTGGGGTCGGAACACCAGGGTCAGAACATAAATTTCTATCCCAGGGTAAAATCACGGATTTCCTTGTCCGGTGTGCAAGAACAACATTTCCCCTCTACCCATACCTTTACCTGCTGCAAGGACAGCAGGCCTTGTCCAACTGTTAGCCAATATAGATGGACGCCTCAGTGACGCTAAGTACACATCACCTTTGCCTCACCCAACCAACCCATGGTATACTATAAGCTCACCTTGTGAGCCCTCGGCTAGGATGAGCTAAAAATCAGGAGAGTGATTACATTCTTATACGACTCATTTATTTAAATTGTACCTAAATCGATAATAAATTAAGCTCTAAAACCTATCTCTATATCTGATATAAATTTGGATTTCATCAGCTCAACAGTTACCTTAATGTTTTCCTTGTGTTTATAATCTCTAAATTTCTGGCATCAAACTCCATCATTAAACCCTTTAAGAGGAATGGGAACACCTTCAGGGGAGGCAACTCCTGCAAAAGTATTTTTGTTTCCCAAGTCAATTGGGGTCAACTCTTAAGAAAAGAATTTGCTCCTGAGGAGCAAATTCTTTCCTTTAAGAGTAGACTCATTTTTCAGTGGGACAGGGCTTATAGAAAAGTGAACGGGGAGTCCCGAAAGTTGTCTCCCTTTGAAAAATGGTGGAAAAATCTGCCAGGTGTTCCACTTCTCCTTAAGTGCTAATCAAAACAAGCAGACAGCATTTTCAGTGTTTTTTTTTTTTTTACTTTTATTTTTCATAGAAAGATCAGGGCCCAGTGGTTCAAAGCATCGTTAGCTTAACAAGCTCATTAGAGGTTAAAACGTTAACTTTCAGGTAAGCAAAATACCTGAAACAGTGATATTTTTGCTGAACAAGAATTCTACTCAATGCTTCATCACGCCTGTGGGGGCGCAAAGTCACTAAACGATAAAATCTAGGTCGAAGTCAAACATGGAGGGTGCTTGTATAAAAGTTGAAATTCCCAGATACAAGCTTGCACCAAGTATCATTTATGAAGCTCTTATAGTTCTTGAGAAATTAAAAACAATGGCGAAAAAATAAGGTTCACGCAATAGTTCCCTACGTCAGTAAACCATAAAATGTTGCCCATAGTGAAATATGCATTATAGTTGTCATTCATCTGTTTGTTTATTTATTTGTATTGGAGTTTAATGGCCCAGTCAACACTATTTAGGCCATTTTTGAGCCGGTCAGTTTACCTATCCACACTTTTCATGGGCAAGCTTATACATAAGCTGTTAACCAGTACTATGCACATTCTTTCGCCAGAAACTGACAACCAGCAGAAGGAAAAGACTTCATGATCAATCCACTAAAGAATGTTGCGACCCCGCCAGGTATTGAACCCGCGTCCTCCTGACCACCAGACAGGCATCAAGCCGGCGAAAAATACCAGTACTTTCGGATGAAAAAAGTGCTGTGTCTGGAGCTATGATGTAAAGATAATAATACATACATGAAGTAACCGCTAATTGTATTGAACCTGTGTATTCATTTACAACCTTAACCTGCCAATCATGACAATGCAGATGACATTTACAAATTTGTTCGTATTTTTTCAGAGAAAATAATGCTTGACATTACATGTGAATCATCTGCTTGCAGACGATTCATGTATTTCCATAAGAAATAATTTGAAAAAAACAAACAAAAAAAAACTGTCTGCTCTGGAAATTCCCATGGCCTTTCAAGGGTTAAAACAGCTATTGAAATGGAAATAATTGCTATCCAAATATGACCTTCAGAATGTTCTTTACCTACATTGATAACCAGCCCTTTTTATTTACACCACAAAATAATTCCAAAAAGCCCAGCTAACCGACTTCTTTATCTGCTTTATTTACACTTTTCACTATAACCTTTAAATTTTATTCCATTTCTATTTTCAAAGAATTTTACATTCTAAATAATCAATAATAATCACAAATGCATTTGCACACCTTTTCAGATCATCTCATTCTGTTAAATATTAATTGTCCCAACTGATTATTAGTTTTTGTTATTTATAAATGATTTTCAGGCTACTTATTCTGCCGGAGACAAAAGCTGTATAAGTATATACAGCAAATACCGTAAAGCACACAAAAAATGCACCTGTGCTTAACTGAACTTGTCACTCCAATATCCAGCCATTACAATAACCCACCTGTGCGACAGAGTATTTTTCACATCTCAAAAATGACTTCTTTTCTGATGAAAATCCGTGATATTTTTCTTATAAAAATCAAAACAAAGGTTGTGGGTGCTCGTTAGAACCGCCTCAATGAGGCGGTTCTAACGAGTACCCACAACCTATGTCTTAGAAGCAGAAATAAGAAAAAGAATGTATACCCCCGTAAAACCCCAGTTTTCTCTATATAAATTGGGGTTTATGGGGTGGGGTCTTCATTTCACAGACTTGTTCACGTGATGGAGGAGGTATAACATTATGCAACATCAACTTTGATGCAATGTCATGATGTTGCTGAAGCCCTACAAGGCCTAGATTTTGTTTTGTTTTTATGCAGAATCCTCTTAGCAAAAAATGTAGACACTAATCATTCAAAAACTAAAAATGTGCCCAATGGACGCAGACCCACACCCCACCCCGCCTGGTCCTGTAATTAAGAAAACATAAGCGTAAACTGCTAATGCAATCTCAGACATGGATGCAGACACTGCCCCCTGACAGGGGGATACTATATGCCCTTTCCACCATTCCAATGAAGGGGCCATAAAAAGCATTAACTGTTACTTTTGTCTATTTGAAGTAAATGCGGTTTTCAATCAGATAATCTCAGAGCTATTAATAACGAAGACCAAAGAAATAATTTACAGATATTTTGATAACTGTTTATGTCTTTTTCTAGGGAAAATAGGTATATTGCATGTACTTGTTAAAATCGCCACTGTGAGGCAATTCTAGATTGTACTATCAAAGTCCCTTTTAATGAACAAAAGAATACAATAAATTTAACCACCTTTTCCGGAGCTTAACAGGACCTATCAAATCTTTTAAATGACAAGTCACATCATACAAAAAGGACCCTTTGTTTTTTTTTTGTTGTTTTTTATCAGCATGGACATTATACTAGAGAGCAGACCCTGACATAGCTCGAGATAGTGCACTTTTATCATCCAAAAAGTACTGATATTTTTTCTTATTTCTGCAAATAAACATATGGTGAGGGTACTCATTAGAAGTGCCTCAGTGAGGCGCTTCTAATGAGTACCCACAATATATACGTTTTTGTGCAGAAATAAGAAAAACTAGATCTGCAGTCGATGGTAAACCATCGCAAATACCTGCTTTTTCTATTAATAACATTAATGACTATGTATTAGATAGCCAAAACTAAATGTAAGTCAAAAAAAGTTGCAAAGAACATTCTAACTGATAAGCAAAGTTTCAGAAGTGTAACTCTTATTGTTTAGCAGATATGGCAAAGTCATACCTTTTGACCTTTGACCTTGGGATTATGTTGAGGTCCATCTAAAGTATCCCAATTTATTCTATATTCCAACAGCCATCCAATAACCAAGTTTCAGAAGTGTAACTCCAATAGTTTAGAAGATATGGCAAAGTCATACTTTTTGACCTTTGACCTTGGGGTCGAGGTCGCACCAAAAGTAGCCCAACATATTCTATATTCCAAGAACCATCCAATTAGCAAAGTTTCAGAAGTGTAACTCCAATAGTTTAGGAGATATGGCAAATCATAATTTTTTACCTTTGACCTTGGTGTCATGTTGAGGTCAAGGTCACACCAAAAGTATCCAGATTTATTCTATATTCCAAGGGCCATCCAATAACCAAAGTTTCAGAAGTGTAACTCTAATAGTTTAGCAGATATGGCAAAATCATACTTTTAGACCTTTGACCTTGGGGTCAAGGTCACACCAAAAGTAACCTGACATATTCTATATTCCAAGCACCATCCAATAAGGAAAGTTTTAGAAGTGTAACACCAATAGTTTAGGAGATATGGCAAATCATAATTTTTGACCTTTGACCTTGGGGTCATGTTGAGGTCAAGGTCACAAAAAAGTTGCCCACTGCCATCTACATTCCATGTACTATCCACATGCAAAGTTTCAAAAGTGTAACTTCAGTGGTTGCAGAGGAGATCCAATCACAAGAAACGTGACGGACAGACGGACGGACGGATGGACGGATGGACGGACTGACGCCGGAGTGAACTGTGGTACGAAAACAGTATACCCGATTTGTCTTCGAAAAAGCGGGTATAATAATTTGTGGATACCCCCTCTTATCTGTAGCTATGTCACCCAGATCAGCCCCTGCAGAATACAGTATCTGATCTGTGTCTTCACTGTTTGCTTAAAATACAAGACTATCTGTTTGACTTAACCAGCATGTTCCTATCAAATTCAATTTGTGTTAGCGCCTGTATGACCCTACATGTATGATGCTATGGGTTTCTTACATTCAGTTTTGCCCCATGAACCATCTTTAACTACACTGAATATATTTTGAACCATCAAAATCTTTTATGATACATGTACATGTACATAGTCTAAGTGAGTCTAAAATATATCAGGAAGTGTTTGATCCTTATTTATATTGATAAGGGTGGCTATAATATATGCATTTTAGAGTTGTCAGCCAATTCAGACACCCAAAAATCTCTTTTAACCCATTTAATGATTTTGTACAAGAATGCCCAAAATGGGTACCCTGGCAAACAGTGCAGGCCCAGATCAGATGCCGCAGAATGCGGTGTCTGATCAGGGCCTCCACTGTTTGCTAAAAGTTCAGTCATTTTCCAAATAAGTTTTGATGAAAACACAACCTGACACCCCTAAATTTTGAAATGGACTTTTGCTATATATAAGGAGGAAGATTCCATTTGGTACAAAAAGGGTCCACTTATCTTACAGATAGTTTGCAAACAGTGTAGATTTGGATGTGATGGCTCATAATGAGCTGTGCCGTTGATCATTGTCCCATCATGATCAACACTGTTTGCCATCCTGCTAATATGATTTTGTCTCAATTTGGAAGCTTTAACTACTAAGCACAACAACACAGTTGAGTAGTTTTTTCTCTGCCAGTTTTTGTTTGTTTGATTTGATGTTTAACGTCCCCGTCAACACTGTAAAGGTCATTTTGGAGACGTTGCTTCCAATTTTGTGGGACTTTTACCCGACATTGAGATGAAATGACATCTCAAGCCCTATCGCCCAATGAAACCAATAGGGTTTATTAGCATGGACGGTCCGCCTCGCACCGCGGTTCCTGGACAGGCTTAGATCCTCTAAGCAGTTTACCAGTACTAGTGTGCGGGCCGGATTCAGCTCTGCGTGGAAGCATCATGCAGCCCATATATTTCTTCAAGCCCCTGTGGGCGGGGGCGAATTTTTTTTCTCTGCCAGACTACTTGACCGGCCCCGATAGCTCAGTTGGTAGAGTGTCCACTCCGGGGAACGGGAGGTCACGTGTTCGATCCCGGGCCGCGACATACCAAAGTCGTTAAGAATGGTACTAGCTGCTCCTCGCTCGGCACTCAGATTTACGGGGTAGAGCTAGGACTGGTTGACCAAGTGTCAGGATAATGTGACTGGGTGTGGTATCATGTAATGTGTCTGGGACATGATACTTCAGTGAGGCAGCACTATAAAAGTGAGCGATGAGCTCCCTGTCGCAACCAGACACCGTCGTGATATGACTGAAAAATTGTTGAAAGTGACGTTAAACCCGAATTCACACACACATCCTGGTAATATGATTTTGTCTCAGTTTGGAAGCAAGCACAACTAGAGCTGTCAGAGGATCTGACTATAGCCCCGCTTCAGCGCTGTCAGAGAAGAAAGTTATTTAAGCTGCAGAGAAAACAGTTATGAACAAGAAATAACTGTTGAAAATTTTACATTATCTGGAAAAACTCTAAGAGTTGTGAGCCCTTGTCCCTCATTTCAATGAGCATGATACATTACCAGAATGTCCATGTTTATACTAAATTTCATCTTCCATTTTTCAATGTTCAAAGGGTAATAACTCCTAAAGTAGGCAAATCAGAGTCAGGGTTCCTGCGCTCTGCACATTGTCTCATGGTGCTTTACACTTGTGTGAAGTGTCATGAAAATATCTCAAATGGTTTGTGAGTTATGGAGCCGACACAGTCAAAATTGCCTTTTTAAATGTTCAAAGGGCAATAACTCCTAAAGTAGGCAAACCAGAGTTATGGTTCCTGCACTCTGCACATCATCTCAAGGTGCTTTTCATTTATTTGAAGTTTCATGAAAATATCAGAAACGGTTATGGAGCGGACATAGTTAAAATTGCCATTTTTTAATATTCAAAAGCCTATAACTGAAAAAGTAGACAATCCAGAGTTTGGGTTCCTGCGCTCTGCACACGTAATATGGTGCTTTACATTTGTGTGAAGTTTCATAAAATTATCTCAAACGGTTTTTGAGTTATCGAGCAAAGACGGCTAAAAGACACAGACAGACACACAGACAGACACACAGAAAATACGAAAACCAGAGTTATGGTTCTTGCGCTCTGCACATTGTCTCATAGTGCTTAACATTTGTGTGAAGTTTCATGAAATTATCTCAAACGGTTTTCGAGTTATGAAGCGGACACTGTTAAAATTGCCATTTTTCAATGTTCAAAGGGCAATAACTCCAAAAATAAGCAATGCAGAGTTATGGTTCCTGCGCTCTGCACATCGTCTCATAGTGCTTAACATTTGTGTGAAGTTTCCTAAAAATATCTCAAATGGTTTTCGAGTTATGAAGCGGACACAATTATAATTGCCATTTTTCAATGTTCAAAGGGCAATAACTCTAAAAGTAGGCAATCCACAGTTATAATTCCTTCGCTCTGCACATTGTCTTATGGTGTTTAACATTTGTGTGAAGTTTCATGAAAATATGTTAAGCAGATACAAAGTTATGGAGCCAACACAAATTAACGGAATCACGGAATTACGGAATTACGGAAAATGTTCAAAGGGCAATAACTCCAAAAGTAGGCAATCCACAGTTATAATTCCTTCGCTCTGCACATTGTCTTATGGTGTTTAACATTTGTGTGAAGTTTCATGAAAATATGTTAAGCAGATACAAAGTTATGGAGCCAACACAAATTAACGGAATCACGGAATGACAGAAGGACATGGCAAATCCAATATAGCCCCACTTTTTCAAAGCGGGGCTATAACAACACAGTTGAGTAGTTTTTTCTCTGCCAGACTAGCTAGGCCTCAGATATTTCCAAAATACAACAGTGAAATAGGACCGACGCTACGATGAAGGGCAGAGCAACTTTTTACGGCCACCACACATTCTCACCATAACACCAGAAGCAAGAACAACAACTTAGAACTGAAAACTGTTGAGTGGGCAATGTCTTTCTTCGCCATTTAACTAATGGGTGTGTCAAAATAAACTCTTATCATGCTGTTCACAACAACCCATATATTTAGAAACAGTGTAGATCCAGATCAGATGCCATCTGATCAGGATCTACACTGTTTGACATTCAGTTTATGAATTTGTAGGAATAAAGTACATCAAGTAATCTGATTGGTTCTAAGTCAGATATGGGTGTGGCTAAAATGAATATTCAGCAAGAGAAGGGTTAAAAGATGGAACCCGGTAGGAAAGATATAAACAGACAAGAATCCTTTTTAAGTGCCACAGTCCAGAATCTTCCAAGAAAACAACATGCTTTATAATGTAAAGCCAGCAAAGCGCCTGATCAGACTGTGCAGATAACTACAATAACTTTTAAAGCAACCTGCAGACAACAAAGCAGACAATTGTTGTGACTGGCAAATCAAGGGTTAACCCTTGTCCTGCTGAACCCGGATATGCCTTATTTTCCAAACAATGAAAATCCAGATCAGATGGCTTCTGACGAAGCCATCTGATCAGGATCTACATTGTTTGCCATTCAGATTGTGAATTTGTTGCAATAATTTGCATCAAGTAATCTGATTGGTTGATAATCAGTAGTGGGTGTGGCGTATATAAATATTCAGCAGGTTAAGGGTTAATAGGTCAGACGTTCGAAATGATTTTTTTTTTTTTGTGGACTGGCTTGTTGTTTGTCCTATGCACATAGTTCCCACATGTAATCAGCTAGGATTAAGCTCCGTAGGTTGTATTTATGGCCGGCCTCGGTAGCTCAGTCAGATGCACTTCTGACTGGTGATCAGGAGGATGCGCGTTCGATACCTGCCGGGGTTAGCAACATTCTTTCGTGGAGATTGATTATGAGATCTTTTCTACGGTTGTTCTCTCCCTTCCGCTAATTCAAGAAGGGCAGTTGTCAGTTTCTTGCCAAAGAATGTGCACTGTACTGGTGAACCGCTTACGTATAAGCTTGCCCAGGAAAAGGGTGGATAGGTAAACTGACCAGCTAAAAAATGACCTAAAACTGTGTTGACTGGGCCGTTAACTCCATTACAAACAAGATTGTATTTAGTGACATCTGTGGATCCTTGAACAGCCACAGAGTATTGATGTGGCTGTATGGGTACACAGGCTGGTTTCAATCTTGGACAAATAGGCCTGAACAAACTGTGTAAACCCAGATGAGATACCGCAGGGTCTACACTATTTGCCACTCATTCAGCTGTCTTAAGACACAACATCAAGTAGTAAATTGTACTTGTTCAAATTTTAAAAGAAAGGTGTCTGAGTATTTAGCCTTTAGCAATGCTGAGAGCAGTATTCAATACTCATTCTTTGGAGGGGGTACCCTTATTTCGGCAGCCATAATTTCAGATTCTGCTCATACTTTGATATATTGTAGGCAAGACTATTACGATAACAAACCCGTGCAACATAGTGCATTTTTTCACATCTCCAAAATGGCTACTTTTCTCACGAAAATCGATGATATTTTCCTTATTTATAAAGCAAAAATAGGTTGTGGGTTCTCGTTAGAACCGCCTCAATGAGGCGGTTCTAACGAGTACCCACAACATATGTCTAGGAGCAGAAATAAGGAAAATAATGTAGACCCCTGTAAACCCCGGTTTTCTCTATATAAAAGGGGGTGTTCATTTCATGGACTTGTTCACGTGATGACATTTTTTACCTGTATAGGAGTACCTCACTTGCTTCCTTATGAGCATGGTAGGTCGCTCAAGTAAGGAACTACCCCCTTGGGCGACTAAACGCACGTACAGGACGCTGAAGGTTAGGGTAAATACGGTATGTGCACAAGCTTATTTATCCCATTTGTACTGTAAACCCCTAAATGGGTACCCTGGCAAACAGTGCAGACCCAGATCAGACGCCGCAGAACACAGCGTCTGATCAGGGCCTACACTATTTGCAAAAACGTTAAGCTATTTTCCAAATAAATTTTAAAGATAACACAACCTGTCACCCCTAAATTTCGAAATTGACTCATGCCATATATAAATAGGAAGATTCCATTTGGTATAAAAAGGGTTAAATCTTTTTCAATATCAAAACCTATAGAGCTGATGAGGGTCATGAACAAAATGAATAATGCTGGTATTATAAGATTAGAAGGTTTAACCCATTTTGTAACGGAAACCCCAAATGAGGTACCCTGGCAAACGGTGCAGGCCCACATCAGACGCCCAGCATGCGGCATCTGATCAGGGCCTTCACTGTTTGCAAAAATTTAAACCATTTTCCAAACAAATTTTGAAGAAAACACAACCCGACACCCCTTAATTTTGAAATGGAGGAAGATTCCATTTGGTACAAAAAGGGTTAAAGACAAGTGAAAACCCGGAAGTACAAGTTATGAGGACACTTCAAAAAGTTTGGGTTCATGGCCTCCACCTTATGACCCCACCCCCCACGCACAGTGCATTTTTTCACATCTCCAAAATGACTACTTTTGTGACGAAAATCTGTGATATTTTTCTTATTTTTACTGGAAACATAGATTGTGGGTGCTCGTTAGAACCACCTCATTGAGCCACAGTTCTAACGAGTACCAACAACCTATGTCTTGGAGCAGAAATAAGAAAAATAATGTATACCCCTGTAAACCCCAGTTTTCTCGACAGATTCATATAAGTCCTTGACTTTCTTCTGAATCCCTTTTGTATTATGTTATTTATTTACACTTTGTATTTGTATGCTTGCTATACGAATAAAATATGTTTAAACCAAATGATCAAAGTTTTAACGATACGTTAACTAATGACATCGTTAGTTTTGAACAACTGGCCCCTGGTAGGCAGGATTATTCAATCAGGGCATGAGGTTGTAAAACCTTTTCCATGCTCAACTCACTTGAGCATGAACTTCAACCTGTTTCCATGCTCAACTCACTTGAGCATGAACTTCAACCTGCTATGAGCAGGACAAAAAGTATTCTCTGCTGATCAGAGCAGGACCAGATATTTGATCAAAGTTTAATGAAAATCATTTCAGGGGTAAAGGAGATATGGAACAGACACAAAATTCCAAGTTTCAAACTTGTGACCTTCAACTGTGACCTTGACCTTGAGTCGGCATGTTTTATTTATGGCTTCTGCACATCAGCTCACTGAGGGGAGATATTTGACCGAAGTTTAATGAGAAACCTTCAAGGGGTAAATGAGATATGGAACAGATACAAAATGCAATGTTTCAAACTCATGACCTTCAAATGTAACCTTGACCTTGAGTTGGCATGATTTATTTATGGGTTCTGCACATCAGCTCACTGAGGGGGATATTTGACCAAAGTTTAATGAAAATCCTTCCAGGAGTAAAGGAGATATGGAACGGCCACAAAATTCAAAGATTCAAACTCGTGAACTTCAACTGTGATCTTGACCTAAAGTCAGCACGAATCATTTATGGGCTCTGCACATCAGTTCACTGAGGGGGATGAAGTTTAATGAAAATCCTTTGAGGAGTAAAGGAGATATGGAATGGAAAAAAATTCAAATGGACGGACAGACAAAGGCCATTCCTATAATCCCCACTTCGCTTCGCAACGGGGGATTAAAATTGCCTGATTTGTATTATAATATTTATAAGCATGAAAATTTTCATGCTCAGCTGAGTTGAGCATGAAAAAGATTTTAACCTCTGGGGCCAGTTCTTGGACTGTTCTGAACCTGGTCAGGACTAGAATCTAGAACTGTTCTAGAACTTGTGAATGTTCTTAACCTATCTGGCAGACAATCTAACAAAACGTCACACATGCCGTCTTGCACTAGTTTAGTTTTGGGCAAGTCCAATTCTGGGTGTGTCATATTTGTTTTAAACTTAGTTTTGGTAAGTTTTACAAAAATTGTTAAACTTTAAATTAAATAGAGTAGACGCTGTTCAGATGCCACATTTGTTTTTGTTTGTGTTGTGGTTTTACATGTCCATCAGCACCATTCAGGTCATTTCAGAGATAATTCTTCTATGTGGGACTTTAACCCTGCATGTTTCAAGCCCTACTGCCCAAAGAAACCACTAGGGTTTAAGGGATGGTCCGACCAGTGCCACTTTGCATGGGCAGGCTTAGACCTACCATGGACCCACAAGCCCAATATATTAGGTCCAAGGAACTACTAAGCGGATTGCAATACTCAAATGCTGTAGTCAGTTTCAGCTCTGCGCTGAAACATGATGCAGCCCAATCTATTTCTCCAAGCCCCGATGAGCAGGGGCACTCAGATGCTACGTCGTGCGGCTTCTGATGTTTGTCTATTTTCTTGGTTATGAGCAATAATATTGTTTGCCAAAGTTATATGACAGTAACATGCATTACCCTAAAAAGCCTAAACCTGCAGGATTTGTTTGTTTGATTTGAGGTTTCACGTCTCCGTCAACACTGTAAAGGTCATTTTGGAGACGTTGCTTCCAATTTTGTGGGACTTTTACCCGACATTGAAATGAAATGACATCTCAAGCCCTGTCGCCCAATGAAACCAATAGGGTTTATTAGCATGGACGGTCCGCCTCGCAACGCGGTTCCTGGACAGGCTTAGATCCTCTAAACTGTTTACCAGTACTAGTGTGCGGGCTGGATTCAGCTCTGCGTGGAAGCATCATGCAGCCCATATATTTCTTCAAGCCCCTATGGGAGCAGTCTGATCTGGGTCTAAACTGTTTGCTTAGTCCTGTCTGTCCCAATACCCATAATGTAACTGCTATTTTGCATGAGGGCAATCAATTAAATCACTGCAGCAGAACATTTAAACATCATAAAACATTAATTGAACTAGCCCGGAGACAGCAGACAACTAAGGTCCAGGTAAGCACAGTATCCCCAGACCCTTCCCTATTTGTTCCCCAATAACAGAGGGCTGGTGGTGGGGAGAGATTACTCAGACACTGCTTAGGGAAAGAGGTTCATCATTGTTTGCCAGTCACAACTAGCAGACTGCATTTTCAGTGTTTGTTTCCAGTAAGAATTAGGCCTGCCATTCTGCCATTCTAAATTTTTAAAAATCTTGTTGTCATCTCCAGGATGGCAGTGGCAGAGTAAAACATCATAAAACATTAACTGAACTAGTCAATTTTAGGAGAGGGCAGAGGAATGTTCATACCTGTGATAAATTTTTGAACTGTATGAGGGAGATTTGCCATTGTGATGAGGGAGAGGTAAAGAATATATAGGGATGGTGGTGTTAGTGTTTGAGTTTTACGTCTCACAACAGCTAAGGTCATACGGAGACGGGCCTCAGTTTAAAGACTCAACCGAAAGTCTGGAGAAGCCTGGGATCGATCCTGCGACCTCTGGTTTACAAGGCGAGTAGTATTACCACTACACCACGGAGGCTTCTTATATATATATAATGTAGAGAAATTCTCAGTTCAAATAAGGGTGGGAGACTCCAAAATATTACTAAAATTTAGCATATTAGTATCAAAATGAGGGGGTCTCCCTCCTGATGAGGGAGGTATCACAGGTATGAGCCTTCCCTATTGGTACCCCAAAAACAGAGGGCGGGTGGTGGGGAAGGGCTACTCAGACACACAAAGAACCAAGTATCTGGCCCCAATAAATCACATCACATGGTATTCATTGTGTTTGCCAAACGTACCTTTTCTTCTTGGGCAAGAAAATAACCTTTAAAATATAAAACAATCAATTTACAGCCCCATTATAACAGAAATAGAATTATTTTACAGACAAAATAAATTCACATGAACTATCAAACATTTTTTGTCTGAAAATTGACTGTCATCTGCTAACTAATTTTCCATGGCACTTGCAGGGTTAACATAGGACACATCTAAAATTTGAGCAAGTTCTCACACAAGTCCGTGAAATGAACCCCCTTTCACCCCACTTTATATAGAGAAAACTGGGGTTTAGGGGGGCAAACATTATTTTCCTTATTTCTGCTCCAAAACATAGGTTGTGGGTACTCGCTAGAACCGCCTCATTGAGGCGGTAGAACCGCCTCAAATTGAGGCGGTTCTAACAAGCACCCACAACCTATGTTTGCAGTATACAACAGCGCAATCGGCAAGTTAGCAATTGCTCTTCTCCCAAATGCACTTTTGATGTTGTTTGAGACAAATATCAATTACGTGCCGAAAGCTTTGTAGCACCGTGTTGAACTTTCCATCACGTGCTTCTGAACTGGTATTTGAGATGATTGACAACCGTCTTTGAACGTTTTAAGCGTGGGCGGGACAATAGCGCTGTCAGTTTATGTTGCAATCGATTTTATTACTGCTCAAAAGAAGATTGTGGTTACTCATTAAAACCTCGATGCGGTTCTAACCAGCAGTACCCACAATCTATAGTCTGCTCAAAACAGAGATTGTGGACACTCGTTAAAACCTCTAGGTGGCAACAGGGCTTGAGATGTCATTTTATCTCAACGTTTGGTAAAAGTCCCACAAAATTGGAAGCAACGTCTCCAAAATGACCTATACAGCGTTGACGGGGACGTTAAACCTCAAATCAAACATAACAAACATAACCTCGAGGCGGTTCTAACCAGCAGTACCCACATGCGAATATATATTCTGCTCGAAACAGACTGTGGCTACTCGTTAAAACCTCGAGGCTGCAGCAGAAACAAGAAAGAACAATGAATGAACCCCTGTATATACATGTATTAAAGTGGCCGAGCCGGCACTCGACATTGAATCAAGCGTGGTAGCTCAATGGTATATGTGTGTGTGTGAATTCGGGTTTAACGTCGCTTTCAACAATTTTTCAGTCATATCACGACGGTGTCTGGTTGCGACAGGGAGCTCAATGCTCACGTTTATAGTGCTGCCTCACTGAAGTATCATGTCCCAGACACATTACATGATACCACACCCAGTCACATTATCCTGACACTGTATCGACCAGTCCTAGCTCTACCCCGTAAATCTGAGTGCCAAACGAGGAGCAGCTAGTACCATTTTTAACGACTTTGGTATGTCGCGGCCCGGGATCGAACCCGAGACCTCCCGTTCCCCGGAGCGGACACTCTACAAACTGAGCTATCGGGGCCGGTCTGGCTCAATGGTATAGTGCACCTGCCTATGATTGCGGAGGCCCCCGGTTTGATTCCCGGCAGCGGTAATAAAACTGCGGTGTCCGAACATGCTCCGGGTGAATGCCACAAAGTACATCGTCCTCCGCATCGGGACGTTAACTGGGACCCCCTGCACTTGCAGGGAGGCCCATTCTGTGCAGGTTAAAGATCTATATCGTTATTACATGATTACTGTGTGTGTTTTCATCCTGCAAACCTGGATCGGCAATGACAGATCACACTAGAATTGAAAGCGCTCCAATGTTGATTCGACCGATAATAGATAGAAATAGTAGAAAGAATGAACTGAAGAGGAGCAAATTCTTTCCTTTAAGAGTTGGCCCCTGTTGACAGAAAATAAATAAATAAAAAAAAAAAAATATATTTGTCACTTAATTGCTCTGACTCGACGGTTACTGAAAACTCATCCGTAAAAGATTTGGGCGGATTTTTGCGTGCCCCCCCCCCCCCCCCCCCCCCCCCAGGAGACCTGTTGGGTCCACACTTAAGTTTTGAAATCTTCCTGCACATCTATGGTTACTGAGATCTTATCTGGACAAAAATTGGGCGGAAAAAGGAAGAAATCCAGAAAAACTAATAAGTCTCGTTTTGGAGACTCAACCCTTATCCTGCTGAATAAATTAATTTAGCCACACCCATTGCTGACTATCAAAGCATCATGCAGCCCATGTATTTCTTCAAGCCCCGATGGTCGGCGGCCGCAACACTATATAGATCATTTTGGAGACGTCGCTTCCAAATTCGTGGGACTTTTACCAGACATTGAGATGAAATGACATCTCAAGCCCTGTCGCCCAATGAAACCTGTAGGGTTTATATACATGGACGGTCTGACTCGCACATTTCCTGAGCAGGCTCAGAACCTCTAAGCTGTTTACCAGTACTCGTGTTCGGTCAGCTCTGCGTGGAAACATCATGCAGCCCAGTCTATTTCTGCAAGCCATGATGAGCGGAGCTACTCACAGAAACAGTAGGAAGTTCCAACGTTGAGTGGTAGGGGTAAAAATTAAATAGGTGTGTTTGTATGGTTCGTATCAACTACGAGCCTATGAAGATGTGCAGGGTGGTCCAATTTCTTACTTATATCCACAGTGTTGGGAACAGAACTTTACTGAGCAATGATGGGAAATGCCGAATCCGGCGTCCATCTTTCGACACTCGGGTGTGCTGTGACAAATCAAGCATGTGGCTGATTAACACTTATTGAATGTTTTGCTTCCCGAATTTTTGTACACACACTTCGTTTTGTTTGTTTGATTTGGGGTTTGACGTCCCTGTCAACACTGTAAAGGTCATTTTGGAGACGTTGCTTCCAATTTTGTGGGACTTTTACCCGACATTGAGATGAAATGACATCTCAAGCCCTGTCGCCCAATGAAACCAATAGGGTTTATTAGCATGGGCGGTCCGCCTCGCACCGCGGTTGCCAAACAGGCTTAGATCCTCTAAGCGGTTTATCAGTACTAGTGTCCGGGCCGGATTCATCTCTGCGTGGATGCATCATGCAGCCCATATATTTCTTCAAGCACCTATGGGCGGGGGCAAATGTACACACACTTGGATTATCGGTAATTTGATTGTTGAGAAAATGTCGGGACATGATTAAAGAAAGCGATCATATTACCTATATTATGATAAAAGAACAGAATCGTCGATATTGCGATTTTCCTATCTAACACCATTATACATACCATCAACAAATAACAAAATGCGTTAAACTGGCAAATAAAATCAATTTTTGGTTATTAAACTTTAAAAATAGAATAACCAAACATATCATAACTAAAGTTTATTTTATCAGATGTATAAGTTTGAATTTTAAATAAATAATTTTTATGTGGAAGTTCGCCATTGAGACTGACCGGAGAAATGACCCGAATTACATATGGTTCAAGCCCCAAAGTCTTTCGGATCCTTACGAGATACATGTTCATGGTGCTGCCTAACACAACAGCCTCTAATACTGGCACAGCATGCAATGCTTCAGATGTCTGTTAACTTTACCCATAAACTCCCAAAGCCTGTCCTGGCGAGTCGGACAATCCGAGCATATAAACCATATCGGTTTCACTGGGTGGCAGGGATTGGAATGTCATTTTCTCTAAATGTCGGGTAAAATTGCACACAAAACTGGAAGTAATGTCTCCAAACTGACCTAAATAATGTTAATGGGGATGTTAAACCTCAAATCAAATAAACAAACAATCTAACAGAAAAGCAGAAATATTGGTCAAATAAAATCTGTTATTGGTCACATGAAATCTGAGGGGAATGACTTGGCAGATTTTCCACATTTTTCAAAAGGGGACAACTTTCGGAACTTCCTGTTTGCTTTTCTATAAGCTTTGTCCTACGAAAAAGGTGTCTACTCTTAAAGGAAAGAATTTGCTCCTTAGGAGCAAATTCTTTCCTTTAAGAGTTGACCCTTATTGACATGGGAGACTAAAATACGCTTGAAAGAGTTACCTCCCCTGACGGTGTATGTATTCCACTTAAAGTCTGAAAAAAAATATTTGTCACTTAATTGCTCGACTCGACGGTTAGTAAAATCTTTGGGCGGATTTTTGCGTGCTTTTTCGTGATTTTATGGTCTCACCCTTTTAAATGTTGAAACCTTCCTCACAACTGGACAAAAAATGGGCGGGAAAAAAGAGAAGAAACCCTGAAAAACCAATTCACCTTATTTGCATTATCTGCTGGTTCCTAGTCTGCTGGTTATCAATATCGGAAAAACAGGTAACCAGATCCCCCTGACCTGGAAGGTCAGGGGTGTCTGGTTACCTGTTTGTCCAATATTGACAATGTGCAAGCTGGGAGCCAGCAAATAATGCAAATTTGATGAATAAATCTTAACCCTTATCCTGCTGAATAAATAAATTTAGACACAACCATTGCCGACTGCCAAACATTAAAATTTCTTAACATTATTCACAAGCTACATGGCAAACAGTGTAGGACCTCATCTCTGTTTGCAAAAGTAGGGGTTGTTATGGGTTAAATATACACTAAAGCCACTTTATAACTGAGCCCCCTGTTGTGCCCATTTCTGTTTTTTTGTTTGATTTGAGGTTAAACGTCCCCTTCAACACTGTATAGGTCATTTTGGAGACGTTGCTTCCAATTTTGTGGGACTTTTACCCGTCATTGAAATGAAATGACATCTCAAGCCCTATCACCCAATGAAACCAATAGGGTTTATAAGTATGGGCGGGCTGCCTCGCATCGCTTTGCATGGGCAGGCTTAGATCATCTAAGCGCTTTACCAGTACTTGTGAAGTTTGCGTGGTAGGCTCAGGCAGCTATTTCTTCAAGCCCCGATGGGCGAGGCCGACCATTTCTGTATGCATTCGAATTGCACAAGGAGGATATATTACAAGGATTCGTGTCAAAAGTACATTGTGTATAAAGAAGTTGAAAGCAAAATGTGGGACAAAGGGTTAATTCTTTAATGGGGGTTTAAAATATTAGGCAATGGTAATTATCAGTTCTCATCAAGCTGTTGTATGATAAGCGACACTAAATCAAGGCGAGATGCAAAGGACTAAACTCGACCATTAAAGATAAAGGTATGCACATGTATGTAATCAGACCGGACAGTCGTCGGCCGTCGCGAGCGGACGACAAAGGCGACCAGCAGAAAGGGGAAGCGTCCCCGACGGCCACCGAGTGGGAAAATAGTCCAGGACTGAGATCTAAACTTTCGTTCAAGCCCTAAATTCCACTTTCTATGTGAACGGTGTAGACCCCGATCAAACGCCGCGTTCTGTAGCGCCTGATCTGAGTCTCCATTGCTTGCCAAGCTCCTCACAGGGAACATTCTCTACTGAAATCATATACGCTAATTGGTGATTGATTTTTACATGACCCGTGGCGTAATCTGAAGGCGGGATGGAGTATAGATTTTTGACAATCGCTTAGCTCCGCCCTCTCCTGTGGGTTAACCGGTATTGGATGGTGATGTCAAGTATTGTTTACAGTTACTTTGACATAGTTTGTCACTTGTAACACCAATTCGGGTGTAGCGTGTCAGTGTTTTTTGACGTATCTGCTCTTTAATGAACCGACGGGATATGCCGTATTGCTAACTTGCTGGGTGCGCGGTTGTAAATAAGAAAAATATCACGGATTTTCACCAGAAAAGTAGCCATTTTGGAGATAAAAAAAATGCACTATGTCGCACGGCGCACGGGTGTGTTATCGTAATGAGTGAGTGAGTGTGTGTTTGAGTTTTACGTTCCTCCAACAGCTAAGACAGAACCTCGGTTTAAAGACTCATCCGAAAGTCTGGAGAAGCCCGGGATCGATCCTGCGACCCCTGGTTTACCAGGCGAGTAGCACAACCACTGCACCATGGAGGCTTCTGTTATCGTAATGACACAAAATCTGTAATTGTAGCACCACTATCATGACTTAATAAATACAGTATAACTTTAATGGCTCAAACTTCAATGCCTCGTACCATGGCTGAGTCGGACCCAGTCTGGAGTCCATAGGGAAATACAATATGTTTGTTTGATTTGATGGTTAACGTCCCTGTCAATACTGTAAAGGTCATTTTGGAGACTTTGCTTCCAATTTTGTGGGACTTTTACCCAACATTGAGATGACATGACATCTCATGCCCTGTCGGCCAATGAAACCAACTCGCATTGCTTTGCACATCTAAGCGGTTTACCAGTACTCGTGTGTGGGTTGGTCTTAGCATTACGCAAACACGCCTATACAAATACATTGCCACCTTTATCGCCGAAGAAATGAAAATTTTATGATGAAAAATTGTGATATTTTTCTTATTTCCGCTCCAAATACAGATTGTGGGCACTCGTTAGAACCACCTCATAGAGGTGGTTCTAACGAGTACACACAATCTATATTTTAGAGCAGAAATAAGAAAAATAAGGTATACCCCCGGAAACCCCAGTTTTACTATACAAAAGTGGGGTTCAAGGGGGTCAAAATTATATAGGCGTGTTTTCGTGATGAGCTCTGCAGCCCATATATTTCTTCAAGCTCTGATGGGCAGGGGCCTAAATAGGATATGGGATAATGTAGGGGGACTCTGTGTCTACTCATTAGAATCACCTCAATGAGGCGATTCTAATGAGTACACACAACATACATTTATAATATAGAACACCAAAAATATATCCCAGAATCAATTATCTTCAGTATGCCTCCTGATATGGCACTAATAGTAACCCTCCATGGCTCAAACTACCAATGTATCAAACAAATGTTCCCCTGATATGGCACTAATAGTAACCCTCCGTGGCTGGAACTACGGCTGTATCGAACAAATGTTCATGGTCCCAAAGAGGTTCCAACCATCGAAGTTTGACTGTATGTAATATTGCATACTTTGTTGCATGACATGGTGATTTTCTGTAATCACAAGTTGCAACTGTGAGAGGAATTTGCTATGGACATGCAATTTTAAGGCATTAAGGAATCATCTGCTATGGATGCAAGCTGTCTTTAGAAACATAGGCATTTAGGAATCATGATTTATGTATGGATGCCTGCTATCTTTAGAAGCAAAGGCATAAAAGAGTTCTGGGCTTTGGATGCCTGCTATTGTTGTGTGAAGCATAGGCATTTAGGAACTTTGGGCTATGGATGCCTGCTACCTTTAGGAGAAGCATGGGCATAAAAGAGTCATGAGCTTTGGATGCCTGCTATTGTTGTGAGAAGCATAGGTATTTCCGAATTTTGGGTTATGGATGCCTGCTACCTTAAGGAGAAGCATAGGCAATAAAGAATCATGGGCTTTGGATGCCTGCTATTGTTGCGAGAAGCATAGGCATAAAAGAGTCATGGGCTTTGGATGCCTGCTATTGTTGTGAGAAGCATAGGCATAAAAGAGTCATGGGCTTTGGATGCCTGCTATTGTTGTGAGAAGCATAGGCATAAAAGAATCATGGGCTTTGGATGCCTGCTATTGTTGTGAGAAGTACAGGCATTTAGGAATTTCGGGCTATAGATGCATGTTACCTTTAGGAGAGCATAGGCATAAAAGAGTCATGGGTTTTGGATGTCTGCTATTGTTATTAGAAGCATAGGCATTTAGGAATTTTGGGCTATGGATGCCTGCTCCCTTTAGGAGAAGGCATTTAGGAATTTTGGGCTATGGATGCCTGCTACATGTAGGAGAAGCATAGGCATAAAAGAATCATGGGCTTTGGATGCCTGCTATTGTTGTGAGAAGTACAGGCATTTAGGAATTTCGGGCTATAGATGCATGCTACCTTTAGGAGAGCATAGGCATAAAAGAGTCATGGGTTTTGGATGTCTGCTATTGTTATTAGAAGCATAGGCATTTAGGAATTTTGGGCTATGGATGCCTGCTCCCTTTAGGAGAAGGCATTTAGGAATTTTGGGCTATGGATGCCTGCTACATTTAGGAGAAGCATAGGCATAAAAGAATCATGGGCTTTGGATGCCTGCTATTGTTGTGAGAAGTACAGGCATTTAGGAATTTCGGGCTATAGATGCATGCTACCTTTAGGAGAGCATAGGCATAAAAGAGTCATGGGTTTTGGATGTCTGCTATTGTTATTAGAAGCATAGGCATTTAGGAATTTTGGGCTATGGATGCCTGCTCCCTTTAGGAGAAGGCATTTAGGAATTTTGGGCTATGGATGCCTGCTCCCTTTAGGAGAAGGCATTTAGGAATTTTGGGCTATGGATGCCTGCTACATTGCAGGAGAAGCATATGTTTGTTTGATTGTTTGATTAGAGGTTTAATGTCCCCTTTGTAGGACTTTTACCCAACATTGAGATGAAATGACATCTCAAGCCTTGCTGCCCAATAAAACTAATAGTTTTTATATGCATGGACGATCCAACTTGCATCCCTTTTCGTAGGCATGCTTAGGACCTCTAAGCAGTTTACCAGTACTTATGTGCGGTTGGTTTCAGCTCCGTGTGGAAGCATCATGCAGCCCATCTATTTCTTCAAGCCCCGATGGGCGGGGGCCAGAGGAGAAGCGTAAGCATAAAGGCTAAAGATGCCTACAATGAGAAGCATAGGCATTAAGGAGTCATGAGCTATGGATGCCTTATATGTTTAAGAGAAGTATAGGTATTCAGAAATCATTGGTTAAGGATGCCTGCTATCTTTAGATGAAGCATTGTCACATTAAAGAATCAATAGGTATGTATTAGGAGAAGAATATGCTTAGGGAATCATTGGTTAAGGATGTTTGCTATCTTTAGGAAGAGCGTGGACAGTTAGAAATCACAGACTAGATTACTGAAGCCCACTATCTTTAGGAGAAGCATAGTTGCATTAAAGAATCACTGGCTTTGAAATAAGAGAAGAATATCGGTTAGGGATACCTGCTACCTTTAAGAGAAGCATGGACAGTGAAGAATCATAGACTACTGAAGCCCACTATCTTCAGGAGAAGCAAAGCTGAATAAATGAATCACTGGCTATGGGTGCTTGCTATCTTTAGGAGAAGCATAGGCATTAAAGAATCATCTGCTGTAAGAGGAATTGGCTATGGATGCCCTCTCTCTTAGGCATTATAATATCACTGTTTTGTGGTCCCTGGTATCTTGAGCAGAAGCATTGGCTATAGATGATTGCTACCTGTAGGAGAAGCATATGCATTTAAGATTAATAGCCTTCAGGTGCTTCCTCATGATAATCTTTTAACACAGGCATTAAGGAATCATCAGTCAAGGATGTTTTCTATCTTTAGAACTTAGAAGCATAGGCATTGAGGAATCATTGGTCAGTGGCGCTTACAATCTTTAGGAGAAGCATAGGTATTTAAGGATCATTTGCAATGGATGCCTGCAATCTATAAGAGGAGCATAGGAATTAAAGAATCATTGGCTATGAATGCCTGCTATCTTTAGGAGCATAGGTATAAAGGAATCATAGGCTATGGATGCCTGGTGTCTTTGGAAGCAGCATAGGTACTTGAGAATAATTGGCGATGGATGCCTGCTATCTTTAAGAGGAGCATAGGTATTTAGGAATCATTGTCTATGTATGCCTGTTATCTTTAGGAGCTACGACAAGGAATCACTGTCTATGTTTGCCTGCTATCTTCAGGAGGAGCACATGTATCTAAGAAACATTGGCTATGGATGCCTGCTATCTTCAGGAGGAGCATATGTATCTTAGAACATTGGTTGTGGATGTCTGCTATCTTCAGGAAGGGCATAGGCATTAAGGAATCATTGGCTATGGATGCCTGCTATCTTCAGGAAGGGCATAGGCATTAAGGAATCATTGGCTATGGATGGCTGCTATCTTCAGGAGGCATATAGGCATTAAGGAATCATTGGCGATGAATATCTGCTATCTTTAGGAGGTGCATAGGCATTAGGGGATTATTCGCTATGAATGTCTGCTATCTTCAGGAGGTGCTTAGGCATTAAGGGATCATTGGCTATGGATGCCTGCTATCTTTAGAAGCTAAGGCATTAAGGGATGACTGGCTATGAATGCCTGCTATCTATTTAGGAATCATTGGCTATGGATGCCGGCTATCTTTTTGGGAAACATAGGTGGGCTTTTGATGTGAGCTATCTCTGAGCAGGATAGACATAGCTTCAGATATGGATGGGTAACATGGATACAAAAGGCATGATTTGTTTCATATTTCTCAATAAAATCGTATATTGTGGGTACTTGTAAGAATTGCCTCTATGAGACCATTCTAACAAGTACCCACAATATATGTTTCGAACCAGAAATGAGGGAAAGATCCTTAACCCTTGTCCTGCTGAATATTCATATATGCCACACCCACTACTGATTATCAACCAATCAGATTATTTGATGCAAATTATTGCAACAAATTTACAATCTGAACGGCAAACAATGTAGATCCTGATCAGATGGCTTCGTCAGAAGCCATCTGATCTGGATCTTCATTGTTTGGAAAATAAGGTACATCCGGGCTCAGCAGGACAAGGGTTAATTATTGTGACCTTGTCTGGAACAATGATAGGTACCAAGGACTGATCGATTGTTTTTGGGTTCAACCACACATCAACCCTTGTGGGTCATTTTGTGTCATCTCCAAGGGAAAGGGAGAAAACAGAGAGTAGAGACAGTGGAGGAGATAAAGAAGACAGACAAGGCAGAAAGAGGAAAATGAATGAAATGGAAGAAATAACAATTATTACCCCTCTACCCTTACCTGTCATAATTTTTCGAACTGTATGAGGGAGATTTGCCATTGTGATGAGGGAGATATAAAGAATATAGAGGGAAATTCTCAGTTCAAATGAGGGAGACTGCAAAATTTTTCCAAAATTTAGCATAAATTGGGCAAAATGTAGCATCAAAATGAGGGAGTCTCCCTCCTGATGAGGGAGGTATCACAGGTATGCTACCCTTAACTGCTGCAATGACAGCAGGCCTTGTCCAACTGTAAGCCAATATATCAGCTGGAAGCCCTGGTGACTTAACCCTTGTCCTGCTGAGCCCGGATATGCCTTATTTTTTGAAACAATGTAGATCCAGATCAGATGGCTTCTGAAGAAGCCATCTGATCAGGATCTACATTGTTTGTCATTCAGATTGTGAATTTGTTGCAATGATTTTGCATCAAGTAATCAGATTGGTTGATAATTGGTAGTGGGTGTGGCAGATTAAAATATTCAGCAGGACAGGGGTTGAGACACAGTCAGCACCTTCATCTCACTGATAGGCTTAAAGGAATCCTAGACTAGGGATGCCCAAAGTCTTTATGAAAAGCCAACAGATCAGGGGCCCCAACTACAAAGTAGGTGGTGTGAAGAAGCTTAGTGCACAAATTAATTTCTTACATGCTACTATTTTCAAGACTATACTGCCATATTACATTTTTTGTCACATCACACTGTTCTTGTCCATTTCATATGAGCTAGGTGTTGAGCAAAACTGTTTCTGACATTAATTTTGTGAACAACAAAGGTTCAGATCAGCCTGTGCATCCACACAGAAAAGCATCTCAGTGTTCACAATATCTCTACTTTCTATATCTAAAATGTCCAGAAATTTGCTAGTCTGTGTTGTTGAGCAGGCCAGATTGTGCATTACCTGGTTGCAATCCCTGTTGTGACAGTACACACAATATCTGATACAATGACCTTTTTTCCTAATGAAAATAATGAGTTTTCCAGGAAGTTTAATCACATATCATGTTTATGCCATTTATGATTGCAGCTAGGAGCTTATAAACTCTTATTGCAGTTGTATTATAGATGTGGACAGGTCCCTAACGATTTATAAGATTAACCCATTTCGTACAGACTGGAATCTTCTACCTTATAGTGAAACTTTGATGGCTCGTTTACCATGTCTGATTCGATCACATTCTTGGGTCCCTAGCAAATGGACAGGGGCAACGCTGTATCCCCTTCCCCCATTCTTAGAATGGGGGGGGCATAAACAACAATTCTAATTCACTTGCGTATTTAAAGCGCCGTTTGATTGGATAACGTCAACAATTTGTGACAGTATAAATTATACTGCAATATACTGTTGGAGATGTAATGTCGCTTTTCATTGTGTAAAATTTAATTGGTTTTACGCAGCTCACAGTGCTTGCCGTTTTGAGCAAAATAGTACAACTTTTAACAAAACAACTGAAGTGCATTGAAATAGGGATATCTGCGTTGAAAATTGTCACTTGGGGAGGTAACACGTCAAATTCAATTTTACGGCTCTGCTGCTTGGCGTGTCGTTGTAAAACGAAATTTCCGCCGGTAAAACTGCCGATCTCCCCCCCAAAAAATTTTGATTACAGTTATTCCCTTATTTTTCAGATGCATCAAGGGCAGATAACTGAAGAACTGGGATTACCAGCCCTATGCAAACCATGCACCCATCATGCCCAAGGCGTCATGGTTTGAGTTAACGAATGTTTTACATCCCCATCAATACCACTTAGGTCATTTTGGATAACTTGCTTCCAATTTTGTTGGACTTTACCAGGCACTGAGAACAAATGATGTGGTAAGCCCTACAGCCCAAACGAATCGGGGCTTGAAGAAATAGATGGGCTGCATGATGCTTCCATGCAGAGCTGAAACCGTCCACACACTAGTACTGGTAAACCGCTTAGAGGATCTAAGCCTGTCCAGGAACCGCAGTGCGAGTCGGACCATCCATGCTTATAAACCCTTTTGGTTTCATTGGGGGACAGGGCTTGAGATGTCATTTCATCTCAATGTCGGGTAAAAGTCCCACAGAACTGGAAGCGACGTCTCCAAAATGGTCTTTACTGGGTTGACGGGGACGTTAAACCTCAAATCAAACAAACAGCTCAAACAAACTAGCTAGGCTTTTTGGAAAAAATTACATCAAGTATTATGATTGGTTCAAAGTCAGAAATGGGTGAGGCTAGATAAAATATTCAGTGGGATAAGGGTTAAGTTCAAGTTCAGGACCATTTTTCCAGCCTTCATGCTGAGACAGCTGATACCAGTGCTGACAGTACTTTGATTAAAATCTTTCCACAAACATATCAAGGGAAAGAACTGTCAATGAGATACTATTTGTAACACTCATGAATTACAATCCTTAGTGGACAAGCGGACAAGATTTTTATCCAATATGGGAAAATTCCAATATGGATCATTGGCAAACAGTGCAGACCCAGGTCAGATGCCACAGAATGCAGTGTGCGGTCAGGGCCTACACTGTTTGCAGAAAGTTTGACCGTTTTTATATTAATTGTAAAATTCCCCTTAATTTTTAAATGGAGTCCTATATTTAAGGTGGAAATAGGTTAACCCTATTAAGAAAAACACATTCTTATTGTATTTATATTATTTTCTAATTTTGTTAAATTTATTATGTTATTTTCTGGGAAAACAAAGCTTAGCCTTTACTTAACAAGACAAGAACTACCGCTGAAAACAGTGCAGACCAAAATCAGAAGCCATCTAGTCAGGATCTACACTGTTTGTCATGCAGTTTGTGAACTGAACAAATTCATTTTATCAAGTAACGTATCTTCATTTTAACCCTCCAGCTGCCAAGAAAAACTACATATGAAAATGTTGTCTGCTAATGTCGTCTGCTAAATCTTCTTGTGAACTTTTTAAAAATATTTTTTTCATATAGGCACACAGTGCGGACCCAGATCCGACTGCTCCTAGACCATTGTTGACAATTTGCATGAAATGACGAAATTGTTTTGATTTCTGTGAAAAAAAAAATAGGCCCAAGTGGGCAAGAAATCACGAACCTGGATGAAACTGATCATATATTACATTGTGCCTTGGTGGCCATCTTGTCTATCACATCACACTGCCTTTAGCAATTCTGAATCATGCAGTTGCGGCCATCTTGGATATCCTAACAGAAGGATTTTTGAAAATCTGAATCTCTATGTTGCCCTTTCAGCTCGATCTCACCTTTGGTTGAGGAGATGTTGTTTGAAGAATTTCAAAATGGCCACCATGGCTGCCATCTTGGATATTGGAACAAAACAATTTTAGCAAAACTGTATAACCCTGTCGCCACAACGCCTCTGATGAACTTTCAACTTGATACAACCTCTGGTTTGGGAGTAGATGTAGTTAGAAGATTTTCAAGATGACCACCATGGTGGCTATCTTGAATATCAGGACGGAATGATTTTAGCAAGTCATCCCGATGCCTCTAAGTTTCAGCTCAATTTGACTTCTGGTTGGGAGATGTTGTTTGAAGAATTTCAAGATGGCTGCCATGGCGACCATCTTAGCACATCTGAATCTCCCTGTCAGCAGGATCCATCTACCCATGTATAAGCTTAACCCTTTTTGTACCAAATGGAATCTTCCTCCTTATATATAGCAGGAGTCCATTTCAAAATTTAGGGGTGTCGGGTTGTGGTTTCTTCAAAATTTGTTTCGGAAAATGGCTGAACTTTTAGCAAACAGTGGCGGCCCTGATCAGACGCCGCATTCTGCAGTGTCTGATCTGGGCCTTCACTGTTTGCCAGGGTACCCGTTTTGGGGTTTCTGGTAGTAAATGGGTTAATCTGACTTCTGGTTCGGGAGATGTCAAAAAATGGGAAAAGTTAATGACAGACAGACGACAGACAACAGACCACAGCATACCTCGAGCTTTACTCCAGGTGAGCTAATAAGAGAAATAGTTTAAAGCGCCTTGAGCTGGAATCTACGGAATCCGGGAAGGGACATGATTTTTTATTTTTTATAAGTTGTGCGGCCAAGATATTATCTTGTTCGGACAACATATTATCTTGTGCAGACAAGATATTATCTTATTCGCAGAACATATTAACTTGTGCGCAGAACATATCTTGTGCGAACAAAATAATATCTTGTTTTCACAACATATCTTGTGCGCACAAGATATTAAGTTGTGTGAACAAGATATTATCTTGTCCGCATAAGATTATATCTTGTCCTCACAACATAGATCTTGTGCAGACAAGATATTATCTTGTTCGCACAAGATATTATCTTGTGTGCACAAGATATTATCTTGTTCGCATAACATAATTTCTTTTGCGGACAATTTATTATCTTGTCTGCACAAGATAATATCTTGTTTGGACAAGATAATATCTTGTGCGCATAAGATATGTTGTGTGAACAAGATAATATCTTGTCCGCACAAGATAATATCTTGTTCGCACAACTTCCCAAGATCTACGTTGTGCAAAAAAGATAATATGTTGTGTGAACAAGATAATATCTTGTGCGCACCAGATATTAAGTTGTGCGAACAGGATATTATCTTGTGCACACAAGATACTATGTTGTTAGCACAAGATAAATTATGTTGTCTGCACAAGATAATATCTTGTCCGCACAACATATTAAAAAAAAAAATTCATGTCCCTTCCTGGGTTCGGTAGGAATCAATGTCAGAGCAGTTTGTTTTCTGGGAAAAATAAGTGAAATAGTTTAAAAGTGCCCTGCTGAAATAAGTGATAAGCTCTTTTGGGAAAGTGATGTCAACCTTGATTTGAGCTGGAATCAATGTCAGAGCAGAAATAAAACTAGCAGAAGACTGTCATAATGTTGTATCTGATCATAGATCATAAAATAATGACAGGAGCTTGGTAGATCAATCTTCACATTCGAAAACTGCCAGAAAAATGACACAGAAGAATAATCATTGATCAAACATTTGTCTGTTGTTTTTTTTTTTTTTTTGGTTTGACCCAGAGATATAAAGTGCAGTAGTTTTTCAATACTGAAGTCAGTGACTTGTCGAAAAACGATGTAACAATATCTTTGACGCACAAACAGTTTTATTACAGTTATTTTTCCTATTTTTTCCCCACCATCTCCGACGTTTCGGCTTTTGACAGCCTTTATCACGGAATTGTTCTTTCAAGCTATCACATATTTTTCAATTTCATCTTTCCACCATATTGAATGTTTTTGCCCAAAAACATTCAATATGGTGGAAAGATGAAATAGCCCCACTATTCTTATCCCTCTGATTTGTTTTTGTTTGTTTGATTTGAGGTTTAATGTCCCCGTCAACACTGTAAAGGTCATTTTGGAGACATTGCTTCCAATTTTGTGGAATTTTACCCGACATTGAGATGAAATGACTTCTCAAGCCCTGCCGCCATATGAAACCAATAGGGTTTATAAGCATGTACGGTCCGACTAGCACCGCCTTGCCTGGGCAGGTTAACGTGTGTTTGTTTATTTGATTTGAGGTTTAACATCCCCGTCAACACTGTAAAGGTCATTTTAGAGATGTTGCTTCCAACTTTGTGGGACTTTTACCCGACATTGAGATGAAATGACATCTCAAGCCCTGCCACTCAATGAAACCAATAGGGTTTATAAGCATGTACGGTCCGACTCTCACTGCTTTGCCTGGGCAGGCTTAGATCCTCTAAGTGGTTTACCACTACTCATGTGCGGGTCGGTTTCAGCTCTGCGTGGAAGCACCATGCAACCCATCTATTTCTTCAAGCCCTGATTGGCGGGGCCGACACACATTTTTGTAAAGTTTATAACATACAGAACATACCTAAGAACCCTATAACTGGAAATGGACTACTCCAAACCTATTAGGTGGAAGATTCCATTGTCATATTTGGGTTAAAGTAACAAACTACTATATACTGTAATAATATTGGAACATGCCTAAGCAAACAGTGTAGGAGCCGTCTGATCTGGGTCTACACTGTTTGCCATTCCCTCTACACCTTTTGGACTCCTTGCTGGAACAAGAAACAAAGTTGTTAAAATTTCACGAGAATTACAGGAAAGCCTCAAGGTGTCCACATATTTAGGATTTTTATGACATGCTCATTCTTTCACTCCTATAGCCTGGGCTACCGTGTCTGTAACCTTTGCATGTTTATGTCACGTCAAGTATCGAAGCAGCTGAAGCAGTACTCCCATACATGAGAATTCGGGTAGCCTGACTTCTATTTTTTACGTTTTTATACTGATATTTTCATTTTTTGTATGGCGGCCATACATACATACATACATACATACATACACACATACACACACACACGCACATACATACATACATACATACATACATACATACATACATACATACAGACATACAGACATACAGACATACATACATACTATGGCCAACTATAAATAAAAATGAAAACGTCCGATATAAACAAAAATGTAAATAGGGCCATTGACGTTCTATTTGTAGAACTACTGAAGCAGACACACAGTATTGACATTATAGTGAAGTTAGAAATGCACAGGGCTTGACATTTTGTGGTTTTGAAAGAAATGTGTTTCAGTAAGGCATCATTACTATGGCAATCTTGGTTTGTTTTGTTTGATTTGAGGTTTAACGTCCCCGTCAACACTGTTAAGTCATTTTGGAGACGTTGCTTCCAATTTTGTGGGACTTTTACCCGACACTGAGATGAAATGACATCTCAAGCCCTGTCGCCCAATGAAACCAATAGGGTTTATTAGCATAGACGGTCCGCCTCGCACCGTGGTTCCTGGACAGGCTTAGATCCTCCAAGCGGTTTACCAGTACTAGGGTGCGGACTGGATTCACCTCTGCGTGGAAGCATCATGCAGCCATGGCAAACTTGGGAAAATGTTTAGGACAATAACCCTTAAGACGCAAGCAACAACTGCATCTAAATATGTTATCTGTTTATGTCATCTGCTGAATCTTTTTGCAAACTTTTCCAATACATTTTTGACGGTCCCTGCCCATTGGCGCATGAGGAAATATTTGGGCTGCATGATGCTTCCACGCAAAGCTGAAATCCGACCACATACGAGTACTCGTAAACGGATTAGAAGATCTAAACCTGCTGTCCATGCTTACAAACCCTATTGGTTTCATTGGAGGACAGGGCCTGAGAATACATTTTATCTCAATATCGGGTAAAAGTCCCACAAAATTAGAAGCAACATCTCTTAAATAACATAAACAGTGTTGACGGGGACGTTAAACCTCAAAACAAACAACCAAATACATTTTTGCATGCAGGCAAACAGTCTAGACCCAGATCAGACTGCAGGAGCAGTCTGATCTGGGTCCATCCTGTTGTCAACTATGTCTTATCCCTTGTCCTGCTGAGCCCGGCTATGCCTTATCTTTGAAACAATGTAGATCCAGATCAGATGGCTTCTTCATCAAGCCATCTGATCAGGATCCAGATCAGATGGCTTCTGAAGAAGCCATCTGATCAGGATCTTCATTGTTTGCCATCCAGTTTATGAATTTGTTGCAATAATTTGCATCATGTAATCTGATTGGCTGATAATCAGTAGTGAGTGTGACATATTTAAATATTCAGCAGGAAAAGGGTTTAAAGTAACCGGCAGATGACAAATCAGATGACAATTGTTGTGACTGGCAATCTTAGGATTAATCATCACATGCTCATTCTTTCACCTATAGATTCTGGTTTGTTTACTGACACCATGTTGCACAATATGTGTTTAGCTCACCTGTCACGTAGTGACAAGGTGAGCTTTTGTGAACACTTTTCGTCCGTTGTCAGTGGGTGTGTGTGTGCGTAAACAATTTCTTCAAACGACATCTCCTCCTAAACCACTGATCGGATTTTGACCAAACTTCACAGGAATGATCCTTAGGTGGTCCCCTTCAAAGTTGTTCAAATGGTTCCAGTCCATTGCACATCTGGGTCACAGAACCCAAAAATAGATCTTTTTGGGATGAAGCGTCATCTGGTGGACCCCTACCAAGATTGTTCAAATTATAGTGCTGGGGCCAAAAATGCCCCCCTGCTAAACAGATAAATGTTATGCTACGTCTGAGCAGATATCTAACTTTGGAAACAAAATCTTTTATTAGATCAAATTTTAATTTCTGTCCGCTCGTTTGGCATTTTTGTTAAAAAAAAACATCTCAGACAAAATGGAAAAACTCCAGTACCGAGCTCTCCGTCTGGTTTTCAACGATTTTACTAGCCCATATGAGGCACTGCTTGAAAAGGTAAATATGCCCACCCTCCATGTCACCAGGATAAGATCAATAGCCCTAGAAACTTTCAAAATCCTGCACAAACAGTCGCCTGTCTATCTTCATAACCTTGTGTCATACAAGAACTCTTCTTATTGTTTCAGGTATGACAATTTGGCTGAGGTGCCTAGGGCCCGTACTACTAAATACGGTAAATCAACATTTCGCTACGAGGCAGCAGTGGTGTGGAACAGCCTCCCGAACAAACTGCGAAGAGTGGAAGACTTAGGTGAGTTCCGGAGACTGGTCCACACCTGGAGTGGCTCCTCGTGCAAATGTTGTCTGTACAAATTCAATTAACCGCTTATTTTACTTCGTTTTGCTGCCCTTTCTAATCTTATTTTATATTTTAGTTCAGCTTCCAGTTTTGTTTGCCAAGTTTATTTTTGTTTTACAATTTTAATTTATCTTTCAGCCTTTGTTCCATCTATTGTATTTTGTTTGAATATTGTTTACAATCTTTGTGCTCTCTCTCCTCCCCACTGAGGTGTGGTCCTTTGTCTATGTTTCGCCGGTATAGGTGTGCACCGGCAACCCGAAAGTTTCTGGTGCATACCTTTGCTCTTTTTCAGGACAAGGGTTCTTCTCGCGCCGGGGAAGGGAGACTTCTGATCAGCTTTACTCATACCCTGCTTGATTTTTAAGCTGGGGGCAAAGTGGGCAGTCTTCTTAATGAGGATTGGTCTCTGGGTTCCTGGCCGGGTAATCCAGCTATCCACGGGGGACATGTCGTCTAGACCTTTGGTTTGACAAGTGCCTCCTGTCTGGTGGTAGCTGGCTTTGAGCACTCTGAATTGGGATGGGTACTAGATGAAATTTTATTATTAATATATCATAAGTGAAATATAAGGCCTTTCTAGTCAACTGTGCAACATATTATATGCATTTTAAAGTTTACAAGATGCTACAGCAATTTGTCTTATTTTTTTTTTTTTATGCTATGTTCCCACTATCACGATTCGCACCACGATTGCAATCGTGTTCTTAATCGTGGATTAATCGTGGTGATCCTATAAGATCTTATCAGATCTTGAGGTCAGTCATGGCAATCGTGTTTATCGTAGAAAATGTTTGAACGGTTCAAAATTTTTCCACGATCAACACGAACGATTGTCAAATCGGGATGATCGTATCACATTGTGTTGCATCGTAACAAAGCGCGACAGGTCGCATCTAATCGTGCTTCCAAATCGCGGTGATCGGGGCCAATCTTGGACAAAACAAACACCGCATTCTGTTGAGATGCGTTGCGATCTCACAAGATCTGTCACGATTTGTTACGCTCTGTCGGATCCCATTGCTCAAGACCTGTCACGAATGACTTGTGATCAGATACGAGATGATACAACTAAATGCGATTAGATACGAGTAGGCTACGTTGTTATACAAATGTTCACGATCTATTACGAGTTCTCAAGTTTTAATGCGACTCATTCAGCGATCTACTCATGAGTGAGTGAGTGTATTTCAGTTTTACGTCCCTACAATAACTAAGGTCATACGGAGACGGAACCTTGGTTTATAGACTCATCCGAAAGTCTGGAGAAGCCCAGGATCGATCCTGCAATCCCTGGTTTATACAGACCTTTGCTAATATTATTAAAGCCTTTGAAAGATGCCACCCAAGGGTAATGGAAGCTAAGAATGGAAAAGGCAAGCCTGAAGCATTCCAGCCAGAGAAATTGCCACATTGTCATCACCCGCAACTCCTACCATCATCAATGGTTGAGGGTCAGTGTTTATGCTCTAAAAGTTCAAGAAACAATTAAGTCCATGGTCAGTCCGGCTGTATATTTACCAGTCGGGGTCAAGTCGTGGCTCAAATTGTGATCGCCCTCGATCATGATTGTGAAAATCATTGAGACGACAGTCGTATGCTATCGAAACAGAGCGCATCGGCTGGTGATGAGTGTATAAGAACGTATCTGCACGTATCAGATCGTCCCAATTCGGGGTACTCGATCGTGATGATCGTTTCAGATCGAGACCAAGCCGTAGACTCGATCGCAACAATCCTATCGGTACGCATTTGTATCTGAACGTGAGAGCAGACCGTGGCTGATCATGATACCTGAAATTGACAAATCGTGATTGGATTGCATTCGAGCCCAACGAATCGTACCAGAACGTATCGACTCTCATCACCTCGGATCCAAACCTGAACTTTCAGAGAATTTTCCACGACCAGCTACGAATGGGCAATCGTGGCGTTCGTAAAGGATCGCACGACAGTGGGAACCTAGTATTAGCTAATGTCAATCTCATTTCTTAGCTGTAACATATTTACTGTGATACTACTTTAAAACTATAATGATTGTTTATATTTGTTTACATGTACAGCGTTTAAACATTGATTGTCGACAAAATAGCCTTAGGCTAATGTTTTACTTGTTGTACCACTGAAAGTCGACTCTAAATAAAGTTTCTTGTATCTTGTATCTTGTACCCAGGGCCCTTTGGTTTTACATGGGTTTAAATAGGGAAAATCTTTAAAAATCTTCTGCTCTGAAACCGCAAGGCCCAGGTCTTTAATATATGGTATGTAGCTTCATCTAGTGGACCCCTACCAAGATTGTTCAAATTATAGTGCTGAGGCCAAAAATGCCGCCACAACCAGGGCCCTTTGGTTTTACATCCATGGGCTTATATAGGGAAAATCTTTAAAAATCTTCTTCTCTGAAACCGCAAGGCCCAGGTCTTTGATATTTGGTATGTAGCTTCATCTAGTGGACCCCTACCAAGATTGTTCAAATTATAGTGCTGGGGCCAAAAATGCCCCCGCCACCGGCCCTTTGGTTTTACATAGGCTTATATTGGGAAAAATTTTAAAATCTTCTTCCCTAAAACCGCAAGGCCTAGAACTTTGATATTTGGTATGTAGCTTCATCTAGTGGATCTCTACCAAGATTGTTCAAATTATAGTGCTGGGACCAAAAATGACCCGCCCTGGGGCCCTTTAATTTTACATGGGCTTATATAGGGAAAATCTTTATAAAAATCTTCTTCTCTGAAACAGCAAGGCCCAGGACTTCATCTAGTGGACCCCTACCTAGATTGTTCAAATTATAGTGCTGGGGCCAAAAATGCCCCCGCCCGGGGCCCTTTGGTTTTACATGAGCTTATATAAGGAAAATCTTCTCTGAATCCACCAGGCCCAGGTCTTTGATATTTGGTATGAAGCTTCATCTAGTGGACCCCTACCAAGATTGTTCAAATTATAGTGCTCGGGCCAAAAATGCCCCTGCCCCGTGGCCCTTTGATTTTACATGGGCTTATATAGGGAAAATCTTTAAAAATCTTCTTCTCTGAAACCGCACGGCCCAGGACTTTGCTCTTTGGTATGAAGCTTCATCTAGTGGACCGCTACCAAGATTGTTCAAATTATAGTGCTCAGGCCAAAAATGCCCCCCCGCCCCAGGGCCCTTTGGTTTTACATGGGCTTATATAGGGAAAATCTTTAAAAATCTTCTTCTCTGAAACTGCAAGGCCCAGGTCTTTTATATTTGGTATGTAGCTTCATCTAGTGGACCGCTACCAAGATTGTTCAAATTATAGCCCTGGGGCCAAAAATGCCCCCGCTCTGTGGCCCTTTGATTTTACATGGGCTTATATAGGGAAAATTTTAAAAAATCTTCTTCTCTGAAACTGCAAGGCCCAGGTCTTTGATATTTGGTATGAAGCTTTATCTAGTGGACCACTACCAAGATTGTTCAAATTATAGTGCTGGGACCAAAAATACCCCCTTCTCGGGGCCCTTTGGTTTTACATAGACTTATATAGGGATATCTTTAAAAATCATCTTCTGTGAAACCACAAGGCCTAGGCTTTTGATATTTGGTGTGAAATTTCATCTACTGGACCTCTATCAAGATTGTTCAAATTATAGCCCTGGGGCCAAAAATGCCCCCGCCCGGATACCCTTTGGTTTTTACATGGACTTATATAGGGAAATCTTTAAAAATCTTCTCCGAAACTGCAAGGCCCATGTCTTTGATATTTGGTATGGAGCTTCATCTAGAGGACCTCTACCAAGATTGTTCACATTATAGCCCCCGGGCTACAAATGCCCCCGTCCCGGGGCCCTTTGGTTTTACATAGACTTATATAGAGATAATCTATGAAAATCTTCTTCTCCGAAACAGCAAGGCCCAGGTCTTTGATATTTGGTGTGAAGCTTCATCTAGTGGACATCTATCAAGATTGTTTAAATTATAGCCCTGAGGCCAAAAATGTCCCCCCTCTTGGGCCATTTGGTTTTACATAGGCTTATGTAGGGAATATCTTTAAAAAAAATCTTCTCCTCTGAAACCGCAAGGCCCAGTTCTTTGATATTTGGTGTGTAGCTCCATCTAGTTGACCTTTGCCAAGATTGTTCAAATTAGCCTTTGTTGATATTTGGTATGAAGCTTCACCTTTTTAGACCTCCCTCAACATTATGCACATTATAACCCTGGGGTCAATAATGGCCCTCCCTGGGGCCCACTTGTTACTCTATGCACCAGGTGAGCGATCCAGGGCCATCATGGCCCTCTTGTTTTGTTTTCTCTATGGTTTTATGGCCCTTTCAAGGTTATTTTACTTATACTGATTGGATCATTTAAGCTTGGTTTGGAGTTCTTCAACACTATAGCTTGTAAGTTTACTTATGCCATCTTTTTTCTACTGTTAGTCAGATACTGACAACTGCCCTTCTCGAGTCAGCCTCAAGAACTCCACAGAAGGCTATGTCGCACCTGTGGAGGCACAATGTCACAAGGTCAAGGTCAAACATGAGTGCTTGCATAAAAGATGCCATTCCTAGATGCAAGCTTGTACCAAGTATCATTAATGAGGGTCTTACAGTTATTGAGAAAAGAACTTAAACATTAGGGTGCAAGCTAGGGTTGAGGCAACAGTTCACTAATTCAGTGAACCATGACATGTAGGTCAAGGTCAAATATGGATGCTTGCATTATAGTTATAATTCCTAAATGCAAGTTTGTATCAATTGTCATAAATGATGCTCTTATAGTTCTTAGGAAATGAACTTGACCATTTGGATGAACGTCAGGTTTTATGCAATTTGTTTGATTTGAGGTTTAACGTTCCCATCAACACTAGTTAGGTCATTTTGGAGATGCTGCTTCCAATTTTGTGGGACTTATACCTGACACGGAGATGAAATGATATCTCAAGCCCTACGGCCAATGAAAGCAAAAGGCTTATTTGCATTGGGCGGCCTGACTTGCATCACTTTGCCTAGGCAGGCTTAGACCTTCTAAGCGGATTACCTGTACTCATGTGTGATCAGAACCTCTAAGCAGTTTACGAGTTCTTGTGTGCAATCGGCTTCAGCTCTGCGGGGAAGCATCATGCAGCCCAATCTATTTCTTCAAGCCCCTATGGGGGGCTGCTCTTACAGTTGTACAGAAATCACTTTTACCATTAGGGTGATAGATAAGGTCCCTGAAAATGTGACGGCATGACTAACACACGGATGAACCATGAAACGTTGGTCAATGTCAAATATGGATGCTTGCATTAAAGTTGCCATCCTTAGATACAAGTTTGTACCAAGTATCATTAACAAAGCTCTTAAAATAGTTGTTGAGAAATGAGCTTGACCATTAGGGTGAAAGTTATGGTGGTAACAAATGTTGAAGTCAGTGGATCATGAAATGTAGGTCAAGGTCATAATACAGATCCTTAGATACAAGTTTGTACCAACTCTTGCAGTTGTAGAGAAATTAACTTGACCATTAGTCTGCAAGTTAAGGTGGCTGCAAATGTTGGCGGATTGACAAACGCACCCACAAATGGATGAAAAGTTACTCTTATATCGTGTCAGACGCAACAAAAATGAGATTTTGTTAGGTTTTAATGACACGTCAACCCTTCTGGGTCATTTTGTGTCATCTCCCAGGAAAGGGAGAAAAGAGATGGAAGAGATAGTACAGATGAAAATGAGGGACAGCTAGGAGAGAAAGAAGAAAATTATGGAAGTGTGGAGGCTGAAGGAATAACAACATTCCCCCTCTACCTTTACCAGGATGCAAATGACAAGCCTTGCCCGACATATACAGTAGAACTTCAATGGCTCGAACACCTTTGGGACCTTGAAAATCTGATCGAGACTGGGGTAGTTAGAGCCACTGAGGTTACTGCCAGGAGGCATAACGAGATACTTTTTGACATCTTTTTGGTGTTCTATAATGAAAATATATGCTGTGTGTATTCATTAGAATCGCCTCATCGAGGCGATTCTAATGAGTACACACAGCATACATTTGCAAGTAAAAAGGTGAAAATCTCTTAAATTATCCCACTATTTCTTACGTACAGGATTTCTCTAGGGGCTCAATAATGGGTTCTACTCAGACATGGTAAACGAGCCATCGGTGTTCGAGCCATCAGAGTTTTACTGAAATAAGCCAATAAAAGTTGGCCGCCTAAGTGACGCAACATACATAATACCATCACCTCACCCAACTGGAGAAAATGACTGTAGAAAATATTTCTGATCAATCTTCATGATTAATCAAGTGAGCAAAAACAGGAGTACTCAGAGATTAAGTGACCACACTCATAACCGTTGTCCTGCTGAGCCCAGATATGCCTTATCTTTCCAACAATGTAGATCAAGATCAGATGGCTTCTAAAGAAGCCATCTGATCAGGATCTACATTGTCATTCAGAAATTGAATTTGTTACAATAATTTGCATAATTGGTAGTGGGTGTGGCAGATTAAAATATTCAGCAGGTTAACCCTTGTCCTGCTGAGCCCAGATATGCCTTAACTTTCAAACAATGTAGATCCAGATCAGATGGCTTCTGAAGAAGCCATCTGATCTGGATCTACATTGTTTGTCATTCAGAAATTCAATTTGTTGCAATAATTTGCATAAGTAATCTGATCGGTTGATAATCGTTAGTGGGTGTGGCAGATTAAACTATTCAGCAGGTTAAGGGCTAATATTATAAAGCATATCAAGGTCATCACAAATTCTCCATAAAAACCTATGTTTTGGACATTCAATAGAACCGGTGAAGTGGTTCTAATGAGTACCCACAACACAGGTTTATGGGCCCTCGCCCATCAGGGCTTGAAGAAGTTGATGGGCTGCATGATGCTTCCACGCAGAGCTGATATCCGTCCGCACACTAGTACTGGTAAACCGCTTAGAGGATCTAAGCCTGTCCAGGAACCACGGTGCGAGGTGGACCGTCCATGCTTATAAACCCTATTGGTTTTATTGGGCGACAGGGCATGAGTTGTCATTTCATCTCAATGTCGGGTAAAAGTCCCACAAAATTGGAAGCTAGCAATGTCTCCAAAATGACCTTTACAGTGTTGACGGGGACATTAAACCTCAAATCAAACAAACACAACACAGGTTTATAGGGAGAAGTAAGGAAAACTATCCTCCAATTAACATGGCTAGTCACAAGCAAGCATTAGCAAACATAGGGAGGTCTTCCTTGGTCTCCCAAAATGTAATTACTACCGTAAAATCCTAAATAGTCGGACACCTTGAGGACTTGCTACAATTCTAAAATTTTAACAAATTTGTTTCACAATCCAGCATGGAGTCCAAAAGGTACAGACGGAATCGCAAACTGTACACTCTGATCAGACTACTCCTTCTGTCCTAATACAGTCGAACTTCAATGGCTCGAACACCTTTGGGACCTCGAAAATCTGTTGGAGACAGGGGTAGTTTGAGCCAGCCACTGAAGTTATTGTCAGGAGGCATAACGAGATACTTTTAGTCATCTTTTTGGTTTTCTATAATGAAAATGTATGCTGTGTGTACTCATTAGAATCGCCTCATTGAGGCGATTCTAAGGAGTACACACAGCATACATTTGCAAGATAGAAGACTAAATTCTCCTTAATTATCCCCCACTATTTCTTATGTAGAGGATTTCGCTAGGGGCTCAAGAATGGGTTTGACGCATCCATGGTAAACGAGCCATCGGTGTTCGAGCCATCGAAGTTCTACTGTACTTAGGGTCAGTATGGTAAAGTATAAATTACCTTTTCATCCCTGTACTTTACTTATTCATATACCAATCAATTGTCTATAAAATCACTTACCTGAAAAGAGAAACAAAAGTATATGATTATTTGATTACCACAGAGTTTGTGCGATTTCATTACGAAAACATGCGTATACTAATACATTGTAACCATTATCGCCCAAAAAATGAAAATTTTAAGATGAAAAATTGTGATATTTTTCTTATTTTTGCTCAAAATATAGATTGTGGGTACTCGTTAGAACCGTCTCATGGAGGCGGTTCTAACGAGTAGCCACAATCTATATTTTAGAGCAGAAATAAGGTTTACCCCTTCAAACCCCAGTTTTACTATATAAAAGTGGGGTTCGAGGGGATCAAAATTATATAGGCGTGTTTTGTGTGATTTGATTGTTTGATTTGAGGTTTAACGGCCCCCCAAACACTATATAGGTCAATTTGGAGTTCCTGCTTCCAATTTTGTGGGACTTTTACCCAACACAAGTTGAAATCTCCTGCCAAATGAAACCAATATACATGGACGGACTTTGCCTGGGCAGGCTTATTAGACCTAAGCTGTTTACCAGTACTCATGTGCAGTAAGTTTTAGCTCTGCATAGCAGCACCATGCAGCCAAATCAATTTCTCCAAGCCCCAAATGACGGGGGCTCATGGTTAGGAGTTGAGGTGTCCTAAAACCTAATGTTAATATGGTATACAGTTGACCCTCATTATCTCGACCTCGCCTATCTCAATCCTATCACTTATGTCGAAACCGATTCTTAAGTCCCATATATTTCCTCTATATATTTATTGTATTTTAACTTCGTGTATGTCAAACTACTTTTAAGTCGACACTTCGGCTATCTCGCCCATCATTTTCAGTCCCTGGATATATTTTTCACTGTTTTTACTACTGCGTATCTAGGACCGGGATTCATGACGTAAAGAAGATTTCATTAATTTTCCAATTTGTCCAGGTGCGTTCGCAATTAAAATTAGCGCAAACAATACCTTTACCGCTATTCGAACATCACATGTGTGTAATAAAGACTGACACGCGGTGCTCAGCGTTTGATCTTAACACCGTCTCGTTTCAATGATTTCCAAAAGCGGGCTCCGATTTGTATTGGCTCATGACCAACTTTCTCGGCAGGACCTATACTGTTTAAATACCAGCGACCACCGAAGTGATATAAGCCTTGCATCATTGCATTCACAAGCCGGGAACCAGTCCATTTAACGAAGTACATATCTATTTTTAGCTTTTTGGATACCCATAAGGAAGAAAACACAACCAGACACCACTAAAATTCGGAATGAACTTGTGGTTTACTACCATTATGAATTAATGCATTTTGTTTGATTTGAGGTTTAACGTCCCCCTCAACACTGTAAAGGTCATTTTGGAGACGTTGCTTCCAATTTTGTGGGACTTTTACCTGACATTGAGATGAAATGACATCTCAAGCCCTATCGCCCAATGAAACCAAAAGGGGTTTATTAGCATGGACGGTCTGCCTCGCACCGCGGTTCCTGGACAGGCTTAGATCCTCTAAGCGGTTTACCAGTACTGGTGTGCGGGCCGGATTCAGCTCTGCGTGGAAGCATCAGGCAGCCCATATATTTCTCCAAGCCCCTATGGGTGGGGGCAGGAATTAATGCATAATTGCTGCCCAAAACTTTTTCAACAACCCTCATTCTGAGACAGCAAGCTATAGATGACTTTATGACGCCATCGGTTGCTAAGGAAGTGATCCCATACTGCAGTGTTCTCGCACATGCGCAAACTACGTAGGGCAGAAAGCACTAAACTGTTGTTAAAACAGTGACAATATTCACGCTGTTTGAGTCGGACTGTCCATGCTTATAAACCCTATTGGTTTCATTGGGAGAGAGGGCTTGAGATGTCATTTCATCTCAATGTCGGGTAGAGAGTCTCACAAAATTGGGGCTGGAAGAAATAGATTGAACTGCATGATGCTTCCATGCAGAGCTGAAACCAGCCGCACATGAGTACTGGCAAACCGCTTGTGGATCTAAGCCTGTCCAGGCAAGTGGTGTGAGTCGGCCCGTCCCTACATATTAACCCTTTTGGCTTGTTTGGGTGACAGGTATTGAGATGTTATTTCATCTCAGTGTCGGGTAAAACTAAAAGTCCCCAAAAATTGGAAGCAACGTCTCCAAAATGACCTTATATAGTGTTGATGGGGACGTAAAACTTCAAATCAAACAAAACAAAACCAACCGTCCCAGAACATCATCCTGTCATGTTCAAGTATTGAATTTCTTTCTGTGATTCCCACGTCATAGCCCAGCCAGCAAAGAATGTCGGGCCAGCGTCGGTCGGACAGAGATACAAGGTGGTAACGCCGTATCGCTGTCAGTCTGACGTTGGCCCGCAGTTTAGTGCTGGCTGGGACATTTTACCAAACAGTTTATCATATATATGTGGTGCTGTAAGATAATTCTGTTTGTCACACCTTAGTTCATCCTTTAGAAGTACAGGCGAGGCAAGATATTTGCAAGCCTCATTCTTTGTAGGTTTCATGTCCTTTGAAATGGATTTCCCTGTGCGCATCACTTTATCCCAAATTTAAATCAATTATGCACAGATTTCGACAATCTCTCTCTCTCTCTCTCTCTCTCTCTCTCTTCTCTCTTCTCTCTCTCTCTCTCTCTCTCTCTCACTCACTCACTCACTCACTCACTCACTCTCTGCTCTGCTCTGCTCTTCACTGCTACATTAACAACCGGGCATTATATGCAGGCGTAGAATGCACACTCTGGTTTTTGCAAGCAATCACTTTTTTCCAATCTGTAGCATTAGTACTTCTAATCTTAAGCCCGTTCTATTTTGAGTCTGCAATGGGTGTGTGTTGCATAACACCGGGGGCGTGGGGTGCGGCTCAATTTATGGTGTGATCCGGACTCACAGTTTACAAACCCAGCAAATGACATTAGGTACACATAAACATAATGGTTATTTTGTGCCATTACAACGACGAATCAGATTTGCTCTGTTTTGACGATACATTCGTACATGTAAATATGGAAAATCCTTTTCCGCAGTATTTTTAATTAGTTGTTGTACCGTTGTTGTGGTGTTCGCATAGTGACTCATTTTTCAAGCAATATTTACAAAAATACAGTGTTGTTTCACTTTACAATTACGACTTTTTGCCCTACACAAACCGCGCATGTGCGAAAATCTGACTGCCATTGCCAGGAAATGAAAGTGCCTAAAGTCATCTATACCAAACAAGTGCGGACATAATAAAAGCATGCTGAAAATATGTGATAGAGAGTGAAAAGTGCATTAGGGAAAAGAGAGAGGAGGAAAAGAGTGAAACGTACATGAGGGAAAAGAGAGAGGAGTGAAAAACCAGGTAGAGAGACAGGAACATTATAGTGACAGCACAATAGTTCAGTCAGTGAACCATGACACGTTGGTCAAGGTCAAATATGGATGCTTAAATTAAAGTTGTCATATCCCTAGCTTTCATTAATTTGCCATCTCTAGTTGCATGTTTGTGTGTAGTAATTCATTAGTTAAGCTCTAATAGTTCTTGAGAAATGCTTAAATTACAGTTGCAATTTCCCTAGATGCAATCATTAACCCTTTCGCTGCCATAGGTGACTCGTCTACTGCCTGAAAGACCCCCATAGGCGACTTTCATTGACAATGTATGATACCGATTTTAACCCTGGTAATTAACCCTTATCTTGCTGTTCACGACAACCCCTATCTTTGCAAACAATGAAGATCCAGATCAGATGGCTTCTAAAGAAGCCATCTGTTCAGGATCTACACTGTTTGGCATTCACTTTATGAATTTGTAGTAAAAAATTATCAAGTAATTTGATTGGTTCATAGACCGAAATGGGTGTGGCTTAAAATGAATATTCAGCAAGATAAGGGTTAATGTTTCAGAGGCTGTTAGAGAGAGGAGGGAGAGAGTGAAAAGTGCATGAGGGAAAAAAAAGAGGGAAAGAGTGAAAAACATGAGGGAAAAGAGAGAGGAAGGAGAGAGTGAACAAATAATGAGAGAAAAGAGAGGAGGGAAAGAATGAAAAATACATGAGGGAAAAGAGAGAGGAGGGAGGGAGTGAAAAATACATGAGGGAAAAGAGGAGGGAGAGAGTGAAATGTACATGAGGGAAAATAGAGAGGAGGGAAAGAGTGAAAAAATACATGAAGGAAAAGAGAGGAGGGAGAGAGTTAAAAGTAAATGAGGGAAAAAAGAGGGAAAGAGTGAAAAATACATGAGGGAAAAGAGAGAGGAGGGAGAATGAAAAATAAATGAGAGAAAAGAGAGAAAATACATGAGAGAAAAGAGAGAGAGAGAGAGAGAGAGAGAGAGAGAGAGAGAGAGAGAGAGAGAGAAAAGTGCATTAGGGAAAAGAGAGAGGAAAAGAGTGAAAAAGACATGAGGGAAAAGAGAGAGGAGTGAAAAACTAGGTAGAGAGGAGGGAGAGTGAAAAGTGCATGGGGGAAAAGAGAGGGAAAAGAGAGGAGGGAGAGAATGAAAAAATACATGAGGGATAAGAGAGGAGGGAGAGAGTGAAAAGTGCATGAGGGGAGAGAGGAGGGAAAGCATGAAAAAATACATGAGGGAAAAGAGTGAAAGGAAATAGTGAAAAATACATGGCAGAATAGAGGAGGGAGAGAGTGAAAAATACATGCAGGTAAAGAGGGAGGAGGGAGAGAGTGAAAAGTGCATGAGGGGAAAGAGAGAGGAGGAAAAGAGTGAAAAAAACAACAGGGAAAAGAGAGAGAAAGGAGAGAATGAAAAATACATGATGGAAAAAGAGGGAGAGAGTGAAAAATACATGAGGGAAAAGAGAAGTGGGAGAGAGTGAAAAATACGTGAGGCCATTTACTCAGATCAGAGCATACTAATATTTCTTACAGCTATAGCTATTTGTTTGGCCATTAACCCTTAAGATGCCAATCACAAGAATCGTAGCATTTGCTTTGATCTGCTGATCGCTTGCAAACAGTGTGGACCCTGATCAGACTGCTCCCCTAGGAGCAGTCTGATCAGGATCCACACTTTTTGCTGGCATGCAAAAATATATGAAAAGTTTGCAAGACCATGCAGCAGAGGACATAAACAGAAAACATTTTCAGCTACGATTTTCTTGGCGTCTAAAGGATTAATTCATGACTTGATTGTTGCAGGAAATTGCAACAAAAATAGACTGTCAAACCAATGTTTTTGCTTCGTTTGTTTTATGTCAGTTACGAACAGAAAATATCAATGAAAAGCGTACTTCTCTTTGCAAAGATCGTGACAATCACTGAAGCCACAATTGTCAAGGATAGAGAATTTTTATCATACAAGGCTGAGATAAGTGTTTACTGGAATGCACCAACAGCACTTTACTCCGGCCCATCAGGGATTGAAGAAATAGACTGGGCTGCATGATGCTTCCACACAGAGCTGAAACTGACCACAGATGAGTACTAGTAAACTACTTAGAAGGATTTTCTTCGTTGGATTTGAGGTTTACAGTCCCTGTCAACACTGTGTAGGTCATTTTGGAGACGTTGCTTCCAATTTTGTGGGACTTTTACCCGACATTGAGATGAAATGACATCTCAAGCCCTGTCGCCCAATGAAACAAATAGGGTTTATAAGCACTGGACAGTCTGACTCGCACCACTTTGCCTGGGCAGGCTTAGATCATCTAAGCAGTTTACCAGTACTCATGTGCGGTTGGTTTCAGCTCTGCGTGGAAGCATCATGCAGCCAATCTACTTCTTAAAGCCCCGATGGACAGGGAGGACAAAGCCTGTTCAGGCAAAGTGGAGTAAGTCAGACCGTCCATTGCATATAAGCCTTTTGGTTTCATTGGGCGGCAGGGCTTGAGAAGTCATTTCATCTCAATGTCGGGTAAAAGTCCCATAAAATTGGAAGCGTCTCCAACATGATCTAAATAGTGTTGACGAGTATGTTAAACCTCAGCTCAAGCAAGCACCAACAGCACTGTTGAGTCGAATGTTTGGGAAAATGGTCCTAATCAGGGATTTAAACACTTTTGTTTAACCCTTAACCCATTGTATGCCAGTGGACTCTTCCATTGCTATATGTTGGACATGTACATTTTTCATATAACGGGCGTAAGGCCTATTTTTTCGATTTTGTTCTATTTTTGATGGAAAATTCTGTTAGCAAATAGTACAGGCCCTGATCAGAGGCCGTGTTCTGTGGCATCTGATCTGGGCCTGCACTGTTTGCCAAGGTACCCCTTTAGGGGTTTCCCACAATGCAATGGGTTAAATTCCTGTACTGTAGGCAAACAGTTTAATTATAGTTTGTCTGTCATTAACCCTTGTCCTGCTGAATATTCATATATGCCACACCCACTACCAATTATCAACCAATCAGATTACCTGTAGCAAATAATTACAACAAATTCACAATCTGAATGACAAACAATGTAGATCCTGATCAGATGGCTTCTTCAGAAGCCAGCTGATCTGAATCTACATTGTTTCAAAGAAAAGGCACATCCGGGCTCAGCAGAACAAGGGCTAAAGACAGTGACCAATCTTAATCCTTATCTTGCTGAATATTCATTTAAGCCACACCCATTTCTGTTTATCAACCAATCAAATTACTTGATGTAATTTATTGCTACAAATTCATAAACTAAATGCCAAACAGTGTAGATCCTGATCAGATGGCTTCTTCAGAAGCCATCTGATCTGGATCTACACTGTTTGCAAAGATAGGGGTTGTCGTGAACAGCAAGATAAGAGTTAATCATATTTGAGAAGTGTTACTATTTTTGTGTTCTAAGATGGCAAACAGTGTAGACCCTGATCAGATATCACATTCTGCACTGTCTTATCTGGGTGTACACTGTTTGCCAAACCATATACATGATTCCAGTCCAGATGCTATAGATAACCCTCTTACACAACACGGACCTAACAGTGATAAAAAAAGTGAAGCTATTATCTATAAATAACTGTTACCTGGATTTCATACAAATCAGTGAATGTCATATGACCAATCAACAACAATAAGCTTTTTGATTAAGTAACTTTGGGTTAATTGACAATTCACCCAAACACACTGATCAAAATTTAAGCAGAATACATTACGAAAACACTCCTATACAAATACGTTGTAAATTTTACCACCGAAAAGAACTAATTTTTAGATGAAAAATTGTGATAGTTTTCTTATTTCTGCTCAAAGTATAGATTGTGGGTACATCGAGGCGCTTCTAACGAGTACCCACAATATATATTTTAGAGCAGAAATAAGAAAAATAATGTTTACCCCTGTAAAGCCCAGTTTTTCTATATAAAAGTGGGGTTCGAGGGGGTCAGAATTTTTAGGCGCGTTTTCGTGATGAAGACAGACTTTTTATATATAACACCCAAACCTCTTATAAACATTGCTTATTACAACATGGTTTTTGGATATAACACAGTTTGAGGACCGATTCCAAAAATGTATAGATTACATGGAAAAATGACCATTCATGGTCATTTTTCTACGTAATCTATGCATTTTTGTATGGACAAAACACAGTTGTTCAAGGTTTCAGCTCTGAACTCCAATAATAGTGTTATAAAGAGGTTGTGGTGTATTTCGAAGAAAATCAGTGCATCATTTGATAGCCTGGAAATGTCATAAGGCCAAAAAATTGCAATTTGTGTAATGAACACCCCTTTATGCCCCAATTTATATTGAGAAAAGTGGGGTGTACATTATTTTTTCAAAGAAATAGGTTGTGGGTACTTGTCAGAACCACCTCATTCTGCCTAACGAGCACCAACAATCTATATTTTGACAAAAACTAAGAAAAATATCTATCAACTTCACAAGAGCACCGCATGCGGGTGCCACCACTCGGCTGCAGCCCCTTTTCATAATGAACAACTAGTCTGAGTTTCAAGTAAATATGTTCAGTAATGACAGAGATATTACAAAATTCCCAAGTTTTGCACGACGACGATGACGCCAGAGCTATGACAATACCTTGTTGTTTTCTTTGAAAACAGCCAAGCTAAAAATACCAGATTCAGAGATACCAAAAAGCTATCTAAGACGCAACTCCACACCCCCACCCTCCCCCCACCCCCCCACCCCACACACACACACCTTGTATATAATGGGTTAACCTCTAGAAGTACCAGAGGACCAATGGTCCTGAGCCGCACACCTGAGTGCTGCGAGTTTCTGAAGGGTTTTTACCTTATATTGGTGAGTGGTCATATTGGTCATCTGACCAAATTCATATTAATAAATTTTCATTTGTCTTGTTTCTAAAAGCTTTCATATGAAATTTGGCTACAAATGGAGCAGTGATTTATGTAAAAAATAAGGTTCAATTTTCATATCTGAATGACCTTGGGCCAAGGTCAGGGAATGACCTTGACCTTTAATACTCAGTAAGTTTCACTCACTCAATTAGCTTACTGCATCTACCAATTTTCAGATCACTGGCTGCAACAGTTTCCGAAAAATACATTTTTTTTTTACTTTTTTCCAAAGGAATGTCCATGCGGCTCAATTTGACCTTGGCGTACAATAGGTAAAGGCCATCACAGGGTCATCATTTGAGAAAACTATAATGGGCCCCAGTCCCAAATACTACATACCAAGTTTCATGAAAATCGGCCGATTGGTTGGGGAGAAGATTTCAGAAGTGTTTTACCATTTATAGGCATGGTGGCCATATTGGTCATGTGATCTAACTCATATATAAATTTTCACTTTCTAGTTTCTATAAGCTTTTATATAAAATTTTATCACAAACTGCTCAAAGGTTCCAGTGGAAAATAAGTGTTAATCTTCATATCTGAAAGGCCTTAGGCCAAGGTCAATGAATGACCTTAACCTTGAATACTCACTGGTCTGAAAATTTCATCCACTCATTTTGCTAACTGCATTTACCAATTTTCAGACCAGTGCTGCTATAGTTTCTGAAAAATACACAATTTGGACTTTTTCCCATACTAGGAAAAAGTCCATGTGACAGAATTTGACCTTGGTGTAAAATATGTCAAGGTAAAGCGAGGATCAATTTGAACAAACTATGATGAGCCAGAGTCCCCAATGCTACATACTAAGTTTCATGACAATCAGCCTCATTTTTGAAGGGTTTTTACCTTATATGGGCATGGTGGCTACCTTGGTCATGTGACCCAACTCATTTTAATTATCATTTCCTTGTTCCTACAGGTGTTTATATGAAATTTGTTTACAATTTTTTTATGTCTTAGTACTTTCTGAGGAAAATAAGTTTTGAATACACAATTTTGACTTTTTTCCCATACAAAAGTCTATGTGACCAGATTTGGTTCGGCATAAAATAGGTCAAGGTCATCTAAGGTTCACAATTTGAATAAATAATGATTGGCCCAACAGGCAAAATACGAAGGCTCTATCTCAAATGGTTCAAAAGTTATGACCAATGTTTAAGTTGTCCAACAAACCAACAGACAGATAGACAGGGCAAAAAACAAAAACAATATGACCCCGCTATCACTACCTGGGACATAAAAGTAAACCCCAGTTTTACTATATAAAAGTGGGGTTAATGGGGGTCACAATTATATTGGCGTGTTTTCATGATGAAAAGGGCTTACGTTTAAACCTTAAAGTGCCATGTAGATTTTCAGAGCAGATGATTGTTATATTTTTCAACTTTCTCTGAAAAATACTTCACAATGATAGCCTTACGATAACACATCCGTGTGACATAGTGCATTTTTTCAAACCTCAAAAAAGGTAATTTTGCTGATGAAAATTTGTGATATTTTTCTTATTTATACTCCAAACATAGGTTTTGGGTGCTCGTTAGAACCACCTCATTCGAGTACCCACAACCTATGTCTTGGAGCAGAAATAAGGAAAATAATGTCTACCCCTGTAAACCCCAGTTTTCTCTATATAAATTGGGGTTTAGGGTGGTCTTTATTTCATGGACTTGTTCATGTCATGCTATGCAAATTGGCTCCCACCCATCGAGGCTTCAAGAAATAGATGGGCTGCATGATGCTTCCACGCACAGCTGAAACAGACTGCACACCAGTACTGGTAAACCGCTAGAGGATCTTAGCCTGCCTAGGAAAAGTGTTGCGAGTCAGACCGTCCATGCTTATAAACCCTATTGGTTTCATAAGAAGGCAGGGCTTGAGATGTAAATGTCCCACAAAATTGGAAGCAAGTCTCCAAAATGACCTATACAGACCGTCCAATGCATATAAGCCTTTTGGTTTCATTGGGCGACAGGGCTCGAGATGTCATTTCATCTCAATGTCAGGTAAAAGTCCCACAAAATTGGAGGTGTCTCCAAAATGACCTAAATAGTGTTGACGGGGACATTAAACCTCAAATCAAACAAACAAAAACAGTCTGTAAATGTTGTGACTGCAAAATATTGTGATTGGCAGTTTTATGGCAAGAGCTGCTCTTCAAATAGGAGGAGTGTTTCTCATCTCATTCAAGTTAATTCCATTCCAGTTTTTGTCATGCTTTTATAAGACATTGATCAAGATTTAGTGACAACACAAAAACGACCGAAACAGCGAAATTGCAAGTATGCAATATTTTCACCAATAAAATGCATAACCCGAAAATTGGATACTCAGGTCGGATCAGGGCTTTCGGGTCAGCCATTTTTTAACCCTTATCCTGCTGTTCACGACAACCCCTGCCTTTGCAAACAGTGGAGATCCAGATCAGAAGGAGCCATATGATCAGGATCTACACTGCTGATTAACCCCTAACCCATAAGATGCCAATCATGACAACTGTCATCTGCATTGTCGTCTGCTGGTTACTTAAAAAGTCATTTCTGCAAACAGTGTGGACCCAGATCAGACTGCTCCTAGGAGCAGTCTGATCTGGGTCCACACTGTTTGCCTGTATGCAAAAATATTTTTAAAAAGTTTGCAAAAAGATTCTGCAGCTGACATAAGCAGACGACATTTTGAGTTGTAGTTTTTCTCCACGCCTTATGGGTTAAAATACGTGAACTGAGAAAAACTGCATCTGAAAATGTTGTCTGATTATGTTATCGGCTGACTTTTCTGGCAAGCGTACAGGCAAACAGTGTGGACCAAGATCAGACTGCTCCTAAAGGATGACTATTGTCGTGATTGGCATGTTATGCGTTAAAAGCCAGGATTTGCAACAGGAAACCAACCATATAATCGACATTTCGTGATACTGATGTTAAAGTGAAAATGCAAGATAACTTTTAAAGCTTTCAGAATTTTCAGTGTTTATCAGGCATAGAGTTTCCAGCAGATTAGGTCCCTGGAAAGGACACATAAATTTCCATATCGAACTGGGCCACTGATGAGTTTCTGCAAGCCTTGTTCAAAATGCATAGGTTAACCGCCATTGATATTTTTGTAGATACTTCCATGAATCACAGGAGATGACTTTGATATAAGCAAAAGCTTACTGTCAAATCCTATTAGTTGCTGTTATAATTGATTGTACATGTACATTATTCTTGACAAATAAATACTGTTTAAACCAAAATGCATAGGTGTCAACCAATACATTTTTCCTGTATTGTTGTATGGTAAAATCATAAAATCAAAGCACTGAGAGTGCTGATGGAGCGTAGCTTTGCCGGATTATTTGATTTAGCGTTTGATTGGTATTTTAATTCAGGCTCATATTGATCCAATGAACATAGCTGTTTGAAGCTATTCTGGGCCAGAAGTCGTGTTAAAGCAACAAGACCAATATTGAAATTAACTCATGCTACGGTGTAGACCCTGCAACAACCATCACGAAAACACGCCTGTACAAATACATTGTCATTTTTTTTTTGGCAAAAAAAAAAAAAAAACAAGAGGACCTAGCTTGGTCCTGTATCGCTCACCTGAGCTAACAGATTCAAAGTTTAAGGAAGTGCCAACCTTTACTGAAGGCTTTATGGGAGGACATGGTGATGACAGGGTAAGCATTTTCTAAAAATCAAGTAGAATTTAACTCTATGATAAACAGGCTGACCTCACCGGTTTTCAAACTCATTCAAGCTTTTATTCCTGACTTGCTAAGAAGATCCAATCTAAACTGAAGTGGCTATGGTGATGACAAGTTCAAAAACAAGAGTTTTCAAACTCCTCCAAGCTTTCTGCCTAACTTCCTTGTTTGTAAGTTTCATGAAGATCCGTTCAAAACTAAAGGGGCAGCAGTGATAACAATGTCGAAAATAGGCATTTTCAGCAATCAAAGGCACGTCACTCTATGATAAATGTGCCGACTTGGCAGGTATTCGAACTCACCTGAGGATTTATTCCCAGCCACCTTACATGTAAGTTTCAGAAAGATCCGATCAGACTTGGCCAGTATTCAAACTCATCCAAGATTTTATTCCCAGGCACCTCACGTATAAGTTTCAGAAAGATCCGATCAAAACTGAAGGGGCTACGGTGATGACAAGGTCAAAATTTGGCATTTTTAGCAATCAAAGGGATGTTACTCTAAAATAAATGAGCCGACTTGGCCAGTTTTCGAACTCATCCGAGGTTTCATCCCCAGCCACCTTACATGTAAGTTTCAGAAAAATCCGATCAAAACTGAAGGGGGTACGGTAATGACAAGGTCAAAAATCAACATTTTCAGCCATCAAAGGGACAGAACTCTACGATAAATGGGCTGACTTGGCTGTTTTCGAAATCATCCAAGGTTTTATCCCCAGCCACCTTACATATAAGTTTCAGAAAGATCCGATCAAAACTGAAGGGGCTATGGTGATGACAAGGTCAAAAATCGGCATTTTCAGCAATCAAAGGGACATAAATCAATGATAAATGGGCCAACTTGGCCGGTATTCAAACTCATCCTAGGTTTTATCTCCAGTCACCTTACATATAGGTTTCAGAAAGATTCGATCAAAACTGAAGGGGCTACGGTGATAACAAGGTAAAAAATCGACATTTTTCAGCCATCAAAGGGACATAACTATATAGTTAATGGGGCAACTTGGTCGGTTTTCGAACTCATCTGAGGTTTTATCCCCAGCCACCTTACATATAAGTTTCAGAAAGATCCAATAAAAACTGAAGGGGCTACAGTGTTGACAAGGTCAAAAATCAACATTTTCAGCAATCAAAGGGACCTAACTCTATGATAAATAGGCCGACTTGGTCGGTATGCGAACTCATCCGAGGCTTTATCCCCAGCCACCTTGCATATAAGTTTCAGAAAAATCCGATCAAAACTCAAAGGGCTACGGTGATGACAAGATAAAAAATCGGCATTTTCAGCAATCAAAGGGACGTTACTCTGTGATAAATGGACCAACTTGGCTGGTTTTCGAACTCATCCGAGATTTTATCCCCAGCCACTTTACATATAAGTTTCTGAAAGATTCGATCAAAACTGAAAAGGCTACAGTGATGACAAGGTCAAAAATCAGCATTTTCAGCAATCAAAGGGACGTTACTCTACAATAAAAGGGCCGACTTGGTCGGTTTTCGAACTCATCCGAGATTTTATCCACAGCCACCTTATATATAAGTTTCAGAAAGATCCGATCAAAACTGAAGAGGCTACGGTGATGACAAGGTCAAAAATCGGCATTTTCAGCAATCAAAGGGACGTAACTCTATGATAAATGGGCCGACTTGGCCGGTTTTCGAACTCATCCGAGATTTTATCCACAGCCACCTTACAAATAAGTTTCAGAAAGATCCGATCAAAACTGAAGGGGCTACGGTGATGACAAGGTCAAAAATCGGCATTTTCAGCAATCAAAGGGATGTAACTCTATGATAAATGGGCCGACTTGGCCGGTTTTCGAACTCATCCGAGTTTTTATCCCCAGTCACCTTACATATAAGTTTCAGAAAGATCCGATCAAAACTGAAGGCGCTACGGTGATGACAAGCATTTTCCCATATTAAGTCTATGGGACCTTGTGGTTGCCATAGGAACCAAAGTTTTAGAGCGATTTCAAAAAAAAGTTTATGTCATCAATGCCCCACCAGAGGCATACTACAGGTGAGAAATGATTGAGATCAGCCTGCAGGATACAGAGATATAGCTGCTCAAAAGTGTGGACGGACGGACAACGGACGGACGACGGAGGACCAACTATACTATAAGCTCCCCTGGAGCCTTCGGCCCAGGTGAGCTAAAAATAAAAAAATGGAAATTTTAAGATACAAAATTGTGATATTTTCTTATCTCTGCTCAAAACATTGATTGCGGGGACTTGATTGAACTGCCTTGGCGAGGCAGTTTTATCAAGAACCCACAATCAATGTTTTTGAGCAATACAGCAACCATGCAGTTCAATAGTTTACTTGAAGATTTCTGCTGAGCTATAGTTCGTGCAATAACTGCGGCTTGCGCAATTGTTTGGCCGCTTTAAAGTTATTTTATGGAATCAGTTTTTGAAAAATTACCTTTGGGAGGTTATTTATCTTGCATTAGACATTCTTCTTGGTTACGACTTGATTGTGAAAAATTATCATACTTTTCCCAGCAGTTTATAAGTTATACATCCGCAATCAGTCTTTAAAAATTGCCTCGGTGAGGCTGTTTATAAAGCTATCTGGCATTAGACAATACCATTAGCTTGATCTTGTCAATTTACATCTGCATGCAAAACATTATAAAAATATACCCGTCGGGTTGAAAGTTATAAGACCGTGTCAGTGGGTGAATTTTTTACCTTGCCGAGGCTAAAATAAAGAAATTGGTCATTCAGGAATTGCGTTGGTTAGATCTGTACATTATCTGTCTGCATGCTAACAGTTGTCAAAATATTCCAAGTAGATTAGAAGTTACACTTCGAAATAATTTTTCAGCTTGCCTAGGCGAGGCCGTTTGTAAAGTAATTTGGCATAAGACAATTTTGCGGGTTATGTATTGTCAATATCAACCTGTATGCCGAAAATGATCAAAGCCGGGTTTAGATGTTATACTCTGTATTCATTTTTTATATTATTTTGCCTCGGCGAGGCCATTCTTAAAGTAATCTTGCATAAAACAGCCTCACGGGTTAGGTATTGTCAATATCAACCCGAATGCCAAAAATGATCGGAATATTCAGAGAGGTTTGAACATTATACTCTGTAAACATTTTTCTAAATATATATTGCATCGGTGAGGCCATTTATGAAGTGATCTTGCATACGACAGTTTCTTGGGTTAGTTATTGTCAATATCAATCCATAGGAATATTTGAAGAGGTTTAGACATTATACTCCGTTATTATTATATAAAAATAAATTGCCTCGACGAGGCCATTTATGAAATGATCTGGCATTAAGGCAATTTCTTTGGTTAGATATTGTAAATACAGCACAGTACACAGTCTTTTACCGGAAACCAACAACTGCCCTTCTTGGATCAGCGAAAGGGATAGAATCACCGTGGAACAGATTTCACGATCAATCTCCTGGAAAGAATGTTGCCGAACCCGGCAGGTATCGAACTTGTGTCTGAGCTGAAAATTTGCTTTATTTATGGTCACGTGCCTAGGACGCAGACAGGTCGCTTTAAAAAAGTAAGACCCCCCCCCCCCCCCCCCACACACACACACATTAACCCATACTCTGAGTATATGTCTAGCAGCCTTTTTAGGGACAAACATAGCAGACCCAAATCAGACGCTACAACAAGTGGCGTCTCATTTGTGTGTAAACTGCAAAATTTACTCCTTTCAATATAAGCCTTGACGTGCACCTGTCCAAACTCATTCCAACTGTCTTATTTTGGTAATACATTATCGACCCACACTGCGTACTTTTAACCCATTTTAAACGAATGGAATCCTCAACACCTAATATCAGTATGGGATGAGTTCATTTTAAAATCAGGGATGTCAGGTTGTGGCTTCCACGAAATATTTGGCAAAAAGTGGCTGAACCTTTTTTGTAAGTATGCAGTGAAGGGCATAATGAGACTCCGTGTTGTGTGGTATCTGATCTGGGTTTGTCCTGTTTGCAAGTTGCCAGGTTTGGGATTTTATGGTACAAATGGGCTGTAAACTGGGTTATATGAACTGAACTATAAAACGGTTCGACTGCTACACATTTCATCTATTAAAAATATTCATTTATTCCGTTTGAAATAGGTGGTCTGTGAAGCAGTCTATAAGAAGATACCGCATGGCGTAATAATCTACTACGTTAACACGGGGTACTATATTCTCAGGTCATATGCATTAACACCGAAAGTAGTGCCGAAATCACTTCTCATCTCACTGGAGCTACGCTGCAACAGCTACGCTCCAAAAAAACGGTCAGTACGGTCGCAAAGCAATTCTGACACAGATGAAACTGATCTTTAAAGGCCCCAACCCATCAGGGCTTGAAGAAATAGATGGGCTGCATGATGCTTCCACGCAGAGCTGAAACCGACCCACACGCGAGTACTAGTAAACCGCTTAGAGGATCTAAGCCTGCCCAGGCAAAGAGGTGCGAGTCGGACTGTCCATGCTTATAAACCCTATTGGTTTCATTGGGCGACAGGGCTTGAGATGTCATTCCATCTCAACGTCAGGTAAAAGTCCCACAAAATTGGAAGCTATGTCTCCAAAAAGACCTTTGCAGTTTTGACGGGGACGATAAATCTCAAATCAAACAAACAAACAAACTAAACTGATCTTTAAGGACGAATAAAACTGTGATGTATAAAAGAACAAGATGTGTTTGTGAAACACGAATCCCCGGGGCGACATCAATTTTTTCTTTAAAGTAGTCACAGGTAAAGGTCAAGATCACAGAACAAAAATTTCTGTTACAAAGAACCTATATGCCAAATATGAAGGCTCTATCTCAAACTGTTCAAAAGTTTAGATCAATGTTGTTTTTTCTTTAAAGTAGGTCACAGATCAAGGTCATAGGTAAAAATGTTTTTCATGAGTGGGAAGCCCATCACAAATATGATTTTGTTTGTTTGATTTGAGGTTAAACGTCCCTGTCAACACTGTAAAGGTCATTTTGGAGACAGCGCTTCCAATTTTGTGGGACTTTTACCCGACATTGAGATGAAATGACATCTCAAGCCCTGTCCCCCAATGAAACAAATAGGGTTTATAAGCATGGACAGTTGGACTCGCACTGCTTTGCCTGAACAGGCTTAGATCCTCTAAGCATCACAAATATGAAGGTGCTATCTCAAACGGTTCAAAAGTTATGATAAAGTTGATCACAGGTCAAGGTCAGATGTCATAAGAAGCCCTTGTCACAAGGAACCTACATGCCAAATATGAAGGCTCTATCTCAAATGTTTCAAAAGTTATGATAAAGTAGGTCACAGGTCAACGTCAAATGTCAAATTTTTGAATGGGTGGGGAAGCACTTGTCACAAGGACCTACATGCCAAATATGAAGGCTATATCTGAAACGGTTCAAAAGTTATGTTCTTTAAAGTAGGTCACAGCTCAAGGTCAAGGTCAAATATTTTGTTATGAATTAAAAGCCACTGTCATAAGGAACCAACATGCTAAATATGAAGGCTGTATCTTAAATGGTTCAAAAGTTACGACCAGTGTTAATATTTTGTTCAAAGTAGGTCACAGGTCAAGGTCAAAGGTCAAATTTTTTAAATGAATGGGAAGCCCTTGTCACAGGGGTCCTACATGCCAAATATGACTCTATCTCAAATGGTTCAAAAGTTATTATGAAGCAGGTCACAGGTCAAATTTTTTATATGGGTGAGAAGCCCTTGTATAGAATGGGGCATCATGGTGCTTCCACCGCCCAAACTTTTAAGTACTGGTAAGAAGGTCTAAAGCCTGCCCAGGAAAAGTGGTGCGAGTCCGACCGTCCCTAAACCCCAAAAGTTTCATAGGGCTGTAGGGCTATTTCATCTCAATGTCAGGTAAAAGTCCCACAAAATCGAAAACAATGTCTCCAAACTGACCTAAATCGCATTGACTAGGATATTATACCTCATAACAAACATCTTGTAGAATATAAATGTTGATTCTTTACCCATTCAAAATTTATAGAATCTTCCAACAAATCTTTTTCCAAATTAAGGGATATCGGAATGTTTTTATTTATTGTAAGCTTTACAAATATCCCTATACTTTGCATTCTGCAGCATCCACAGTTTGTCAGTATCACTATGTGGGAATATTAGGCATATCTGGGTTAATATACATGTCCGTCTTTTTTTTATCCCCACGCTTTTCAAAGAAAAAGTGGGGATATTGTAATGGTCTTCGTCGTCCGTACGTCCGTCCGTCCGTCTTACCGGATAACTCCTCCTAGACGGTTATAGATAGAAACTTGAAACTTTGGGAACTGATAGATCTTTGGTCTGGGGAGTGCATGACACTTTCAGAATTTTGATCACACCCCTACGGGTTGGCCCAGGGGGTGGAGCCCGCGGGGGTCAAAAATAAAAATTTCCAGAACATGGTCGTGTAATATATCAAAGCGAACGGCATGATGAGTAGAAAACATTACAACCAAAATTTGACCCCTGGGGTCAATTTTGAGGTCACCAGAGGTCAAAAACTGATTTTGACCCCTTTACCGGATAACTACTCCTAGACTGTCATAGACAGAAACTTGAAACTTTGGGAACTGATAGATCTTTGGCCTGGGGAGTGCATGACACTTTCGGAATTTTGATCACACCTGTGGGTGGGCCCAGGGGGTGGGGCCCGCGGGGGTCAAAAATCAATATTTCCAGAACATGGTCGTGTAATATATCAAAGCGAACGACATGATGTGTAGAAAACATTACAAGCAAAATTTGACCCCTGGGGTCAATTTTGAGGTCACCAGAGGTCAAAAACTGATTTTGACCCCTTTACCCCCATACATTACTGTTACCAGGTAACTCCTCCAAGACCACTATAGATAGAAACTTGAAACTTTGGGAACTGATAAAACTTTGGTCTGGGGAGTGCATAACACTTTCGGAATTTTGATCCTACCCCTGGGAGTGGGGCCAGGGGTGGGGCACCTTGGGGATAAAAAATCAAAGTTTTCAGAACATGGTCATGTAGCATATTAAATCGAACGGCATGATGAGTAGAATACATCACAATCAAAATTTTACCCCTCTGGTCAAACACCCCTAGGTGATGGCCCAGGAGGTCGGGCCCATGGGGAAGCGTGGGGATATGCGATGGCTTGCCATCGACTGCGCGATTCTAGTTTTTTTTAATTTAGCCTTATACAGTAAAATTCTGTTATTAAGACCACCTAAATTTAAGACAAAATTTTCTTTTAAAAGCTTATTGAGAAGGTTTCCGTTATTCTGTCTTTGCGTTTTCTAGTGTCTCCTTATAAGTGACCATCTTTGAGACTGTTCAAAAAGGGTTTCAAAAGTGGTCTTAAAGACCACTTTTGAACAGCCCCAAAGGTGGTCTTAATATAGGAATTGTATTTTGTAAGTTCTTTCTCCCAACAATACTTCTTGTACTGCTTGAAAAAGCACCCACAGTACTGGAACATTTGCAACTAGAATCGCGCAGTCGATGGCAAGCCATCGCATATCCCCACGCATCCCCGCGGGCCCCACCCCCTGGGCCATCCTCTAGGGGTGTTTGACCCGAGGGGTAAAATTTTGATTGTGATGTATTCTACTCATCATGCCGTTCGATTTAATATGCTACACGACCATGTTCTGAAAACTTTATCCCCAAGGTGCCCCACCCCTTGCCCCACTTCCAGTGGTAGGATAAAAATTCCGAAAGTGTTATGCACTCCCCAGACCAAAGTTTTATCAGTTCCCACAATTTCAAGTTTCAATCTATAACGGTCTAGGAGGAGTTATCCGGTAACAGTAATGCATAGGGGTAAAGGGGTCAAAATCAGTTTTTGACCTCTGGTGACCTCAAAATTGACCCCAGGGATCAAATTTTGGTTGTAATGTTTTCTACTCATCATGCCGTTCGCTTTGATATATTACACGACCATGTTCTGGAAATTTTGATTTTTGACCCCCGCGGGCCCCACCCCCTGGGCCCACCCGTAGGAGTGTGATCAAAATTCCGAAAGTGTCATGCACTCCCCAGACCAAAGATCTATCAGTTCCCAAAGTTTCAAGTTTCTATCTATAACCATCTAGGAGGAGTTATCCGGTAAAGGGGTCAAAATCAGTTTTTGACCTCGGGTGACCTCAAAATTGACCCTAGGGGTCAAATTTTGGTTGTAATGTTTTCTACGCATCATGCCGTTCGCTTTGATATATTACACGACCATGTTCTGGAAATTTTGATTTTTGACCCCCGCGGGCCCCACCCCCTGGGCCCAGCCGTAGGGATGTGATCAAAATTCCGAAAGTGTCATGCACTCCCCAGACCAAAGATCTATCAGTTCCAAAAGTTTCATGTTTCTATCTATAACCATCTAGGAGGAGTTATCCGGTAAAGGGTCAAAATTAGTTTTTGACCTCTGGTGACCTCAAAATTGACCCCAGGGGTCAAATTTTGGTTGTAATGTTTTCTACTCATCATTCCGTTCGCTTTGATATATTACACGACCATGTTCTGGAAATTTTGATTTTTGACCCCCCCCCCCCCCGGGCCCCACCCCCTGGGCCCACCCGTAGGGGTGTGATCAAAATTCCGAAAGTGTCATGCACTCCCCAGACCAAAGATCTATCAGTTCCCAAAGTTTCAAGTTTCTATCTATAACCGTCTAGGAGGAGTTATCCGGTAAGACGGACGGACGGACGGACGTACGGACGACGAAGACCATTACAATATCCCCACTTTTTCTTCGAAAAGCGTGGGGATAATAAGAGGCCAGATTAGATTGTTAATTGGGAATATCTATATTATCTAAGAGTTCCAAACTGCTCAATGATTGTTGTCAAAGTGCAATGAAATTGCCTGCCAAGTTTATCTTGACAGTGTGTAGTAAAGGTGCCATGTTTTTGTGTACACAAGAACTTCATTGCCTTCTCTAATACTGTTTAGACGAGTTCAAACCAGACCCCACTTTTTTCATGCTCAACTCACTTGAACTTGAAATTTGTCCTGCACACAAATTTTAAAATGCCAACAACAGTTGGCATTTTAAAATTTATGAGCAGGACAAAAGACATTCTCTGTTGACACGAGCAGGAAAATCACCTCATTAGTTTCTATTTTAATTTCTTTGAGCATTTAAAATTACAACCTCAGCTGAGTTGAGCATGAAAAAAGTTTTTTTAACCCTTATCTTGCTGAAAATTCATTTAAGCCACACCCATTTCTGTCTATCAACCAATCAAATTACTTGATGTAATTTATTGCTACAAATTCATAAACTGAATGCCAAACAGTGTAGATCCTGATCAGATGGCTTCTTCAGAAGCCATCTGATCTGGATCTGCACTGTTTGCAAAGATAGGGGTTGTCCTGAACAGCAAGATAAGGGTTAATTGTGGCACTGGTCTGATATAACATAGTGGTATACCGGTATACCGTAAGGTATAATAAGTTAGATTGGTATAATCTCATTTTCTTGTTTTTGCTATGTTCCCACTATCACGATTCGCGCCACGATTGCAATCGTGTTCTTAATCGTGGATTAATCGTGGTGATCCTATCAGATCTTATCAGATCTTGAGGCCAGTCGTGGTAATCTTGTTAATCGTAGAAAATTTTTGAATGGTTCAAAATTTTTCCAAGATCAACACGATCGATTGTCAAATCGGGATCATCGTATCACATCGTGTTGCATCGTAACAAAGCGCGACGGATAGCATCTAATCGTGTATCCAAATCGCGGTGATCGGGGCCAATCTTGGGCAAAACAAACACCGCGTTCTGTTGAGATGTGTTGCGATCTCACAAGATCTGTTCCGATTTGTTACGCTCTGTCGGGTCCCATTGCTCAAGACCTGTCACGAATGACTCGTGGTCAGATACGAGATGATACGAGTAAATGCGGTTAGATACGAGTAAGCTACGTTTTTATACGAACGTTCACGATCTATTACGAGTTCTCAAGATTTAATGCGACTCATTCAGCGATCTGCTCATGAGTGAGTGAGTGAGTGAATTTCAGTTTTACGTCCCACCAATAACTAAGGTCATACGGAGACGGAACCTCGGTTTATAGACTCAACCGAAAGTCTGGAGAAGCCCGTGATCGATCCTGCAATCCCTGGTTTATAGAGGCCTTTGCTAGTATTTTTAAAGCCTTTGAAAGATGCCACCTAAAGGTAATGTAAGCTAAGAATGGAAAAGGCAAGCCTGAATCCAGCCAGAGAAATTGCCACATAGTCATCATCCGTAACTCCTACCATCATCAATGGTTGAGGGTCAGTGTTTATGCTGTAAAAGTTCAAGAAACAATTAAGTCCATGGTCAGTCCGGCTGTATATATATAACAGTCGGGGTCAAGTCGTAGCTCAAATCGTGATCGCCCTCGATCATGATCGTGAAAAACACCGAGACGACAGTCATATGCTATCGTAACGGAGCGCATCGGCTCGTGATGAGCGTATAAGAATGTATCTGCACGTATCAGATCGTCGCAATTCGGGGTACTCGATCGTGATGATCGTTTCAGATCGAGACCAAGTCGTAGACTCGATCGCAACAATTTTATCTGAACGCATTTGATCGTACCTGAACGTGAGAGCAGACCGTGGCTGATCGTGATACCTCAAATTGACAAGTCGTGATTGGATTGCATCCGAGCGCAACGATTCGTACCAGAACGTATCGACTCTCATCACCTCGTATCCAAACCTGAGCTTTTCGAGAATATTCCACGACCAGCTACGAATGGCCAATCGTGGCGTTCGTAACGGATCGCACGACAGTGGGAACCTAGCATTTAACCCTCTTTGTACCAAATGGAACCTTCCTCTTTATATATGGCAGGAGTCCATTTCAAAATTTAGGTTGTGTTTCCTTCAAAATTTGTTTGGAAATTGGCTGAACTTTTTGCAAACAGAGTACTGCCTTGATCGGACGCTGCGGCGTCTGATCTGGGCCTACACTGTTTGCAACTTACCCCTTCTGGGTTTTCCGGTACAAAATGGGTTAATACAAGACATGATTTTAGATAGGGTCAAATGAATCACTCTATATGTAGGCTGCATAATTGATAGTGTTTAGACGGAGTACTAAGAAAGAAACCAGGATCGGGACAAGACTTGGATCAGTCCTTGTCCTAGGTGATGTTTTGGATTGAAACAAATACATTCCTCTAAACAGTTGGGCCGGTCCTGGTTCGGAACAAGTTTGTCGTCTAAACAGGCTATAAGATACAAGAGAAATCAGCGGTCAAATAGCTGTTAAGATACATCACAAAGACACGCCAATTTATTCTGACCCCCTTGAACCCCACTTTTATACAGTAAAACTGGTGTTTAAAGGGATAAACCTTATTTTTCTTATTTCTGCTCTAAAATATAGATTGTGGGTACTCGTTAGAACTGCCTTGGTGAGGCGGTTCTAACGTGTACCCAAAATCTATATTTAGAGCAGAAATAAGAAAAATATCTCTATTTTTCATCTTAAAATTTTCGTTTTTTCAGCTGTAAAATACACCATGAACTTATATAGGCGTGATTTCGTAATGTCGAAGCAACACTTTGCAAAAGCTACAAGATCTTAAGGTAAAAAATTTATGAATTAGCCTTTCGAAGTTTGAAACTAGCTGAACCCAGCGCTTTACAGTGACACTGCACAGTTTAAGTGATTACCGAGAAGCAATGACTTCGTGACCAATATCATTTCAAGGTGAAAATATATTGCCCTAAAGAATCCTCATAAATGTCCAACAAAAATTAGTTTTCACACCTAATTTGATTAAAACTATGTTAATGTTATGAAAAAATCGATAAACACTCTTACAAGATTTTTTTAGATTAAGGATAACTGAAAAATTCTAACTTCCACGCTTTTGTCTTCAAGGAGGCCCTTCTTCAAGAAGGCCCTTAACCATTGAAGGCCCTTAACCATTGTAGGTGGGAAACCCCTAAAGGGGTACCTTGGCAAACAGTGCAGGCCCAGATCAGACGCCGCATAACGCGGCGTCTGATCAGGGCTTGCACTGTTTGCTAACAGAATTTTTCGTGAAAAATAGAAAAAGAATGAGAAAAATGGCCTGACACCCCTTATATGACAAATGGACTTGTCCAACATATTGCATTGGAAGAGTCTCCTAGTATACAATGGGTTAAAAGATATTGGAGAGATTGTTGGTGTTGCAGTACAGACTACAGTATCCAACTGATAGGGGTTTGAGCAAACAGTGTAGAACCAGATAAGATGCTGCAGAACATGGTTTCTTGCATACCAGACAAGGAAATCCGCGATTTTACCCTGGGGCAGAAATTTATGTTCTGACCCTTGTGTTCCGACCCCAAATCGAATATAATCGCTTGTTTGATAAATGCACGGGTTGATTACGACCTTGTGTGCGCCGTCGTTAAGGTTGACGTCATGCACGATCCGTGACGTCACTTTACATTCCTGCAGTGTCAACACAATATGGCGTACATTGGTAACCGAAGTGACTGCAGCATTGAAATTCCGCGCTAAGAAATGGAAGGTATGCAAGAAAAAGAATCCAATATGGATGTGAGGGGTGGATAGAAAAATCCGTCCCTTGGGATCACTGTCCGGCATCACTCGGTAAGCCTCGTGATGCCGGACAGTGACCCTTGGGACAGATTTTTCTATCCACCACTCATGCCCATATAAGATTCTTATAGTCTCATCAGTCTGCACTGCCTGCCACACATCCAGCTAAGGGTAGAAATTGTCCATGTATTGTTTATCTTATTTCTGCACGAAAACATATATTGTGGGTACTCATTAGAAGCACCTTGCAAAAGTGCTTCCAATGAGTACCCACAACATATTTTCATGCAGAAATAAGAAAAATATCAATACTTTTCAGATGAAAAAAGTGCCTTATCTGGAGTTGTGACTTTTTTTGGATCCATCATTAAACTGTGTCACCATAATGAACGCAAGTATTGGGACAGACAGGCCAAAGCAGACAGTGCAGACCCAGATCAGACTGCTCCTGAAGGAAGTCTGATCAGTGTCTACATTGTCCGTGATTCCATCTCCATCTGCACTTTTTGGACTCCTTGCTGGATTGTGAAACAAATTAAATTTTAGAATTACAAGTCTTCAAGGTGTTCGATTTATTAGGAATTTTACAGTTACCTTTTAAACCATTTTGTTCCAGACATTAGGAAAACACGCCCGTATGGCATAGTGCATTTTTTCACATCTCCAAATTGGCTACTTTTCTGATAAAAATTTGTGATGTTTTTCTTATAAATACTACAAACATAGGTTGTGGGTGCTCGTTAGAACCGCCTCATTGAGGCGGTTCTAACGGGTACCCACAACCTATGTCTTGGAGTAAAAATAATGTTTACCCCCTTAAACCCCAGTTTTCTCTGTATAAAGTGGGGTTTAGGGGGGTGTTCATTTCAAGGACTTGTTCACGTGATGAACCCCAAAACCAGTAGTTGGCAAACAGTGCAGGCCTACACTGTTTGCACAAAGTTCAGCCATTTTCCAAATAAATTTTGAAGAAAACACAACCTGACACCACTAAATTTTGAAAAGGACTCCTGCTATATATAAGGAGGAAGATTCCATTTGGTACAAAAAGGGTAAAAGCACTGCAGAAAATTTTGAAGTAGATGACAATCTGATTGGTTCATTTTTTTTTTCAGCAAAAATTATGCTCAACAATTTATGCGAATCATCTCCCTAGCTAATTTTCACTTGTAATATCAAGCATTATTTTAGCTGAAAAATAAATTGAAAATGCCATCTGCTAAACTTGCTTTGCGCAATGGTGTTAACTCTTATCCTGCTGTTCAGGACAACCCCTATCTTTGCAAACCGTGTAGATCCAGATCAGATGGCTTCTAGAAGGATCTAAACTGTTTGTTTGTTTGTTTGATTTGAGGTTTAACATCCCCATAAACACTGTAAAGGTTATTTTGGAGATGTTGCTTCCAATTTTGTGGGACTTTTACCCGACATTGAGATGAAATGACACCTCAAAGCCCTGTTGCCCAGTGAAACCATTAGGGTTTATAAGCATGGACGGTCCGACTCTTGCCCACCGCTTTGCCTGGGCAGGCTAAGATCCTCTAAGCGGTTTACCAGTACACGTGTGCGGGTCGGATTCAGCTCTGCGTGGAAGTATCATGCAGCTATACTGTTTGACATTCAATTTATGATTTTGTAGGAATAAATTACATCAAGTAATCTGATTGGTTCAAAGTCAGAAATGGGTGTGGCTAAAATGAATATTCTGCAAGAGAAGGGTTAAATATACCACAATGAGGTGACACTTATTGTAGCCACTAGATGCTTTTTCGCTGCCTACTTAAAAAAAATTTCTAACACTGCCAGCCACATAAATTCACAGCAGCTGGTCACCATTATCATTCATGAGAATTTCCTCGCAGAGGAGACTCTATTGATTATCCAGAGACCCCTTTCAGGATTATTTCACTCATCATTAATCAGACGTGGGTGAAAACCAGAGTAACCGGAGAAAAAACACCTTACCTTCAGTTGCAGTGTTAGTTTCAGGAAGATCCGATGTAGCTGAAGTACTTATGGGCCCCACCAAGCGAATTTGTGTCTTCGAGCATTCCGTCATGACAAATTTTAACTGCGCATGCCCAGCCATTCAGAGGGGCCAGGGATATGGCTTTCTGTCTGAAGGTTCCTCTTGATTCACTGCTTGTATGAGCGAGCAGCGAAGGTTCTGGCGAGACTGCGCAGATGCGCAGGCTCGCCTGAACCTTCGCTGCTCGCATAGGCGATAAGTACCAAAATCGCTTGATGGGGCCCTTATGGTGATGACAGGGTCCAAAATTGACATTTTCAGCAAAGATGGGGCACAACTCTATGAGTAATAGGCTGACATCTGCAGTTTTCGAACTCATCCCAGCTTTTATCCCCGAATTACTTATAAGTAAGTTTCGAGAAGATCCACTAATGACATGATCCATATTCGAACCTGACCCAGGCATTGTCAAGATGATCATTCTGACCAAGTACCAAAACTGTGGCCTCTAGAATGCTCACAATGTTTTTCTATGATTTAACCTACTGACCTACTTTTTGACCAGATTATAACCCATATTCGAACTTGACCCAGATATTGTCAAGATTATCATTCTGACCAAGTTTGATGATGATAGGACCAAAACCATGGCCTCTACTTTCCTATGATTTGACCTACTGACCAGGGCTCGAGAAACTGAAGAATCCAAATCGGTCCAGCCAGATTTCGCCAAAAAATTACGGAAATTGCCGATCGGTTTCGGTAATTTCCGTAAACTCAGTTGGCGATTTTCAATTTCAAAATGTGTTATTAGCGTAACGAATGACATACTGATGTTGCTCTTACACTTGTCAACGGATATGAGCACCAGTATCTCGATTATAAACAACAATTATTGCTCACATCGTTCAGATTTCATCTACTTTCATTTTCTACGCCAGATTTCATCTACCTTCATTTTCCCAATATCCGGGTCACTCAGAACCTGAAGACCGCTAAAGGGAAACAACCGACTTGGGGCAGTAAAAGACCAGCTCGATGGTCACTATATTTTTTCCCCCTTTTTAAAACCTTTAAAATATTTCTCTTATTTCACGCATTTTATTTTGCCCAAATTGCTTTGTTTACAAATGGCGACAACGTGCAGCAACGTGGTCGGAAAATGACGTCATACGGTTTCCGTTACACAATACACATTAATGCAGTCAAGGACGTCAGCCACACACCTGTTTTAAGTGATTGATTTTAATAGAGCGTATTTCTAAAAAAATCGTTTTGAACGGGTTAAAAAATCGAAAAACATTTCTTTACTCTCGAAACAAAACATGGCCGAACGAGAGTCATTGAAAATCTTACATGGCCGAACCGTGTTTAAAAGAATATAAATACATATTTCACGATTACACAAGCCTAAAACAAATCACTTTGTCTACAAATGACGTGGTTTATGTTATTGGTTTCAATGGAGCGTATTCTTAAATAAAAATATCGTTTAGAATGGGTGAAATAAAGCATTTTCCCTTGAAGGCATAACACGCAATGTTCAGACATGACAGGTGTGTATTGAAAATTGCGCCCTGTGAAAAAAAAATATATATATTCAAATACCGGTTCTATAGTAAAGCCAGTATCTCACTGACGTGCGACAACTGGCGACAACTGGCGACTAATGTGAGACACATATTTGCGACAGAAATGCGACATCGCGACAATTTTCACATTCCGGTCACACTGAATGGTCGATTAAAGGCATATTTGCGAAAGTCGCACGAATGTCGCACGATTAACGCATGATTAGCGCACGAATCATTGGCGAACTCGAGATCGAGTTCGCGGCGAGTTCGCACACATGTTTCACGACATTCGCGGGTCAGTTGCACGATATTCGCGAGACGATCCCGCGATGTTCGCACAATTAAATTGCGAACATTTTTCACGAACGACTATCGCACGATGTTCTTGCGAACGTCATGCAACTGTCGCTCGAAGTTCGGACAATAGTCGCACGATGGTTCTGCGAGACAATGATTAAACAAGTAAAAATAAACATTCTAACAATCATTCAACATTGGACCTTCAAAAAGAATGGACCTAGACGAGGACCAGGCAGATATGATAAGGGCTGCAGCATGCTTGCTTGCTGCAGCTGCAGTCAAGAGGTCAAAAGCAAGAAAACGCAGGTTGAGACGTAGGAAGAGTGTATGGACCAGGGAATGGTTGTTAAAGAGACCAAAGTACGGCATGTATGAAAAACTCATGAAACATCTCAGAGAAGGTGACGTCAGTTCCTTCAGAAATTTCATAAGAATGGACCCAGTGATGTTTTACAAGATGGTGGATGACCTTACCCCTAGGCTTCAGAAGAAAACTACCAACTGTAGAAAGCCTCTGTCCGTTGGACTCAAATTGGCCATCACTCTGAGGTATCTTGCCACCGGTGACTCTTACAAGTCTCTGTCCTACGGATTCCGGGTGGCTCCTAACACCATCGTCAGCGTCGTACCAGAGGTATGTCAAGCCATATACGACCACTACCATGACACGGAGGTGGAAGGAGGTGGCGAGTGGATTCTCGGTTTTTGTAATGTTCTTGGGTTTTGTCGTAGAAAAGTGGGTGGTTCAACCAGAACTCTGCCAGAACATCCTGCTGGGTAATTTGCCATGGGTATTGTTTCTCGACAGTCACTTTTTTTCTTCTTTCTACCAAATGTTACCGAAACTGTGCACGCTCCACATTCGCTTTCTTCATCAGAAGCATTGGCAGATACTGGTGGTTGGGGATCAGGCGCAACGGCAACCCTACCCCTCCCCCTTCCTTTCTTTTGTTTTGCTGGCATGATCTACTGTGAATGCGAACAAACTGTTTTAAGACAGTTATATTACCCGGGTCACATGGGACAAAATGCGAACCGTTCACGACACATTTGCGAGTGATTTAAAACATTCGCACGATAATCGTGAGACATTCGTGCGATTGTCTCGCGTCATTCGTCCGAACGTCGCTCGACTTTATTTACTCGCAATTTAGTCAGGAAGTGTCTTATTTATGTCGCAATTAGCTCGCAATTAAGTCTTATTTAATTCGCAAATTTGTCGTGTTCCAAGCCATTACGACTGTCGGAAACTAAGGTGCGACGGTTCCGCGACAAGTTCGCGACGGGTTCGAGACTGCCGCGATGACTTTGCGACTATTTGGCGAGGAATTTTGTCGCATAAAATTTTTGAACATGTTCAAAATTTTCGCGAACCGTTTGAGCCACTTTGCGACACAAGCGAGGAAATTGCGAATCACTGCGACAGTTCAAGACCGATTCGAGACTCACTCGCGAATTTAAGTCGCAAGCTGTCGCAAACAGTCGCATCCCAGTGAGATAGGGGCTTAAGCCATAAATTAATGACTTGTCTAAACAAACTAGCGTATGTCCTGCATTTATTGACCTTATTTTCTCAGCTTGCCGATAACGCCTCAGGCCAGTTTTCACGGATTAATAATTTTGACACACAGGTCAAATTGCGCTCACCCAAGTGGACAGATCAGATTACATGATTTTGACACGCGGATCAAATTTCGCTGGGATAAGGTCAAAGACCCCGACGTGGACTTGTCCGATTTTCACCTAGTTAGATAATGAACCAGTCTAACACCTTGCGCTTCAGGCATTTTTGTGTACTTGCTTGGATTGTCAATGGAAAAAGGTCAGTTTGTTTTTACAAAATAACGGCTTGGCGAAAATTTTCGAACCAATTTTTTTGAAAATTTTAATAAATTATGGACCGATTTTTTAGTCTTCTTTTCCAGTTAAAATCGGTTCAGTAAGCCCAAAATCGGTCCAGGACCGGGAAACCGGCATTTTCTCGAGCCCTGCTACTGACCTACCTTTTGACCCGACATGACCAATATTCTAACTTGATCAAGATATTGTCTTAATGATCGTCCTGGGCAAGTCTGATAATAATTGGACTACAAATTTGGCCTCTGTTTTTCTATTATTTGATCTACTGACCTACTTTTTGACCAGACAGAACCAATATTTGAACTTGACCTAGATATTGTCAAGATGATCATTCTGACCAAGGTTGATGATGACTGGACCAAAATTGTGGCTTCTGGACTGCTATGACTTGATCTACTAACCTACATTTTGACCCAACATGATCCATGTCGCAACTTGACCCAGATATTGTCATGATGATCATGCTAATGATGACTGGACCAGAAAGGTTTTTGTATAATTTGACCTACTGACTTATTTATTGACCTGACATGACCCATACTCGAATTTGACCCGATATTGTCAAGATGATCAATCTGACTCAATTTGATGACGATTGGACCAAAATTGTGGCCGCTGGTGTGCTCAAAATGTTTTTCTATGATTTTACCTACTGACCTACTTTTTGACCCAACATGACCCATATTCCAACCTGACACAGATATTGTCAGGATGATCATTCTGACCAAGTCAGATGATGATTGGACCAAAACTGTGGCCTCTAGTTCTATTATTTGACCTACTGACCTACTTTTTTATTTCAAACTTGACCCAGATATTGTCAAAACTAGAAATGTTTCCAGAGGAAAACAATGTCCCCCACCATAAATATACCATAAACACCCATTTGAAATTAATAACCAGGTTAAGGTCACAAAAATGTAAGCTGCAAACAAGCCATTTTTGACCAAAAACTGACAGTTTTTGGGTGTCTGTGACCTTAAAAAAACAGTCATTAAAAAGGTCAGATCACCAGAATATAATTAAATTTGGTAGACTGTAATTAAATATTACACCGAGTCTGACCAACATTCATCAATTCTTGAATGGTATAGGGTACAGATAAACCATTTTTGGCCCCAAAAGAGCAGGTTTCGGGAGCCCTTGACCTTAAGAGTGCAGACAAGCCATTTTTTGGGGGGCCTGTGGCCTTAAAAAAGGTCAAGATCACCAAAATCTAATAAAATCTGTGGTATGTTGTAATGATACGTTGGACCAAGTTTGACTAAAATCAATCAATTTGTTAATGAGAGAGTGCAGATAAGCCATTTTTGGCCAAAATTGACTGTTTTGGGGGGCTTGTGACCTTGAAAATGAGGTCAATGTCATCATAACCAAACGACTGTTTTCCTCCCATCCTAATGATGTAAGTATGCAAGTTTTGTCAGAATCTATCCATATGTTTTGGAGATATAGTGCCTCAAACAGACTACGCTGACACCGACACAAACGGGATCCACACCAAAAACAATATGTCCCCCTCCCCTCTGGTGGGGGGACATAATGATCATTCTGGCCAGGTTTGATGATGACTGGACCAAAACTGTGGCCTCTACAGCTTGCAAAGTTTTTCTACTATTTGACTTACTGACCTACTTTTTAATCCAACTAATCATATTCAAAGTTGATAGAGATATGGTCATCATGATAATTCTGACAAGTTTGATGACGAGTGGACCAAAACTGGCCTCCAGAGCATTCACAAGAATGAGAACTATTTACCCATTGCAAGTCTATGGGACCTTATGGTTGCTATAGCAACCAAACTTTTTATTTGATTTTGATAAAAAGCGTATGTTATCAATCCCCCACCGAGGCATGACATGAGAAATGACCAAGATCAGCCTAGAGGTTGCAGATATGAAACTGGTCAAAGGACTGACTGACAACGGATGGACGACGGACCGACTACTATACTATAAGGTCACCTGGAGCCTTTGGCCCATGTGAGCTAAAAAACTGATTACCCACAACATGCACACAGCTCTCTTTTACAACACACTGTTCACTATAATATGACTTTGGATATTAGTTTAAAGCAGTTGTTGTCATAATCCAAACTCATAAATCCATAAGCGAATGACGAATCAGAAAGTTTAGATCAACTGATATGGACCTCAGATGGTAGCGTGTAATCCCAAAATGAATAGATTATATTGAACAAGAATTCAGCTGAAGGCTATGTCGCGCCTGTGAGGGCACAAAGTCACCGAACCATGAAATCTAGCTCAAGGTCAAACATTGATGCTTGCATAAAAGTTGCCATTCCCAGATGAAAGCTTGTACAAAGTATCATTAATGAAGCTCTTATAGTTCGAGAAATGATCTTGACCATTAGGGTGAAAGCTTGGATGGTCGCAATATTCTACAAAGTCATTGAACCATGAAAAGTAGGTCAAGGTCAAATATGGATGCTTGCATTTAAGTTGCCATCTCCAGATACAAATTTGTACAAAGTGTCATTAAAGGTGCATTATTGAGCTACCGGGTCTCAATTTTTTTTTTCTGGTTTTTATCTTCAATGCATATTCCTTTGTCATGTGTACACTTTTGGAGCCAAATACAGCTTCAGAACTTTGTGAAAATGGTCGTTTTCATTCGTGTTTACCCTTTGCTCTGAACATGTGTTCGGAATTTCTGTTCTAAAAATAAATCTGTCACTTTAAACATACATGGCGACTATTGTCTCTGAGTGTCGTTCCTTATGGCATGGTATTCAGCGTCATATTTTTTTCTGATTCAGGCATGGCCTAAGCAAACAAGGCCAAAAATGAACGGCGCATAACGTCATATATGGGGATTCTATTTTTGTCACAAACTAAAAATAGATCTAACTAGTGTTCGAAACCTAGTTAGGAAATTCCTCTCAAACCCGTTTACCTGTCATCATAATTGTTTGCATTTTTGCATAAAATGCATTCATTTGTATTGTTTTAAAGAAAAATACCAGCTATATGTATTTTATTTTTGGAAGCATTTTTTCCAGATAGCCCGACAATCCACCAAAATTCATGAAATATTTGCTATGGTCATTCCCTTCTGCTGTTTCAAGAAGGGCAGTTGTCAGTCTCTGGCAAAAGAAAGTGCACTGTAAAGGTATAGTAAAAATCCTAAAAATTCAGACACATTGAGGACTTAATGTAGTTCTCCTAAAATTTTAACAAATTTGCTACACAATCCAGCAAGCAGCCCAAAAGGTGTAGACGGAAAATATTTTAACAAATTTTAACAAAATAAATTTTTTACAAATTTGTTACACGATCAAGCAGCCAGCCTCGGTAGCTCAGTCAGATGTGCGTTTGGAGGATGGGGGTTCGATACCTGCCGCGGCTGCCAACATTTTTTCGTGGAGGTTGACCATCAAATCTTCTCTACTGTCATTCTCTCCCTTCCACTGATTCAAGAAGGGCTGTTGTCAGTTTCTGGCAAAAGAATGTGCACTGTACTGGTTAACAGCTTAGGTATAAGCCTTCCCAGGAAAAGTGTGGACAGGTAAACTGACCGGCTCAAAAATGACCTAAAATAGTGTTGACTGGGCAGTGAAAATCCAATATAAACAAACAAACACAATCCAGCAAACAGTGCATACCCTGATCAGACTGCTTCTTCAGGAGCCTGCGCTGATTGCTTAGGATCATTACAGTACTTATGTATAAGCCTGCCCAGGAAAAGTATAGTAAAGACTATAAACAGACCAGCCCGACATGACCTAAATAGTGTTGACTAGGCCATTAACCCTTTTTGTACCAAATGGAATCTTCCTCCTTATATATAGCAGGAGTCCATTTCAACATTTGAGGGGTGGGTGGGGGTGTCAGGTTGTGTTTCTTCAAAATTTATTTGGGAAATGGCTGAACTTTTTGCAAACCGTGTAGGCCCTGATCAGACGCCGCATTCTGCGGCGTCTGATCTGGGCCTGCACTGTTTGCCAAGGTACCCCTTTAGGGGTTTCTGGTACTGAATGGGTTAAAATCTTTTGTTTTTGTTTGTTTGATTTGAGGTTTAATGTCCCCGTCAACACTGTAAAGGTCATTTTGGAGACGTTGCTTCCAATTTTGTGGGACTTTTACCCGACAATGAGATGAAATGACATCTCAAGCCCTGCCGCCCAATGAAACCAATAGGGTTTATTAGCATGGACGGTCCGCCTCGCATCACGGTTCCTGGACAGGCTTAGATCCTCTAAGCGGTTTACCAGTACTAGTGTGCGGGCCAGATTCAGCTCTGCGTGGAAGCATCATGCAGCCCATATATTTCTTCAAGCCCCTATGGGCAGGGGCCGGGTTAAAATCTTATCTCTGTCTCTAGATAAATACAACTTACCTTATAAGGCTTGCTTGGGCTGTCCGGCGGAGAAGAACTATAATCCGTAACAATACACGTAAATACAGGTGGGACATCCGATTTTAAGTTGAGCGGTTGAAGATCCCTTGCTAACTGCTTAATTCCATGTCGTTGCTTTGTACCCATGTTTAAACTAACACAACTTCGTTCAAATGGCTGTCGTTGCATGCAAACACTTAATTCCTGGGTCTATGAGTTTTTGGAGACCACATGAACTTTTTTTTATCTATGAGCAGTACTTTTGTTTTTTTTGCAATGGAAGACTCGTAACAACTATATAACCAGGTTATATAAAGATTTAAATCAGTTTCTATTTCACTAATTGATTGAATTGGCTAATAATTCATTGAAAAATACAAATGCATTTGCCGGCAGCTGCAGTTATGTCACTTCTAAACAATCCTTCAGTTGACACAGATGGTCCACACTCTCCGACAAAGCATTTCTAGAAACTGCCTTTAACTCAAAGCTTGTTGTGAAATATCTTAAATCGTTTATACAATTCAGTAAGTTGGATGAATCTGGAGGCTTAAAATAATTTTTGTCTTTTCTGCATTATTTAAACTTATCCATCATATGAAAAGATGACATAACTGTGGCAAATTATCTTCTCCCTAATTTCACATAAAAGTGTATGTGGGGCACAGGTGAGCTTGTGATAAGCATAAATTTTCTGCCCCAAACTTCATCAGACACTATGTTATTGTTGTTGACATGTTCTGACATATATTTGCAGCTAATGTATTCATACAGAATATAAAACAATACTATCAAGAGTCTCTCAGCTGATTTTCTCTGCAAAAAAAAATAAAAAAAAAATGAGAAAATCCAAATGCTGTGATTCGAGCCCACACTCTGATGTGGCAATGTCATGTAGTACTGCAGTGGTCTGACGTCCGGCCACTGCAGTTAGGGGACGTCAAGAAATCTGTGCATGGGTTCGAATCACAGCAAACGAAAATTATTTGAGCCAGCGCACAACAAAATCTATAATAATAAGACATGTGCGCCCAGCGACGACTCAGATCAGCCTGCGCATTCGCGCAGTCTGATCAGAGTCTTCGCTGTGCGTTCTAAGGATAGCTAATGGCCCATTTCTCCTTCATACAGCAAGAGAAGTCTCTGGTTAGACTATATGGATGTGCAGGCTGATCTGAGTCTTTGCTGGGCGCACACATCTTATTGTAGGTTTTGTCATGCGCTGGCTCATTTATCCCTGATTATGTCTCCACTATGGATGAACAGAGAAAAAGATGCTTCCATTGCTGAGGGAATTAACAAAACGTACTAACTTTTTAGTTAACGTGTCATTAAAACTGATAACTTGATATGGCAGATACACTAACACGGCTTAACTGCTCTATAACACTATTCATTATAGTATGGTTTTGACTATAACACTGTTTGTGGATGGCTCCAAAAAAATGAATAGATTATATAGAAAATGACCATTAATGGTCATTTTTCTATATACATGTAATCTTTGCATGTTTGTTTGAATATGACACCGATTCTGCTTTGGACCCTAATTAAAGAGTTTTAAAGAGGTTTTGGTGTATTTTTCATGAAAAAATCAAAATCAACTCACATTTTTTCAGCAAACGGTAACCACTGTATTAGATGTTTGTACTTACTAGTACAGACTAACAAGCTCTCCACACAAACATTCCTTTGAACTGATTGCATGGCCTTTATTTTTATTTATTTATTTGATTTGAGGTTTAATGTCCCCGTTAACACTGTATAGGTGATTTTGGAGATGTTGCTTCCAATTTTGTGGGACTTTTACCCCACATTGAGATGAAATGACATCTCAAGCCTCGTCGCCCAATGAAACTAATAGGGTTTATAACCATGGATGGACTGGCTTGCCCGGGCAGGCTTAGATACTCTAAGCGGTTTACCAGTACTTGTGTGTGGTCGGTTTCAGCTCTGCATGGAAGCATCATGCAGCCTATCTATTTCTTCAAGCCCCGATAGGCGGGGACGCTGCATGGCCTTTAAAAGAAATTTATCCGGAAACCACTATGGAAAACTCCAGAGTTAGATGGAAATGTATTTTCTTTATCAGTATTTATTTTTTACAGAAAATAAGGTTTGACTGCAGAAGACTACCGTAAAAAAATCCCCCAAAATTGGGATGCCTTGTGGATTGGCTGTAATTCTCCTAAATTTTTTAAAATTTGTTTCATGATCCAGCAAGACCGGAGCCCAAAAGGATGGCAAACAGTGTAGACCCTGATCAGACTGCTCCTTCAGGAGCAGTCTGATGAAGGAGCAGTCTGATCTGGGTCTCCACTCTGTCCCAATACATAGTATCATTACCGGTATTGTGGTATATAAGTCCATCAACCTCTGCCACAAGAACATGCCATAAGAGACCAGCTAATTATGAAACAAAGAAAACAAATTATAATTACTGTAGATCAATAGTGTCAAAGCTCCAGAAAAGGTCCTTTTTTTCATCCGAAAATTAGAAGCCTCTGTGGTGTAATGGTTATGCTACTCGCCTGATAATCCAGGGATTGCAGGATCGATCCAGGGTTTCTCCAGACTTTAGGATGAGTCTCTAAACCAAGGTCCTGTCTCCGTATGACCTTAGGTGTTAGTGGGATGTAAAACTGAAACACACTCACACTCATCCAAAAGTACTGGTGTTTTTATTATTTCTGCAATAAAACATAATTATGTTGTGGTTTCAATGAGTACCGACAACATATATTTTATGCAGAAATAAGAAAAATAACATTTGGATAACCCCTCTTATCCCTCGCTCGGGTCACATGTGAGACGCCAAGTTCTGCAATGGAAGGTCAGGTGGTTTTTCTCCGGGTGCTCCGGTATTCGCCCACCTCTGATTAACCATCGGCTCGATATGAGTGAAATAATCTTGAAAGGGCCATAAAACCAAAAACAACAACAACAACAACCCCTCTTATCTTGGGCTATGAATTCATGTTATCCTTTGACAATATCAAATGCAAATTGAAATGATACTTTGTAAACAGTCTATATTTGTTTCCATTTTGAGGCATCCTTATTGTGTGTGTTTAAACAATTAGAACTAATCTAAACTATATTAATTAAATTTAGTTCAATATCAAAAGTCAGACACAAGCAAATCAAAGCATTGACAGCACTGGTAAATTGTCTCTTGACTGTGGGCTGGGAAAATGATCTTGAACAGCCACTTACACCATTTCATTTAAGTCTTAAATTCCTGTAGTGTAAGCAAACAGTGTAGACCCTGATCAGACACACAGAAACATCAGCACAAACAAACTAAACTTTCACGGCAACGCTTAGCGTGCATTTCATTTCAATCGCTAAAGTTAAATTCCTCTTAAAACAGCCTTATTCCTATCAAAAGACAATCTTTTTGTCCTTTGTAATTAACACCAACTGCTTTAACCCTTTAAATGCCGAGGAAATCTACACCTGTAAATGTCGTCTGCTTATATCGTCCGCTTATGTCGTCTGCTGATTTTTTTTTTTAAACTTTATAAAAATATTTTTGCATAAATTATAGGCAAACAGTGTGGACCCAGATCAGACTGCTCCTGGAGGAGCAGTCTGATCTGCGTTCACACTGTTTGCAAACATGACTTTTAAAGTAACCTGCAGATGACAAAGCAGACGACAATTGTCGTGATTGGCCCATTTCATACTCAATGGAATCTTCCCATATTATATACAGTAGGAGCCCATTTAGAAATTAAGGAATGTCAAGTTTGATTACTTTTGGAATTTTTTTTAGAAAATGAATTAACTTTCTGAAAACAGTGAAGGCCCTGATCAGACACTCTCTGTGGCAGACTGATCCGTGCCTACACTGTTTGCCAATGACACAGTCATTCTGAGGTTTCGATTAACTAATTCTTACCTGGAAACCCCTAAAAGGGATACGGGCAAATAGTCTGCACACCAAGATCAAAAATCACATAATGCGGCATCTGATCGGGGTCTACACTGTTTGCTTTCTGGATTTTCTATCAAAAGTAGAATAAAAATGCAAAACATAGACACCCTTTAATGACAAATGGACTTGTCTAAGGAGTCCACATTGATCACAGTCCTTGATATGCAATGTGTGCATATATACAATACCCCATGATAAAATGATTATAAATCACAATTAGGCTTCAAAAAGTTTTATGAAAGCCAAATTTATTTTATTCCAGTACATAGTGCACTTACAAATCTCATAATATTATCGGCATGAAATCATGATTTCAGTAATTAATTGCAAGGTCGTAAGATTACAGGCCAACCATTCTAATAATTGTTTACTGTCCTTTCTAGCCTCCATTTCAAATATTTGAGCCTAGCTATAGTCTTTCAAATCGCAGTGAGACGTGACTGCACTTTTGGACTAGTCTGTGTTTTAGGCTAGTCGCCTTCAGTTGGTATTTTACATTGGGCGACATAGTTTTACTATGATTCGTACTGCATCAAGTTAACCACTTGGTCACGACTTTTACACAATGGCATTATCAAACAAGATGTGTTTGTGAAACACTGATGCCCCCGGACAGCGCCAATGTTAATGTTTTTAAAAATTTTGAAAAAAATAGGTCAAAGGTCAAGTTCAAGGTCACGAGATCAAAAATTATGGTACCACTGGAAAGGTCTTGTGATAAGGTATACACATGTGAAATATGAATGCTCTATCTATTACCATTCAAAAGTTATGCCCAATGTTAAAGTTTTTGCAGACGGACAAACGGACAAACGGACAAACAGACAAACGGACAAACAGACGGACAGACCAAAAACTATATGCCCCCGAATCTCTTAGATTCCGGGGGCATAAAAAACTTATTTATAATTTTAAAATCCCGTAAAAAAAGAAACCTTAAACCTGCTTCCCCTAAAACATGGAATAGTCTTGTCACGCTGGAACGATGAACTCTCAAAGGTCATTGATAAACTATAGTCTGGCCAAGAAAACTTGTATACTTGGACAGTTTTCAGTTATTTGGTGTGCTCTTTGCTTCCAAAGGATAAAAGCTTAACATTTTGTTAGAATTAGCCTGAAAGGTTTTTGTTAGTTTGAATTGGTGTTTTACTTCCCCGTCAACACTATTTAGGTCATTTTGCAGACGTTTCTTACAATTTTGGGGGACTTTTACCCGACATTGAGGCAAAATAACATCTCAAGCCCTGCCACCCAATGAGACCAGAAGGCTTATATATGCATTGGACACCCCTTTGCCTGGGCAGGCTTAGTTCTTCTAAGTGGTTTTCCAGTACTTTCAGCTCGGAGTGGAAGCACCATGCAGTCCAATCTATTTCTCCAAGTCCGGATGGGCGTGGGACATTAGCCTTACCCAGACCAAAACTGATAGAAACATTTTAAACAAACCAACATTTTGTTAATTCTGGCCTGTATAGGTAACTTGTTCAGTGATAAAAACTGAACCTTGACAAATGAGCCCCAACATAGTAAAGCCTGTCTTACCAGTTTACCCCCATGTAAAACACAAACTGGGGCCAGTTGTTCAAAATTAAGGACACTGTTAATAACTATTGTTGCTGAAAAAATGTGAGTATGGAAGATGATCTTAGATAACAGAAAAGAATAATTTCGGCAATTCTGAATCTCTATGTGGTCCCTGTGCCTCCAATGAAGTTTCAGCTCCATTACGCAAACACGCCTATACAAATACATTGCCACCTTTATCGCTGAAAAAATGAAAATTTTAGGAAGTAAAATTGTGATATTTTTCTTATTGCTGCTCAAAATATTTTTAGAGCAGAAATAAGAAAAATAAGGTATACCCCTGGAAACCCCAGTTTTACACTATAAAAGTGAGGTTCAAGGGGGTCAAATTTATATAGGCGTGATGTCCATCTGCCCTTTGGTTCAGGTGTTGATGTAGTTTGAAGAATTTTAAGATGGCCACCAAAGTAGCCATCTTGTATATTGGAATTGAATGATTTTAGCAAATCCGAATTTCCATGTCTCCCCAATGCCTCCCATTACAAATCAGCTTGATCTGAATAGTTTGGTAGATGTCGTTTGAAGAATTTCAAGATGATATCCATCCTGGATAGCCGAACAGAACAATTTTTGCAAATCTGAATCTCCATGCTACCCTGATACCTTAATTTCCATCAATTTTCAGCTCAATCCAACCTTTAGTTTGGGAAGAGATGTCATTTTGAGGTATTTCAGGATGGCTGCCATAGCGGCCATCCTGGATATCAGAACAGAGCAGGGGCTTGAAGAAATATATGGGCTGCATGATGCTTCCACGCAGAGCTGACTCCGGCCCGCACACTAGTACTGGTAAACCGCTTACAGGATCTAAGCCTGTCCAGGAACCGCGGTGCGAGGCAGACCATGCATGCTAATGAACCCTATTGGTTTCATTGGGCGACAGGGCATGAGATGTCATTTCATCTCAATGTCGGGTAAAAGTCCCACAAAATTGGAAGCAACATCTCCAAAATGACCTTTACAGTGTTGACGGGGACGTTAAACCTCAAATCAAACAAAACAAGAGGCCCAAGAGGGCCTGTCGCTCCACCGGCTAACTTCAGACAATTGTCATATTTATTACATTAACCAATGGTATACTAGTGGACTCTTCTATTGCTATATGTTGGACCAGTCCATTTGTCATATAAGGGGTGTCAGGCCTATTTTTTTTCTATTTTTGATGGAAAATTCTGTTAGCAAATAGTGCAGGCCCTGATCAGACATGGTGTTCTGTGGGGTCTGATCTGGGCCAGCACTGTTTGCCAAGGTACCCATTTAGGGTTTTCCCGCATGCAATGGGTAAAAAAGAAACAAGTGATCCACCCAAGGAATGGCCATTCTATATTTTTTGGACCCCAGAGCCATGGTTGGCAGGATTTATGTGAGTGACCATTTGGTATTGCTCCGTTCTAAATATCTAAAGCTCTGGGCCTTATGGTTTCAGAGAAGAAGACTTTTTCTAAGTTTTTCCTATTATAAGTCTATGGGAACTAATATGCCTCTGGGCGTGACCAATTTTTTACCCCAGGGGCATTGTTGGCAGGATTTATTTGAGTGACCACTTGACATTGCTGCATACTTAATATCTAAGCTCTGGGCACTGATGGTTTCAGAGAAGATTTTTGTCAGTTTTTCCCAGTATAAGTCTATGGGAGCTTATGGGCCTCAGGGTGTGGCCAATTTGGACCCCAGGGGCATAGTTGGCAGGATTTATGCAGTTGAATACTTCAAGTTGCTACATACTAAGCCTTTGGCCTTATGGTTTCAGAGGAGAAAAGTTTCAAGATTTTGTCATTATTAGTCTATGGGAGCTACTAAGCACCGGGGCGTTGCCAATTTGGACTCAAGAGTCATAGTTCGAAGAACTTAGTAGGTGACCACATAACTTTGCTACATACTACAGTTCAACCTGTATTAAGCAAGTGCCTAAGGGATAGTCAAAATATGCTTGCTTAAGACAGGTTCTTGCTTAATACAGGTGAAATTTAACACATCTGCCTTTCTTGGGAACTGAATGCCTGCTTGCTTAAGACAGGTTGCTTGCTTAATAGAGGTGGCCACTAAGACAGGTTTTACTGTAAATGTATTAGCTTTAGGCTTTATGGTTTCAGAGAAGAAGTTTTTCCGTTTATTTGTCTATGGAAGCTAATGAGCCAAAGGTGGTGGCCATGTCGGCCATGTTTTTTGTCTGATCAAAATTTCTTCAATGAATCTGACAATGGTAGACACAAGGAACATTCATGAAAATTAAGAACGAAATCCATTTAGCGGTTTTGGAGGAGAAGATTAAAAAAAAAAAAAAGATCCCTTTATGAGTCTATGGAAGCTAATTAGCCAATGGGCGTGTCCATGGCGGCCATGTTTTTTGTCTGATCAAAATTGCTTCAAGGAATCTGACAGAGGTCCACCCAAGGAACATTCATGCAAAGTAAGAATGAAATCCATTACGTTGAGCGGTTTTGGAGGAGAAGGTTTTTAAAACTTTTCCCCATATAAGTCTTTGAAAGCTAATGAGCCAAGGGGCATGGCCATGGCAGTCATGTGGGGCATGGCCATGGTGGCCATGTTTTTTGCCTGATCCGAATTTCTTCAAGGAATCTGACAGAGGTCCACCCAAGGAACATTCATGCAAAATAAGAATAAAATCCATTGAGCAGTTTTGGAGGAGAAGATTTTTAAATATTTTTTTTTGCTTTCGGTGCCATTTTGTTCTGCATGTAACAAAATTCTTTGTAGGAATTCAGAAGAGGACTATGTGAGAAACATTCCTGTGAAGTTTGGTTACAATCGACCAAGTAGTTAAGGAGGAAATGTTTAAAGAAAAAAGTTAACGCATGGATGCACAACCGCACAGACGCACAACAGACACAGGGCCATAACATATAACATAAGACCCGCCGGTCTTTGGCCAGTGGAGCTAAAAAATGAACAGATTTATGTTTTTATTTCTTTATTTATTTATTTTTTCCTTTCCTCCGTCGGATTCGGTATGCCTCCCTTTTCAACTAAGCCATTTTAACCCTCAGGGATCTGGAGAACTGTTGACACTGTAGTATAATTAGGTCTAATAAATCAATCTCCCTCAGTATTTTTAATTTATTTTGAAACATCAAGTCGTATAAATAGAGTTTGTGTTGAAAACATCAGTTCTATCACCAGTGTGATGGGCATGTGAAATTTCTGATGTTTTGAATTTTAGAATGACAATTTGTAGGTGGACCTCTATAGATATGTGATAGTCAGCAAAATTGGAGGAGATTAATTCAGATACAGGAAGGTACTTTTAAATAAATAAATAAATAAATAAACAAGAACTTTTGAAGAAGAGAAGACTTTTTTAACATTACATTACATGTTATATAGTGAAAATAAACCCCACCCACTGCAGCCATGTTTTATGTCGGATCAAAATTTCTTCAAGGAATCTGACAGAGGTCCACCCAAGGAACATGCATGCCAAATAACTATGAAATAAAACAAGAACTTTTGCAGAAAATATTTTCAGCATTACACTATATGTTATATAGTGAAAATAAGCCTCGCCCATGGCGGCCATGTTTTTTTGTAAGATCAAATTTTTTTCAAGGAATCCGAGAACAGTCCACCCAAGGACAATTCATGCAAATTACAATGAAATCCCACAAGTACTTTTGCAGAAAATGATTTTTTAGCATTACGTTATAAGTTAAATAGTGAAAATAAGCCCCGCCCATGGTGGCCATGTTTTTTGTCGGATCAAAATTTCTTCAAGGAATCTAAAAGAGGTCCACCCAAGGAACATTCATGCAAAATAAAAACAAGGCATTGCATGCGATACAAATCCCCTCGCACTAGACAAGTTCGTGTGTGGAAAACACTGAAATGGCAAAAGTCCAACTTGCTTGAGATATTATCATATGCAACATTTGTGTAAAGTTTGTTTAAAAATCCTCCAATAAATGTACATTCTAGAGTGATGACGTTTCTCTAAAAATAGCCATAGTGACCTTGACTTGAGGCCATGACCACGAAAGTAGATCTTGCTCAAGATATTATCATAAGCATCTTTTGTGTGAAGTTATATTAAAATCTGTTAATGAATGTAGGCGGTAGAGCGATGACAAAGTTTTTCTAAAGATAGCCACAGTGACCTTGACTTTGAGGTCATGACCTTGAAAGTCGAAGTAAGTCGAGATATTATCATAAGAAACATTTGTGTGAAGTTCTATTACAATCCATCATTAAATGTAGGCGCTAGAGCGATGACAAAGTTTTTCTAAAAATAGCCACAGTGACCTTGACCTTGAAAGTCTAAATAGCTCGAGATATTGTCATAAGGAATATTTGTGTGAAGTTATATTGAAATCAGTGAAGAAATGTAGTCACTAGAGCAATGACAAAGTTTTTCTAAAAATAGCCAGTGACCTTGACCTTGAAAGTCAAACTCGCTCGAGGTATTGTCATAAGGAACATTTGTGTGAAGTTATATTGAAATGGATGAAGAAATGTAAGCGCTAGAGCCATGACAAAGTTTTTCTAAAAATAGCCACAGTGACCTTGACCTTGAAAGTGGAACTCACTAGAGATATTGTTATAAGGAACATTTGTGTGAAGTAATATTGAAATTGGTGAAAAAAATGTAAGCACTAGAGCAATGACAAAGTTTTTCTAAAAATAGCCACAGTGACCTTGACCTTGAAAGTCAAACTCGTTCGAGGTATTGTCAAAAGCAACATTTGTGTGAAGTTATATTGAAATCAGTGAAGAAATGTAGGCGCTAGAGCGATAACAAAGTTTTCTAAAAATAGCCATAGTGACCTTGACCTTGAAAGTCGAAATGGTGAGATATTGTCATAAGGAACATTTGTGTGAAGTTATATTGAAATCGATGAAGAAATGTAAGCGCTAGAGGGATGACGAAGTTTTTCTAAAAATAGACACAGTGACCTTGACCTTGAAAGTGGAACTCGCTAGAGATATTGTCATAAGGAACATTTGTATGAAGTTATATTGAAATTGGTGAAGAAATGTAAACGCTAGAGCGATGACAAAGTTTTTCTAAAACAAGAGGCCCATGGGCCACTATGCTCACCAGAGCTCAGGTGGGCACTGCCCATCCTGCCCAATGGCAGCCATGTATTTTAACATGATATCATTTTAATCCACCAAATGAACCCCCATGTCCAAATGAGCACCCATGTGGACTCAGCATCTGAAAAGTTAGGCCTTTTATGAAGTAGAGGGGGTGGGGCATGGACCCAATGGAGCCCTGGTTGGTATCACTAAATGCGTCTTATCATAAGAAACAAAAATATATATGGTTTAGCAGTGGGGATCTGTAAGGCCTCTTTAACAGTTGAGGGGTTGGGGCATGCCCTGTTGATCCCAGGAAAGCCCAAACTGTTGTCCCTAAATGTGTCTTATCATAAGGACCAAGTATATATATGGTTCAGTGCTGGGAATCTGACCGGTTTCAGAGATTTGAGGCCCTTTTATGAAATAGGAATGGCCCCTGCGGACCCCGCTACAGTAGGTGTGCTAATAATAAGGAACAAGAACATATATGATTATGGGGTGGGGATTTGAATGGTTTCTGAAATATAAAGCCTTTTATGAAATGGAAGGGCGGGGCACATTGCCTCAGCACAAAGAGACCTCCAGGTTGGTGTGATTGAACGAGTCTTATCATAAGGAACAAGTATATGGTTTAGGGGTGGGGATCTGAACTATTTCTGATATATATGGCTTTTAATGAAGTAAAGCGGTGTGGCATGGCCTGGGCGTGCCCCGGGGACTCCCAAGCTGGTGTCACTGAATGCGTCTTATCATAAGAAAGATGAATATATATGGTTTAGGGTGGGGCTAAGAACATTCTCTGAGATATAAGGCCTTATGTGAAGTGAAGGGGTGGGGCAAGGCCCAGGGAGACCCCCAGGTTGGTGTCAATGAATGTGTCTTATCATAAGCAACAAGACTATATATGGTTAAGGGGTGGCCATCTGTAGGGTTTCCGAGATATTGTGATATTATGAAATGGAGGGGGTGGGGCATGGCCCCAGCATATCCCTGGGAACCCCCAGGTTGGTGTTACTGAATGCGTCTTATCATAATGAACAAGAATATATATGGTTTAGGGGTGGGGATCTGAACAGTTTCTGAAATATATGGCCTTTTTTGAAGTGGAGGGGTGGGGCAAGGCCCCAGCGTGTCTTTGAGGACCCCCAGGTTGGTGTCAATGAATGTGTCTTATCATAAGAAGCAAGCATATATATGGTTTATGGGCGGGGATCTGTAAGGTTTCCGAGATATTGGGCCTTTTATCAAATGGAGGGGGTGGGGCATGGCCCCGGTGCATCCAGGGGACTCCCAGGTTGATGTCACTGAATGGGTCTTATCAAAAGGAACAAGAATATATATGGTTTAGGGGTGGGAATCTGAATGGTTTCCGAGATATTGGGCCTTTTATAAAGTTGAGGGGGTGGGGCCTGACCTGTGCGCATTCCTGACACCCCCCAGGTTGGTGTTACTGAATGCATCTTATCAATAGGAACAAGAATATATATGGTTTAGGGGTGGGGATCTGAACAGTTTCTGAGATATATGGCCTTTTGTGAAGTAGAGGGGTGGGGCAAGGCCCCAGCGCATCTCTGAGGACCCCCAGGTTGGTGTCAATGAATGTGTCTTATCATAAGAAGCACGCATATATATGGTTTAGGGGCGGGGATCTGTAAGGTTTACGAGATATTGGGCCTTTTATGAAATGGAGGGGGTGGGGCATGGCCCCGGCGCATCCAGGGGACTCCCAGGTTGATGTCACCGAATGGGTCTTATCATAAGGAACAAGAATATATATGGTTTAGGGGTGGGGATCTGAATGGTTTCCGAGATATTGGGCCTTTAGTTAAGTGGAGGGGGTGGGGCATGACCTCGGCGCATCCCTGAGGACCCCAAGGTTGGTGTTACTAAATGCGTCTTATCAATAGGAACAAGAATATATATGGTTTAGGGGTCGGGATCTGAATGGTTTCTGAGATATATGGCCTTTTATGAAGTGGAGGGGGTGGGGCATGGCCCCGGCACAACCTGGGGGACCCTCAGGTTGGCATAAAAGCATATGGCTGAAAGAATTTTACTCAAGAAACATTTCTATAAAAGTTTTGTCCAAATATCTGCAATGACTTGGCAGTAAATGCCATTTTTCAATTTTCCCCATTATAAGTCTATGGAAACTCTAAGTTGCCATAGCAACCAAACTAATGGGCCGATTTTCATAAAAAACACAAACTTTCAACCCCCCTGCCCAAGGATGCTACAGATAAAATTTGGGCTGAATCGGTCCAGTGGCTTCAGAGAAGAAGATGTTTGAAAGTGTTGACGTCAGACGACGACAACGACGCCGGACAACTGCCTATCCTATAAGCTCCCCCGGAGCCTTCGGCTCTGGTGAGCTAAAAAAGCCACAGTGACCTTGACCTTGACCTTGAGGCCTAGACATTGATAGTCGAACCCCCTTGAGATATTGTCATAAGGAACATTTGTGTGAAGTTATATTGAAATCAGTGAAGAAATATAGGCGATAGAGCGATGACAAAGTTTTTTCTAAAAATAGCCACAGTGACCCTGACCTTGAGGCCATGAGTTGGAAAGTCGAATTCGCTGGAGATATTTTTATAAGGAACATTTGTGTGAAGTTATATTGAAATTGGTGAAGAAATGTAGGTGCTAGAGCGATGAAAATGTTTTTCTAAAAATAGCCACAGTGACCTTGACTTTGAGGTCATGACCTTGAAAGTCCAACTCGCTCGAGATATTTTTATAAGGATCATTTGTTTGAAGTTATATTGAAATTGCGGGAGAAATGTAGCCGCTAGAGCCATGACAAAGTTTTTCAAAAAATAGCCAGAGTGACCTTGACCTTGAGGTCATGACCTTGAAAGTCGATCTTGCTCCAGATATTGTCGTAAGGAACGTTTGTGTGAAGTTATATTAAAATCGGTCAAGAAATGTAGGCGCTAGAGCGATGACAAAAGTATGTACGTACGTGGCGCTAGAGCGATGACAAAAGTACGTACGTACGTGGTGCTAGAGCGATGACAAAAGTACGTACGTACGTACGTACGGGACAGATGCTATATCCCCCCTCACAACTATGTTGTGCAAGGGGATAATGAAATCCAACAGGTGGGTTTGGAGGAGAAGATGTTTAAAAATTTTTAATTTTTTGTGTGGTTTTGTTGCCATGGCAACCAGAGTTCTGGGTGTAACAAAATTCTTTGAAGGAATTTAGAAGAGGACTAAGTAAGGAACATTCCTGTGAAGTTTGGTTACAACTGGCCCAGTAGTTTAGGAGGAGAAGATGTTTTAGCATTACACTATATGTTAAATAGGGAAAATAAGCCCCGCCCATGGCGGCCATGTTTTTTGTCGGATCAAAATTTCTTCAAGGAATCTGAAAGGGGTCCACCCAAGGAACATTCATGCAAAATAAAAATGAAATCCAACAGGTGGTTTTGGAGGAGAAGATTTTTAAAATTTTTTAATATTTTGTGTTGTTTTGTTGCCATGGCAACCAGAGTTCTGGGTGTAACAAAATTCTATGAAGGAATTTAGAAGAGGACTAAGTAAGGAACATTCCTGTGAAGTTTGGTTACAATGGGCCCAATAGTTCAGGAGGAGAAGATGTTTTAGCATTACACTATATGTTAAATAGGGAAAATAAGCCCCGCCCATGGCGGCCATGTTTTTTGTCGGATCAAAATTTCTTCAAGGAATCTGAAAGAGGTCAACCCAAGGAACAGTCATGCAAAATAAAAATGAAATCCAACAGGTGGTTTTGGAGGAGAAGATTTTTAAAGATTTTTATTTTTTTTTGGTTTTGTTGCCATGGCAACCAGAGTTCTGGGTGTAACAAAATTCTTTGAAGGAATTTAGAAGAGGACTATGTAAGGAACATTCCTGTGAAGTTTGGTTACAATTGGCCCAGTAGTTTAGGAGGAGAAGATGTTTAAAGAAAAAGTTAACGCACGGACGCACGACGGACACAGGGCCATGACAATAGCCCTGCTGGCCTTCGGCCAGTGGAGCTAAAAACAAACAAACAGAACGGAGCAATTTCAGCAAATCTGAATTTCCATGTCACCCTGATGCCTTCCATGAAGTTTCAACTTGATCCAACCTCTGGTTTGGAAGGAGGGAGATGTCGTTTGAAGAATTTCAAGATGGACCCCATGGCAGCCATGTTGGATATCAGAATGATTTAAGCAAATCTGAATCTCCTTGTCCCTGTAAACTCCCATCAAGTTTATGCTTGATCAGACCTCTGGTTCAGGAAGAGATGTTGCGTGTCGAATTTCAAGATGGCCGGTATGGATATTGGAACGGAACAATGTTAGCAAATCTCCATGTCAAACCCGATGCCTCCCATCCAGTTTCAGCTCAATGCAATGTTTGGCTCAGTAGACGTCGCTTGAAGAATTTCAAGATTGTCGGCACAGATGGCTGCCATGGCCACCGTCTTGGTATGAGAAGAGAACAGTTTTATCAAATCTGAGTCTCCATGTCACCCCAATGCCTCCCATCAAGTTTCTGCGCAATTTGACCTTTGGGTCAGTAGGAGATATCATTTGAAGAATTTCAAGATGGTCACCATGGTTCTTGGATATCCGAACAGAACGATTTTAGTAAATCTGAATCTCCATGTCACGCTGATGTCTCCCATCAAGATTCAGCTCAATTCGACCTTTGGTTTGGGTGGAGATGTCATTTGAAGAATTTCAAGATGGCCACCATGGCGGCATCTTGGAAATCTGAACGGAACCATTTTAGCAAATCTGAAACTCCATGTCACCAGGTTGCCGCCTACCATGTATCAGTTTAATCTGACTTCCGGTTCGGGAGGAGATATCGAAAATATGAAAAGTTAATGATGAACAGTGGGATGGACGATGGATGGATGAATGGATGATAGACGTCGGACAATAGGCCATGGCATAAGCTTACACATGGAGCTTTGCTACAGGCGAGCTAAAAATAAAGAAGAACTTCTGAAATGCTGAACTTTTTGAATCTTATTATTCTTGGTAGCAGAAAACTCTAAGAATCTTATATGGGTGTAGGGGGTGGATAGAAAAATCCATCCCTTGGCATCACAAGGCTTGCTCGACTGATTTGGAGGGACAGATTTTTCTATCTATCCCACACAACCTTTTAAGATTCTTTTTCTTGCATACCTTTCATGGACGTTTAATAATGTTGTCACTTCCATTGACAGTGTCGGCCATTTTGTACTGCCAATACTGTGACATTTGAAGTTACGTCACCTTATGTTGGAATAACAGTACTGCCCAACTTCAAGAATAGAAAAGTCAACTACACCATCAACAAGTCCATGTTATAAACACCCTTCTAAACCACACATTATAGAGTAACATTAAGTTTGCAGGTTTCCTTATTTTTGCTCAAAATATTTGGTTGTGTGTGCTCAGTAGAACCGCCTCATGTTCTAACGAGCCCACAAACCTAAGTTTTGAGCAAAATTAAGGAAAAAAATATACCGTAATGATCCTAAGCATTAGGACAGACAGGCCTAAGCAAAGATTGGAGACCCAGATCAGACTGCTCCTGGAACATTGTCTACACGGTTTGTGCTATTCCTTGTGCACTTTTTGGACTCTTTTCTGGATTGTGGAATAATTTTTTTTAAATTTTAGGAGAATTACAGCAAGTCCTCAAGGTGTCCGAATTTTTATGATTTTTACGGTAGGTTGTTGGTGCTCGTTATTGCCAGGGTTCTAATGAGCACCCACAATCCATGTTTTTGAGCAAAAATAAGGGGGAAAAATCTGAAAAATGTACTTTAAGCAAACGGGACTGTCACTGTAATGTAATGCTAACCCTTATCTTGCTGAATATTCATTTAAGCCACACCCATCTCTGACTCTGAACCAATCAGATTACTTGATGTAATTTATTCCTACAAATTCATAAACTGAATTTAAAACAGTGTAGATCCTGATCAGATGGCTTCTTCAGAAGCCATCTGATCTGGATCTACACTGTTTGCAAAGATAGGGGTTGTCGTGAACAGCAAGATAAGGGCTAAAGGAATGAAAGAATTACCCAACAAGCCCTGACAGATTTATTGGTATTCTCAGACAAAGCATTGTCGCTAATCTTTCTTTATGTATGGGTTGTTCAGGATGAACCGTTTTTTTTCCTTTTGGCCCATTTAGGACGGGGATTTGTTTGATTTGAGGTTTAACGTCCCCGTCAACATTGTAAAGGTCATTTTGGAAACATTGCTTCCAATTTTGTGGGACCCCAAACCAAGACACTGACAAACAGCGCAGGCCCAGATCAGACGCCATGCCACAGAATGTGTCATCTGATCTGGGCCTTCACTATTTGCAAACAAAAAATTTCTGCCATTTTTTAAATTATAAATTTTTGAAAGAAAGTCACTCCACCTGAAATCCATTTATTTAATTTGGAAATGGACTCCAGGGGCCAGTTGTTCAAAACTAACGACGTCGTTAGTTAACGTATCGTTAAAACTTTGATCATTAAATATGGCAAATATGCTGAAATTTTTGCTGAAAAAATGTGAGCAGCTTTTGCTGACGCAAAAGCTGCTCACATTTTTCCAGCAAAAATACCAAAATTTACGATATTGTACTTGCTAGAAGAGTTAACAATATGACCACTAACGAGCTCGTTAAGCTAACGATGCTTTGAACAACTGGGCCCAGCTATGTAAAGTGCAAAAGATTCTATTCAGCTAAAAATGGGTTGAAATGGCGGAGAGACAAAAGTAATGTACAACATTCAGTTTTACGTTTTATTTATATGAAACAAAATGGATGCAACTTCAAGGGTGAAAAATTATTTCAGAAATTGTTTTCCCTTTATCAAATGAAAGTACTGTCCACTGTCTCTTGACTCACTATGAAAGCTATACAAATACATTGTAAATTTTACCGCCGAAAAAACGAAAATTTTAAGATGAAAACTTGTCGATATTTTTCTTATTTCTGCTCAAAATATAAGAGATTGTGGGTACCCACAATCTATATTTTAGAGCAGAAATAAGAAAAATAAGGTTTACTCCTGTAAACACCAGTTTTTCTATATAAAAATGGTGTTGAACCGGGGGATCAGAATTATATAGGCATGTTTTTGCGATGGTAGGCCGGAAAAATTGTCCTGAACTTAGACTTTCGACTGTTTCGCTAATACATTTTCTAAACCTCGCCTTTATATCTGCTAAATTGTTTACAAAACCTTTAATTTATTTGTCAGAAATAATCACATGGTCAACAGCAGTTGCTGTTAACTTTGGGCCAACTGGCAAAAAAAAAAAGAAAAAAAAAAAGGGATCAGTTCCTCAAGGAAAAATAACTGTTCATGGTCTGTTTTATAATAATGCAACCTAGTCCAGTTGTTAAATGTATCGTTTGCTTCTTACAAGTACACACAAATGCCTCAATGAGGCAATTCTTACAAGCACACACAAAACAGGTTTAATGTAGAAACAAGAAAAAATATTCCCATAAATCTGATCCATCACTAAGGTTTAGTAGGGAGTACACAATTTCCCTATTTGAAAACAGGCATTAAGCGGCATCTGATCCGGGTCTGCACTATTTGCCAATGTGCCTTTTAAGGTTTTCAGATGAGAACTGTTAAGAGTCAAGAAAGATTCCACTGTATTACACAGGTATCCTAACCTGGCAAGAATTGTCATCTGCTTTGTCGTCTGCCGGTTACTTTAAAAGTCCTTCTTGCAAACAGTGTGGACCCAGATCATGCTGTTCCTTATGGGGCAGTCTGATCTGAGTCAACACTGTTTGCCTGTATGCAAAAAATATTTTTCAAAAAGTTTGCAACGACAGATCCAGACAACATTTTTAGATGTATTTTTCCTTGGCATCTTAAAGGCTAAATATATACACCTATTAGGGCCTAGGAAAACAATTCAGACCCAGATCAGGCTGCTCCTGCTGGAGCAGTCTGATCTGGGTCTGCAATGTTTGCCCTTCCGTCTGCACCTTTTGGACTCCTTGCTGCATTGTGAAACAAATTTGTTAAATTTTTGTTGAATTATATCAAGTTCTCAAGGTGTCGGAATTTTTCAGGATTGTTGCGGTACATTAGCATTGTAAGAGTCAATAAAGATATTTCTGTATTACACAAGACGTATCCTAAATAAGCATTGTGACCTAATAACAGGTTTACTCTTATTGCACTGCATACTAATTACTAGCCTCGTTAATGATACATTTAGAAAATGTGTCTGCTGCAAAAAGTAATACATGGTATGGGTATCTGATAATCTGTTAATTTAATGGGGTTTTCCTTTTTTTTCTGCCTTTATTTAACCCTTATCCTGCCAAATAATTAATTTAGCCACACCCATTTCTGATTTTGAACCAATCAGATTTCTTGATGTTATTTATTACTACAAATTCACAGACTGAATGTCAAACAGTGTAGAGCTTGATCAGATGGCTTCTTAGAAGCCATCTGATCTAGTTGGTTGGTTGATTTGAGGTTTAACGTCCCCGTCATCACTGTAAAGGTCATTTTGGAGATGTTGCTTCCAATTTTGTTTTACCCGACATTGAGATGAAACGACATCTCAAGCCCTTTTGCCCAATGAAACCAATAGGGTTAATTAGCATGGACGGTCCACCTCGCACCGCGGTTCCTGGACAGGCTTAGATCCTCTAAGCGGTTTACCAGTACTAGTGTGCGGGCCGGATTCAGCTCTGCATGGAAGCATCATGCAGCCCATATATTTCTTCAAGCCCCTATGGGCGGGGGCCACCATCTGATCTAGATCTACAGTTTGAAAGGTAGGGGTTGTCGTGAACAGCAGGATAAGGGTTGAACAATAGGGCCATGATGGCCTGGGATTGCTCACCTAATCCATATTGTAGGTAAAATAAGGTGGAGCGGAGAATTTTAGCAATTTTCAAGGTTTGTTTATTTTTAGCTCCGGCAGCCATCATGTTCATTGGAGCAAACAGATTTTGAGCAATTCTTTTAGGGTCACCCATGCAACATTCCTGTGAAATTGTTTCTAAATATGTCAAGCCTTTCAGAGGAAGAAGTCATTTCTTAAGTTCTTGTGGCCAGCTTGTTCAACAGAGTGGAATGATTTGAGCAATTTTGATAGATGGTCACCAAAAGAACATTCCTGTGAAATTATTTCAAATTCAGGAGAAGTTGTTTAAAGGTTTTTCTATTTTTAGCACTTTGTGGAGCAGAGTGTAACAGTTTGAGCAATTTTGGAAGAGGGTCACCCATGTAAGATTCCTTGGAAATGACTTCAAAATCCATCCATTTGTTTAGGAGGAGAAGTCCTTCAAAGATTCTTCTATTCTTCTATTGTTAGCTCTGACAATCTTGTTCATCAGAGAGGAATGGTTTGAGCAACTTTGGTAGAGGGTCACCCAAGGAACACTCCTGTGATGTTATTTCAAAATTCATCCACTGGTTTAGGAGAAGAAGTCATTTAAAGGTTTTTCTTTTTTTCCATTTTTAGCTCTGGCACCGCGGTTCCTGGACAGGCTTAGATCCTCTAAGCGGTTTACCAGTACTAGTGTGCGGGCCGGATTCATTGGAACAGACCAGATTGAGCAATTCTGGCAAAGGATCCCCAAAGGAACATTCCTGTGAAATTTCCTTAAAATCTGCCCAGCAGTTTAGGACAAGTCATTTGAAGCAAAAGTTGACAAGATGGACAGATGACAGATGGACGGATGACAGACAGAGGCCTATCACAACAGCCCTAAAAAGAGCAAAGTCTGGGCAGGCCAGCAGGCGGGTCAATGGCCACGTTTTCCTTTTGGTTAAACTTTTTTTGAAAAACTTGTCCATAATGCTGTAAGATCATTTTGTTGTTATTTATTGTTTAGGTTCACCAAATACAGTTAAATTCTGCTAATGAGACCACCTAAAATGAAGACTAATTCTGCTTTAAAAAGCTTATTTAGTATGTTGCAGTTATTCTTTCTTTGTGTTTTCTGCATACAGTGACCTCTGGTCAGAGACCACCTTTGGGACTGTTCAAAAGTGGTCTTAAAGACCACTTTTGAACAGTCCCAAAGGTGGTCTTAATATAGGAATTTTACTGTATTAGCCCTTATCCCTGCCAATTTATCCATGCTTAACACAACAACACCTACCTACGCAATCAATGCAAACAATGTAGATCCTGATCAGATGGCCTCTCATAGAAGCGGCTCTAACGAGCACCCACAATCTATGTTTTTGAGCAAAAATAATGTATACCCCTGTAAACCCCACTTTTCTCTATATACAGTAGGGTTTATAGGGGTGTTCATAACTTGTTAACATGGTGCATATTCAAGGGCTTTTATATATGTATCAACAGTTCCTTTACTTAATAACCAACGTTTTATGCTTCTTTTATTGTGAGTTTAGCTATTAATGATGCTTATGGCAGGCTATAATGTTCTTTATTATTTTTATACGAGTCCTTACGGCAAAATTATTATCCATGACTTTTTTCTCATTTTCTGTTGGTTTTCTTTTGTTTTGGAGTTTCACAGCCCAGTCAACACTTATGATCATGCTGAGCTAGTCAGTTTACCCAACCAAACCACACCTTTCATGGCAGGCTTAGTCCGTCTTATCTAGTACAGCGCACATTATTTTGCCAGGAACTGACAACTGCCCTTCTTGAATAAGCGGAAGGGACAAAATGACTGAAGAAAATATTTCATGAAAGACTGATGTGGCCAAGGCAGGAATTCAACCCACAACTAGTCAAGCACAGATCAGAGCCACTGAGGCCAGGGGTTACGTAAAGGGAGTCTGAAGTGTGCTATTTCCCCATTTAACCCATTGTATGCTAGTGGACTCTTCCATTCCTATATGTCAGACAATTTCATTTGTCATACAAGGAGTGTTTTTACGTCATTATTCTATTTTTGACAGAAAATTCTGTTAGCAAATAGTGCAGGCCGTGATCAGACGCCGCGTTCTGCGGCGTCTGATCTGGGCCTGCCCTGTTTGCCAAGGTACCCCTGCATACAATGGGTTAACCCCGAAGATGCCAAGAAAAACTGCACCTGAAAAGGTCTTCCTGCTGCACTTCCTACGACTCTTCAAACATATTTTTGCATATAGGCAAAATTAATGGTGTGGAACCTGATCAGACTGCTTCTACAGTAGCGAGTAGTCAGATCTGGGTCTAAATAGAGGATCTTACATGAGTGCTCATGTATTATTGAATTTATTAAACAAGTTGAGGAAAAGGGATAAAATGCGAGGCTTTGCCGAGCATTTTATCCCTTTTCCTCAACGAGTTTAATTAATTCAATACTACACGAGCACGAAAGTAAGATTCTATTTATCATATGACATTTAAAATGGATTTTATTCACGATTTGTTAACAAAAATGTCAATATTCCGCCATCAGTAAACGCAACATGGTTAAGGACGCCGTACATGTAACGTTACTGGGCGTATCTAGCTAATTTGCATATTTAATCCACTAGTGGATTCTCGAATTTATTACACTCTCAGACGCGACGTCATATGATAAACTCCTTGCAACAATGACTTTCAAAGTAATCAGCTGACAACAAAGCAGACGACAATTGTTGTGATTGACATCTCACACCCACTCACAGAACTGCCATCATGCATCTAGAAGGTTCAGATAATCATGAATGCTGCAGACGACACTTCAAATAACTTTTTAATGGGTTATTTAAAAAAAGCATTGTTCCATGGCACCCGGCAGCTTTACCTTTTAGTTAACTTTCTTTTATAAACCTGTCAATCATGTCGTTAGGCATTTTTCTTGTTTTTAGTTTTTCATAGAATTTCTTTAAAACCATCTTCAAAGCAGGTCATTCAATTATTCTTACTTTCCCTGAGACAATATAGGCAATAAAGTTTCAAATGTCTTCTGACGTACAATTTTGCATGGCATTTTACGGTTTAATTTACGGAAAACTGCGCCTTAAAATGTTGTCTGTTTTTTGTCCTCTGCTGAATCCGAGTCCACACTGTTTCCAACAATGTCTTTTAATCCTGCTGTTCACGACAACCCCTATCTTTGCAAACAGTGTAGATCCAGATCAGATGGCTTCTGAAGAAGCCATCTGATCAGGATCTACACTGTTTGACATTTAGTTTATGGCTTTGTAAGCATAAATTACATCAAGCAATCTGATTGGTTCAAAGTCAGAAATGGGTGTGGCTAAACTGAATATTCAGCAAGAGAAGGGTTAACATGTCTTCTGACGTACAATTTTGCTTGGCATTTTACGGCATAACCCTCAAGGTGCTGAGAAAACTGCGCCTTTAAATGTCTGTTTTTTGTCCTCTGCTGAATCTGGGTCCACACTGTTTCCAACAATGTCTTTTAAAGTAACCAGTAGACGGCAAAGCATATGACAATTGTTGTGATTTGCAGCTTGAGGGTTAAGTAGCGGCAATATTTCTCAATTACTGAGGATCTTGAATAAGCCCAGGAGAGAATATAAAATGAAGTTTAAATAAAATAGCGGAAAAATAGGATATTATGAAAACCAGTCTGAAGTCGAACAATACTCTTACGACATAGAAATTGTAACAAAGGAATAAAACATAGATGAACAAGATGTGTTTGGGAAACACTAACATGTCCCCGGGCCAAGGTCAATTTTTTCTTTAAAGTAGGTCACAGGTCAAGGTTGAAGGTCAAATATTTTTTTATTGCATGCAAAATATGAAGGTTCTATCTGAAATGAGTACCAAACAGCTGTGGAAAACGAGCCATCAGCAAGTTCACAATCAAGGAGGTGTAATTAGGATGATTTATAGATAATTTACAAAAACATACATTGTGGGTAGTTGTGAGGATCGCCTCAGAATCGTCGCTGAGTCCCTTGCAACACATTGCCATGACTCCAAAATCCCTTGAAAAAACATTGCCATAACTCAAGAATCCCTAGGAAAAACATTGTCATAACTCAAGAGTTCCTAGGAAAACATGGCCATAACTCCAGAGACCGTAGGAAAAACATTGCCTTAACTCCAGGGTCCCTAGGAAAAACATTGCCATAACTCGAGAGTCCCTAAGAAAAACATTGCCATAACTTGGGTCCCTGGGAAAAACATTGCCATAGCTCCAGAGCCCTGAAGAAAAACCTTGCCATAACACCAAAGACCCTAGGACAAACATTGCCATAACTCCAGAGTCCCTAGAAAAAAACATTGCCATAACTCCAGAGTCCCAAGGAAAAACATTGCCATAAGTCCAGAGTCCCTAGAAAAAACCTTGCCATAACTCCAGAGTCCCTAGGAAAACATTTCCATGACTCCGGAGTCCCTAGGACAAACATTGCCATAACTCCAGAGCCCCTAGGAAAAACATTGCCATAACTCCAGAGTCCCCAGGAAAAACATTGCCATAACTCCAGAGCCTCTAGGAAAAACATTGCCATAACTCCAGAGTCTCTAGGAAAAACAATGCCATAACTCCAGAGTCTCTAGGAAAAACAATGCCATAACTCCAGAGTCTCTAGGAAAAACATTGCCATAACTCCAGAGTCCCCAGGAAAAACATTGCCATAACTCCAGAGTCCCTAGGAAAAACATTGCCGTGACTACAGAGTCCCTAGGAAAAACATTGCCATAACTCCAGAGTCCCTAGGAAAAATGTTGCCATAACTACAGAGTCCCAACAAAAAACATGGCCATAACGCAAGATTTATATATTGGCATACTTTTCTGCTACGGTAATTCTCCTATAATTTCGAACAAAATTAAATAATTATTTTTGCCGCTGTTCGAATTTTTAGAAATTCGAGCTGGCAAAAAAGTCCACTGTTCGAAATTTTAAGGTTCTGACCTACCATGTTCTTCGCTTGCTGCTCTTTTAATACCCCAGAGACCATAGAAGCTTGTACAAACCAAAAATGCTCTGATTAGGCCGTGCAGGCTGATGTGAGTCTTCAACTGTCACAGCCTCATTTACAAGTCGAGAGGTTACACCGCATTTACACATTTCCATGGATTTGAGCCGGGGCAGAGCAAAGAAAACTTCTACCACATAAGTATCAGATCGGCCTGTGCATCAAGCCAATGTGGCTTGATCTTCGTTTGCTGCTAGTTGACTGGTACATATGTCACAGAAGTCTCATACGAACAGCTTAAGCTCTGATCAGACTGTGCGGATGCGCAGGCTGAACCGAGTGTTCACTGGTTTGGCGTCTTACTTTCCAAATTTAACGTTCCCCCAAAATATCTTGCAAATGTGTTGTTCTTTGAATAGAAGGCTCATACGAACAGCAAAGACACTGATCAGAATGTGGGAATGCGCAGGTTGATATGAGCCTTAACCGTTCATGCGTCTGTGCTTTTTTTTAAAAGTTCAATTTTGTGCGACATGGACATTGTAAATTAATGTAGCAAAACAAATGCGAAACCACCAAGAAAATCGAAGATCAGTACCCTAACCAGCGATCATAGTAACACCCAGGCAAAGCGGTGCGAGTCGGACCATCCATGCTAATAACCCCTAGTGGTTTCATTGGGCGACAGGGCTTGAGATGTCGTTTCATCTCGATGTCGGGTAAAAGTCGCACAAAATTGGAAGCAACGTCTCCATATGGCCTTTGCAGTGTTGACGGGGACGTTAAACCTTACATCAAACAATCGAAATCATAGTAAATGTTTGTACCTTTTCACAAGCAACAACTGCTCGCTTTTATGATGTAGTTTGTTTTGGCGGGAAAACATTCACAGGCTGCTTTAACTGCACATGCTAATACGACGCATTCCAATAAAATTGCGGAACATCATGAGACGTCGCCTGGGAAAAGGCTATGTCACTTAAAAACAGTTAGCTGAACAACGAGATATCTTTAAAATAGTGCGGTCTGTTTTAGCTCAGCGTGGCCAATATATTTCTTCAAGCCCCGATTCTGTCCGAGTCTGTGCCGGTCGCTAAACGACCAGCGAAGACGCAGGTCATTCTGCCCTCGATGGCGCAGATCAGACTGCACAGATGCGTACATGTGATATCGCCCAATTTCGTCGGGGTATTCTGATTTAGAACCCCATCTTCCGGTCTCCCGTCCGTCGGCCCTTATCTCCCGACACATCACGTGAACACGTCCGTGATATGAATACCCCCTAATTCCCACTTTATATACAGACGACTGGTGGAGGGTTTTCTGCTCCAAAACATAGGTTGTGGGTACTCGTTAGAACCGCCTCAGTGAGTCGGTTCTTACGAGCATCAACAACCTATGTTTGCAGTGTTAATAAGAAAAATATCACAGATGTTTATCAAAAAGTAGCAAATTTGGAGATGTGAAAAATGCAATGTGTCCCAGGTGTGTGTTACCGTATGAAAACAATTTCTACAGTCGACCAGCAGTAACCGTTAGCTAACCTTTATCATGTTTGACCCTTTTTTGCCAAAAAGAATCTTCCTCCTTAGAATTAGCAGGAGTCCGTTTCAAAATTTAGGGGTGTCAGGTTGTGTTTTCGTGAAAATTTATTTAGTAATTGGTTGAACATTTAGCAAACAGTGGAGGCCCTGATCAGACGTCGCGTTCTGTGGCATCTGATCTGGGCCTGCGCTGTTTGCCAACTACCCGTTTGGGGTTTTTCGGTACTAAATGGGTTAATGAACTGTGTAGTGTCATAAATTTCAGTTGTATTGATTGCACATTGATACCTACAATTTTTGTAAAACTTACTATACATAAAACAAACCTGAAACCCCTATAATTGGAAAGGGCCGATTCCAAACTCATTAGGTGGAATATTACATTGTTATAGTTGGGGTAATGCTGCAACCGATTGCGGATCGGGAATCTATCTTTTATTCACGGATTTATTTTTTTTTTCTGTCGTTCGGGGAGATTCTGGGCAAGGCAGAACTAAGATCAGACTTTTCCATTCTGTGAATATAGCTTTGTTGCACAACGTCCAGTACTACAGTAAATTTCCTACATTAAGACCACGTGGTCTTAATGGTTTTTAAGACCGCTTTTGAACAGTCCCAAAGGTGGTCCCTGACCAGAGGACATTGTGGGCAGGAAATTGGAAGAAAGAATTACTGCACCCCTCCAAATAAGCTTTTTCAGTAGAACTAGGTTGTAGGTAGGTACTCATTAAAACCGCCTCACCGAGGCTGTTCTAACAAATATCTACAATATATGGTTTATGATTTTGTATCAGATTTTTTTTTATTTTTGATGGTATTTTTTCAATATATTTGCATTGGCATGTTATTTCCTAAAACAGGACCGTATTCGAGAAGTCGTCAAGCTTAACAGTAACCGCTGACCCATAAGATTTCCCGTTATTAATACATTATGAAGTTGCTTGACGCATATTAATCGGAATCTATTCCCAGTGTAGATGCGGTCTGAGTCTGTGTTGGTCGAGATTGCTGGAATGATGCGAACAGACGAGTCTCAGATCAGACTGCGCTACCGCAGATGCGCCGCGAACAGAGGAGGATCTGATCAGACTGCACTGCCACAGATGCGCTGCGAACAACCGAGGCTCTGATCAGACTGTGCTGCCGCTGATGCGCCGCGAACAGCCGAGGCTAAGATCAAACCGCACAGGTGTAGGGTCGTGTGTGTTGGTAGTGCCATTTAAGATTGATGCGAACAGCCGACTCTCAGATCAGACTGCGCGGTCACAGATGTGGCGCGAACAGTCGACACTCAGATAAGACTTCACTACCACAGATGCGGCGCGATTAGCCATGGCTAAGATCAGGCTGCGCAGATGCGGTCTGAGTCATGCTGGAAGCCCCATTTAAGATTAGTGGGAATAGCCAAGGTTCAGATCAGACTCCGTGCTGCTGCAGATGTGGCGCAAACAGCCAAGGCTCAGATCAGACTGCGCAGATGTGGCCGAACAACCAAGTCCCATCAGACTGCGCAGTGTGGCCCGAACAGTAAAGGCTTAGATCAATCTGCGCAGATGCGCTTAGAGTCTGTGCTGGTGGTGTATGCTGTGTAAGGTCCATTTTTGATTGGCGCGGCTCGATATCGGCAATAGAGGTAGTTAAACCACTTCACGCCTGGCCAGTGACACAATGGGGATTTCCCCAATAACGTGTCATTAATTTGAATACGCAACATTTGAGCCCAAACGAAAGATATGGTTGATTTTAGGGAGGACATTAGAAAAAGGCATTTTACGGGGTGGACTCGGCGCCTTCGAAAAATGGCCTGCACTGATAATCTTTGAAATCACCTTTTTCATTATTGAGACAGTGGCAAATAGTTTAGACCCAGATCAGACGCCTCAGAATGCGGTGTCTGATCTGAGTCAACACTTTTTGCGTAAAGTATGTACATTTCTTTTTTTATAAAACTTAACAAAAACAAAACAAACCTAACATGCCTAAAACTCGAAATGGACCAATCCAAACTTATGTTCATTGTCAGATATGGTTTACGATTATCAGACTGCGTCTTCGCAACGGGACTCAGGCCAGTATAACTTCTTGTGGCTGGTCTTCACATCAGAAGGCACCGTCACCAATGTGACTAAAGCGATTATAACATAGTACGGATCGGTAATTACACAGCGAAATTCAGTGTTCGAAATTTTAGAAATTGCTGTCTTATAAAAAAAGGCACTGTTCGAGATTTTAAAGGTATTTTGGAAATTGTTTTTGTCAATAATTTTTGGTGTCCGAATTTTTAGGGTGTTCGAAATTATAGGAGAATTACCGTACATACTGATAATGTATGCTGTGTGTATTCATGACCTCAATAAGGTGATTCTAATGAATAGTTTTAAAGAAAATCAAAAGATACCCAACCCTGCGCTATTATTAACCCTCAGTCGCTCAAAGGGGTACCTTGCCAAACAGTGCAGGTCCAGATCAGACGCCGCATTCTGCAGAATGCGGCATCTGCAGAATGCGGCATCTGATCTGGGCCTGCACTGTTTGCGAACAGAATTTTCCATCAAAAATAGAATAAAAAAAAAAATAGGCCTACCACCCATTATTTGACAAAGAATCTACTTGTATACAATTGGTTAACTCTCAGTGGCTCAAACTACCCGTGTCAAAACAAAACGTTTATGGTTTCAAAGGTGTATGAACCATTAAACCTTCTCTTGCTGAATATTCAATAAGGCCACACCCATTTCTAATGTTGAACCAATCAGATTACTTGATGTAATTTATTCCTACAGATTCATAAACTGAATGTCAAACAGTGTAGATCCTGGTCAGAAGCCATCTGATCTGGATCTACACTGTTTGCAAAGATAGGGGTTGTCGTGAACAGCAGGATAAGAGGTAAAGGTCAATTGTTTCTGAAGCTACGAGTTCTACGTTCTATATAACATTGCTTTCAGTCTGCCAGATTTTATTGTCTATACATTAGCTCTAAAGAGAACCAATATTACTCTTCAATCCGAAACTAGAATGTCATTAACACGTTTTAAGCTGAATGGAAACCTTCACACTATAAATGGCATGTATCAATTTCAAAATTAAGGGGTATTAAGCTGAGTTATTTTAAGACATTTATTTAGCCAAGAAAGCAGTCTGAGGGACTGCCAAATCCTCCGCCTCATTTTGTTTCAAGGCTAAACCTTGTGACCCCACAGATCGTGGCGTCTGATCAGGGCCTACACTGTAGGCAAAAAGTTCAGCCATTTTCCAAATAAATTTTGAAGAAAACCTGACACCCCTAAATTCTGAAGTGAACTCCTCTTTATATAAGGAGGAAGATTCCATTTGTTACAAAAAGGGTTAATACTTTTTGTTTGTTTTATGGCCCTTTCAAGATTATTTCATTTACTTTAAGTCGGTAATTAATCTGGTGGGCAAAAAAAGTGAACACTCCTAGAAAAAACACCTGACCTTCAATTGCAGATCCTGGTGTCTCACGTGCGACTCATGCGAGGCTCGAATCCACAATGGTGAGAGACCTAATCATTAACCCTTGTCCTGCTGAGCCCGGATATGTCTTATCTTTCAAACAATGTAGATCCAGATCAGATGGTTCTACATAGTTTGTCATTCAGATTGTGAATTTGTTGCAATAATTTGCATCAAGTAATTTGATTGGTTGATAATCAGTAGTGGGTGTGGCAGATTAAAATGTTCAGCAGAAGATGGTTAAGAGTCAGCACTCTTACCCATTGGTAAGAGTCAGCACTCTTACCCATTCAGCCATGGAGATCTGTCAAAAAAAGGTAAAAGCATAACATTTCTATTGGACAAAAGTAAGGGACACTAGTGATAATCTTGATAATAAGGTCATAGGCAGGATTGGGGGTGCTGCAAACCATAGCCATAACACGATGTTGACTTGCTGTGACACTGCTAGTGCGATCATGCAATGTACACCACAACCTCTTTATAGCACTATTATTGGGGTCCACAGCAGAAACCGTGTTAGTTAAACAACCGTGTTATATCGAAGGGAAAATGTATAGATTATTTAGAAAAATGACCATTTATGGTCATTTTTTTTATATAATCTATACATTTTTGGGATCCATCTTGAAACCGTATTATATCCAAACCGTTTTATAATGAACCGTGTTATAATGAAGTGGTGGTGTTTAAACAAAATCCACCATAGGGGCTTGAAAATATGAGATCTTAAAAATCTTTAACTGACTTTTGTCCTCCTAAACACGACCACCTCTATCTTTGCAAACAGTGTAGATCCAGATCAGAAGTCATCTGATCAGGAACTAAACTGTCTGTCATGCAGTTTGTGAATTAGATGAATACATTTTATCAAGAAGTTTGATTGATTGATAGTAAATCAACATGGGAGAGGCTAACTAATTTATTCAACAGGACAAAATTTAATGTTAAAGTAGAACTTGTAAATTCTACAGGGACACTGACTACGCCAATGATGCCGACAACACCGGGAATAAATCCAATTGTGTGTATAGGCAAGCCAGAAATGAGGGAAAAATTCTGAATTACTATAATGGTTCTAAGTTATGGGTCAGATAGGCCTAAACAAACAGAGCAGACCCAGATCAGACTGCTCCTGAAGGAGCAGTCTGATCATGGTCTACACTGTTTGCCATTTCGTCCGCACTTTCTGGACGCCTTGCTCGATCGTGAAACAAATTTGTTCAAATTTTAGGAGAATTACAGCAAGTCCTCAAGGTGTCCAAATTTTTAGGAGTTTTACGGTACTGTGTTGCAGAAAATGGACCATGCCTCATTCTTGGTGCTAAGTAGACAATCATTTGGCCAAGATCAATATCAATATTAGCCTAGACTCATGGGTTTTGACGCACTTAAGCATTAATTGATGTGTCATTAATTTAACTTGCAACTCCCAGCACATTGGATTTGTGCAAGACATACGTGGACTTCTAGCAAATCTTTGTATATCATTTAAATTATTTTTCATCAACTGTCTTTGTAGAAATTATTGGTGAAAAAGGACCACCATGGTGACTGTCATTTAGGCTAACAGTCATATGAACTGACGCATCTGACAATATGCCATTTTTCTTGCAAGATAATTATTTAAGTTCAACAACAATACCAGGACTGTGTTCAGAGATCATAATTTGTCTGTAAAAACAAAATAAAATGACAAGAATAACTGTTGTTTGACACCTGAAAGAATTTACATAATCTTATCCTATTTTGCAAATGGCCGCCATTTATATGTCCTTGTTCCAGTGGGTAGGGCAGTTGCGGTGCTTGTTTCTCTTGCTTGCATTGAGTAATATACCAAAGGTCTGCATCAGTATTTTCTTTAATAGATTGTTCATTATCACTGACAAGAATTTTCTTGGAATTCTTTACACTTGGCAACATACAAACACACAGAAAATGACTTCATAAGTTTCTCTTCTTCCAGTTCCAACATATTTTGGTATAAGACGTGATATTAGTTTGAAAAGTAAAATTTTGTATGCATTAGCAATTCATTCAAACAAATTGCATGTGAACTTATGCACCAGGTGATACTATAACAGAGAAAGCATGGTTTGTTTTTTAGATGTACCGTTTGGTTCTTAAATTTTTATGCTTCAATTTGAGGATAAAAGTGCCTTAAGGATTTCTCTTAAAGATTTGGGCAGTCAGGGTAAAACTGTTGTAATTTTCCTGGACAAACCTCAAATTTCTCAAAAATCACCTGGATGTAAGACGCTAATGTTGTTCTACCAAAATGATGATGAGGGATTGCAAATTAGCTTCCGTAAGTCCAAGAATAGGAAGAAACTTGTTGGTGCGTCAAATTAGATGTGCGTCAAAATACATTACAGGACGATATTATACAATGTGTCTGTTAATGGTAATTATATCCAGTCATTCCATTAATAAAACAGTTTCTTTCCTACTTAGGCCGTGTCCACAAGCTCCATATCCTTATTCAATTCAACACTACTGAATTCAACTATCGTGTCAATCTTAATTCAATTCAACACTATTGAATTTCAATATCAATCTTTATTCAATTCAATACTACTGAATTCAATTATCGTGTCAATCTTTACTGAATTTTGACACCACTGAATTCAACTATCGTGTCAATCTTTATTGCATTCAACACTACTGAACTCAACTATCGTGTCAATCTTTACTGCTTTCAACACTACTGAATTCAAATATCGTGTCGATCTTCATTGAATTTAACACAAATGAATTCAACTATTGTGTCAATTTAACACAACTGAATCCAACTATCGTGTCAATCTTTATTCAATTCGACGCTACTGAATTCAACAATCATGTCAATCTTTGTTCAATTCAACACTGCTGAATTTAAATATCATGTCAATCTTTATCTAATTCAACACTGCTGAATTTAACCCTTATCCTGATGAATATTCAATTTAGCCACACCCATTTCTGACTTTGAACCAATCGGATTACATGATGTGATTTATTCTTACAAATCCATAATCTGAATGTCAAACAGTGTAGATCCTGATCAGATGGCTTCTTCAGAAGCCATCTGATCTGGATCTACACTGTTTCAAAAGATAGGGGTTGTTGTGAACAGTAGGATGAGAGTTCATTCAACACTACTGAATTCAACCATCATGTTCTTTATTCAAATTCAAATATCAATCTTTATTCCATTCAACACTGCTGAATTCATGCAATAATCACTCTTTCTTCAATTCAACACATTGAGTACAATTACCAATCATTCTTCAATCTAACACTGCTGAGCTCAATTATCAATCTTCCTTCAATCTAACACTGATGAATCTTACAACCACCAGCAGTTTAGCAATAAGACTTCTCCCCTTCACACCTTTGTTGCTGTTTGCAAGAAAATCAAAGACACACCTAAATCTTTGTCGTACTGTGTCGAACTTCCTGTCATGTGCTTCTGAACAGGGCCTTAGGGATGACTAACAATTGCATCACTAGTCCTTCGCAGTAAACTGGCCAAAACTGTCAGGGTAGTAACAGTAATTAATATGCAACCCATCTGAAGTGGGGATTGCAGTGGTATAGATTTACTGACAACTGCTAAGCTATGACCTCACTTTCTTTGTGCTTGTTTGCATTGGGGTTTAATGGCCCAATCAATTACAACACAACTTAGGTAATTTTTGAGCTGTTCAGTTAACCTATCCACATATTTCCTGGGCAGGCTTATATGTTAGCGGTTTACCAATACAGTGCACATTCTTTCACAAGAAACTGACAACTGCCCTGACCATTGCCAAACATGACAACCCCTACCTTTGAAAGCAGTGTGAATCCAGATGAAAAGCCATCTGATCAGGATCTACAGTGTATGACATGTAATTTGATTGGTTAATAGTCAGAAATGGGTGTGGCTAAATAAATTCATTCAGCAGGATAATGATTAAGGCCTGCGGCTGATATGAGTCTTTGATGGTAGTAGAAGATCTTATACTGGTTGCCATTCCATGTGAAATTTATGAAATGAGCCTTGGCGAGTTTCAATTTCATACTAGAGTTTGTTTTTCTACAAAAACACAGATGTCTCCCCCTTTTTTGACTTCTAAGTATGACCTTGACATTGGAGGTATCTTGTGTGCAACACATCATCTAATAAAGATGAACTTTTCTGCAAAGTAACTTTCAAAAGTTCATAGAGAAATAAGAAAGCTATTGACTGTACACAAAAAAGTCCTTTTTTACCTTTGACCTTTAAGTATGGCCTTGACCTTTGAGGTACAACACATCATCATGATGGTTAACATTTCTGCCAAGTAATTTCATAATCCATCAAAGAATAAGAAACTTATTGACTGTACACAAAAAAGGCCCCTTTTCTGACCTTTGGCCTCTAGGTATGACCTTGACATTGCAGTTATGGACCTTGGTCTTGCACACGACTCATCGTCTAATGAAGGTGAACATTTCTGCAAGGTTACTTTAAAAAGTCCATCCAGAAATAAAAAAAATTATTCACTGGACAAAAAAAAAAGACTTTTTTTATCTTTGACCTCTTAGTATGACCTTGACCTCGGAGGTACCGACCTGGGTCTAGCGGGCAACACATCATCTCATGATGGTCAATATTTCTGCTAAGTAATTTTACAATCTATCCCAGAATTAGAAAGTTATTGACTGAACACTAAAAAGGCCCCTTTTTTTAAGCTTTGACCTTTAAGTATGACCTTGACCTTTGAGGTACCAACCTTGGTCATGCAAGAGACACATCATCTCATTGTGGTTAACATTTCTGCCAAGTAATTTCAAAATCCATCTGCAAATTAAAAAGTTATTGACCAAACACAAAAAAGGCCCCTCTTTTGACCTTTGACCTCTAAGTATGACTGACCTTAGAGGTACCAACCTGGGTCATGCACACACCACATTGTCTCATGGTGGTTAACATTTCTGCCAAGTAATTCCAAAATCCATCTAAAAATAAGGAAGTTATTGACTGAACACAAAAAAGGCCCCTTTTTCTACCTTTAACCTCTATGTATGACCTTGACCTTTGAGTTACCAAACTGGGTCATGCGCGCAGCATTTCTGCCATGCAATTTCAAAATCCATCTAAAAATAAGAAAGTTATTGACCAAACACGAAAAAAGGCCCTTTTTTACCTTTGACCTCTATGTATGACCTTGACCTTTGAGATACCAACCTGAATCCTGCGTGCAACACATTATCTGATAGTTAACATTTCTGCTAAGTAATTTCAAATTCTATCTAAAAGTAAGAATGTTATTGACAAACATTAAAAAGGCCCCTTGTTTACATTTGACCTCTAAGTATGACCTTGACCTTTGAGGTACCAACCTGGGTCATGCACGCAACACATTGTCTCAAGGTGGTTAACATTCCTGCCAAGTAATTTTAAAATCCATTGGAAAATAAGAAAGTTATTGACCGGACACGATTTTCCCATACATATATACACACACACCAACAAACTTCCAAGGGAGATAACTCAAAAAGTATAAATGCGAGAGTTATACTTTTTGTGCTCTGCATGTCGTATAATATTGATTAATATTTATATAAAGTTTCATGAAGATAGCTTGATAGGTTTTCAAGTTATATAGCGGACTCGAATTTGTGACAGATGGACAGACGAACAGACAGACGCCCGGGGGAAAAACAATATGTCTCTCCAAAAATTTTTTTTCGGGGGAGAAATAATAAAATGACCAAGAGTGTAAGATTCTGTTTATCATGTAACTGATTTAACCCTTGTCCTGCTGAACCTGCTTTCAAACAATGTAGATCCAGATCAGATGGCCATCTGATCTTCAGAAGCCATCTAATCAGGATCTTCATTGTTTGTCATTCAGTTTATGAATTTTTTGCAATGATTTGCATCAAGAAATCTGATTGGTTGATAATCAGTGGTGGGTGTGGCATATTTTAATATTCAGCAGGGCAAGGGTTAAATTTCTATTTGTGAAGTTCAATAGAAAACATATGGTACGGTAAAAAATATGGAAACGTAAAAATTCTAAAAACTGAGACATCTGGAGGACTTGCTGTGCTGTAATTCTCCTAAAATTTTAACAAATTTGTTTTGCAATCAAGCAAGGAATCCAAAATGTGCCTATGGAATGGCAAACAGTGTAGACCCTGATCACACTGCTCCTTCTGCACAGTTTGCTCAGGCCTAGATCTCTGCCAATACTTAGAATCATTACTGCCCTTCCTGAATCAGCGGAAAGAAGCGAAGATTTCATGAGCAATCTCCACTAAAGAATGTTGCCGACCCCAGCAGGTATCTTACCAACGTCCTCCTGATCACCAGATGTGGACCAGAATTCACAGGTATACACTGACCATAAAATGAATCTGCTTTGTCATCTGCCGGTTACTTTAAGTCATTTTTGCAATCAGTGTGGACCCAGATCAAACTGCTTCTCTACACTGTATGCAAATATATTTTTAAAAGTCTGCAAGTTGATTCAGCAGACAGCATAAACAGATGAAACAGATGACATTTTCAGATATAATTTTATCGGCATCTTAAGGTTTAATCCTTGTCCTGCTGAGCCGGGATATGCCTTATCTTTGAAACAATGTACATCCAGATCAGATGGCTTCTGAAGAAGCCATCTGATCAGGCTCTTCATTGTTTGACATCCAGTTTATGAATTTGCTGCAGTAATTTGCATCAAGTAATCTGATTGGCTGATAATCAGTAGTGGGTGTGACATAACCTTTAGCACTCTTTAGGCTAATTCAGCAGATGACAAATTGTTGATATTTTTCTTATTTTTCCCAGAAAACAGGAGACATAGGAGACAATTTGCATGAGATGTAAAATCCTGTTTTCTGGGACAATTAGAAACATTTCAAAATGTCGTCTGCTGCCCATGGGCCACAATGCTCACCAGAGCTCAGGGGGCCACTGCCCACTGGCAGCAATGTATTTTAATTAACCATGGAAGCCCTGCTCCCAAGGCTGCTACAGATAAAATTTCGACCCAATCAGACTAGTGGCTTCAGAGGTCTGATGTCGCTTGAAGGACAATTTCCCACCTGTGGCAATAGGCCAAAAAGAACATTATTAAAGGAACATTTCTATGAAAGTTTGACAAAATATCTTGAGAGGTATTAATGTCATTTTTCAATTTTCCCCATTATAAGTCAATGGAAACTCTTAACTTGCCATAGCAAACAAACCAAAGAGCCAAATTTCATAAACCAGAGCTCAGGTGGGCACTGCCCAATGGAGCCCTGATTGGTGTCACTAAATGGGTCTTATAAAAAGGAACAGAGACATATATGGTTAAGCGGTGGGGATATGTATGGTTCCTTAGACGTAAGGCCTTTCAAGCAATGGAGGGATTCGGGCATGGCAGATCCCAGAAAAGCAAAAGATTGTTGTCACTGAATATGCCTTATCATAAAGATCAAGAATATATATGGTTAAATGGTGGGGATCTGAACGGTTTCTGAGATATGAGGCCCTTTTATGAAGTGGACGGGAGAGAAATGGTCCCTGCGGACCCCCCAAGACAGGGTTGACTGAATGTGTCTAATAACAATGAACAAGACTATATGAGATTATAGGATGGGGATTTGAATGGTTTCTGAGATATATGGCCTATTATTAAGTGCAGTCTTATCATCAGGAACAAGAATATATATGGTTTAGGGGTGGGGATCTGAAGGGTTTCTGAGATATATGGATTTTAATGAAGGGGTGGGGCATGGCCCGTGGAACCCCGGGGGGACCCCCATGCTGGTGTCACTGTTTGCGTCTTATCATAAGGAACAAGAATATATATGGTTTAGGGGTGGGCTCTGAACAGTTTCTCAGATATATGGTCTTTTGTTAAGTCGAGGGGTGGAGTGTGGCCCGGGCCCAACCTGGGTGACCCCTAGGTTGGTGTCACTGAATGTGTCTTATCATAAGAAACAAGAATATAATTATATGGTTTTGGGGTGGGGATCTGTAAGGTTTCTGGAATATTTAGCCTTTTATGAAGTGGAGGGGGTTGGGCATGGCCCCCCCCGCACATCCCGAGGGACCCCCAAGTTGGTGTCACTGAATGCGACTTATCATAAGGAACGAGAATATATATGGTTTAGAGGTGGGGATCTGTAAGGTTACTGGGATATTGGGCCTTTTATGAAGTGGAGGGGGTGGGGCATGGCCCCGGCACATCCCGGGGGACCCCCAGGTTGGTGCCACTGAGTCATCTTATCATAAGAAACAAAAGTATCTATGGTTTTGGGGTGGTGATCTCAATGGTTTCTGAGATAAATGGCATTTTATGAAGTGGAGGGGGTGGGGCATGTCCCTGGCACATCCCGGGGGACCCCCAGGTTGGTGTCACTTAATGCATTTTAACATAAGGAACAAGAATATATATAGTTTAGGGGTGGGGATATGAACAGTTTCTGAGATAAATGGCATTTTATGAAATGGAGGGGGCAGGGCATGTCCCCGGCACATCCCGGGGGACCCCCAGGTTGGTGTCACTTAATGCATCTTATCATAAGGAACAAGAATATATATGGTTTAGGGGTTGGGATCTGTAAGGTATCTGAGATATAAGGCATTTTATGAAGTGGAGAGGGCGGGGCATGGCCCTGGCACAACCTAGGGGACCCCCAGGTTGACATAAAAGCATTATGGCTGAGAGAAGTTTACTCAAGGAACATGTCCATGTAAGTTTTGTCAAAATATCTGCAATGACTTGGCAGTAAATGCCATTTTTCAGTTTCCCCATTATAAGTCAATGGAAACTCTAAGTTGCCATAGCAATAAAACTAAAAGGCCAAATTTCATAAAAAACACAAAACCTGTAAAGGCAAATATGGTGAATATTTTCATAAAGTCTCAGCCTCCTAGAGCAAATGGTTTCTGAGGAGATAATTTTTTAAGTATTTTATTTCTATTTTTTGCATTTTGGTTTCCATGGCAACCAATAAAAATGAACAGAAGGCCTAAAATCATACGGCAGATAGTAGATTGCCTATGGAACATTTCTATGCAAGTTTTGTCAAAATATCTGCAGAGGCTTGGCAGTGAATGCCATTTTTCAATTTTCCTCATTATAAGTCTATGGAAACAACAAGTTGCCATAGCAACCAAACTAATGAGCCGATTTTCATAAACAAGAGGGCCATGAAGGCCCTGGATCGCTCACCTGATCCATAGAGTAACAAGTGGGCCCCGGTTGGGCCATTATTGACCCCAGGGCTATAATGTGCATAATGTTGAGGGAGGTCTAAAAAGGTGAAGCTTCATACCAAATATCAACAAAGGCTATAATTTGAACAATCTTGGCAAAGGTCCACTAGATGAGCTACACACCAAATATCAAAGACTTGGGCCTTGCAGTTTCAGAGAAGATTTTTTTAAACATATTCCCTACATAAGCCTATGTAAAACCAAATGGCCCCGGGGCGGGGGCGTATTTTGCCTCAGGGCTATAATTTAAACAACCTTGATAGAGGTCCACTAGATGAAGCTTCACCAAATATCAAAGACCTGAGCCTTGCTGTTTCAGAGAAGAAGATTTTCAAAGATTATCTCTATATTAGTCTATGTAAAACCAAAGGGTCCCGGGGAGGGGGTATTAGTGGCCTTAGGGTTATATTTTGAACAATCTTGGTAGAGGTCCACTAGATGAAGCTCCATACCAAATATCAAGGGCCTTACAGTTTCAGAGAAGAAGATTTTTAAAGATTTCCCTATATAAGTCTATAAAACACCAAAGGGTCTCGGGGCGGGGGCATTTTTGGCCCCAGGGCTATAATTTGAATAATCTTGATAGAGGTCCACTAGATGAAATTTCACACCAAATATCAAAGACCTAGGCCTTGTGGTTTCACAATGGAAGATTATTCAAGATTTTCCCTATATAAGTCTACGTAAAACCAAAGGGCCCCCGAGGCGGGAGCATTTTTGGTCTCAGGGCTATAATTTGAACAATCTTGGTAGAGGTCCACTTGATGAAGCTTCATACCAAATATCATAGACCTAGGCTTTGTGGTTTCAGAGAAGAAGATTTTTCAAGATTTTCCCTATATTAGTCTATGTAATACCAAATGGCCCCAGAGCGGGGGCATTTTTTATTAGCCCCAGCACTATGATTTGAACAATCTTGGTAGGGGTCCACTAGATGAAGCTTCATACCAAATATCAAGACCTGGGCCTTGCGGTTTCAGAGAAGAAGATTTTTAAAGACTTTCTGTATATACGCCCATGCAATTCTAAAGGGCCCCTGGGCAGGGGCATTTTTGGCCCCAGCACTTTAATTTGAACAATCCTGGTAGGGGTCCACTAGATGAAGCTTCTTACCAAATATCAAAGACCTGGGCCTTGGGGTTTCAGAGAATAAGATCTTTAAATATTTTCCCTATACCCATTTAAAACCAAAGGGCCCCAGTGCAGGGGCATTTTTGTCCCCCAGCACTATAATTGGAACAATTTTGGTGGGGGTCCACTAGATGAAGCTTCATACCAAATATCAAAGACCTGGGCCTTGCTGTTTCAGAGAAGAAAATTTTTAAAGATTTTCCCTATACCCATGTAAAACCAAAGGGCCCCGGTGCAGGGGCATTTTTGTCCCCCAGCACTATAATTTGAACAATCTTGGTAGGGGTCTACTAGATGAAACTATATACCAAATATCAAAGACCTGGGTCTTGCTGTTTCAGAGAAGATTTTTAAAGATTTTCCCTATATAATCCTATGTACAACCATAGGGACCCAGTGCGGAGGCATTTTTGGCCCCAGCACTTTAATTTGAACAATCCTGGTAGGGGTCCACTAGATGAAGCTTCTTACCAAATATCAAAGACCTGGGCCTTGGGGTTTCAGAGAATAAGATCTTTAAATATTTTCCCTATACCCATTTAAAACCAAAGGGCCCCAGTGCAGGGGCATTTTTGTCCCCCAGCACTATAATTGGAACAATTTTGGTGGGGGTCCACTAGATGAAGCTTCATACCAAATATCAAAGACCTGGGCCTTGCTGTTTCAGAGAAGAAAATTTTTAAAGATTTTCCCTATACCCATGTAAAACCAAAGGGCCCCGGTGCAGGGGCATTTTTGTCCCCCAGCACTATAATTTGAACAATCTTGGTAGGGGTCTACTAGATGAAACTATATACCAAATATCAAAGACCTGGGTCTTGCTGTTTCAGAGAAGATTTTTAAAGATTTTCCCTATATAATCCTATGTACAACCATAGGGACCCAGTGCGGAGGCATTTTTGGCCCCAGCACTATAATTTGAACAATCTTGGTAGGGGTCCACTAGATGAAGCTTCATACTAAATATCAAAGACCTGGGCCTTATGGTTTCAGAGTAGAAGATTTTCAAAGATTTTCCCTATATAAGCCCATGTAAAACCAAAGGGCCCCGGGGCGGAGGCATTTTTGTCCCCCAGCACTATAATTGGAACAATCTTGGTAGGGGTCCACTAGATGAAGCTTCTTACCAAATATCAAATACCTGGGCCTTGCGGTTTCAGAGAATAAGATTTTTAAAGATTTTCCCTCTACCCATTTAAAACCAAAGGGCCCTGGTGCAGGGGCATTTTTGTCCCCCAGCACTATAATTGGAACAATCTTGGTAGGGGTCCACTAGATGAAGCTTCATACCAAATATCAAAGACCTGGGCCTTGTGGTTTCAGAGACGAAGATTTTTTAAGTTTTCGGTGAAAAAAATCTATTTTTGGCTCCTGTGACCTAGATGTGCAATGGACAGGAACCATTTGAACAACTATGAAAGGGGACCACCTAAGGATCATTCCTGTGAAGTTTGGTCAAAATCCGATCAGTGGTTTAGGAGGAGATGTCGTTTGAAGAAAAAGTTTACAGACGCACGCACGTTCGCACAGACGCACGACGGACGACGGACAAAAAGTGATCCCAAAAGCTCACCTCGTCACTAAGTGACAGGTGAGCTAAAAACACAAACTTTCAATCCCCCAGCCCAAGGATGCTACAGATAAAATTTGGGCCCAATCGGCCCAGTGGCTTCAGAGGAGATGTCGTTTGAAAGTGTTGACGCCAGACGACGACATAGGACAGACGACGACGGACAACTGCCTATCCTATAAGCTCCCCAGGAGCCTTCGGCTCTGGTGAGCTAAAAATACCCAGCATGCAGAGCGTTAAGGGATAAACCACAAAAGGTCAAAGTTCCTGTTCGGGACTATTTTGCAGCCCTCACTGAGAGACAATCAATCCACCAGTGCTGTCAGTGCTTTGATTTACCGTATTCCCCCTAATTACCGCACCATGCGCTTAGCTTTTTCAAAATCATGTCAAAGAATCACAGTGAAAAATCTACCTAATTAGCACACACTCGATGGAAAACAATAGCTTCCAAGATGATGAATACTGATATTTAATGGGACGGAAAAGGAAACTTAAGCATTGCCTTCACTGTTGAAGAAATAACAGTAAGTTTTTTGTCAATTTACTGTGAGAGCTTCCAGGGGGAGGTTACTGTAAAGTTTGAGCCTATACATTTCCTTTTCAAAAATAGCTTTTGTGTGCATGTGCGGTAATTAGGGGGAATAAGGTAATTATTGCACTGCTTCAGCATCATTTAGATTTATCAGTTTAATGTCTTGTTGTCTTGTTGTTTCATCAGCAGCAGTTAGATTTCTAGTAAATTTAATTCTTTAGAAGCTGCAATGACTATGCATTTCTATATGAACATGAAAATAAAATTACTGTAAAAATTCTAACAATTCGACACCTTAAGGACTTGCTGTAATTCTCCTAAAAGCTTAAGAAATTTGTTTCATGATCCAGCAAGGAGTCCAAAAGATGCAGACGGAATGGCAAACAGTGTAGATCCTGATCAGGAGCAGTCTGTTCTGGGTCTGCACTGTTTGCTTAGGTATGTCTGTCCCAATACTCTAAGGATCAATTACGACACTTATCGTAAAAAATTCTAAAAATTTGGACATTTTGAGGCTTCTGTAGGTTGTTTTGCAATCCAGCAATGAGTCCAAAAAGTGGATATGGAAAGGCAAATGGTGTTGACCTAGATCAGATGGCTCCTGAAGGAGCCGTCTGATCTGGGTCTGCACTTTTTGCTCAGGCCTGTCTGTCCCTATGTATTCGGACAGACAGGCCCAAGCAAAAACAGATGATACGTTGCAGAACATGGCTTCTCATCAGTGTATACACTATTTGATACTCATCCAGCTATTTTTAGGCAAGACATTGTTCTCGTTCAAAAATGGCAAGGAGCTGGTGTTTGTATAATTAAGGTAAATACAGTACTTCTTGTAGTAGATGACTTGCATTACATTAATTTGTATCAATTGTTTAGGTTGATTGTATCTACCATATTCATGCACCCTATTGAGATTTTTGAATTTTTTTTTATTTCCAGTATAAGTCTATGGGAGCTAATGGGCCCATGGACGTGGCCAATTCTGACCCCAAAGGCATGGTTGGCAGGACTTATGTAGGTGTCCACTAGACGTTGCTACATGTTATATATTTAAGCTCTAGGCCCTGTGGTTTATTGAATTTTTATCCCCACGCTTTTCGAAGAAAAAGTGGGGATATTGTAATTGTCTCCGTCGTCCGTACGTCCGTCCGTCCGTCCGTCTTACCGGACAACTCCTCCCACACTTTTACAGCTAGAAACTTAAAACTTTGGGAACTGATAGGTCTTTGGTCTGAGGAGTGCATGACACTTTTGGAATTTTGATCCTACCCCTAGGGGCCAGGCCAGGGGGTGGGTGCCCCGGGGGTAAAAAGTCAAAGTTTTCAGAACCTGGTCGTGTGACATATCAAATTGAACGGCATAATGAGAAGAATACATAACAATCAAAATGTGACCCGTAGGGTCAGGTTTGAGGTCAAGAGAGGTCAAAAACTTGGATTTTCACCCCCATAACCCCCTTTTTAACGATTACCGGATAACTCCTCCTACACAGTTTCAGATAGAAACATGAAACTTTAAGAACTGATAGGTTTTTGGTCTGAGGAGTGCATGACACTTTCGGAAATTTGATCCTACCCCTAGGGGCCAGGCCAGGGGGTGGGGTGCCCCGGGGGTAAAAAATCAAAGTTTTCAGAACCTGGTCGTGTGACATATCAAATCGAACAGCATAATGAGTAGAATACATAACAATCAAAATTTGACCCCTAGGGTCATGTTTGAGGTCACCAGAGGGCAAAAACTTGGATTTTCACCCCTATAACCCCATTTTTAACGATTACCAGATAACTACTCCTACACCGTTTCAGATAGAAACATGAAACTTTAGGAACTGATGGTCTTTGGTCTGAGGAGTGCATGACACTTTCGGAATTTTGATCTTAAGATTGGGTGGGAGTTGCAATTGAGAACTTATATAGTGGCGTATCTTTAAAAAAGCGTGGGGATATGCGATGGCGTGCCATCGACTGCGCGATTCTAGTTTCCAATTGTAAGTCTATGGGAGCTAAGAGCCCTTAAGTGTGGCCAATTTGGATCCCATGGGCATATTTGGCAGGATTTATGTAGGTGGCCACTTGACGTCACTGCATACTAAATTTCTAAGCTCTAGGCCATAATTATGGTTTCAGAGAAGAAGATTTTTGAAGTGTTTTTTACCATCATAAGTCTATAGGAGCTGATGAGCTCAGGCGTGGCCAATTTTGACCCCAGGGGTAAGGTTAGCAGGATTTATGTAGGCGACTATTTTATATTGCTAGATACTAAATATCTAAGCTCTGTTCTTCATCGTTTCATAGAAGTAACTTTTTTATCCCCACGCTTTTCAAAGAAAAAGTGGGGATATTGTAATGGTCTTCGTCGTCCGTACGTCCGTCCGTCCGTCTTACCGGATAACTCCTCCTAGACGGTTATAGATAGAAACTTGAAACTTTGGGAGCTGATAGAGCTTAGGTATGGGGAGTGCATGACACTTTCGGAATTTTGATCACACCGCTACAGGTGGGCCCAGGGGGTGGGGCCCACGGGGGTCAGAAATCAAAATTTCAAGAACATGGTCGTGTAATATATCAAAGCGAACGGCATGATGAGTAGAAAACATTACAACCAAAATTTGACCCCTGGGGTCAATTTTGAGGTCACCAGAGGTTAAAAACGGATTTTGACCCCTTTACCAGATAACTCCTCCTAGACGGTTATAGATAGAAACTTGAAATTTTGGGAACTGATAGATCTTTGGTCTGGGGAGTGCATGACACTTTCGGAATTTTGATCACACCCCTACGGGTGGGCCCAGGGGGTGGGGCCCGCGGGGGTCAAAAATAAAAATTTCCAGAACATGGTCGTGTAATATATCAAAGCGAAGGGCATGATGAGTAGAAAACATAACAACCAAAATTTGACCCCTGGGGTCAATTTTGAGGTCACCAGAGGTCAAAAACTGATTTTGACCCTTTTACCCCCATACATTACTGTTACCGGATAACTCCTCCTAAACCGTTATAGATAGAAACTTGAAACTTTGGCAACTGATAAAACTTTGGTCTGGGGAGTGCAAAACACTTTCAGAATTTTGATCCTACCCCTGGGAGTGGGGCCCGTGGTGGGGCACCTTGGGGATAAAAAAAATCAAAGTTTTCAGAACATGGTCGTGTAGCATATTAAATCGAACGGCATGATGAGTAGAATACAATACAATCAAAATTTTATCCCTTGGGTCAAACACTCATAGGTGATGGCCAAGGAGGTGGGGCCCGGGGGAAAGCGTGGGGATATGCGATGGCTTGCCATCAACTGCGGGATTCTAGTTAAGCTTTTTTTTCCATTACGAGTCTATGAGAGCTAAGGGGCCCAGGGGCATGGCCCATTTGGACCCTAGGGGCATAATTGGCAGGATTTATGTTGGTGACCACTTGCCGTTGCTACATGCTAAATATCTAAGCTCTGGGCCCTGTGGTTTCAGAGTAGAAGATTTTTGAAGTTTTTCCCCTTAAGTCAATGGGAACTGACGAGCCCTGGGGCATGGTCAATTTTGGCCCCAGTGGTCTGGTTAGCAGGATTTATGAAGGTGACTATTTTATGTTGCTACAGACTAAATATCTAAGTCCTGTGTTCCATGATTTGAGAGAAGAAGATTTTTTAAGCTTTTTTTTTCCCGATTATAAGTCTATGGGAGATAAAGGGCCCCGGGGTGTGACCAATTTGGACCCCAGAGGCATGATTGGCAGGATTTATGACAGGGACCACTTGACATTGCTACAAGCTAAATATCTACGCTCTGGGCCCTGTGTTTCATAGAAGAAGATTTTTAAAATTTTTCCCATAGTAAGTCTATGGGAGCTATATGTTGTCATGACAACCAGAATTCCAATCCGATCAGCCTTTCCCCCTACCTGATGATACTTCCCATTACATTTGATCAAGATTGGCCGTGGGGTATTAGAGATATACTTATTTGAAATTGATTATGGATGCAGGGACGCATGACAGACAAAATGTGATCATAAAAGCTCACCGTGTCACTACGTGACAGGTGAGCTAAAAAAAATAGTGGTGAAAAATCTACCCAGGCTTGATGCTGCAGAATGTAAGGTCTGATCAGAGTCTACATTGTTTGTTTAAAATGCTCAAATTTAGGAGTTACGACACAGTCTAAGTCTCAGTTCAGGACCAGTTCATGCCCTACACTCAGAGACAATTGACCCACCAAGTGCTGTCAGTACTTTGTAATAATTTATGCCATCACATGAACAAGTCCGTGAAATGAACACCCCACTTTATATAGAGAAATCTGGGATTTATGGGGTATACATTAGTTTTCTTATTTTTTCTCCAAGACATAGGTTGTGGGTACTCGTTAGAACCGCCTCATTAAGGCAGTTCTAACGAGCACCCACAACCTACGTTTGGAGGGTAAATAAGAAAAATATCACACATTTTCATCGGAAAAGTAGACATTTTGGAGATATGAAAGAATGCACTATGGCACACAGATGTGTTATCGTAATGATCAGCAGACATCATTACGGCAATCGGCAATCACGATAGTAGTATTTCATGTTATCAAATTTCACTAAAGACTAGTTTTAATGGAATTAATCTGAAATTTACAGACATAAATCCAAATGCAGGCAATGCTAAAATTACTGCCACTTTATGGCTGAATTTTAAGGTCAAACATGATCAATACAGCAGTGAAGTCCATACGAGTAAAAGTAACATTTCAATGAAAATCAGGAAAAGTGGATTCATTGTTTGACTGAGTTGAGGTTTTATGCTCCTACCAACAATATTTAAGTCATTTTGGAGACATTGTGTCCCGTTTTGTGGGATTTTCCCTGACACTGAGGTGAAATGACATCATTCTCAATCCCTACTACCCAAAGAAACTGCTATGCCTTATAATAACTAGGAATGTTCCGACTTGCATCAGTTTGCCTGGGCAGGTTTAGACCTTTCAATGGGTTTGCCATTACTCATGCTTGGCCTGTTTCAACTCTGAGAGGAAGCACCATACAGCCCAATTTATTTCTCTAACTTAAGCCTGATGGGCTAGTGCAGACTATAGATTTAACCCATTCTAGGCAGGAAACCCCTAAAATATGGCGGGAGGTAAAACTCAAACACACCTTGCTTAACCCTTATCTTGCTGTTCACAACAACCCCTATCTTTGCAAACAGTGTAGATCCAGATCAGATGGCTTCTGAAGAAGCCATCTGATCAGGATCTACACTGTTTGGCATTCAGTTTATGAATTTGTAGCAATAAACTAGAGCTGTCAGTGAAACTGACTAGGGCCCCGGCAGCTCTATCAGAGGAGTAGGAAAATGTTGAAAATTTGTGGACGGACAGACGGACAGACAGAGTGATTACTATAGGGCACCCACACTTTCAGTGCGGGGCCCTAATTACATCAAGTATTTTGATTGGATGATAGAGAGAAATGGGTGTGGCTTAAATGAATATTCAGCAAGATAAGGCTTAAATTATGTTGGTCTCATCACAATGGTTCAATACTGACTTTCTTGCACACCAGACAAGGAAATCCGTGATTTTACCCTGGGATAGAAATTTATTTTCTGACCATGGTGTTCCGACCTCAAATAGAATATATTCGCGTGTTTGATAAATGCACTGGTTGATTACAACCTCATGCACGGCGGCGTCATGCATGACGTCACTAAACATTCCTGTTGTGTCATCACAAAATGGCGGACGTCGGTAACCGAAGTAACAGCAGCATTAAAAATTCACAATAGAAATGGAAGGTATGCAAGAAAAAGAATCCAATATGTGTGTGAGGGGTGGATAGAAAAATCCATCCCTCGGGATCACTGTCCGGCATCACTCGGCAAGCCTCGTGATGCCGGACAGTGTCCCTCGGGACGGATTTTTCAATCCACCCCTCACACCCATATAAGATTCTTATAATACACAACATATGTATGCAGAAACAAGAAAAATATCAGTATTTATCAGATGAAAAAAAAGGCCTTATAACCCGTCTTTTGTTTGTTTGATTTGAGATTTAACATCCCCTTCAACACTGTAAAGGTCATTTTGGAGACACTGCTTCCAATTTTGTTGTATTTTTACCGGACATTGAGATGAAATGACATCTCAAGCCCTGCCGCCCAATGAAACAAATAGGGTTTATAAGCATGGATGGTTTGCCTGGGCAGGCTTGATCCTCCAAGCAGTTTACCAGTAGTCATGTGCGGGTAGGTTTCAGCTCTGCGTGGAAGCATCATGCAGCCCATCTATTTCTTCAAACCCCTATGGGCGGGGCCTTATCAGAAGCTATGCATTTTCATGAAAAATAAGAAAAATCCATAATTACCGTAAAATCTCTATTAGAAGCCAATGCTCTAATAAACGCCCACCCCTGATTTGGATGTTAAAAATGGCGATTTTTTTGGCAATTCTCAGAAAACTACCAGCCTCCAATAAACGCCCACTGTACTCCCATGTTGATTCATAGGAACTTTTTTGTGACATTGTGACAGGGTCGGAAATTAAACAAGTCAAACAAAATGACAGGTTTTACGTATTTTTCCATGTTTGACACGAAATGAGAAAACGTTAATGATATTCGCTTTGGTGAACAAAGGGGAGGTAACTACTATTCTAGTTTAAGACAAGGCTATTTTATCACCAGTCATTTTCTGAGAAACGAGCCTCCGTGGCCTAGTGGTTAAGAGCGCTGACTCTTGATCATTATGTCTCTCACCGCTGTGGTTCGAGCCTCGCTTGGGTCACATGTGAGATGCCAAGTTCTGCAACGGAAGGTCAGGTGGTTTTTCTCCGGGTACTCCGGTTTTCACCCACCTCTGATTAAAGATCGGCTCGATATGAGTGAAATAATCGATAAAGGGCCGTAAAACCAAAACCAAAAAAAAAAAAAAAAAATTCTGAGAAACAAGATGGCAGCCATAAGAAAGAAAGTGAGTGTTTTGGACTCTCGTATGCGAATTGCTATAGCCTCTCATAAACGCCCACCCACCTCTTTAAGAAAGGTAATGATTCTAATAATCGCCCGGGCATCTATGCATCTATTAGAGATTTTATGGTATCCCTAAATACAGTCAAACCTGTCTTGAGAGACCACCTTTGGGAAGAACAAAAAGTGGTCTCTCAAAACAGGTGGTCTCTTAAGGCGGGGAGGATAAATCAAGATGTTTTTTTTTTTTCTTTTTTTTTTTTAAATCACACTATGCAATTTATGAGATCACTATTGAATTTATATATGCATTTATCTACAGAAAAGTGTCGGTATTTTTTTCGCGCCTATTCAACATCAAACGCTAAGTTACGTCACACATTATGACCAAACAATCCCAATGTATTGATTATAATTGGCAAACAATTAATTTTAATCCCCTCACTTGTCATAATCAGTCATAATTTCGGTTTTCAAAGACAATATGAAGAGAGATAATTATCTTCCGGTGTCACAGTAAACTTATTTGGTCGCACACGGCAGGGAAATTTTACAATTTGGACAAGTTTTAAGTGGTCTTGGTCGCATTGGACAGGTGGGCGCTCAGGACAGGTAATTTAACATTGAAAATCGCTCAGGAGGATTGCATGACGGTCGTTCAAGACAGGTGGTCGCCCCCGCAGGTTCAACTGTACTGTTATCTAGAGATCCATAAATAATGTTATCTAGAGCTTTAAGATTTATTTTGTTGGGACTAACTAAGGTCAGTTTACCAGGCTTATACGTATAAGCGGTTAACCAGTATAGTGAACATTCTTTCGCATGAAACTGCCCTTCTTGAATCAGCGGAAGGGAGAGAATGACCGTAGAAACGATTTCATGATTAATCTCCACGAAAGAATATCAATGTTGCAGACCCAGGCAGGTATCAAACCCTCGTCCTCCTGATCGCCAGTCAGACGCGTATCCAACTGAGCTACTGAGGCCAACAGATAAGACTTGGGTTTAACCCATTGTATACTAGTGGACTCCTCCATTGCTGTATGTTGGACAGGCAATTTGTCATATAAGAGGCGTCAGGCCTATTTTTTCAATTTTATTCTATTTTTGATGGAAAATTCTGTTAGCAAATAGTGTAGGCCCTGATCAGATGCAGCTTTCTGCAGCATCTATCTGGATCTGCACTGTTTGCCTAGGTATATACCCCATTAGGGGTTTCCCGCATGGGTTTAAGACTCATCAGAAAGTCTGGAGAAGCCCAGAATCAAACCAAACCCTGCTATGATTAACAAGCAGTCAGTGTTCAACCTAGCATAGTTTTACTCGATTCCTAAATTTCTTTCAGTAATTTTTTTTTCCAGGAGAAAAAAAAATTATGTTGATGGTAATTTTAGAATCATTCACCAAACATTTTTCACTGAAGAAAACTAAAACAAGTACACATCTACAATGATGAATGACTGAAATCATGAAGCATTTTTAAATCACCTGGTTCCGACTCATTACCTGGTAGTAACATTTTGTGAAGGTGTTTCCAAGGAATGGAGATGAGTGTGTGTGTGTGAATTCGGGTTTAACGTCGCTTTCAACAATTTTTCAGTCATATCACGACGGTGTCTGGTTGCGACAGGGAGCTCAATGCTCACTTTTATAGTGCTGCCTCACTGAAGTATCATGTCCCAGACACATTACATGATACCACACCCAGTCACATTATCCTGCCACTGGATCGACCAGTCCTAGCTCTACCCCGTAAATCTGAGTGCCAAGGGAGGAGCAGCTAGTACCATTCTTAACGACTGGTATGTCGCAGCCTGGGATCGAACCCGTGACCTCCCGTTCCTCGGAGCCGACACTCTACTGAGCTATCGGGGCCGATAGGAATGGAGATGAACTTTCATATTGTTTGTAATGATCAAGAAGTTTCCCTGCTATTGTGCATGAACAATATAGCTAATCCTGACATACCAAACATGAACCAAATCCATTGTACAGTTGAAATTTAGAAGCCTCTAGGATCCGTGATTGTAGTGGATATGCTACTCGCCTTGTAAACCAGGGATTGCAGGATTAATCCCGGGCTTCTCCAGACTTTCAGATGCGTCTTTTAATAGAGGTCCCATCTCCGTATGACCTTAACTGTTGGTGAGATGTAGAACTCAAACACCCACTCACTCACAGTTGAAATTATGAGCTCTTAACCCTTCTCTTGCTGAATATTCGGTTAAGCCACACCCATTTCTGTCTATCAACCAATCAAATTACTTGGTGTAATTTATTGCTACAAATTCATAAACTGAATGCCAAACAGTGTAGATCCTGATCAGATGGCTTCTTCAGAAGCCATCTGATCTGGATCTACACTGTTTGCAAAGATAGGGGTTGTTGTGAACAGCAAGATAAGGGTTAAAAAAAACTTTTAACTAAATGTTGATTCCAACACCAATTCCTACCCCAACGCGAATGCTAACACCAATGCCGGAGGTAGTGCTTTGTTTGTTTAATTTGCAGTTTAACCTCCCCGTCAACACTGTAAAGGTCATTTTGTGGGACTTTTACACAACACTGAGATGAAATGACATCTCAAGCCCTGCTGCCCAATGAAACCAATAGGGTTTATAAGCATGGACGGGCCGACTCACACCCAATGGCCAGGGCAGGCTTAGATCCTCTAAGCGGTTTACCAGTACTCGTGTGCAGGTCGGTTTCAGCTCTGCGTGGAAGCATTATGCAACCCATGTATTTCTTCAATCCCTGATTGGGGGGGGGCTGTAGAGGTAGTGCAAAGAAGCTCTTCCTGGACTTTGTCCAATTAGCTAAAAATGGTCCTGAATGGTGCTTGGACTGTTTCGTTTAACCCTTAACTCATCATGCTGTTCACGACAACCCCTATCTTTGGAAACAGTGTAGATCCAGATCAGATGGCTTCTGAAGAAGCCATCTGATCAGGATCTACACTGTTTGGCATTCAGTTTATGAATTTGTAGCAATAAATTGCATCAAGTAATTTGATTGGTTGACAGACAGAAATGGGTGTGGCTGAAATGAATATTCAGCAAGAGAAGGGTTAAATTCCTGTATGGTATGTACACAGCATAGACCCTGATCTGAAGTAGGGCATTCTACACTGTTTGCCAAATTCCAGTAGAGATTCTATTGATAACCCGCTTATGGAACACTCTGAACTCAGCGATAAGAGCAGTGTGGCTATTTTCAATAAACAACGTTTAACTGGATTTCATATGAATCAGTTACAACAGGCCTCCGTGGCCTTGTGGATAACAGCGTTGACTCTTAAATCATTAGTTCTCTCACTGCTGTGGTTTGAACCTGGCTCCAGTCACATGATTGTGAGAGGCCAAATTCTGCAACGGAAGGTCAGGTGGTTTTTCTCCCGGTACTCTGATTTTCACTCATATTTGATCAATGAGTGGCTCAATATAAGTGAAGTAATCTTGAAAAGGCTGTAAAATCAACATAAAACAAAAAGGGCTATGATGGCCCTGGATGGCTCACCTGATCCATAGAGTAACAAGTGGGCCCTGGGATGGCCATTATTGATCCCAGGGCTATAATGTGCATAACGTTGAGGTGTTGAGGGAGGTCTAAAAAGGTGAAGCTTCATACCAAATATCAACAAAGGCTATAATTTGAACAATCTTGGCAAAGGTCCACTAGATGAAGCAACCCACCAAATATCAAAGACCTGGGCCTTGTGGTTTCATAGAGAAGATTGTTTTTAAAGATATTCCCTACATAAGCCTATGTAAAACCAAATGGCCCGGGGAAGAGGCATTTTTGGCCTCACTGCTATAGTTTAAACAATCTTGATAGAGGTCCACTAGATGAAGCTTCACACCAAATATCAAAGACCTGGGCCTTGTTGTTTCATAGAAAAAGATTTTCAAAGATTATCTCTATATGTAAAACCAAAGGGCCCCGGGGCTGGGGCATTTGTGGCTCGAGGGCTATAATTTGAAAATCTTGGTAGAGGTCCACTAGATGAAGCTCCATAACAAATATCAAAGACATGGGCCTTGCAGCTTCAGAGAAGAGGATCTTTAAAGATTTCCCTATATAAGTCCATGTAAAACCGAAGGGTCTCGGGGCGGGGGCATTTTTAGCCCCAGGGCTATTATTTGAACAATCTTGATAGAGGTCCACTAGATGAAATTTCACACCAAATATCAAAGACTTAGGACTTGTGGTTTCACAGAAGAAGATTTTTAAAGATTTTCCCTATATAAAAGTAAAACCAAAGACAGGAGGCGGGGGCTTTTTAGGTCTCAGGGCTATAATTTGAACAATCTTGGTAGAGGTCCACTAGATGAAGTTTCATACCAAGTATCAAAGACCTAGTTATTGAGGTTTCAGAGAAGAAGATTTTTAAAGATTTTCCCTATATTAGCCTATGTAACACCAAAGGACCCCGGGGTGGGGGCATTTTTGGCCCCAGCACCATAATTTGAACAATCAATACAAAGACCTGGACCTTGCGGTTTCAGAGAAGAAAATTTTTAAAGATTTTCACTATATTATCCCAAGTAAAACCAAAGGGCCCCAGGGCGGGGGCATTTTTGGCCCCACCACTTTAATTTGAACAATCTTGGTAGGGGTTCACTAGATGAAGCTTTATACCAAATATCAAAGACCTGGGCCTTGCGATTTCAGAGAAGAAGATTTTTCAAGATTTTTCCTATATAAGCCCATGTAAAACCAAAGGGCCCCGGGGCGGGGCATTTTTGGCCCCAGCACTATAATTTGAATAATCTTGGTATGGGTCCACTAGATGAAGCTTCATACCAAATATCAAAGACCTGGGCCTTGCGGTTCGGAGAAGAAGATTTTTAAAGATTTTTCCTTTATAAGCCCATGTAAAACCAAAGGGACCCTGGGCAGGGGCATTTTTGGCCCCAGCACTATAATTTGAACAATCTCGGTAGGGGTCCACTAGATGAAGCTTCATACCAAATATCAAAGACCTGGGCCTTGTGGTTTCATATGTGAAGATTTTTTTAAGTTTTTGGTGAAAAAAATCTACTTTCGGCTCCTTTTACCTAGATGTGCAATGGACTGGAACCGTTTGAACACCTTTGAAAGGGGACCACCTACGGATCATTCCTGTGAAGTTTGATCAAAATCGGATCAGTGGGTTCGGAGATGTTGTTTGAAGAAATTGTTTATGCACGGAGGCACGATGGACAAAAAGTGATCCGAAAAGCTCACCTCGTCACTACATGACGGTGAGCTAAAAGTCAGTGATAGTCACGTTGACATCAGCACTGTTTCAAGAGCTATTTGAGCTTAGAACAAACAATCAACCAATGACACTTTTTCTCCATTTCAAAAGGTCACATATCAACACATGATACTGGCCCCTGTCAATCGGGGCTTGAAGAAATAGATGGGCTGCATATGATGCTTCCACGCAGAGCTGAAACCGACTGCACATGAGTACTGGTAAGCCACTTAGAAGGTCTAAGCCTGCCCAGGCAAATCGGTGCAAGTCGGACCATCCATGCATATAAACCCTATTGGTTTCATAAGGCGACAGGGCTTGAGATGTCATTTCATCTCAATGTCAGGTAAAAGTCCCACAAAATTGGAAGCAACGTCTCCAAAATGACCTATAAAGTGTTGAAGGGGACGTTACAAACATACAACACATAATACAAGTCCAAGTAAACTGACCAGACTATTGAGACACTGACAATCCAAGACTGATCTATCTACATGTAGGATTGTATTGATGAATTGATTCACAGATTCTGATTATGAATTTATGACAGCACAGATAATTGGAGGAGCTTCTGGTCAAACAATCCAAATTGTTGTTGAGCATTCCAGATTCAAATCAAAGCACTAAAAGCACTTGTGGGTCGATTGTCTTTGAATGTAGGCTAAGAAAAAAGTACTGAACAGAGAATTTTACTGTTTTGTTTAATAAGTGCCGTAAACAGTGTAGACACTGATCGGACATCGCATTCTGCAGCAACTGATCTGGGTCTACACTATTTGCCAAAAACCCAACAATTTCAGTCCAGATTTTATAGATAATTTACCTCTTAGGCAATAAGTTTGTTTTGAGCTCCCTGTTTGTTTGTTTGTTTGATATGAGGTTTAACGTCCCGTCAACTCTGTAAAGGTCATTTTGGAGACGTTGCTTCCAATTTTGTGGGACTTTTACCCGACACTGAGATGAAATGACATCTCAAGCCCTGTTGCCCAATGAAACCAATAGGGTTTATTAGCATGGACGGTCCGCCTGGCACCGCGGTTCCTGGACAGGCTTAGATCCTCTAAGCGGTTTACCAGTACTAGTGTGCGGGCCGGATTCAGCTCTGCGTGGCAGCATTGTGCAGCCCATATATTTCTTCTAGCCCCTATGGGCGGGGGCGGCTTAAGCAATAAGACCAACACGGCTATTCACCTTATTTGCATTATCTGCTGGTTCCAAGTCTGAAGGATATCAGTTTTGGAAAAACAGGTAACCAGACCCTCCTGACCTTGAAAGGTCATGGGGGTCTGCTTACCTGTTTTTCCAATATTGACAATGTGCAAGCTGGGAGCCAGCAAATAATGCAAATATGGTGAATTTTCTATAAATAACTGTTACCTGGATTTCCTACAAATCAAAAATAATCACATGAACATAAACAATGAAAAGCTACTATGCCTAAGTAACTTTTGGTCTAAAAAATCAGTCCACCCAAAAATCACTGTCCTAACCATTATGCTCCTGTTCAGGACAACCCAAACCTTTGCAAACACTGTAGATCCAGATCTGATGGCTTCTGAATAAATTATATCATGTAATTTGATTGGTTGAAATGTAAATGGGTGTGTCTAAATTAATCTTTGCAGCAGGATAAGGGTTAAGAAACTGAGTCACACCATAAGAAAACCTAGGCCCAACTGTTCAAAGCATCATTCGCTTAACGAGCTTGTTAGTGGTCAAATTGATAGCTGTTCCAGTGAGTGAGTGTTTGAGTTTTACCTCCCACCAACAGCTAAGGTCATACAGAGACGGGACCTCGGTTTAAAGACTCATCCGAAAGTCTGGAGAAGCCTGGGATCGATCCTGTGACCACTGGTTTACAAGGCGAGTAGTGTTACCACTACACCATGGAGGCTTCTAATAATAATAATAATTGTTCCAGTAAGTACAATATCTAATACTCTGGTATTTTTGCTGAAAAAATGTGTATGTTTGCCATATTCTATTATATAGAGGATCTTACATGAGTGCTCATGTATTATTGAATTTATTAAACGAGTTGAGGAAAAGGGATAAAATGCGAGGCTTTGCCGAGCATTTTATCTCTTTTTCCTCAATGAGTTTGATAAATTCAATAATACATGAGCATGTATGCAAGATTCTATTTATCATATGACATTTAAAACGCATTTTATTCACGATTGTTTACAAAAATGTCAATATTCCGCCGTTAGTAAACGTCTTTTAAGGACGTGCACTTAACTTTACGGGACGTACCTAGCTAATTTGAATATTTAATCCACTAGTGGATTATGGAAAATATTACATGGTGTTATTACACTCTCAGACGCGACGTCATATGATAACTAGAATCGCCCAGTCGATGGCAAGCCATCGCATATCCCCACGCTTCCTCGCGGGCCCCACCCCCTGGGCCATCCCCTAGGGGTGACCAGAGGGGTAAAATTTTGATTGTGATGTATTCTACTCATCATGCCGTTCGATTTAATACATGTATGCTACACGACCATGTTCTGAAAACTTTGATTTTTTATCCCCAAGGTGCCCCACCCCTGGACCTACTCCCAGGGGTAGGATCAAAATTCCGAAAGTGTTATGCACTCCCCAGACCAAAGTTTCATCAGTTCCCAAAGTTTCAAGTTTCTATCTATAACGGTCTAGGAGGAGTTATCCGCTAACAGTAATGTATGGGGGTCAAGGTGTCAAAATCAGTTTTTGACCTCTGGTGACCTCAAAATTGACCCCAAGGGTCAAATTTTGGTTGTAATGTTTTCTACTCATCATGCCGTTCGCTTTGATATATTACACGACCATTTTCTGGAAATTTTTTATTTTTGACCCCCGCGGTCCCCACCCCCTGGGCCCACCCATAGGGGTGTGATCAAAATTCAAAAAGTTTCATGCACTCCCCAGACCAAAGATCTATCAGTTCCCAAAGTTTCAAGTTTCTATCTATAACCGTCTAGGAGGATTTATCCGGTAAAGGGGTCAAAATCAGTTTTTGACCTCTGGTGACCTCAAAATTGACCCCAGGGGTCAAATTTTGGTTGTAATGTTTTCTACTCATCATGCCGTTGGCTTTGATATATTACACAACCATGTTCTGGAAATTTTTATTTTTGACCCCCGACTGCCCCACCCCCTGGGCCCACCCGCAGGGGTGTGATCAAAATTCCGAAAGTGTCATGCACTCCCCAGACCAAAGATCTATCAGTTTCCAAAGTTTCAAGTTTCTATCTATAACCGTCTAGGAGGAGTTATCCGGTAAAGGGGTCAAAATCAGTTTTTGACCTCTGGTGACCTCAAAATTGACCCCAGGGGTCAAATTTTGGTTGTAATGTTTTCTACTCATCATGCCGTTCGCTTTGATATATTACACAACCATGTTCTGGAAATTTTGATTTTTGACCCCGGATTGCCCCACCCCCTGGGCCCACCCGTAGGGGTGTGATCAAAATTCCGAAAGTGTCATGCACTCCCCAGACCAAAGATCTATCAGTTCCCAAAGTTTCAAGTTTCTATCTATAACCGTCTAGGAGGAGTTTTCCGGTAAGACGGACGGACGGACGGCGAAGACCATTACAATATCCCCACTTTTTCTTTGAAAAGCGTGGGGATAAAAAGGTTTTAACAACACGTTTACTAACAACATTGTTGGTTTTGAACAACCGTTGTGCACCCCCACCCCCTCCAGCTTTATCCAGTGTTCAGTGAATACTCAGATCAACCTGCAAATTACAAATCCACCAGTCTGATCTAAACCTTCATTATAGGCATACTTGTTAGATTTTTTTTTAGTTTTAGTTTTAACAGCCCAGTCAACACTGTTCACTTAGTAGGTAATATCCAGCCAGTCCATTTACCTAACATGACTTCCAGGAAAGGCTTATACATAAGAGGTAAAATCCGCACAGTGCACATTCTTTTGCCAGAAACTGACAACTGCCCTTCTTGAATCAGAGAGGAAGGGAGAGAATGACAGCAGAAAAAAGTCAGATGTTAATCTCCACAAAAGAATGTTGCCAACCAAGGAGATATTGAGCCCAAAACTATAAGATTTCATTTGTCATGAAAGGGTTATAGCAGATGTACAGACTGAGCCCCGCCAAGCGAATTTGTGTCTTCGAGCTTTCCGACATGACAAATTTTAACTGCGCATACCCAGCCATTCAGAGGTGCCAGGGATATGGCTTTCTGTCTGAAGGCTCCTCTTGATTCACTGCTTGTATGATTGATTCACTGTTTGTATGAGCGAGCAGCGAAGGTTCTGGCGAGACTGCGCCAATGCGCAGACTCGCCTGAACCTTCGCTGCTCGCATAGGCGATAAGTACCAAAATCGCTTGACGGGGCCCACTGTTCTCTGTCTTGGCTGGTGGACGGACTCCAAAGACATGTTTCATCATGGCACAACTTACTTATCCAGCAATAACTGAAAAGCCATGAAAAATTAATATTCTATCCTCTTCCAAAATAATTACTAACCGATAATGAACTAATTGGCAATTATACACTATAATTACTTTCTGTTATGTATGTAGAGGGACAGTTCTTAGTTCATGTTTGTACTGTTTGCCATAAAGAATCAGGTAAATCCAACTTTACATACCATTTGTTTGTTTGTTTGAGGTTTAACGTCCCCGTCAACACTGTAAAGGTCATCTTTGAGACGTTGCTTCCAATTTTGTGGGACTTTTATCTGACATTGAGATGAAATGACATCTCAAGCCCTGTCTCCCAATGAAACCAATAGGGTTTATTAGCATGGACGGTCAGCCTCGCACTGCTGTTCCTGGACAGGCTTAGATCCTCTAAGCGGTTTACCAGTACTAGTGTGGAGGCCGGATTCAGCTCTGCCTGGAAGCATCATGCAGCTCATATATTTCTTCAAGCCCCTATGGGCGGGGGCCAGACTTTACATACCGTAAAACGCCTAAAAATTCGGACAGCTTAGAGGTCTTGCTGTAATTCTCCTAAAAATTCGGACAGCTTAGAGGTCTTGCTGTAATTCTCCTAAAAATTTTAACAAATTTGTTTCGCCATCCAGCAAGGAGTCCAAAAGGTAAATGCAGAATGGCAAACAGTATAGACCCTGATCAGACTGCTCCTTCAGGAGCAGTCTGATCTGGGTCTGTACTGTTTGCTTTGTCCTAATATTTTGGATCATTATGATAGGATCAAGAATTGTAATGCCTGTGGGGGAACCATCAAATGTAGGTCATAATCAAATATGGATGCTTGCATACAATTTGCCATCCCAATTTGGAAGTTTGTACCAAGTATCATTAAAGAAACTCTTATTGTTCTTGAGATTTGACCTTGACCATTAGGGTGAACACCAGGGTTGATACAATAGTTCACAGTGTCAATGATTTGATTTGAGATTTAACATCCCTGTCAACACTATTTAGGTCATTTTGGAGATGCTGCTTCCAATTTTGTGGGACTTTCACATTGAGATAAAATCACATCTCAATCCCTGCCGCCTAATGAAACCAATAGGGTATATATGCATGTCTGACTCAAGCAGCCTTAGACCTTCTAAGCAGTTTACCAGTATTCATGTACAGTTGGTTTCAGCTCTACGTGGAACCATCATGCATTGCAGCCCAATCTATTTCTGCAAGCCCCAATGGTCGAGGCCATCAATGTCAATGAACAATGAAATGTAAGTAAAGGTCAAATATGGATGCTTGCATTAAAGTTGTAATCACTGGATGCAAGCTTGTACTACAAATCATTAATGAAGCTCTAATAGTTCTTGAGAAATGGACTGAACATTGGAGTGAAGGCTAGTGGTCGCAAATGATGACAGATGGATGATTTGATTTGTTTGTATTGAGACTTTAAATCCCCGACAACACTATTTAGGTCATTTTGGAGACATTGCTTCTGATTTGTGTGCCTTTTACCCGAGAAAAGTATGAAATGACATCTCAATCCCTACCACCCACACACCACTAGGGTTAAAGAAGCTGTCCAACACGCACCATTTTCATGGGCCATCTTAGACCTGAGTGGTTTACCCGTATCAAGCTCACTCGGTTTCAGCTCTGCGTGGAGAATGGACATGGCGCAAGGGACTGATGAACAGGGAGTGACAAACGGACACACAGACAGGAAACCTCACTCCTAAATTGTGCCATGCTTAAAGCAAACACAACAAAAAGTAGGTTTAACAGGGTTTTCCACATTTATTGTTGGGGTTTGTATATAACATACTGTAATGAACCAAAGCAAACCATGCAGACCCAGATCAGACTGCTCCTGAAGGAGCAGCCTGATCAGGGTCTGCACTGTTTTCCATTCCGTTTGCACCTTGAAACAAATTTGTTGAAATATTAGGAGAATTACAGCAAGTCCTCAAGGTGTCCCAATTTTTATGATTTTTACAGTAATGTTTACCCCTGTACATCTCACTTTCCTCTATATAAATAGATTCTGATAAAACATCCATGTCCAACAATGGCATCTTTCACATCTGTTGAAATGGTCACCCCCTACCATTGGGGCTAGGAGGAATAGACTAGGCTGCATGGGCTGTAACCAACAAAAATTTTGAGCACTAGTAAACTAGCTAGAAGGTCTAAGCCTGCCCAGAAAAATTGTACGAGCCAGACTATCGCTCAAACTGTCCGTTTCCTTGGGCAGTACAGCTTGAGATGTCAATTCATCTCAATGTCAGGTTTAAGTCCCATAAAATCAGATGCAATGTCCCCAAAATGACCTCAACAGTGTTGAGAGGGATGTCAAACCTCAATATAAACAAACAAAAAATCTGATGAAGTAGGATTTTGTTTAGGTTATTTAGTTTCTATTGTCCCTACTTCTGCTCCAAATTTAGATTACAGGTGCTCCGTAGAAGCGCCTAGTTGATTTTTTTTTGGTTTTACAGCCCTTTCAAGATTATTTCACTCGTATCATGCCAATCGTTAATCGTAGGTGAGCAAAAACCGGAGTACCCGGAGAAAAACTATCTGACCATCCATTGCAGAACTTGGCATCTCACATATGACCCGAGCCAGGATCCAAACCCACAGCGGTGTGAGAGCTAATGATTAAGAGCCGGAGCCTTTCAAAATGTCAGTTTGTGTTTTCTTCAAAATTTATTTGGAAAATGGTTTAACTTTTCGCAAACAGTGTAGGCCATGATCAGACGCCGCGCTCTGCAGCATCTGATCTGGGTCTGCACTGTTTGCCAAGGTACCCCTTAAGGGGTTTCTTGTACTGAATGGGTTAATCAGTATCCAGACTTCAACAAACTAAAGAAAATGCTCTCTTAATGCACCATGGTAATTTTGACAGCAGATGACATTTTTTTACACTATTTTTCAGAGAAAGTAAAGCTTGCAAATGCATGTGAATCATCTGAATAGCAGACAATTCATATGTAAAATATCAGAGAAAATATTAGAAATGTCTGTCCATTAGACGATTCACAAGGAATGTCAAACCTAATTTTCTCCGAAAAATATGTAGAAAACAAACAAGAGGGCCATGATGGCCCGGGATCGCTCACCTGATCCACAGAGTAACAAGTGGGCCCTGGGGAGGGGCCATTATTGACCCCAGGGTTATAATGTGCATAATGTTGAGGAAGGTCTCAAAATGTGAAGCTTCATACCAAATACCAACAAAGGCTATAATTTGAACAATCATGGCAAAGGTCAACCAGATGAAGCTACACACCAAATATCAAAAACCTTGGCCTTGCGGTTTCAGAGAAGAAGATTTTTTTTAATATTTTCCCTATATAAGCCTATGTAAAACCAAAGGGCCCCTGAGCGGGGCCATTTTTGGTCTCAGGGCTAAAATTTGAACAATCTTTGTAGAGGTCCACTAGATGAAGCTTCATACCAAATATCAAAGACCTAGGCCTTGTGGTTTCAGAGAAGAAGATTTTTCAAGATTTTCCCTACAGAAGTCTATGTAAAACCAAAGGGCCCCGAAGCGAGGGCATTTTTGGCCCCAGGGCTATGATTTGAATAATCTTGGTAGGGGTCCACAAGATGAAGCTTCATTCCAAATAGCAAAGACCTTGGCCTTGCAGTTTCAGAGAAGAAGATTTTTAAAGATTTTCCCTATATATAAGCCCATATAAAATCAAAGGGCCCTGGGGCGGGGGCATTTTTGGCCCCAGCACTATCATTCCAATAATCTTGGGAGGGGTCCACTAGATGAAGCTTCTTACCAAATATGGAAGACCTGGGCCTTGCGGTTTCAGAGAAGAAGATTTTTAAAGATTTTCCCTATATATGCCCATGTTAATCCAAAGGGCCCCGGGGCGGGGGCATTTTTGGCCCCAGCACCATAATTTGAACAATCTTGGTAGGGGTCCACTAGATGAAGCTTCATACCAAATATCAAAGACCTGGGCCTTGCGGTTTCAGAGAAGAAGATTTTTAAAGATTTTCCCTATATAAGCCCATGTAAAACCAAAGGGCCCCCGGGCGGGGGCATTTTTGGCCCCAGCACTATAATTTGAACAATCTTGGTAGAGGTCCACTAGAAGAAGCTTCACACCAAATATCAAAGATCTGGGCCTTGTGGTTTCAGAGAAGAAGATCTTTTAAGTTTTTGGTGAAAAAAGCTATTTTTGGCTCCTGTGACCTAGATGTGCAACGGACCGGAACCATTTGAACACCTTTGAAAGGGGTCCACCTAAGGATCATTCCTGTGAAGTTTGGTCAAAATCTGATTAGTGGTTTAGGAGGAGATGTCGTTTGAAGAAATTGTTTACGCACGGATGACAGACAAAAAGTGATCCTAATAAAAAACACAAGAGGGCCCAGAGGGCCCTGGTTCGCTCACCTGAGTGTCACTGCCTCGAGGACAATCTACTTTTAGCTCTGGTGGCCATCTTGGCCATCAGCAGAGTGATTTTAGCTTATTTGGTAGGGAGTAACATAGGCAACATTCCTGTGAAGTTTTAATCAAATTTGCCTAAGGTTTTAGGAGGAGTTCATGTTTGAATCATATTTACAATATTTTTCTATTTTTAGCTCCCGATATTTTGTACATCTGAGCAGGATTGTTTTAGCTTTTTTGGTAGAGGGTCATCTAAGCACCATTACTTCAAAGTTTAAATGAAATTGGTCCAATGGTACTGGAGGGTTGGTGTTTGAAGATTTTTTTTTTTTATTTTTAACTCTGGCTGCCATCTTGTTCATCAGAGTAGAATGAGTTTACACTATTTTGGTAGGGAGTCACCTAGGCAATATTTCTGTGAAATTTGCATCCAATTGGCCCAAGCGTTTAGAAGGAGTTCACATTCTAAGCAAATTTACCTGGGCGGGGGGCATTTTTGGCTCCAGGGCTATAATTTGAACAATCTTGGTAGAGGTCCACTAGGTGAAGCTTCATACCAAATATCAAAGACCTGGGCCTTGTGGTTTCAGAGAAGAAGATTTTTAAAGGTTTCCCTTTAAAGGGCTATGAAAAACCAAAGGGTCCAAGGGTGGGGCCATTTTCGGCCCCAGGGCTATAATTTGCACAATCTTGAAAGAGGTCCACTAGATGAAGCTTCACACCAAATATCAAAGATCTGGGCCTTGTGGTTTCAGAGAAGAAGATTTTTAAAGATTTTCCCTGTATAAGCCTATGTAAAACCAAAGCCCCCCGGGGCGGGGGCATTTTTGGCCCAAAGGCTATAATTTGAACAATCTTAGTAAAGGTCCTCCAGGTAAAGCTTCACACCAAATATTAAAGACGTGGGCCTGCTGGTTTCAGAGAAGAAGATTTTTTAATGATTTTCCCTATATAAGCCTATGTAAAACCATAGGCCCCCGGGGCGGGGGCATTTTGGCCCCCAGGGCTATAATTTGAACAATCTTGGTAGAGGTCCACTAGATGAAGCTTCACACCAAATATCAAAGATCTGGGCCGTGCGGTTTCAGAGAAGAAGATTTTTAAAGATTTTCCCTGTATAAGCCTATGTAAAACCAAAGGCCCCCTAGTGGGGGCATTTTTGGCCCTTAGGTAATAATTTGAACAATCTTAGTAGAGGTCCATCAGGTAAAGCTTCACACCAAATATTATAGACCTGGGCCTTGTGGTTTCAGAGAAGAAGATTTTTTAATGATTTTCCCTATATAAGCCTATGTAAAACCAAAGGCCCCTGTGGCGGGGGCATTTTGGCCCCCAGGGCTATAATTTGAAAAATCCTGGTAGAGGTCCACTAGATGAAGCTTCACACCAAATATCAAAGATCTGGGCCGTGCGGTTTCAGAGAAGAAGATTTTTAAAGATTTTCCCTGTATAAGCCTATGTAAAACCAAAGGCCCCCGCGGCGGGGGCATTTTTGGCCCTAAGGCTATAATTTGAACAATCTTAGTAGAGGTCCACTAGGTAAAGCTTCACACCAAATATTAAAGACCTGGGCCTTGTGGTTTCAGAGAAGAAGATTTTTTAATGATTTTCCCTATATAAGCCTATGTAAAACCATAGGCCCCGGGGCGGGGGCATTTTGGCCCCCAGGGCTATAATTTGAACAATCTTGGTAGAGGTCCACTAGATGAAGCTTCACACCAAATATCAAAGATCTGGGCCGTGCGGTTTCAGAGAAGAAGATTTTTAAAGATTTTCCCTGTATAAGCCGATGTAAAACCAAAGGCTCCCGGGGCGGGGGCATTTTTGGCCCTAAGGCTTAAATTTGAACAATCTTAGTAGAGGTCCACCAGGTAAAGCTTCACACCAAATATTAAAGACCTGGGCCTTGTGGTTTCAGAGAAGAAGATTTTTTAATGATTTTCCCTATATAAGCCTATGTAAAACCAAAGGCCCCTGGGGCGGGGGCATTTTGGCCCCCAGGGCTTTAATTTGCACAATCTTGAAAGAGGTCCACTAGATGAAGCTTCAAACCAAATATCAAAGATCTGGGCCGTGCGGTTTCAGAGAAGAAGATTTTTAAAGATTTTCCCTGTATAAGCCTATGTAAAACCAAAGGCCCCCGGGGCGGGGGCATTTTTGGCCCTAAGGCTATAATTTGAACAATCTTAGTGGAGGTCCACCAGGTAAAGCTTCACACCAAATATTAAAGACCTGGGCCTTGTGGTTTCAGAGAAGATTTTTTAATGATTTTCCCTATATAAGCCTATGTAAAACCAAAGGCCCCCGGGGCGGGGGCATTTTGGCCCCCAGGGCTTTAATTTGAACAATCTTGGTAGAGGTCCACTAGATGAAGCTTCATTCCAAATATCAAAGACCTGGGACTTGCGGTTTCAGAGAAGAAGATTTTTAAAGTTTTCATTTAAAAAATCTATTTTTAGCTCCTGTGACCCAGATGTGCAATGGACCGGAACCATTTGAACAATTTTGAAAGGGGACCACCTAAGGATCATTGCTGTGAAGTTTGGTCAAAATCTGATCAGTGGTTTAGGAGGAGATGTCATTTGAAGAAAAAGTTTACGCACACACACACACACACACGCACTGACGACGGACGACGGACGAAAAGTGATCACAAAAGCCCACCTTGTCACTACGTGACAGGTGAGCTAACAAGAGGGCCATGATGGCCCTGGATCGCTCACCTGATCCATAGAGTAATAAGTGGGCCATGGGATGGGCGATTATTGACACCAAGGCTATAATGTGCATAATGTTGAGGGAGGTCTAAAAAGGTGAAGGTTCATACCAAATATCAACAAAGGCTATAATTTGAACAATCTTGGCAAAGGTCTACTAGATGAAGCTACACACCAAATATCAAAGACCTGGGCCTTGCAGTTTCAGAGAAGAAGATTTTTTTGAAGATATTCCCTACATAAGCCTATGTAAAACCAAATGGCCCCGAGGCAGGGGTATTTTTGGCCTCAGGGCTATAATTTAAATAATCTTGATAGAGGTCCACTAGATGAAGCTTCACACCAAATATCCAAGACCTGGGCCTTGCTGTTTCAGAGAAGAAGATTTTTCAAAGATTATCTCTATATAAGTCTATATAAAACCAAAGGGCCCCGGGGCGGGGGCATTTGAGGCCCGAGGGCTATAATTTGAACAATATTGGTATAGGTCCACTGGATGAAGCTCCATTCCAAAATATCAAAGACATGGGCCTTGCAGTTTCAGAGAAGAAGATTTTTAAATATTACCCTATATAAGCCTATGTAAAACCAAAGGGTCTCGGGGCGGGGGCATTTTTGGCCCCAGGGATATAATTTGAACAATCTTGATAGAGATCCACTTGATGAATTTTCACACCAAATATCAAAGACCTACGCCTTGTGGTTTCACAGAAGAAAATTTTTAAAGATTTTCCCTATATAAGTCTATGTGAAACCAATGGGCCCCGAGTAGGGCCATTTTTGGTCTCAGGGCTATAATTTGAACAATCTTTGTAGAGGTTTACTAGATGAAGTTTCATACCAAATATCAAAGACCTAGGCCTTGTGGTTTCAGAGAAGAAGATTTTTCAAGATTTTCCCTATAGAAGTCTATGTAAAACCAAAGGGTCCTAGGGCGGGGGCATTTTTGGCCCAAGCACTATAATTTGAACAATCTTGGTAGGGGTCCACTAGATGAAGCTTCATTCCAAACAGCAAAGACCTGGCCCTTGCGGTTTCAGAGAAGATTTTTTAAAGATTTTCCCTATATAAGCCCATATAAAACCAAAGGGCCCCGGGGCGGGGGCATTTTTGGCCCATGCACTATAATTCGAACAATCTTGGTAGGGGTCCACTAGATGAAGCTTCATACCAAATATCAAAGACCTGGGCCTTGCGGTTTCAGAGAAGAAGATTTTTAAAGATTTTCCCTATATACGCCTATGTAAAACCAAAGGGCCCCGGGGCAGGGGCATTTTTGGCCCCAGCACTATAATTTGAACAATCTTGGTAGGGGTCCACTAGATGAAGCTTCATTCCAAATATCAAAGACCTGGGCCTTGTGGTTTCAGAGAAGAAGATTTTTAAAGATTTTCCCTATATAAGCCCATGTAAAACCAAAGGGCCCCGGGGCGGGGGCATTTTTGGCCCCAGCACTATAATTTGAACAATATTGGTAGGGGTCCACTAGATGAAGCTTCATACCAAATATCAAAGACTTGGGCCTTGTGGTTTCAGAGAAGAAGATTTTTTAAGTTTTCGGTGAAAAAAATCTTTTTTTGGCTCCTGTGACCTAGATGTGCAACGGACCCGAACCATTTGAACAATTTTGAAAGGGGACCCCCTAAGAATTATTCCTATGAAGTTTGGTCAAAATCCGATCAGTGGTTTAGGAGGAGATGTCGTTTGAAGAAATTGTTTACGCACAGATGACAGACAAAAAGTGATCCTAATATAAAACACAAGAGGGCCATGATGGCCCTGGATCGCTCACCTGATCCATAGTGTAACAAGTGGGCCCCAGAGAGGGCCATTATTGGCCCCAGGGCTTTAATGTGCATAATGTTGAGGGAGGTCTTAAAGGTGAAGCTTCATACCAAACATCAACAAAGGCTATAATTAGAACAATCTTGGCAAAGGTCCACTAGATGAAGCTACACATCAAATATCAAAGACCTAGGCCTTGCAGTTTCAGAAAAGAAGATTTTTTTTAAAGATATTCCCTACATAAGCCTATGCAAAACCAAATGGCCCCGGGGCTATATAAATCTATGTAAAACCAAAGGGCCCCGGGGGGTGGGGGCATTTGTGGCCCCAGGGCTATAATTTGAACAATCTTGGAAGAGGTCCACTAGATAAAGCTCCATACTAAATATCAAAGGCCTTGGCCTTGCAGTTTCATAGAGATTTTTAAAGATTTCCCTATATAAGTCTATGTAAAACCAAAGGGCCCCGGAGCAAGGACATTTTTGGTTTCAGGGCTATAATTTGAATAATCTTGATAGAGGGCCACTAGATGCAGCTTAATACCAAATATCAAAGACCCAGGCCTTGTGGTTTCAGAGAAGAAGATTTTTAAAAGATTATCCCTATATAAGCCTATGTAAAACCAAAGGGCCCGTGGCGGGGCCATTTTTGGCCCCAGCACTATAATTTGAATCATCTTGGTAGGGGTCCTATAGAAGAAGCTTCAAACCAAATATAACAGAACTAGGCCTTGTGGTTTCAGAGAAGAAGATTTTTAAAGATTTTCCCTATATAAGTCTATGTAAAACCAAAGGGCCCCGGAGCATGGGCATTTTTGGCCCAAGGGCTATAATTTGAACAATCTTGGTAGGGGTCCACTAGATGAAGCTTCATGCAAAATATCAAAGTCCTGGGCCTTGCGGTTTCAGAGAAGAAGATTTTTAAAGATTTTCCCTATATAAGCCTATGTAAAACCAAAGGGCCACGGGGCGGGGGCATTTTTGGCCCCAGCACTATTATTTAAACAATCTTGGTAGGGGTCCACTAGATGAAGCTTCATACCAAATATCAAAGACCTGGGCCTTGTGGTTTCAGAGAAGAAGATTTTTAAAGATTTTCCCCATAAAAGCCAATGTAAAACCAAAGGGCCCCGTGGCGGGGGCATTTTTTGTCCCAGCACTATAATTTGAACAATCTTGGTAGGGGTCCACTAGATGACGCTTCATACCAAATATCAAAGTCCTGGGCCTTGTGGTTTCAGAGAAGAAGATTTTTAAAGATTTTCCCTATATAAGCCTATGTAAAACAAAAGGGCCCCGGGGCGGGGGCATTTTTGGCCCAAGCACTATAATTTGAACAATCTTGGTAGGGGTCCACTAGATGAAGCTTCATACCAAATATCAAAGTCCTGGGCCTTGTGGTTTCAGAGAAGAAGATTTTTAAAGATTTTCCCTATATAAGCCTATGTAAAACCAAGGGGCCCCGGGGCGGGGGCATTTTTGGCCCCAGCACTATAATTTGAACAATCTTGGTAGGGGTCCACTAGATGAGGCTTCATACCAAATATCAAAGACCTGGGCCTTGTGGTTTCAGAGAAGAAGATTTTTTAAGTTTTTGGTGAAAAAAATCTATTTTTGGCTCCTGTGACCTAGATGTGCAATGGACCGGAACCATTTGAACAACTTTGAAAGGGGACCACCTAAGGATCATTCCTGTGAAGTTTGGTCAAAATCCGATCAGTGGTTTAGGAGGAGATGTCGTTTAAAGAAATTGTTTACGCACGGACGGACGCATGGACGCACGACGGACGACGGACAAAAAGTGATCCCAAAAGCTCACCTCGTCACTACGTGACGGTGAGCTAACAAGAGGGCCATGATGGCCCTGGATCGCTCACCTGATCCATAGAGTAACAAGTGGCCCTGGGGTGGGCCATTATTAACCCCAGGGCTATAATATGCATCATGTTGAGAGAGGTCTAAAAAGGTGAAGCTTCATACCAAATATCAACAAAGGCTATAATTTTAACAATCTTGACAAAGGTCCACTAGATGAAGCTACAAACCAAATATTAAAGACCTGGGCCTTGCGGTTTCAGAGAAGAAGATTATTTTAAAGATATTCCCTACTAAAGCCTAAGTAAAACCAAATGGCCCCGGGGCGGGGGAATTTTTGGCCTGAGGGCTATAATTTAAACAATCTTGATAGAGGTCCACTAGATGAAGCTTCACACCAAATATCAAAGACCTGGGCCTTGCAGTTTCAGAGAAGAAGAGTTTTAAAGATTTTCCCTATGTAAGCCCATGTAAAACCAAAGGCCCTGGGGCAGGGGCATTTTTGACCCCAGCACTATAATTTGAACAATCTTGGTAGGGGTCCACTAGATGAAGCTTCATACCAAATATCAAAGACCTGGGCCTTGTGGTTTCAGAGAAGAAGATTTTTAAAGATTTTCCCTATATAAGCCCATGTAAAACCAAAGGGCCCCAGAGCGGGGGCATTTTTGGCCCAAGCACTATAATTTGAACAATCTTGAAAGAGGTCCACTAGATGAAGCTTCACACCAAATATCAAAGACCTGGGCCTTGCTGTTTCAGAGAAGAAGATTTTCAAAGATTATCTCTATATAAGTCTATGTAAAACCAATGGGCCCCGGGGTGGGTGCATTTTTGGCCCAAGCACTACAATTTGAACAATCTTGGTAGGGGTCCACTAGATGAAGCTTCATACCAAATATCAAAGACCTGGGCCGTGCCGTTTCAGAGAAGAAGATTTTTAAAGATTTTCCCTATATAAGCCTATGTAAAACCAAAGGGCACTGGGCAGGGGCATTTTTGGCTCAAGCACTATAATTTGAACAATCTTGGTAGGGGTCCACCAGATGAAGCTTCATACCAAATATCAAAGACCTGGGCCTTGCGGTTTCAGAGAAGAAGATTTTTAAAGATTTTTCCTGTATAAGCCCATGTAAAACAAAAGGGCCCCAGGGCGGGGGCATTTTTGGCCCCAGCACTATAATTTGAACAATCTTGGTAGGGGTCCACTAGATGAAGCTTCATACCAAATATCAAAGATCTGGGCCTTGGGGTTTCAGAGAAGAAGATTTTTTAAGTTTTCGGTGAAAAAATCTATTTTTGGCTTCTGTGATCTATATGTGCAACGAACCGGAACCATTTGAACAACTTTGAAAGGGGTCCACCTAAGGATCATTCCTGTGAAGTTTGGACAAAATCCGATCAGTGGTTTAGGAGGAGTTGTCGTTTGAAGAAATTGTTTACGCACGGATGACAAACAAAAAAGTGATCCTAATATAAAACACAAGAGGGCCATGATGGCCCTGGATCGCTCACCTGATCAATAGAGTAACAAGTGGGCCTCGGTGAGGGCTATTATTGACCCCAGGGTTATAATGTGCATAATGTTGTGGGAGGTCTAAAAAGGTGAAGCTTCATACCAAATATCAACAAAGGCTATAATTTGAACAATCATGGCAAAGGTCCACTAGATGAAGCTACACAAAAAAAAAATCAAAGACCTTGGCCTTCCGGTTTCAGAGAAGAAGATTTTTTTAAAGATTTTCCCTATATAAGCCTATGTAAAACCAAAGGGGCCCGGGGCGGGGGCATTTTTGGCACAAGCACTACATAAGCCTATGTAAAACCAAATGGCCCGAGCCGGAGGCATTTTTGGCCACAGGGCTATAATTTAAACAATCTAGATCTACGTCCACTAGATGAAGCTTCATACCAAATATCAAAGATCTGGGCCTTGCTGTTTCAGAGAAGAAGATTTTCAAAGATTATCTCTATATAAGTCTATGTAAAACCAAAGGGCCCCGGGACGGGGGCATTTGTCGCCCGAGGGCTATAATTTGAACAATCTTGGTAGAGGTCCACTAGATGAAGCTCCATACCAAGTATCAAAGATATGGGCCTTGCAGTTTCAGGGAAGAAGATTTAAAGATTTCCTTTTATAAGTCTATGTAAAACCAAAGGGTCTCAGGGCAGGGGCATTTTTGGCCCCAGGGCTATAATTTGAACAATCTTGATAGAGGTCCACAAGATGAAATTTCACACCAAATATCAAAGACCTAGGCCATGTGGTTTCATAGAAGAAGATTTTTAAAGATTTTCCCTATATAAGTCTATGCAAAACCAAAGGGCCACGAGGCTGGGGCATTTTTGGTCTCAGGGCTATAATTTGAACAATCTTGGTAGAGGTCCACTAGCTGAAGCTTCATATCAAATATCAAAGACCTAGCCCTTGTGGTTTTAGAGAAGAAGATTTTTAAAGATTTTCCCTATATAAGTCTATGTAAAACCAAAGGGCCACAGAGCGGGGGCATTTTTGGCCCCAGGGCTATAATTTGAACAATCTTGGTAGAGGTCCACAAGATGAAGCTTCATACCAAATATCAAAGACCTGGGCCTTGCAGTTTCAGAGAAGAAGATTTTTAAAGATTTTCCTTATATAAGCCTATGTAAAACCAAAGGGCCCCAGGGTGGGGGCATTTTTGGCCCCAGCACTATAATTTGAACAATCTTGGTAGGGATCCACTAGATGAAGCTTCATACCAAATATCAAAGACCTAGGCCTTGCGGTTTCAGAGAAGAAGATTTTTAAAGATTTTTCCCTATATAAGCCCATGTAAAACCATAGGGCCACGGGGCGGGGGCATTTTATGCCCCAGCACTATAATTTGAACAATCTTGGTAGGGGTCAACTAGATGAAGCTTCATCCCAAATATCAAAGACCTGGGCCTTGCAGTTTCAGAGAAGAAGATTTTTAAAGATTTTCCTTATATAAGCCTATGTAAAACCAAAGGGCCCCGGGGCGGGGGCATTTTTGGCCCCAGCACTTTAATTTGAACAATCTTGGTAGGGGTCCACTAGATGAAGCTTCATACCAAATATCAAAGACCTTGGCCTTGCGGTTTCAGAGAAGAATATTTTTAAAGTTTTTTCCCTATATAAGCCTATGTAAAACCAAAGGGCCCCGGGGCGGGGGCATTTTTGGCCCCAGCACTATAATTTGAACAGTCTTGGTAGGGGTCCACTAGATGAAGCTTTATGCAAAAAATATCAAAGACCTGGGCCTTGCGGTTTCAGAGAAGAAGATTTTTTAAGTTTTTGGTGAAAAAAATCTATTTTTGGCTCCTGTGACTTAGATGTGCATTGAACCGGAACCATTTGAACAACTTTGAAAGGGGTCCACCTAAGGATCATTACTGTGAAGTTTGGTCAAAATCCAATCAGTGGTTTAGGAGGAGATGTCGTTTGAAGAAATTGTTTACGCACGGATGACAGACAAAAAGTGATCCTAATATTAAACACAAGAGGGCCATGATGGCCCTGGGTCACTCACCTGATTCATAGTGTAACAAGTGGGCAGCAGGGAGGGTCATTATTGGCCCCAGGGCTTTAATGTGCATAATGTTGAGGTAGGTCTTTAAGGTGATCCTTCATACCAAACATCAACAAACTCTATAATTTGAACAATCTTTGCAAAGGTCCACTAGATGAAGCTACACACCAAATACAAAGACCTGGGCCTTGCGGTTTCAGACAAAAAGATTTTTTAAAAGATATTCCCTACATAAGCATAGCCTATGCAAAACCAAATGGCCCCGGGGCTATATAAGTCTATGTAAAACCAAAGGGCCCAGGGATGGGGGCATTTGTGACCCCAGGGCTGTAATATGAAAAATCTTGGTAGAGGTCCACTAGATGAAGCTCCATACCAAATATCAAAGACCTGGGCCTTGCAGTTTCAGGGAAGAAGATTTTCAAAGATTTCCCTTTATAAGTCTATGTAAAACCAAAGGGTCTCAGAGCGGCGAAATTTTTGACCCCAGGGCTATAATTTGCACAATCTTGATAGAGGTCCACTACATGAAATTTCACACTAAATATCAAAGACCTAGGCCTTGTGGTTTCACAAAAGAAGATTTTTTTAAGATTTTCCCTATATTAAGTCTATGTAAAACCAAAGGGCCCCTGAGCAGGGGCATTTTTGGTTTCAGGGCTACAATTTGAACAATCTTGATAGAGGTACACTAGATGAAATTTCAAACCAAATATCAAAGTCCTAGGCCTTGTGGTTTCAGAGAAGATTTTTAAAGATTTTCCCTATATAAGTCTATGTAAAACCAAAGGGCCCCGCAGCGGGGGCATTTTTGGCTCAAGGGCTATAATTTGAACAATCTTGGTAGAGGTCCATTTGATGAAGCTTCAAACCAAATATCAAAGTCCTTGGCCATGCAGTTTCAGAGAAGAAGATTTTTTTTAGATTTTCCCTACATAAGTCTATGTAAAACCAAAGGGCCCCGGAGCAGGAACATTTGTGGTCTCAGGGCTATAATTTGAACAATCTTGATAGTGGTCCACTAGATGAAGCTTCATACCAAATATCAAGACCTAGGCCTTGTGGTTTCAGAGAAGAAAATTTTTAAAGATTTTCCCTATATAAGCCTATGTAAAACCAAAGGGCTCCGGAGTGGGGGCATTTTGGCCTAAGGGCTATAATTTGAACAATCTTGGCAGAGGTCCATTAGATGAAGCTTCATACCAAATATCAAAGTCCTTGGCCTAGCGGTTTCAGAGAAGAAGATTTTTAAAGATTATCCCTGTATAAGCCTATGTAAAACCAAAGGGTCCCAGAGCGGGGCATTTTTGGCCCAAGGGCTATAATTTGAACAATCTTGGTAGAGGTCCATTAGATGAAGCTTCATACCAAATATCAAAGACCTAGGCCTTGTGGTTTCAGAGAAGACGATTTTTATAGATTTTCCCTATATAAGCCCATGTAAAACCAAAAGACCCCGGAGCGGGGGCATTTTTTGCCCCAGCACTATAATTTGAACAATCTTGGTAGGGGTCAACTAGATGAAGCTTCATAGCAAATATCAAAGACCTGGGCCTTGTGGTTTCAGAGAAGAAGATTTTTTAAGTTTTCGGTGAAAAAAAATCTATTTTTGGCTCCTGTGACCTAGATGTGCAACAGACCGGAACCATTTGAACAACTTTGAAAGAGGATTACCTAAGGATCATTCCTGTGAAGTTTGGTCAAAATCCGTTCAGCTGTTTAGGAGGAGATGTCGTTTGAAGAAATTGTTTACGCACGGAGGACAGACAAAAAGTGATCCTAATATAAAACACCAGAGGGCCCTGAATCGCTCACCTGAGAATTAGTGTCTCCAGTACATTCTAGGCCCAAGGGCTATAATTTGAACAAACTTGGTAATGGTCCACTAGATGAAGCTTCATACCAAATATCAAAGACCTGGGCCTTCTGGTTTCAGACAAGAAGATTTTTAAAGGTTTTCCCTATATAATCCGATGAAAAACCAAAGGGTCCCAGAGTGGGGGCATTTTTGGCCCGCGGGCTATAATTTGAACAATCTTGAAAGAGGTCCACTAGATGAAGCTTCACACCAAATACCAAAGATCTGGGCCTTGCGGATTCAGAGAAGAAGATTTTTAAAGATTTTCCCTGTATATGCCTATGTAAAACCAAAGGCCCTCGGGGCAGGGGCATTTTTGGCCCCAAGGCTATAATTTGAACAATCTTAGTAAAGGTCCACTAGGTAAAGCTTCACACAAAATATTAAAGGGCCTTGTGGTTTCAGAGAAGAAGATTTTTTAATGATTTTCCCTATATAAGCCTATGTAAAACCATAAGCCCCTGGGGCGGGGGCATTTTGGCCCCCAGGGCTATAATTTGAACAATCTTGGTAGAGGTCCACTAGATGAAGCTTCACACCAAATATCAAAGATCTGGGCCTTGCGGTTTCAGAGAAGAAGATTTTTAAAGATTTTCCCTGTATACGTCTATGTAAAACCAAAGGCCCCCGGGGCGGGTGCATTTTTGGCCCTAAGGCTATAATTTGAACAATCTTAGTAGAGGTCCACCAGGTAAAGCTTCACACCAAATATTAAAGACCTGGGCCTTGTGGTTTCAGAGAAGAAGATTTTTTAATGATTTTCCCTATATAAGCCTTTGTAAAACCAAAGGCCCCCAGGGCGGGGGCATTTTGGCCCCCAGGGCTATAATTTGAACAATCTTGGTAGAGGTCCACTAGATGAAGCTTTATACCAAATATCGAAGACCTGGGCCATGCGGTTTCATAGAAGAAGATTTTTAAAGTTTTATTTTAAAAAATTTATTTTTAGCTCCTGTGACCCAGATGTGCAATGGACCGGAACCATTTGAACAATTTTGAAAGGGGACCACCTAAGGATCATTGCTGTGAAGTTTGGTCAAAATCCGATCAGCGGTTTAGGAGGAGATGTCATTTGAAGAAAAAGTTTACGCACGCACACACGCACGCACTGACGACGGACACAAAGTGATCCCAAAAGCTCACCTTGTCACTACGTGACAGGTGAGCTAACAAGAGGGCCATGATGGCCCTGGATCGCTCACCTGACCCATATGATAGAGTAACAAGTGGGCCTCGGGGAGGGCCATTATTGACCCCAGGACTACAATATGCATAAGGTTGAGGGAGGTCTAAAAAGGTGAAGCTTCATACCAAATATCAACAAAGCCTATAATTTGAACAATCTTGGCAAAGGTCCACTAGATGGAGCTACACACCAAATATCAAAGACCTGGACCTTCAGGATTCAGAGAAGATTTTTTAAATATATTCCCTACATTAGCCTATGTAAAACCAAATGGCCCCGGGGCATGGGCATTTTTGGCCTCAGGGCTATAATTTCAATCTTGATAGAGGTCCACTAGATGAAGCTTCACACCAAATATCAAAGACCTAGGCCTTGCTGTTTCAGAGATGAAGATTTTCAAAGATAATCTCTATATATAAGTCTATGTAAAACCAAAGGGCCCCAGGGCAGGGGCTATAATTTGAACAATCTTGGTAGAGGTCCACTAGCTGAAGCTCCATACCAAATATCAGAGACATGGGCCTTGTGGTTTCAGCGAAGAAGATTTTTAAAGATTTCCCTATATAAGTCTATGCAAAACCAAAGGGTCTCGGAGCAGGGGCATTTTTGGCCCCAGGGCTATCATTTGAACAATTTTGGTAGAGGTCCACTAGATGAAGCCTCATACCAAATATCAAAAACCAAGGCCTTTTGAATTCAGAGAAAAAGATTTTTCAAGATTTTCCCTATATAAGTCAAGGTAAAACCAAAGGGCCATGGAGCGGGAGCATTTTTGGCCCCAGGGCTTATAATTTGAACCATCTTGATAGGGGTCTTCTAGGTGAAGCTTCATACCAAATATCAAAGACCTGGGACTTGTGGTTTCAGAAGAAGATTTAAAGATTTTCCCTATATAAGCCATGTAAAATCAAAGGGCCTCAGAGCGAGGGCATTTCAGGCCCCAGCATTATAATTTGAACAAACTTGGTAGAGGTCCACTAGGTGAGGCTTCATACCAAATATCAAAGACCTGGGCCTAGCGGTTTCAGAGAAGAAGATTTTTAAAGATTTTCCCTATATATGCCCATGTAAAACAAAAAGGCCCCGGGCGGGGGCATTTTTGGCCCCAGCACAATAATTTGAATAATCTTGGTAGGGGTCCACTAGATGAAGCTTCATACCAAATATCAAAAACATGGCCCTTACGGTTTCAGAGAAGAAATTTTTTAAAGATTTTCCCTATATAAGCCTATGAAAAACAAAAGGGCCCCAGGGCGGGGGGCATTTTTGGCCCCAGCACTATTATTTGAACAATCTTGGTAGGGGTCCACAAGATGAAGCCTCATACCAAATATCAAAGACCTGGCCTTGCTGTTTCAGAGAAGATTTTTAAAGATTTTCCATATATAAGCCCATGTTAAACCAAAGGGCCCCGGAGCAGGGGCATTTTTGGCCCCAGGGCTATAATTTGAACAATCTTGGTAGGGGTCCACTAGGTGAAGCTTCATACCAAATATCAAAGACCTAGGCCTTGCGGTTTCAGAGAAGAAGATTTTTAAAGATTTTCCCTATATAAGCCCATATAAAACCAAAGGGCCCCGGAGCGGGGGCGGGGGGGGGGGGGGGGGGGGGGTTGGGGGGGGACCTGGGCCTTGAGGGGTGAAGCTCCATACCAAATATCAAAGACATGGGCCTTACGGTTTCAGAGAAGAAAATTTTTAAAGATTTTCCCTATATAAGCCCATGTAAAACCAAAGGGCCCTGGAGCGGGGGCATATTTGACCCCAGCATTATAATTTGAACAATCTTGGTAGGGGTCCATTAGATGAAGCTTCATACCAATTATCAAAGACCTAGGCCTTGCGGTTTCAGAGAAGAAGATTTTTAAAGATTTTCCCTATATAAGCCTATGTAAAACCAAAGGGCCCCGGGGCGGGGGCATTTTAGGCCCCAGCACTATAGTTTGAACAATCTTGGTAGGGGTCCCCTAGATGAAGCTTCATACCAAATATCAAAGACCTGGGCCTTATGGTTTCAGAGAAGAAGATTTTTAAAGCTCTTCTGTATATAAGCCCATGTAAAACCAAAGGGCCCTGGAGCGGGGGCATTTTTGGCCCCAGCACTATAATTTGAACAATCTTGGTAGGGGTCCACTAGATGAAGCTTCATACCAAATATCAAAGCCCTGGGCCTTGTGGTTTCAGAGAAGAAGATTTTTAAAGATTTTCCCTATATAAGCCCATGTAAAACCAAAGGGCCCCAGAGCGGGGGCATTTTTGGCCCCAGCACTATAATTTGAACAATCTTGGTAGGGGTCCACCAGATGAAGATTCATACCAAATATCAAAGACCTGGGCCTTGTGGTTTCAGAGAAGAAGATTTTTTAAGTTTTTGGTGAAAAAAAATCTATTTTTGGCTCCTATGACCTAGATGTGCAACGGACCGGAACCATTTGAACAACTTTGAAAGGGGACCACCTAAGGATCATTCCTGTGAAGTTTGGTCAAAATCCGATCAGTGGTTTAGGAGGAGATGTCGTTTAAAGAATTGTTTACGGACGCACGGACGGACGCACGGACGGACGGACGACGGACGAAAAGTGATCCCAAAAGCTCACCTCGTCACTATGTGACGGTGAGCTAAAAACATCACTCCAAATGAAGTCTGCCAATGTTGTGACTGGCAATTTAATTTCCCCTGTTTTTTCAGAGGGCCGAATAACCTTGACATTTCACATTTAACATCTGACATGTCAAGGCCAATATTTCTTGAAAAATAAAAAAATAAATAAAAGGAATCAACTGAAAATATCCTTTGCATTGTGCTCATCTTTTGGATATTAACCATTTTTGTACCAAATGGAATCTTCCATCTTGTATATAGCAGGAGTTCATTTCAAAATTTAGGGGTGTCAGGTTGTGTTTTCATGAAAATTTATTTGGAAAAGGGCTTAACTTTTTGCAAACAGTGTAGGCCCTGATCAGACGCCGCATTCTGCGGTGTCTGATCTGGGCCTGCACTGTTTGCCAAGGTACCCCGTTTTGGGGTTTCCCGTACGGAATGGGTTAATAAACTGAATTTAGTTTAGATTCATTAAAATTCCAAATTCAGTCCCAGACCATGGAAATTTCTCTCCGAATAGCTTGATATCCATCCTTTATGCAGACACTGATTGAGCAACTGAAACTGATCCATTACAATTCGAAGATGATTACCTATCTAAAACCTAGGCTCAGCCTCGATAGTTTTTCATTACAATCAGATACCCTGGGGTGAATCTGCATTCTCTGCAATACACTTTAATTCTATCCAAATTTCATTTTCTGTAGATCACCTTAAAATCTTAGACTGAATTTTCCAACAGTTTATCTTTGTTTTCCGTCAATACTGGTATTAGCTAATACGTGAAAAGAACAGGAGTGCCGTCAAGAAAAAATAGGTCCCTAGCTGTCACTCAAATTACACGTAATTATTCCGTTATGAACGCTAGGCCAGATCACAAACCTTGTCCAACTAGTTATGTCTAGACTAATTATTTGTGTAAAATTCCAATATTAAGACCACCTTTGGGACTGTTCAAAAGTGGTCTTTAAGGCCACTTTTGAACAATCTAAAAGGTGGTCTCTGACCAGAGGACACTGTATGCAGAAAACAAAAAAAAGAATAACTGCAACCTACTAAATAAGCTTTCAGTCTTAATTTTAAGCAGTCTTAAAGTGGAATTTCACTGTATGAACAGCAAAGGCGTTGATGAAAATGCGGGTCTACCCAGTCTCATCAGGGCCTTTTCTGTTCACACAGGGACCCAGGACAATTCTACATGTGTCACAACTCACGTTGTTGATACTAGTAATTAAATCTGAAGAACACATTTTTTTTTGTCTAAATTTGTCGCCGATTAATCCTATGTAATCAGGTGACGACAACATCCCTCGTTGTCATCCACAATCCAATGGTAGAAAAATCAGGAAAATCCAATTCCAAACAGCACTTATAACGTTTTACATGTGTTATCACAGAAAATAGCAAAGAAATCACGCTGACATTACCGTGATGCTTGGTTAAGTGTTCAGCTGACATGTTTTAAGACAGTCTGCCAAAGGAAATCAGAAAAGATCCACTATACCAATAACATGGTATTAAATGGTGCAGGAGAAATCCTAGCTTGCCATATTCTTAATATAAAATGCACCAACAAATGATCAGACTGCAATGCCTGCTCCCCTAGGAACAGTCTGATCATGTTTAAATCCACACCATAGCTCCAGAAGTGTAATGATGATAATTATGGAATCATTTTCCTTATTTCTCAATAAAAATGTTGTAAAATTCAACTATTAAGACCACTTTTGGGACTGTTGAAAAGTGGTCTTGAAGACCACTTTTGAACAGTCCCAAAGGTGGTCCCTGACCAGAGGACACTGTGGCCAGAAAACAAAGAAATACTAAGTGAACCATTCAAAATAAGCTTTTAAAAGCAGAATTAGTCTTAGTTTTAGGTGGTCTTAACCCTTGTCCTGCTAATCCCGGATATGCCTTATCTTTGAAACAATGTAGATCCAGATCAGATGGCTTCTGACGAAGCCATCTGATCAGGATCTACATTGTTTGCCATTCAGATTATGCATTTGTTGCAA